>BSBN01001107.1:0-1200000 GCA_027924645.1 Cunninghamia lanceolata | reverse complement strand
AAAACAACAACATCAATGCATATGAAATATGAGGCATGCAATATTCAAGATAGACAAAGTGCACGGAGCAACAGTATTGTTATGATTTGTAAATGAGATAGAACACCATCAAAATCACTACATAGAAAGCATGAGTGCTTTAACTATCCAAGCATCGGATAAGATATACAACCCCATCGTCATATTAGGAACTAAGTCCAATTTTTTATTTCTCATGAAAGGGACACTAGGTCTACATCAGTATAAATGTTTTTCGTCATCCACCCACTAGATAGAAACACTAGAGGAAGGGAAACAATAAATAAGAAAGGAGAAAGAAGTGCCTTAGGGACAATCATGTAGGAGGGTGCCCCCAAGTCACCAACCACAACGCTATGTCCATAAGACACCACACACAACAATGAAATCAGAGAGAGAGGCAATATAGAAGAAGGTCACAATAGAGGCAGTCTCCTGGTATCGCAGACCTTACAAGAGAATCAAGGGTCATCTCGGGAGGCCTAAACAACACATAACACATCACGAGGGAAGTACATCATGAAAGAGATAAAGGGTTAGAGATACTTACCTGTTAGGGTACCATTGTTAAGAACATACATATCTAGGATATCTCTCATGTTGCTTTGATATTGTATTAAGTTTAGGATAACAAGAGGCCTTCTTTTCTTTAAAGGATTATATCCAATGCCACTTGAGTAAAGTGTTGAAGCAGATTCTATAGGTACTCTAAATCATTGTTGATTTACACCACATCCCTTACTGACATAGTCGTTATGTTTGTACAAAATTTGAAATCCATGACTATATAGAGAGTCTAGTTCCTTAGAAGAAGGTGAAGCCTCGTAGGTATCATAATTTGTAGTATAGGTGAGAGTATTGTATTTATTTTCAACCAAGGAGACTTTGTTTTTCTCAGATTACTTAGACGAGATCGATGCTACTTGTGATGTGTCGAGGTTATTAAGTTTATAATCCCCTATACTGCAAGGATTAAAATCTAATGAACCCCAATCATCACCAGAAAATGCATTTGATGGTTTAGATTCCTTCACAACATCATTCGTGGCTAGAGGTAGTGATGAATTAGTTCGTAAATTGTTTAAGCTCATGTGATTGTAAACTAGTTTTTATGTTTCAATATGTAAACATCTATCTGGTTCAGGATCGGTATGAATAGTGTGCAGCTTATCTTTGAATATGAATTTAATTTAACGGTGCAAGGTGGAAGGGACTACCCCCAATGCATGAACCCAAGGCCTACCAAGAATCATGTTGTAAGACAAAGAACAAGGCATGACATGAATCAGGGTTGGCACAATCATAGGTCCCACTTGTATAGGTAAAGTTATAGTGCCCACGGATTGTCATCCAATATTGTCAAAACCACAAATACTTAATGTTTTCGACTTGATGGAAGATGTATCAACATTAATCTTATGCAATAAGTCAATACCACAAACATTACGGGCTGATCCATTATCAATCATAACTCTCTTAACCAATGTTTTGTTTATTGTGACAAAGATTATAAGAGGATCATATTGGCTTTGAACTTCAATTGATGGTAATTCATGTGGTTGAAAGAGAATATCTATTTTTGTCGCATGCATACAATCTAACAGAGCTGCTACATCATTTGGCTTAACAACAGGTGGCACAATCACCTTTTGTAAAGCTTCTTGGTGCATTCCATGGTATGTAGGTGATGTTTGTATTAAATCCCAGAGAGAGATCTTAGCTGGAGTGACACGAAGTTGTTCGACAAGATCATACTCTTAACCACTTTTATGAGTAAGATGAGGTGGTGGAGGGAGCATAGGTTGAGAACATGGAAGTGAGATAGGCATATGAAGTGCTTGCTTACTCTATTTGTTATTACGACAGTTGTACGTATGAGAAATTATATTTTGAACACTGTGATTTCTTTGAGTAATTTGCTTTGCATAGTTGAAGATGTCATAGGGAGGTTTACCTTGAACTGTAATTACCAGCTTTAAGCAAGAGGGTGCACTAAGTGCCCCTTGGGCAATCATCTTAGGAATATTGCTACAAAATCTATTAATACATATTGAATTGATATTGTTTCCCTCTTGATTGTACCCAACATCCATCCCTAGAGGATTTAATGTGAGAGAAATTTTCTCATCCACTAATACTACATCTTGGCCAGGGAGAGCATTGGGATGAGAGGAAGGTACATCATCATCATCATCATACTCTATGGTGGAAAAAGGCTTTTCACTCTCATCCTTCTCATGAGTATTCCTAGAGATGAATTTGGTTAAATCTTCTAATATCAAAGGATATATTCCTATGAATAGTGTGAAGCTATTAAAATTGTGTGTATAACAAAGTAATTGCAGCTCATATGTAGAACATAATACCACTTGCAGAAGCTATGTGCTCTAAAACATGAGGATTCTCATTAGTGAAATTAGAGAAATTTTCAAAATCTAGGATATAATCATGCAAAGATTTTCAGAAATGAATAACATGAAGATGCCATTATGAGATTCCAAATCAAATTTTAAAAGGGTTGCAAATTTGATGTAAAAGACAAGTGCAACACTATATGCAAAAAAATGACCTAAAATGCTTGATTTTTTGTACTTTTTCAATGGAAATAAGTGAGAGAAACGGTATTGTAAGGATTTTGATTAGGGGCAGAAAATTATGTGTCTAATATCAGTCCAATACAGCAATAATATCCTTCACACACACTCTTGATGCAAATCTAAGATCATGCCAAGTCAAAATATAGTGAAAATGTACTAAAATATGCGATTTTTCACCAAATCTCAATGCAAAAGAGTATGACAAAGGGTGTTGTGAGGAAAATGATGATGGAAATCAAATTATATCAGTAATAACAGCCTCTTAATGCCAAAATATCCGTCACAACACGCTTATAGTGCCACTTAAGGTCAAACCCTAGTGAAAATATAGCAAAAATAGGCAATTTTTCACGGTTTTTCAATTCCAAGACCTAGCCAAAGGGGAATTGTAAAGAATTTAAGGAGGTACATAAAATAATATTTATGATATCATTCATCTAAATCCATAAAATTTTTCACAACACACTTGGAGTGCAAACTAGGCCAAACCCTAGGGCAAAAATAGCAAAAATGTGCGGTTTTCACCAAATTTTCAATACAAGAGCCCGATAAAAAGGTGTTGTGAAGATTTTTATGAGGGGAAGAAAATTATTACCCTAATAACAACCAATTAGTTCAAATATATCCTTCACAACATGCCTATGGTGCAAATTTAGGAAGTCAGTAAGGCCAAATCTAGTGAAAATCAATGTTTTTGAAGCCCTAGGTTTAAGATCTTGACACAAAATGCTATATGAATGTTTTGCAAGATGATATATGATTAAAATTAAATACACTCAGATATTAAAATGATTTTCAAACCCTAACATGCAAAATGCAAGTGCAATCTAAAGAGAAAATCAATGAAAATGCTAGTTTTTTGTTGACTTTTTCTATGCAAAAATGCAAATTTTCAAAATCTAAATGCAAATTTGTACTAAAATTCAAGAATACATACAAATTCAAATTTTAACGAGTCTCTAAAATCAGTAGAAAAATCTGAAACAAGATTTTACCTACAAACCCTATATTTTCGAATTATTAGGTTATATGCAAAATTCACAATTTTCAACAAAACCCTAGCAATTTTATGATGAAAATGCAATGCAAGATATTGAAATTTTGTAATTTTCTGTAATTTAAATCATATCTAATGCAAAAATAAAAAATTTGATGAAATTCAAATTAATTGATAAAACATGCAAAACCCTAACATGCATTTTTTTCAATTTTTTTGTAAATTTTCCAATGCAATAAGATGAATGACTATATGAATGAATGAAATCAATGCAAATCTAAAGAAAAACACTCATCAAGGTGCAAACAATAACATGGGTTCACCAAAATGTAATGGGTGGAATTTGGATCGTTGAGTTTTTTGTAGTTTTGGTGTATATCCTCCTTTCACCCTTACATTCAAGGACCTAGGGTCAAGTTGCAATTTACTATCATACCCTAGGTCACTATTGAGATGTAGGGAAACTTGGAGTTTTATAATTAGATTGATAATTTATGTCTCTTATGCTCAATTGTACCTTAAAACCCTAATTATGCAAATACGACAGTAAACGGATGAATTACGAAAAATGCTTCTGCAGAAAGATGTAAAATATCAAATAATTGTGCACCTGTTTTCAGGGTCCAAAGGTGGAAAAGTCAGGGACTAAAGAGCAGGTGCCCAAATCCAAGGCCCTACTTTTTGTCGAGATCTGGAAATAAGGTCTGCAACCTGTATTTGTTGTATCAAAGATTTCCCTATTGCAGAACTTTGAGGACTAATGAGCGGGTGCCCTAGTCCAGGTAGCTGTTTCTTTCACTGATCTACAATTCTGACACTCTGTTGTACCCTCCTGTAACTTCAATTTGTCTACAACTCCAACCTGTAACCTACAATCATGAAAACTTTGGGAGGGGGTTGTGGTGTTTAATGGCTTGCCTCAGTCAAGCCCTGGAGAGACATTCAAGCCTTTTGAACACCATTGTCAGATAGAGAGTGCATGCCTTGGGAGGCAGAGGCAAAAACCAAATGATAAATACTCAATAATCACAATAGATGTCACCTTCTAGTGAAGATCTCATGGGAGGAATCGTAAACTCAAACTTACCGTGTCGGCCTAGGGACCAAATAACGGTCATAAACTGACACTAGAAATTTGGGCTTGACCTAAAATAGGGCAGGACTAGGGCACGGGTGCCTAAATCCTCCCCCTTATTTTGGGCAGGGTTAGGTTCAAGAGGTCCCCCTAGGCCCCATTTGTCATGATACCCAGGGTTCATTCCATCGGGATGTTGAATTATGATGTAATATGTCCTAAATGCATACTAAAGACTCAGAAGCTAAACCTTTTGAGGGAAAAGCCCCCAAAGGGACATTTTCCAACATTACATTTAGCCCCCACTTTAATGTATGTATAAACGTGAGGCCAATACATGCATTAAAGTATGGTCAACAAGCACAACAAACACGCCAAGCATAGAGAAGACATGCCAAGCACATTGAAGACAATGACAGGCACGCAAAATACAGAGAAGATAGTTACAATCATGCAAAACATGGAGAATACAGTAAATGCATAGAAGACACATTAATGCATGGAAGACATGAATGATTTCTTTTCTTTTCTTTTTCTCAGTTCAGGTTGCGTGTTCGATTCACGTTGGGTTCACCAAAATGTAATGGGTGGAATTTGGATAGTTGAGTTTTTGGTAGTTTTGGTGTATATCCTCCTTTCACCCTTACATTCAAGGACCTAGGGTTGAGTAACAATGTACTATCATACCCTAGGTCATTATTGAGATGTAGGGAAACTTGGATTTTTATGATTAGATTGACAATTTCCTTCTCTTATGCTCAATTGTACCTTAAAACCCTAATTATGCAAATACGACAATAAATGAATGAATTACAGAAAATGCTTCTGTAGAAAGATGTAAAATATCAAATAATTGTGCACCTATTTTCAAGGTCTAAAGGTGGAAAAGTTGGGGACTAAAGAGCGGGCGTCCAAGTATAAGGCCCTACTTTTTGTCAAGATCTGGAAACAAGGTCTGCAACCTATATCTATTGTATCAGAGATTTCCCCATTGCAGAACTTTGAGGACTAATGAGTAGGCGCCCTAGTCCAGGTAGCTATTTCTTTCACTGATCTGCAATTCTGACACTCTGTTGTACCCTCCTGCAACTTCACTTTGTCTGCAACTCCAACCTATAACTTGCAATCATGAAAACTTTGGGAGGGGGTTGTGGTGTTTAGAGGCTTGCCTTAGTCAAGCCCTAGAGAGACGTTCAAGCCTTCTGAACACCGTTGTCAGATAGAGAGTGCATGCCTTGGGAGGCAGAGGCAAAAATGAAATGATAAATGTTCAATAATCACAATAGATGTCACCTTGTAGTGAAGATCTCATGGGAGGAAGAAGCTCTTCATTCCATGAGGAGATGGATGCTCAAATCTGCAAACACAAATCTGCTCTTGCAACCCAATGAAAGTCTTGAATCACCTTTAGGATGCATAAACTTCACAATAACAATCTAGTTTACAAATGAATGCCTAAACATGTTTATATATTCAACTACAAACATTCCCCCCAAGATTTTGTAAATTCAAAGTTACCGTGTTGGCCTAGGGACCAAATAACAGTCATAAACTGACACTAGAAATTTGGGCCTGACCCAAAATAGACCAGGACTAGGGCACGGGCGCCCAAGTCCTCCCCCCTTATTTTGGGCAGGGTTAGGTTCAAGGGGTCCCCCTAAGCCCCATTTGTCATGATACCCAGGGTTCATTCCATCGGGATGTTGAATTATGATGTAATATGTCCTAAATGCACACTAAAGACCCGAGAGCTAAACCTTTTGAGGGAAAAGCCCCCAAGGGGATATTTTTTGACATTACATTTAGCCCCCACTTTAATGTATGTATAAACGTGAGGCCAATGCATGCATTAAAGTATGGTCAACAAGCACAACAAACACGCCAAGCACGAAGAAGACATGCCAAGCACATTGAAGACAATGACAGGCACGTAAAATACAGAGAAGATGGTTACAGTCATGCAAAACATGGAGAATACAGTAATGCATAGAAGACACATTAATGCATGGAAGACAGGAATGATTTCTTTTCTTTTCTTTTTCTCAGAAGCTTGCGTGTTCGATTCATGTCGGGTTCACCAAAATGTAATGGGTGGAATTTGGATAGTTGAGTTTTTGGTAGTTTTGTTGTATATCCTCCTTTCACTCTTACATTCAAGGACCTAGGGTCAAGTTGCAATGTACTATCATACCCTAGGTCACTATTGAGATGTAGGGAAACTTGGATTTTTATGATTAGATTGACAATTTCCTTCTCTTATGATCAATTGTACCTTAAAACCCTAATTATGCAAATACGACAGTAAACAAATGAAATATGGAAAATGCTTCTACAAAAAGATGTAAAATATCAAATAACTGTGCAACTATTTTCGGGGTCTGAAGGCAAAAAGGTTAGGGACTAAAGAGTGGGCGCCCAATTCGAAGGCCCTGCTTTTTGTCAAGATTTGGAAACAAGGTCTGTAACCTGTATCTGTTGTATCAAAGATTTCCCCATTGTGAAACTTTGAGGACTAATGAGCGGGTGCCCTAGTCCAGGTAGCTGTTTCTTTCACTAATCTACAATTCTAACACTCTATTGTACCCTCTTGCAACTTCACTTTGTCTGCAACTCCAACCTATAACCTACAATCATGAAAACTTTGGGAGGGGGTTGTGGTGTTTAGAGGCTTGCCTAAGTCAAGCCCATGCAAGACATTCAAGCCTTTTGAACACCGTTGTCAGATAGAGAGTGTGTGCCTTGGGAGGTAGAGGCAAAACCAAATGATAAATGCTCAATAATCACAATAGATGTCACCTTATAGTGAAGATCTCATGGGAGGAAGAAGCTCTTCATTCCATGAGGAGATGGATGCTCAAATATGCAAACACAAACACATAGACAACACAAATCTGCTCTTACAACACAATGAAAGCCTTGAATCACCTTTAGGATGCTTAAAGTTCACAATAACAATCTAGTTTACAAATGAATGCCTAAACATGTTTATATATGCAACTACAAACATTCCCGCCAAGATTTCGTAAATTCAAACTTACCGTGTCAGCCTAGGGACCAAATAACGGTCATAAACTGACACTAGAAATTTGGGCCTGACCCAAAATAGGGCAGGACTAGGGTGCGGGCACCCAAGTCCTCCCCCCCTATTTTGGGTAGGGTTAGGTTCAAGGGGTCCCTCTAGGCCCCATTTGTCATGATACCCAGGGTTCATTCCATCAAGATGTTGAATTATGATGTAATATGTCCTAAACGCACACTAAAGACTTGGGAGCTAAACCTTTTGAGGGAAAATCCCCCAAGGGGATATTTTCTGATATTACATAAGTATACCTGAATTGCTTTATTTTTCCAATGGGACCTGTAAAAGTTAAAACATGTAATATGAGGGTGCAAGAGTACTATAAAAGCTACAAATTACTCTAAAATGCATCAAATGCAACTACACTAGAAGAATAGGAGAGGAAAAATATCAGAAAAGAGGTCAAATGGTGATGAAATTGCACAAGAGAATAGTCAACGAGAAGCTCTAATGAGGGGATCATGAAGATGGCCACCAACCATTCATTTACTAACAACTAGGTATGAAAACTTGAAAAAGCCCTCTCAAAACCCTAGTGTTTGTTTTGATGATTTCTCCCAAAAGAATCTTTTATTGTTGAATGTTTATGTTGCAAAATGTTGTCTTTCCAATTCCATCGTGTTTATACCTTTTTGTTTGACAAAATTAGGTAAATTTTGGGGTTTTTAGAACAATTGTACCATGCTAGGATGTTGGGTAGGGTCACCTAGTTTGCCAAGGTTGATCCCCCGAGGGGGGGGTCCTGTTGTCAGGCAGGGTCACCCAGGGGGTGACCCTGTTGCAATAGAGTCACCCAAAGGGGGATTTGCCTTGGTGAACTGGGTGATCTAGTCAAATTGACTCTAATTATGGTCTTTCATTTGGAAATATTATTGACACTCTACTTTTCTCTAATTTTAACTCTAACCTTGTCATTTTATTACAATTTTCTTGGAATATATGCTTCTTTTGTGAATTTTTCCAAGTTTTATGTTTTTTTTGGGATTTTCTAAGTTTAACAAGATCTAATATAAGATTCTTTGTGTGTAACAGGATATATGTATTTGATGGAATGTGACTCATGAGAAATCATGGCTTGTCGAGGCTTATGAGACCCTATCTTCAAGAGATTGAGCTATCTTGAAGAGAGAGGGTTTGGACAAGATTTCTAAAGTTCCAATGGTTCATCCTTCGTCTCGTATTTGTTGTGACATTTTGACCTAGTGGGATCTAGACAAGAATACTTTTAGGTTTTCGTAGGTTTTAGGGGGATGGACCATTACTCTTTCTGATGTGTATCATATCCTAGGGGTCCCTATGAGAGGACAACAACTTACCTTTCCCGAGACTAAGTCAGATGGAGAAAACTAGGCCTGGGAAACTATCATGGGGTGAGTAACCCAGAAAATCACATAGGGGTATATCTTACTTCAATGCTTGACTTGGCAATCTTGCCTCTATGAAAATTCCTCATTGGCTTGGTTGCATCTAGATTATCAGGTGATAAGGGATCCATGAGACTTAAATGGTGTTGGGCACCCATCGTTTAGCACATAGAGCAAGGCATAGTGTTCACATTGGGTGTTGACATACTGGTGATGGTTTATTGAGATTTCTATTGTATTACGATACAAGGGGCACTTGCCTTTAGTCCCCCTCTTTGGTTATGACATGGATTCTTGAGCATATTCGACCATTCTAGAGGGGTATGCCTCCTTCCATTCCTAGATTGCCAAGGGCTTTGCAATGGGGTCATCTTAACTAATTTAATGCTAGTAAACGTGTGGTATCCACTCTTACTAATGTAGACTTCATTCATGAGACTTATGTTCACATGGAGGCTTATGGTTAGGAGATAGCAAGATTCAAGTTTATTGCAGAGGTGTGACACATTTTTTAGACAGGCTTGGTTCAGTTGAGACACACCATATTGATGGAGCCCTTCAGCAGTCAGGTGATGGTTATCCAAAGAATTTGCCCCCAGTTTCTATTTGCTATAGGTTTGTTCAGGAGATAGGAGATGCTGAGCAGAGGATGATTACTTTGACTCCCTTGAATCCTAGAGTCTTAATTACTAGAGTGGTTCATGTTGTAAGGAAAAAATAGAGACAGGTGAGGGGGCATCAATCTCATAGATTGATGATCACGGAGGAGATCGAGGATTCTAGCGATGAGGAATACAATTCCAAGAGAGACGGTGGTGATGAGGGGTATGTTGGGGAGGACCTTGAGATATCTTTAGATGAGGTAGAAGTACCGGAGGTGACTCTCCCAACCCATAATCTAGCTCATGCTGATGAGGATATGAGACTTTTTGATCCTACATGGCAGACCGGTGATCCTTGTAAGAAATTTCTTCCCTACTTATTTTCAATGCTTCTTTATGTTGGTCTTAATTCAACACTCCTCATTTTCTTTCTTCTTTAGGTAGTGTTAATGCATGGATGGATTTCTTTTGCAACACCTCACTAGACTTAGCAACTTATGCTACCAGTTACTCATCGGAGAGACTTCTTGAGGATGTCCACTTTCTTGCTAGGGCCAATCATCATACCGATATCTTTTCTCTAACTTATCACAGCTACTAGGAAGTTCATGCTTCAAGAGCCAGGATTAATACTCTTGAGGGTGAGAATGTAGTTCTTCGAGAGATGGCTCATCTAGGGATTCATAGGCCTAATTCCTGAACTAGCATAGCTGGTCCTTCTCATTCGTGGGCCCCTAGAAGGATTCCTCATTCTCACAGAACTCAAGGAGATTTAGGAATTTAGAAGAAGCATAAGAGTAGGAGCCTTGAAGTCTCCATTGGTCAGAGTCATCCTTGAAATTCTAGGTTTCTTTCTAGTTTCTCTCCTTTCATGGGGAGATATATATATATATATATATATATATATATATATATATATATATATATATCTTGAGGGTATTTTGTCTTTAGGTTCTTGAGTCTTGCTTTGCATAACAACTTGTACTCGAACTTTCGATAATACCAATTAAATTGTCCTTGTGATCTTAACTGACATTCTTACTCACCATTTGTGCACATGGATAGTTTAGAACCTTTTATGTTTGATCTCTAAAACTGACATAGATACAAATATGATTGTGCAATGTTTTTGGTCTTTTTAGAATATATATGAATGCATGAAGTGCATAAAATGCAGAGGCACGTGAGGGAATGCAACACATCTTAATCCTATGGAATGTCATGAGTTATAACATAAACTTATTTCTTTCATTTTTTTTATTTTTGACATGATGAATGCATGACAGAACAAACAATGTGACAACTCTTTAGTAAGATTATTTACTTAGGGGATTGCAAATTATCTTGGTATAGAAGACCTATTAACCCTTTGAGATGGGATTTGGAACTCAAATGGGGATGGGGAGGAGATGGAATTCTTCTGAATTTTGGACTTCGCTAAAGGCTAAACATTGATCCTTATCTAGACAAAACATGTTGACAAGCTTTCAACTTAGACAAACAATAAATTTATTAGCACTCACTAGACTTAAATCAAAGGATGGCCAAAAAGATAGACCTGGGGTAAAGGAAAGGATATAGAGTGGAAGATGGCCCTAAATATAGTTAGACTGCTAATATTGCTCAGTTGGTGTGTGTGTGTGTCATTTGTACCTTACTTTCTCTGATAAATGTCACTCTCGTAGCTTCAAGATTATATTTATCTCAACTCGAGAGTACGGACATTAGCAATCTTCTCTCTTTTCACTCTTTTTGTATCTCTCTTTTTTTTTGTATTTTTGCTCTTTTTTAAATTTGTTTTGACTTTTTGATTGTTATTGTTGGGATTCTTTGAGACTTTTTAAATGCTTGTATGCTTTGGATATTCAACTACTTGTTTTCTTTTTCTATCACTCATTTTTTTTCCCTTGTATTTTAGATTGCTTTCTATAGAGTCATGATCTTCTAGTGTTTTTAGCCAGGAAAGATAAGGGGCTTAGCACCACCAAAAGTTTTCACTATCCAGTCAGACTTCCCTTCTACTAAGGAGGAATGGGGGAGGTCTACTTGCAAGATTCTATTGAGTACTATAGGTTTGAACAATGGCTTTGCTTAAACTTAACAACATGGATCGTTAAGATTGAGATCAGTGTAGAGATAAGAGGTATGCTTTCATTAGAATCATTGGGGAATGATAAACAATAATTGTGAATACAAGGGATCTCAAAAGCTCAAAGGGTCAACCTTAACCTAAGTAATCTTAGACTCCTTACTAAACCAAAAATCAAATAAGAACATGTCACTCACAAAAATGGAGGGTGAAACAAAATGATAAAGAAATGCAAAATTTTAATTTTTCATGATTTTATGCTTTTTTATGGATTTTTGAGTTATTTGATTTTTTGTATTTTTATATTTTTATGATTTTTAGACATTGCATTTTCTGAGGTGAAATGTATTGATCGTCTCACCAAATCCTTCACCTTCCATAGTGCACAAAAGACATGTGTCATTTCCAACATCCTCTTTGACCATATAAGGGCCTTTCCAATCTTCACGAAACTTTCTTTTCTTCCTATGTTTCTTGTTTTTGGTGCTACCCTTTCGGAGGAAAATCTCTCCTAATCTATACGGTCTTGAATGATTATTTTTCTCTAGTTGAATTGACTGTGGGACTTCTCTTATTAATGTTATATGCACCAAGGCATGAAAGTTATGTTGGTGAGAGGGAGTCCAATACAAGGCTCCATCACAATTTAGAAGTTTGGCAAGCAGGTAAAATTCATCTTGCATGTAAATTTTTACTTCAAGATGCCCTTGGATACTTTGTAAGAATTTAAAAAATTTGAGAGGCATTTGTGGATCCCTTTGTTCATCTGGAGGAACAAAACTTATACATTTTTTTCCATTTGGTTTTGGCCATAAATCCATTGAATACCCTATGTATTTTTCAAGCAATTCAAAGATAAGGGGATCTTTTGTTACTATAGTCACTCGCATCTTAATTTCTTTATGGAATTATCCCTCACTCACCTGATCCTCATTTGGGAGTCTTTCCCCCATTTCTATTTGCACTAAAGGTACTTCCCACTCACCTATATCATTAGATTGCACCAAGGTTGAAGTAGGAGGTTGCTCGTGGGGTTGAGAAGCTAGGAAGGCTTTTGATGAACTTCTAGAATATTTGTCTATTCATTGTCTACTGAGCTAGCTTCTTCTTGGTCATGAGTCTTTACTTCCGTAGGTGGTGTCAATGGTGTGTAAGAGTCCTCGAAAGGTGACAGTGGTATGTATGAATCACTCTTCTCTTGCATTTCAAGTATGTATGTCTCACTAGATGTTGTTTCCTTCGGTGACATTAAAGGAGTATAACTCTTGGATGTTTCCTCCTCAAGGTCTAAGAAGGCATGTGGGTCTACTCTGTTTAAGTCCAATATCTTTGTTTCAAATTTTGGCCATTCCGTTCGATGGGGGTTTTCTCCTATACACAAGATGGTTAGATCAACTTTCCTTATTTCATCTTTGGAAAATACATGAATTGTGAAGATATCCAAAGGGAATTGTCTAGGACCATCCTTCTTTAACCATTCCATGAGTTTAGATGTTGTTTCTTTTGAGAATACCTCTTGTTGTTTTGTTGATTCTCCTTTCTAGAAAGCTTTGACTTATGTGTGGTTTACTGTTTCATTCAATGGCCCCATCTTTGTGATTCACATTGATTGCATAGTTGGATCTGGGAAGGTGATCTTGTTTGTAGATAATTCATAGTCAATAGGAATTCCTATCTTTTTCTTGGTCACATCTGTCTTGATCATGCTAAAAGGTTATGGGTCTCCTTTTGCGATGTATATTTTTCCAAGTTGTAAAAATCTAACCTCTTGGAATAATGTCGAGGGCACTACTTTCATCTTGTGTATCCATGGTCTTCCTAGCAACAAGTTATAGCCAATATCTTTGTCAATGACATAGAATATGGTGGGAACTATTTTAGGCGCTAGAGAGACTGGTAGCATGATCTTTCCAATTGTTTCTCCCTTTAGGTTATCGTAACCCTTGAGAATGTCTCAGCATGCTATGATGTTTTTGTGTCCATATCCCATCCTTTCCAAGAGAGAAAATGGAACTACATTTATAGTGGCTCCATCAACAATTAATATCCTTTTTATACATGTGTTGTAGATCCATACTTGTATCTATATAAGGTTGGATCTCCTTTCTTAGTCAACTCAACTTCAGAAGGCATTTGCTTTAGGTCAAAAAAAAATCTTGGGTCTTGCAACTCAGTGTTTGGTGGGTTAATGTCTAGATCTACTTGGTTGATTTACTCACTAGGAGGAGGAGTGATTCAAACTAGATACTTCAACCCTATAGCTTGTAAAAGAGATAACCTATGCAATGGTGAGTTTTTGAGCAAATCTATAAAAGAGATGTGAGCATAAGTTTTCTTTAAATCTTCAATTAATTCATAGGGCCCAAATGGAGTCGGTATAGGTTCTATGGCTGAGACTACTCCTTCATGGGGCTCTTCATCTTCACAGTCAGATCTATTTTCCTCTTCATGTAATATCTCTACTAGTCCCAACATCCTTGTTTCTCCTTTTGGTCATAATTGTATAGGGATGTTTGTTTCTAAGGCTTTCGAAGGGTTTTTTGACCCTGAAGTTGTGGCATAATTTGTGTTAGTTTCATTGTTCCTATGCATCAGGAAGGGTCTTGGAAGATTTTTATGTCTACGTTTTGAGGTGCAATAGGTGCTTGTGATGATTTGTGATTTTTGTGGTTATTTGTAGTGACCTCTTGCGGGTTTAGGAACATTTCGATGAATAATCTTTGTTGATCCTTAGGTAATTTTGTGATAAATTGGTTGTATTCTTGGCATGACTTAGTGCTATGCACCCTAGTCCTATGAAAGGAACAAAATTGATTATACTCGTAAGGAGGTCACTCATACCTATTATGATTCCAATTTATATTCCATATTTGTTGATTATCTCTTGGGTAATTTCCATTGTTGTGAGGTTGGTTTATCACGTTAACATTTGAAGGGTAGTAATCTCTTCCATTGTAGTCATCCCTTGTTTTTTATTTATAGGGGGTTGGTCTATCCCCATCTGTCATTGCATTTCTATTGTTCTTTAATATCTTAATTATGGAAGTGTTATTTCCACCATTGTCATTTGTCAAAGTTATCAATCATCAATTCATGCCATAAGTTTTCCTTCCACTGTCAATGGCAGCTTGATCAATTAACAAGGCTTTCTCTAATGCTTCTTCATAAGATTTGTACAGCAGTTTCTATACTTCCTCTCAAGTATCCCTATTGAGGGCATGCAAGAAGAGGTCGCATAATTCCCTATGATCCATATTCGGGGTACTTTTTGACAAGTAGAGCACTTGTCTCCTGTTGTGTCATAAATTGTTACTGCTTACAATTTCACACTAGGTTTGGCACCTATTTAAGATTATATGTTCATCTCTGCTTATAGTATACATATTTCACTACTTTTCTAAGAAACAAGGCTAAGTCCTTTGAAATCTGGCATTTCAAGAGCAAAAATCACCAGAACACTAGCACCTAGTGCTAGGATCTTGCTAGTTTGGCCTCGAAAGATCTTATCTGAATGTCAATTTTTTTCCTTATGTGATGCACCTTGTCAGCCTCAACTCAATTATGCCCTCAAAAAGTACTTGGGGTTCATATATAAACAACTCTCTCCCTCATTTATAGACATGAATGATACACATGATATACATGATCTCTCTATGAACAAGCTCTTTCTCTCTCTTGTGAAGATTAATGGTGTATGCACTAACCCTTATTGCAGGTTTTCAAGGAAGCTTCTTCCTCATTCAACTCCTTATGGATGATTCATGTTGTGACATCAATCCAACTAGGGTTTCATGCTCATGGTAACTCTATTTCATGATATTTTCTTATTGCAATCTTTATTACTAGTTTTGCCTCTATTCATCACGAACACACACTCTCTATCATCATTATCACTATTGTTGTGGAGGTGGGAACACCTACCTAGGTTTTGACTGAGGCAAGCCCCTATATAGCACAACCATTTTCCCTCTTTTATGTGTGTAGATCCGAATCAGAAGTTTCAAGCACCGATGAGCACCAAGAAGACAGAAGCAACAAAGATCATCACACATAGGTTTCGTTAACTTAGAAACCCTAGGACTAGGGTGACTAGTGCCATAGTCCTGCTAGAGCTGCCCTTGCCTTTGGTGACATGCTCTGTATATCATACTCATTCCTATTTTTTTCCCTATTTCTATGGATCTGATTTGTAACACTTGTAAGTCATTCATTTTGTTAATTAGGTAACTTAAAACCCTAGATATTGCTATTGTCAAATCAATCTCCATGATTATAACAAAGGAACAAAGTCCAGACAACTTGGCTCTCCCTTAAGGACTATAGCCAAGCCTAAATGTCTTTATTGGCTTATGTTCTAATGTTTGATAGAAAAGGTTGATCTAGTTAGTTCATAATTGATTAGGCCCTCTTTTCTATCTTACATTTTGGTGAACCTGATGCATTGTACATTTTTAAAACCTTCTTTGTTGTGTCTGATTAGATACTTATATTCCAGATATTACTTTATCTTGTGTATTAATTTATCTTATGTGTTTACAAAATAAAACATTTAAACATGTCAAACAAAAACCAAAGCAATCAAAACCTAAACAAAACCTTTCCTTCTTCTAACATATCATTGGCATATCCATCTTGTCATCACTTTCTTCATTGGTTGTGGCTCATTATGCTTTGGTGCGCCCACCTCATTAAAAGCAATTACTTTCTAAACATGTTCTCTTCTTTTCTTACATCACTATCCACTTTTGCTCAAAGTGTTGTTGATAATAATGTTCCATCCAAGGAATGTGATCATGACTTAATTCTTCCTATGTCACTGTATTGTTGTGATACCTCTCTCAAAATCTTTTCTCGCCCCTTTGGTTGCATGTTCAAGCCCCTTGGACATCACTAAGGATACAATCATCGATAATTTTCTTAACATCTCTTTGCCTGCCCTTCATTCCAATGCCTTTCCTTCTAGACACATGGTATTAATGGATGAAGAGTCTCAACTCACATCGGCTCCCCAATGGATAGATGCTTATAAGTCAAAATCAAGTCAATACAATTTATATTTCTGGTTCCCAAAAGGAACCTGTGAAAACCAAAAATTGTTGTGCACCTTCATTCCAATGTTCTGCAACCACAATCTAATCTTATTTTAACTATTCGAGGTGTTCCAAACCCACCTCGACCTCTTGGTTACATTCTCAACTTCACAAAACAACTTACTCAAAATAAAAAACTTTTTCAAAATGTGTTGCAGCAACCTCATTACCACGCGGTTTCTCACATGTACAACACTCACAACAACAAAATCACAGTAAACAAGCACTGATTATTCCTACTTCTCTTCCACCTTCTCATCCTTTTCTTCCTCCAGTACCTCATCTTTCTCAAAATACTAGCATAGAATATGATCTTGTCGAGCAACTTCATGCTACTCTAACTAAGATCTCACTCTGGGAGTTAATACAAACCTCACCTGTATACCACAGTATGCTCCAAGAGGCTCTACAAAAGGTAGCCATTCCACCTTCTATTAGACTGAATGATGTAGCAGCCCTATTAGATTGTATGCATGTGACAAATTTGGATATCTTCTTTCACCAACATGAGTTACCTCCTCTCAAAGTTCAACAACAACATGATCCTCTCATGATTTTGGTCATCGTTAATAGAAATGGAATAAAGTGTACTCTAATCGATAACTGATCAGGTCTTAATGTTTGTAGCATAGACCTTTTGCGCAAAATCATTGTAGATACGTCAGTTATCAAACCCGATACTCTTTCTATTCATGGATTCGACAATGTTAGTAGACAGTCACTAGGTACAATCACACTACCAGTTGAGGTAGGACCTATGACCTTACCTACTCTTATTCATGTCATTCCTGATACTCTTTCATATAATCTTCTTCTTGGCAGACCATGGATTCATTCTATGGGGGTAGTCCCGTCTACTCTTCATCATACAATGAATTTCATTCATAACAACTGTTGGGTTTTTTCCCAAACTGGATGCTTTCCAGTTATCCCTACAAGGTAGCTATCATTGATCAATAGGATTTCTAGGCCAGGGGCCAACAGTACAGGAGATAGACCCTATAAATATCTCCTCTCCTTCTTTAGGCTTTGCAGAACCAAAGGGGGTATTCCCTATTCAGCATCCATAAAATATGCATGTGAACTTATTGGGATGTTGATACAAAGTAGATAAATCCTCTCTTGTACAGACCAAAACTGTGAAATAAGTGCAAAGGGGCTAGCTTCGAGCCTATGCTCAGTTGTGAGACAGAGGATTTTGGTCCTAAAACTACTTCTAATGTCCTAAAGGTTTATATTTGAAGTTTGGATTTGTATTTTGCATTTGGATGCAAGACTGGGACCTTGGGTTGTAACCACAATACAAGAGTAGACTGGTGCCTATCTCAGGGATCGGAGTCAATAGACATACACATGTGAATGATTACCATAAACTTGAATCAATATCTAAGTTTCAAGGGGAGAATTTTTAGTGTCTGCTTTACAGATACTTCCCAAGACTGAGTATTTAGTCATTCATACTTAATGATATCCCTGTTGCAGCATACCTTTCCCAATGCTTAACCTAAAATATTTAATGTATTCCTTGAACAAAGATAAGAAATTAAACATTCAACACAGAAAATCCATGTTCCTGAATCCCAAATAACCCTTAGCTATTTAGATTCAAAAGAAAACATGCCCACAACTTGGAGACAAATAACCAAACACACGCAACAAAGCATTTCTCATATAAAAACAACATGAAACGAGTAAACTTATGCATAAAACATACAACATATGATTCATAAACTCACAAGGCATCAAACAGAGCCACCAACAAGACTGTATCTTATTACTCCACCAAAATTTTGCCTAGTCTTCAACAACCAAAAACTAAGTAACACAGTTTTGATATAAACCAAGAATGTGTACTCAGTAATCAAGTACAATGGTCAACTCAAAATGCTGCCAGATACATCACACCATCAGAATGGTGCCCAAAACATTCAATGTCCAGGCAGAAGAAGAAGAAAGGAGTGGTTGAATTCAGGAAATGTGCCACTGCTTGGAGATTTTCTTTAAAAATGGTAGCTGGCCTATCCATTCAAACCCATACTTCCACAAATTTGTCATTAATGGCCAACCTACCTATTTTGAAATGCAACAATTTGCATGTTTTGAAATTCTTCCATTTGGAATGCAGCTGTGAACATGCAGAAATCCTTCCTTTGAATATTTTGAAATAGGGCTGTCGATTCACTTCCTCCTCCTGAGATCTACGGCTTCAATTCGCACATCCACCATGAAAATCCACATCGGCACCACCCAAAAGTCTTCCACCAGTGAGATCGTGCCACGTAGGTGCTTGTTTTCCATTGCTAACTTTTCCCTCTTCCATTTTTGCTTTTCGCCCTATTTTTGCCTTTAAATCCTTGTATATGCAGTTGTATATACATACAACTGACCTTGGACATGTGGCAGCACCTGATTGGTTCTCCATCGCTGAATATTTGCCTCTCCATCGGCCGTCGGAAAGACCCTGGAAGTGTCCGTTGATAGGCATTGTCCTGCCGACAAGTCAATGTATCCATTCTTGCTTTTGAAATTGTATATGCAATTGTATATACATACAATCACCACATACAAGGGCAGACCCCAAATCACCATGAATCAAATTTGAAATCGCCATCAGGTCCTGCCTTGTATATTGCATATACAAATGCAATATATGACCTGCAGACCCCAGCCACTTATCCGCCACAACACATTCTCCTTTCGCGTCCAGATTGTATATGTGCTTTGTATTTTGCATTGTATATAGCATATACATACAACCAGACTTTTACCTTTATCAACCAGAATGTATATTCATTTCGGGTCTAGGCTATGCATCTCAGGATTTCATATTCCCTTATATGTTCGATTGCATGCGCAAACATACAATCACATATATATATACAATTGGTGGACCCCACCCCTTGGTTCTTGAAAAATGTTGACTTTGACCGCAACCTGCTTGTATATTTCTTTGTATCTTGCCATTTTACATGCACAGATACATACAACCCAACATACAAGGAAATGCCTTTGACTTTTCAACCTTGCCCTTGTATGTATGCCTGCCAAGCCTGATTTGATAAACTTTGACGTCCGGGACTTGTACATTCTGCATTGTATGTTCAATTGTATCTATCACATATACATACAATTCCCCTTGTACACCTGTGGGCCCAACCACCATTTCAACCCGATTGGAACCTTTTTGAGATCCGCGTTGTATATTACCCGTTGTATATTGAATATACAACAACATACAAACTTTTACATACAAGCACAGAATATAACCTGGAATATGCCATATACAACCCGATATGCATACAAAGATGCATACAACTTATTTTTTCACTATTTGAAGCCAATTAAAATTTATTTTCGGGTCCGGCGTTGTACATATGCATCTGCACATACAAAGACACATACATACAATGATACATACAACAGATTTCACCGCTACATAAAGGGTTTTTGGACTTAGCATTCTTTCTTTCTTTTCTTTTTAGCGTGATGGGAGAAAGCAGTACTGCAATGCAAAGGGGCCGGTCAACCAATGAGCTAAAAGGATTAATTTACAACTTAAACGACCGAGAACCCGCTACAGGAGGTCAACAACAAAATAGAAAATACAATGCAGGAGGTCGAGGGGAAACAAAACCTAAGGCATTAAGAGTTTGAGGGAATAAAAATATAAGCTTGTAGACTTGACTCAAAACCCTAACCCCAGGTAGGCACCACCAACAACAAACTCTATATAGTTCTGGGCGATCCAAATCTAGAAAGTTACTTACAAACATAAGTCAGATATCAACCTCCTGTTTCAAAATCTCTCTATAATTCGATTCCTTCTTCAACAAAGCCTGATCCACTATTCTACGCTGCTAACAACAGTGATGATCAGAACAATGCTTTACCTTCGAGTCCATATTTTGGTGATGATTGGGGTTCACTAGATTTTACACCCTCCTTTATTGGAGAATATAAAATCTCACAACCAAAACTCGAGATCGTGAAAGTGGCTTCAATTTACTCTACACAATCCATTCCTTCTTCCAAGAAACCTAAACTCACCACTCAAAATTCTTCTACTTCAACAAATTCTCAAACACTATCATCACCTTCTACTCATGAAGATGTGCCTTACACTTTTCATTTCAACAAGATTAGTAATGTGGTCTCTCTTCCTCTATCTGATTTGGAGACATGTTATGGGCCTAGATTCAAAATTATTTCTAAGCATGGATGCAATGGAAATGGTTTAAGATACATGGAACAAGGAGTTAAGGTTCCTGTGAAACTGACACTACATATTTCTAATATAGGTTTAGGTTTCCAACCTTCTCCTCTATCTACATCTCCTTTGACATTGAATAACGTCTCTATGGCTTCTTCTTTTCAAAAATCAAACTTCTCCCCACAACATAAAGGGTTTCTTCCAAGTCCACTTGCATCTTCTCTGTTATCTCAACAAGAGTGCATTTTACCGAGTCTACTCAAGGACTGCTTGATCACTCTTCCTCCTCTAACATGCAAAAGGTTTCCACAAAATAGTCCATCAACACTTCCTTTCTATGCATATCATCAAGTACTTGGTCATTCCACTAACGAATGTTGAGATTTGCATAACAAAATTCAACACCTTTGTGACACATGTACTATAGTACATCCTCTTTCTTCAAATAATAAGAGAATGAGAATCACCCTCGTCCATTCCATTTTGTAAAATAAACATTCTTGAGTCTCCTTTGTTATGTCATCGAGCCACCTCTGTCATCACATTATGATAGATTTCAACATTTTACGGAATCAAAATGATCATTGTCATCACTCCTATTATGAAGGGCAATGATAATTGATTCCTTCCTATGGACACTTTTCTTTCTCTAACCCCTCTCAATTACCTTAAAATCACTTGCATACATTGCTTTATGCAATTATATTAAGGGGGCATATATGTTGCTCACATGTACATCCATACATGTACCTTGCTTTATTCATACCCCCTAAGGTGTAGCTTATTAATTCACTCCATAAGGCTTTGTTTATTTTTTTACGCTCCCTAAAGCTTTCACCACCTGCAGTGTTGATATTTGATGCACTCCATGAGGCGTTAACAACAAATGGTCACCTAGCATAACACAGCTTGTTGGCTTGTGATCCTTGTAGTTGATGAACCACCCAACATAACATAACTTGATGGTATGTGTGCTTCATATGACCTCGGTATGCTCACAGTCACCTAGAATAATGCAACTTGCTAGCCCACAATCCATGGGCATGTTTTGATCTACATGACCCCTTGCAATAGAGTAAGCTAGTGCCTAAGTCATGTACTCTTCTTCATTCATATCGATTTCTCCCCCGTCTATTTGTATGTCATCTCCCTTTAGTGCAATCGATTGACTCATTGTATTCTTCTCTCCTCTTTAGAATTCCTCTATTTTTGGTTTTCTTGTATTTTTGTTATGTTTTAGAGACGACACATGGTATTGAGACAAAATTTTATACCAAGGTCTCATTACCTTTCTGACTCAAAATTTTGCTGCCACAATTGTGTGTCCCACTTACATGACATCTTGATTTTAGTTTGAAATCACATATTTTTTTAGAAAAAATAATTATTTAAGCACCCCCTAGTCTTAAATCAAACCCTCGATGGAGTCTCCTCTATACCTATCAAAATGTTGACAAAAACCTAATTTTGCTTCACCTTTTGGGGGATCAAATGAAGTCATTTAGAAATTATATTTTGTAAATATGTAGCTCTTAGTATAATCTTTCCAAAAAGTATGATCTTGAATATGTTTTATTTGATTTTATATTTATTTTCTATTTTCTAGTGAACGTAGGTTTTTCACCAAACATCAAGGTCTCTATTCCACACGCGCATCCAAAAATTAAAAAATAGAGGAAAAAAATTCTAAAAAATATTTGTGCACTTGGTATTGATGTCCATGTTTCAACAAAAAAAGATGAAGTTAATTTGGATACATACAGAAAAACTAATGTTGTATGGTATAAACCTATGTCTAACTTATAATTAATCTCACTTCAAAAATTAATTAAAAAAAATAAGCAACAAAAAATTTTGAAAAAATATATGCGCACTAGATATTGGTGTTAAAAATCTATGTTTAAAAATTTATAATTTTATCATTTCTATAAAAAAGTTATGTTGTATGGTATGAACATCATTGTCTAAAAATGCTATTAATTATAAAAAATAAGTTATTAAAAGTTATGTAAAAAATTCACAAATTATTTCTTAAATTTTTTTTAAAAATACATTTAGAATATACACATGAAATCTCAAAAGTCATTAGTTCACATCATCTTCAAATTATTAACATTTTAGTTGTTATAGGTGTCAGAAAGTGGAAATTTGGTTAAAAATGTTGATTTTAATGTCCTACTTTGACAAAAAAGTGGGACACAGTATTATAATTTTAATTTTATTTTAAAATTTGTAAAAATAAAAAAAAATGTTATTGTATGCTTCATGTTTTCCATGTACGCTTCATGTTTTCTGATCTATGCTTTGTGTTTTCCGATGTATGCTTCTTGTTTTCCATGTATGCTTTGTGTTTTCTATGTATGCTTTGTGTATGCTCCATGTATACTTTCTGTGTATATGTGTGATTCATGCTATGTGTCTTGTATGTGTAACCCCTTTATCTAAGCATTGTTGACTCGTAGAATCCTAAGCTTGGGGGCTATCGCATCCCCTGACTTAGTGACACCCTACATCTTCAACGTTTGGTGAAGAGATTTGTCTTCTCCATACTTTAGTGTGCATATGAACTGTTGATCATGATGTTAGTCATAAGCAAACATGAAATAAAAGTTACACAACAACCACTAAGTAACGTTAGTAGATTATGAACTAATCAACGGAGACTTGGGATCATGAATTCTCTGAAGTCATCGTATCTTTCAAGATAAATAAAGGGTTGTTGTGTAACTTTTATTTCATGTTTACTTATGACTAACATCATGATCAACATAAATTGGTGCTAGAAGGAGGGCCAGCTCATCATCAGTAGGTTTTGTCTGATATGATGATGCAGATAGTAAGGTAACATTAAAACACCTCTGAATTTTGAGTCATATGCAAAGATTTGTTGTTTCAAGTTTGTGCACGCTAATCCTTTATGAAGATTTCAAAATTGAGCATAAATATTGCAAGCTTTGTGGTCGATCATCATGGATTTGTGAAGATAAGCTCTATTTCAGGTAAATTTGCTAAAGCTTTGAGGTAACCTACTTTAGAAACCTAATATTCGGTTACGTGCATCACCAGGCCTCAATATCACCTCATATTTGCATCATTTACTCAAATATTCCTTAAATATCTGTCAGTTTTACTTTCTGACCATAAATACAGCCTTCGCTGGAAAGTTCCAACCGATCTTTGCTATAAACCAGCTAATTTTCTTTAAATTTGAGAAATCCTGGCTCTCAGGCCAAATACCTGGTCTCAATCCAACGGACTCTTTGAAGAATTACCTATCAGGGGATTTTGACCTAGAACTGTAGACATTCATCACACTCCTGGTTCTAGTGCATCAGGAGCTTTACCAGAACGTCCTCCTATAACTCCTCTTGGGTTACAAACACCTACAGGATCACCTGTTACACCTCAGGTCCAACCTCAACCAGTCATACCTCAGGTTCAACTCCACTAGTTGCTATGTCTTTCTTTGTAGCAGAGTCACCTCTAACTTTCCTGGCATATCATGCTTTGCCAAAGAATCTTGATAAAATTTGTCCAAAGTATCATCCATATCAGGATGCTGATGATCACATCAGAACTTTCAAGGAAGTCTGTTGTAGGGCTAGAATTGAGCATCAAGATATTGTATGTAGGTTATTTCCATTTTCCTTAGGGGAAGAGGCTTATAACTAGTATATTAGTCTTGGTTAAGGTTCAATCAGTTCATGGGCTACTTTAGAGAGAGCCTTTAAAGATAGGTTCAAAATCCAATAGACCCTTCAATGAATTATCATTTATTTGCCACAATCACATGATTCGAAGGAGAACCTATTGCTAACTTCAATGCTAGGTTCCAAAAGATGTTATCCAAGTTAGTTGCACCTTATGTTGTAGTAGATGAAGCTGCTAGGAGCATATATTACTCAGCTTTAGATCCTTTGACTTCCATGTTTATCAAGAGAGCACATCCTAACGTCACAACTTTGACAAGAGCTTTTGAAGAAGCTGTCAAAGTCAGTCAGCAGCTGATTTCTGCTCCTACACCAAACATTGCATTTCCTATGATTCTTGGTTATCCTACATATCCTGCCCAACAATAGCCTAATGGAGCCATGATACCTCCAGCTGTGATGCCTAGTCCTTTACAGATTCCTCCACTCAATATCATGCCTCCTCCAAATGGAAATGGCCAGATGTTACAATATCTAGGACAAACACAGGTACCTCAGGGTATAGAACAGTCCAATAATCACAACAATGGATCTTCCTTTTTCAAGCCCCAAACTAATAATGTAGTGGCCAAGGTTCAGGAAGAGAAAGAAGAGATTAAGGAAATATCAGCTCAGTTAAGGAAACTTACTACTGGGATCACTCACTTGAGGAGTCAGAACTTCTATTCCCAGCCTAATCAGAATAGAGGTTATGCTAATGATAGACCTAATTATCCTGATAGGGGGTACAATAATAACTACAACAATAATAGTGGCAATAATAATCCTCCTAGACAGCCTAGAGTGTGGAACACTAGGCCAAATAATGCTTATTTGCCATCACTCCTAGACAATCAGCCTCCTTGTGAGCCCAAACAGACCACTAGAGTCAACCTTGTAGAGGCAGCACTTACTAATTGGTGCAGGATAGATAACACTAATGCTCATGCAGAACTAGACTGTCCTCAGTTCAAGATTGCTACTAGTATATTCCAGACTGAAGTGTCCAATACTTTAGGAAATCCACCTCATGTAGAAGGAAATGAAATCATCCCTTATGGATATGATTCTGCCTTAGTGCTAGAAAGTTTCATGCATTATCCTCATCAACAGATGATGCCGGCTCACCAGGATTACACCTCAACATGTGAGGAATCAGCCATGGCCTTTGAGTCTAACTATGTTTTTCCCTTTGAGGATGAAAACGATCCCTCAAATGAACATGAGGATGTACATGTTTATCAACAACAATATCAGGGTAAGCATAATTACAATCTGATGAATAACTCAAACAGACCTACTGGTCCTTTGACCACTTCCTTGCCTCCAAACAATGTCAATACTCCACTTGATCCCAAGGCAAGTAATAACCCTGGATTTCCCAAGGTTAATGCTCAATACTTAGCATCACCCAATACAGCACCAAAAACTACTAATCTGCCTCCTGAATCTGATAAGTTAGTCACTTATCTAGCAGATGAAATGAAAAAGATTAAAATCAGCCTGTCATTATCAGAGTTGCTTAAAACCCCTTCTATCAAGAAAGCATTCATGAAATCATTGGATGATCCTTCTCCAAGAGAGGATAGTCACCCCTCAGGTCAGTTTGGAAATAAAGATCATGCTACTAGGGATGTTAATGTTAAACATAAAGTGCCAGCTACAGTTCAAGCTGCAGAGACTTCCCACATGACCCTGTATAGAGACAAGAGTGAGTCACCTCCTTTCCTCCTTACTATAAGGATGTTTAGTAAAAAATTGCACAATTGTTTAGTAGATTCAGGAGCATCTACCAATGTAATACCCCTGTCCATATGCAATGCTTTAGGGTTGCATCCTGCTAAATCATTAAAGAAAGAAACACAATTAGACAAAACAGAGGTGAGTGTGGTAGGAGAACTAACTCACATTCATATGCAGCTAGCATCGGATCCTAGAATCCAGTATTATATTGATATTCAGGTAGTTGATATACCTGATACCTATGGGATGTTACTCAGCAGAGACTGGTCAAAAACCCTTAATGGATACATGTCAACTGCTTTCAGTCATATGTGGTTTCCCTGGAAAGGAATACCAAATCAAATAAGGATAGATGTTGAGCCTCGCATGAAGCACATGTTCACCGAATATAATAAAACCAACGAGATCATGTAAGTGGATGTAGAACACGGAGTTTACTCCATCAGGCCACATACTCTCAGGATAGAAGAAATCCTGATGTATGATGTTCATCATCATGATGATGACCCTCAGGATGACAAAATAGTTGTAGAATCTGATTGTAACCCTGAGAATGAAAATGAGATAGATCATTTTAAAAATTTCAAGATGCACTTGTCCAAAGAGGTGCAGCGATGTCAATTGTTAAAAATGCATGTTCATGATATTTTAATCGATGGATTGTGCAGGTTACATGATGAAGCACATTTTGAGAAAACTTGTGATGCCTGCATAGACATGATGGAGCTAGAACAAGCATATAGTGATGCATCAACATCATCATCATCATCTAAGGTAAATTCTGTAGACAGTGATAATGACATTGATTGTTGTTTGTCTTCTGTAGGAACAAAAGAATCCACATATCATGATGAAGGTCATATTCAGATGACAGAAGAGATGCTGGTATGTAACAAGAGTAATGTTAAAAGAAACAAGAGAATCACCCCAGGGAGTGATCATTTAGTAGAATCAAATTATGAGTTATCTGATGAAGACAGAGGTAGCAATCTGTCTAAGTTTGAAGAGTTTTTATCAAAAGAGATTCAGAAAATGACACAGCAGCAAAGATCTCCACAAGATGTCTTGATTGAAGGCTGGTGTAGGTTACATGAAGCACCTCATTCAGAAACTGCTTGTTCATTGTGTCTGCATATTTTGAAGAGACAGATGTTGCCTAGTCCAGAAGATTTACCTTTTGATGGTAAAAGGAAAGAAGAAATATCAGCTTCACATAAGACAGAAAAGGTGAAGTTGGAGAAAGCTGAGATACCAAAATTGAAGTGGATATCAAATGGTGTAGCTGCCAGAGCCAAAAAGAAAAGAGAAGGCTCAGACAAGCCTTTAGCTAAAGATAAGCCTTGGATCCTTAGATTTGATGGATCCAAGTCAAAACAAGGAGATAGAGTAGGGATAGATCTTGTTGATCCATCTGGAAAATCCTACCTAGCAACATACAGATTGTAGTTCCCATGTACCAACAATGTGACATAGTATGAAGCTCTAATTTATGGGATATTATTTGCACTTAAAAAGAAAGTGAAAATTCTACATGTCTATGGAGACTCAGAATTGGTTGTGAGATAGGTAAGAGGTATATACTCTTGCAATTACAAGAAACTGTCCAATTACAGACATAGGGTATGGGACTTGATAGAAGATTTTGATGCATTCAATATCACCCATGTACCCAGAGAACAAAATCACAGGGCAAATGCCTTAGCCCAGGCTGCCAGTACTTTGGAACCACTGTCCATATCTAGTCTGAAAAGATTTTCAATAGAATTAGTATCAGTACCTTCTGTGCCGGATAATGTAACTAACCTCCAAGTATTTGATGATGATCAGCATATTCTAGACTTCATTTCCAACAGGGATGTCTTTGATTCACAAATCATAGATGAGAGGAATGTGGAGGACCATATCTGGGAAGAAGAAGAAATCTTGGAGTTGCCTAGTAACAAGATTCCTAAGGGAATGATTGAGCTGGAAAGAACATTCGATCTAGACAACATGCTAAAGCAGAAGGATCTTCCAAAAGCTAATGGAGGACAATATTCACAGGTTAACATTGGACAGGATGATGAAAAGAAAAATGTCCTAATTGGGAAAGTTTGTACAGGAGAGGAGTTGGAAGGAATAACCCAAGCTCTCAAAGATTATATCCATGTCATTGCCTGGACTTATGATGAGCTGAAAACTTACGACACATCAGTCATCACTCACACTATACCTTTGAAGCTAGACGCCAAGCCTTTTAGGCAAAAGAAAAGACCTGTCAATGCTTTACTGGAGCCTATCATTTTTGAAGAGGTTAAGAAACTACTTAATGCCAAGATCATATTTCCCGTGAGACACTCCACATGGGTGGCAAACCTGGTCCTAGTAAGGAAGAAAAATGGTGACATCAGAGTGTGTGTAGACTTCAGGAACTTAAACAGAGCATCTGAAAAGGATAATTATCCTTTGCCCTCTCTAGATGAGGTCCTGCAAATTGTGAACGGTGCCAAGATGATGTCATTTCTTGATGGTTTTTCAGGTTATAACTAGGTGATGGTGGACAAAATAGACAGATTGAAAATTGCATTCACCACAAAGTGGGGATATTCGCTTACAGGCGCATGCCATTTGGGTTAATAAACGTTGGAGCAACATTTTAGCGAGCAATGGACATAGCCTTCAGAGGCTTGATTGGTAAATGCATAGTCATATACATGGATGACTTAACAGTTTTCTCTAAAGATAGAGGAAACCATGTAGAATACCTTAGGAAGGTGCTAAAGAAATGTGAACAATATGGGATATCCCTAAACCCCAAGAAATGCATATTTGGGGTAACCACAGGGAAATTACTAGGTCACCTGATAACTGAAAATGGGATCATCATTGACCCTGACAGGGTGGAATCCATCATGAAGATATAGCTTCTTGGAAGCAAGAAGGAGCTCAAATCTTACTTCAGTAAGATTAATTTTGTTAGAAAATTTATCACTGGCTTTGCAGAAATAGTCAAACCCTTGAATGCCATGCTCAAGAAGGATGCTAAAATTGAGTGGACACCTGAAGCTAGAGCAGCTTTTGAGGATATTAAAAAAGCCATAAATGATGCTCCAGTTCTAATCAGTCTAGACTATACCAAGGACTTTTACTTTTATTCATTTCCTTCAGAGCATACATCTGCAGCAGTGATGACACAGAGAAATGAAGAAAAAGAAGAAAAGCCTATAGCCTTCATGAGCTACCCTTTCAGAGATGCAGAACTCAGATATATGGATGTTGAAAGGCAGGAACTTGCTCTGGTTCGAGCAGTCAAGAAATTTAGGCACTACATCCTAAGAAGTAAAGTGATTGTTGTGGTACTTGATGCAGCAGTAAAGATGCTCCTGATGCAGAGTGAACCAGGTGAGAAGAGAGCTAAATGGATCACTATCCTCCAAGAATATGATATGGACATTATACCCATGAAGTTAGTAAGGGGACATGCATTGAGCTAGATGATATCAGAGATTGATCCAAATATCATGAGCCAGTTGTATGTTATTAATGCAAAGGAAGATGGAGAATGGTACTCAGACATCAGGTACATCCTGATTATTGGAAGATGTCCCTTAAGACTGCAAGCCTCACAAAGGAGAGCCTTAAAGATAAGGTCACAGAAATACATGATAAAAGGGGGAGTCCTTTTTAAGAAGAATTATGAGGGGATATACCTTAGATGCCTGGAGAGGCAAGAAGCAGACAAGGTGTTAGCAGAGTTGCATGATAAGTTTGGGACTGCACATGGATCATCCTTGGCCACCACTCATGCAATCCTCAGGGCAAGGTATTACTGGCCCACTATTTTTAAGGATACTGCTGAACACAATAAATGTTGTCATATGTGTCAGGTTGCTGCGAACAGAGAAAGATATGATGCTCAACCTTTGCAGCCAGTGATGGAGATGCGCCCATTTGCTCAATGGGGAATGGACTTCATAGGACCAATTAATCCTCCATCATCTTCAGGCCACATGTATGTTTTAACTATTACTGATTATTGTACCAAGTGGACTGAAGCAGTCAACAGTAAGACATGTAATGCTGAAGATGTCATCAGATTTTTGGAAAGCAATATAGTAACCAGGTATGGAGTTACCTATGCTTTGGTATATGATAATGGGCCTACCTTTGCTTCAACAAGATTATCAAGTTGGGCTTTTGACTATGGGATCATCTTGAAATTTTCCTCAAATTACTATCTCCAAGGGAATGGATTAGCAGAATCCACAAATAAAAATTTATTGAACATCATAAAAAAGTTAATAGAAAAGAACCCTAGGGAGTGGAACACCCTACTGAAATATGCCTTGTGGGTAGATAGAACCAAGAATAAGGCTGCATTAGGAAATTCACCTTTTCACTTAGTATATGGGGTGGATCCCATCCTCCCTATTAACTTAAAGATTCCTACACTGTAGTTTGCACAAGAATACCTAGGCATAGATAATACACAAGAAGTCAAGTTGCTTCAGTTGATGCACCTAGAAGAAAAAAGAAGTCAGGCAATAGATCAATTTGCCAAACATCAGGTTGTTGTCAAGCGCTGGTTTGACAAAAGAGCCAGGGTCAAGGCCTTCAGAATCTCAGATTTAGTCCTGATGTGGGACAAAGCACATGAAAGGAAGGGAGATCATGGTAAGTTTGATAAACTCTAGATAGGTCCCTTCCAAATTTCAAAAATTTTAGGAGACAGCACTTACAGTCTTAAAACCTTGACAGGTGAGGATGTTCCATTACCAGTTAATGGACAATTCCTCAAACATTATTTCCAAGCCTAAGTTAGCTTCATGTAAGTCATGTGTATCATAGTGTGTATATTTGTATAGTTGTTTGTACAGTTTTGTTTTTGTTGTTTTTGTTTGTTTGCTTGTTGAGTTCTGTTTTGGCTAGTCAAGATGATGCAGCTCCTCACCCTAAGAAAATAACCAAGTTGTTGAGATTCAAGTGATGAGAACAAATTCATATATAGGTTATGACTCATTTTGAGAAGTACTGATGATCAGGTCTATGATATCTTTTCATCAGGGTGCCCTTTCTTGACCAAAGTGATTCTTTCACAATGACTCACCTAAAAGCCTTGGGTTTGTTGAGCACACAAGTATAGGTGTTAAGTGAAAAATCTAAAGGGACTCCCTTGCTACCAATGCAATCTCCAACCTAAATCAGCAAGTGACCATCCCTTGCACACTAAGCTCACCTGATGATATCATATGAATATAGAAATTAAAAAAAAAAATCCAAAAGAAAATAAAACTAGGCCATCTAAGTAACTCTACCGGGGCTATAGACGCCTGCTGGCAGTGGGTCTCTACTTAGGGGGATTTTATAGATAACCTTGCCGAGGCTATGGATGCCTACTGGCAGCAAGGCTCTATCCAGGTTGGCTATGAGGGATGTTCCCAAACTATGTAGCTTAACATCAGTTACTCATGCTTTCAACTTACTTTCAAGATGAGGATAACTAATCATTTTGCACACACCTGATCCTTTGTTAGCATTGTTGTCGTGATAAAAACTTTATCATTTGGAAAGATTGTAAGTGCTTATACTTAGAAACATTTAGAATACTATGTTAGGATGTGATCACATCACTTGAATCATTGGAATTTAGCTGTTTTCTTTGGTGGCAAGTTGCTGTGTGGTTACACAACACGCCCCATTTTGACTTGACAAAACAGGGACCCAACTTTTTTGTTGCTTTGGCTTTTGTTGTTTTTCTGCTTTTCAACGGTCTGGTAAAAGTAATTCATGTAGGTGACCCTGCATAAAGAGGGTGGATAGATCATCATGATGAGGTTAGTTGTCAAAGTTTGTATTTCATATCATTAACCTCATAGTTGGAAAGTAGATGAAATTCCATGTAGGTTTGTCTTTTGGATCACCCTGAAATTCTTTAAAGGGAGAAAGTTATGACAAGTCAAAGTTATGGTCAAACCTAATATTCTAGGGAGGGGGTCATATTTCCAAACATCAGTCACCTTACTTAAGATCACCCCGATTTTAGTTTATCACCCGATAATCATTTGGTCCGTAAACTTCGGACATCAATTTTAGGTGATAACTGTATCTGTCCATCAAACAACATATATTTTGCGGGGGTCATATTTTCAATATCACCCGATCTTACGAATATCACCCTATCGCAAAATATCACCCCAATGCCAATATGACGATGTCATCTAAGCCTGATGAACAAAGGAAATCACCCTGATGGTGACGTCATCATTCTTTTTACCTCGCAGAGGTATGTATCCAACGATCCCCTTTTTTTAATAACAATGACGGTGACGTCATCCTGATCTTTTGAAAGGGGGTCACATTTTGAACATCCCCTGATCTTAAAATCATGACCCGATATACACATGGTCAACTATTGACCACATCACCCGTTTCATTAACATCAGTTTTACCGCTCAAAGGCGGAAGGTCATGTTACACAGAGGGGGTCATATTTCGATATCACCCAATCTTCTAAAGGATCACCCCCTTCCTATTTTCTTCGTGACATTAAATGCACATAAATGCAGTAGGTGGATTCCCGCTGACTGTGAATATGATTCAAACATAGACATCAAATTTCCACAATCCATAATGTTTGAAGTTCAGTATTTCAGGATTAAACTGTGTGCAAGTTTTTTCCTCAACATTTCAGATCACACTCCATGATCCATCATCAGGAGAAATAGCAAGAGAAGAACAATAGAATGAGTAAATTTGCAGACTAAGACAACTAAATAGATGGAGGAGTAACGCGTGAACCAAGACAACTAGTACCAAAGAAATAATAAAAGCACTATTTATGCTTTTATTATTTCTTTGGTACTAGTTGTCTTGGTTCACGCGTTACTCCTCCATCTATTTAGTTGTCTTAGTCTGCAAATTTACTCATTCTATTGTTCTTCTCTTGCTATTTCTCCTGATGATGGATCATGGAGTGTGATCTGAAATGTTGAGGAAAAAACTTGCACACAGTTTAATCCTGAAATACTGAACTTCAAATGATTCAAACACCTGGCAGCATCCATGGATTGTGTGCAGAAGATCAATGGTTTTAATTAATTTAACCTAGTTTTACCCTAATCAACCCTACGGATGAGTTTAAAGGTAAGTTTCCAAGGTTATTCTCATTTACCTTGTGAAAAATAAAGAATTTATAGAGCAGAGAGTCAAACCCTCATACGAAGTGACCTGTGGATGGACAACAACTTGCAGCATAACAAAACGCTTGATCATCATTATTTTCTACCCTTTTCCATAATCATCAGCCTAATCTAGGAGATAAGCGTTATCAGGTAAGTAATTAAAAAACCCTCCTTTTGTCATTTTCTGCATGTCCAGGTAGTATGACTTTTCCAGTGGTTTGATTCTATAAATATGCATATCATGATGAGTAATGAATATAATATGCATGATGTCGTACCGATATATAGTGTTATATGAATGAATATGAATTTTATGGTAAGACCAGTCATGTTTATTACAGGAATCCATGGCAGACATCAGGAAGAATAGATCTAGAGCATAATTTCTTAAGCCTATGTATGTTCATCCTGAAGGAATACAATTCAAATATGGTGTCATTGGAGACACACACCAAGGAGAAACAGATTTAGTAGCATGGTCATCTTGGATGCATGATGATAAAGATAATACCCTACTGGATGCCATATTTATATTAGGAATGTGGCATGCAACTAGATTCCCTTATGCCATGGAAACCCCAGAGCTGGTAGTGGAATGCGCCATAAATTATAACCCTCAGACAAGGTAGGTGGAAAAACATGGAAGGGTTTATGTAGACTTTTCAATCAAAGGGATTACATCTACTTTCAATCTCCCAGTTGGAAAGAAGGTAGTCAATATGGATCTGCGCAAACTGGAGATAGAATATGAAAACAATAAGAAGAGTGCCAGGAAGAGGATGTACCAGTGGAGGTCTAAGAACAGCACCTATACTGCCTCTGCCAAGTTGCCAGTGTATCTATACAAATTTGATTTTGATGATGAATATCAATACATGATTGCCCTACTTAGAAGGATGACAGGCCAGCCTCATGCTGGGAATTTCAAGAATTGGATGTTTGGAATCATCCAGATGGTCCTCTATACAGAAAGCAAGCCATTATGGGCCAAGATCATCAGTGATGCAATGGATGAATAGATGACGAACCTGGGAGGTCTGGAATGCTCATTCCACATAACTTCATATGTTGTTTATTCATGTGCCTACAAAGGAACATTTGATGCACTAACCACAGTTGGAAAGATTGGCGGCAGTATAGATGATGCCCATATATGGGATCATTATCCTCAGTTATAGAGAAGGAACTGCCTCTTTGATTACAAATTGGTGAATGATGCATTCTCCATGCATCTGGTTAGAACTATGGAAGAGGATAGAACCAAGAGATTGAGCATGGAAGCTCAAGAAGTTATATACAAGCATGGTGTCTGGTTCATCCAGTATGCCACTTTTTTTATATATTAGAATAGAAGGTTTTGAAGGACAACCCTTTATGTTACCCTGGTACCCTACTGATGGGGTAGTCCTGATGGAGTTTTTGAGATAGATATCTACCATACTAGATGCATATAAAGCACAAAATAGGATTCCTCCAGTACTGTTTCTAGTAAATATGGGTTGGTACATGTGCCCTGATTCACAGAGTATAAAGAATGTCATAGGGAGTCTGAACATGATGTACCTACAGCCACTTCCATTGGCTAGATCATATGACCCCTATGGTAGAATGCAAAAGATAATGGGGAAGCCCATACATCAGAAGCACTTAGAAGATTTCTGGACTAATTGTGAGGATGAAACAGAAGTAAGAAGAATAAAATATCAAAGGCTCACCTTAAATCAAATAAGGACATTTGACTGCATCCCAGTGCCTACACAGTTAAAGAAAGATGATGGCAAGACCATGTCAAATGAATATGAAGATAAGAAGGTATATAATGATATCATTTCAGTCCCTGACCTAACACAACCTAAAGACATTCATTAGATCAGTTTACAGGTGGAGTGTTGCAGTTAACCCAATCATGGGTGGATGAACAAATAAGTAGATTGAAGAAAAGAGGTATAGCCATTATAGTGGATAACAAGAGAAAAAGGCAGGAGATCCCTGATGAGGAATATGATGACTTTCTTGGTGAAAAAAGAAAATCTAATGGAGAAAGGTTGCTTGCACAGAAACAAAGGAAAGGACCCCCTAGAGGAAAGAGGACTGATGATAGTCCTAAAGGGGTGATAATCGAGAGAATTGCAATACTAGCTGCAAGTGCATCTGCATCAGGACAGGTATTAGCCTCATCTACACAGCCTTTGATGGATAAACCAAGGACAAAAAGAATCCTGAGGCCAACTATAGAGACTGCAGAAGTACAAGATGAGGGTCAAGCCTCATAGCAGAATGTGGAAGAAGATTTCCTTATTGAAGAAGAGCCGGTAAGTAAAGAGCCTTTAGGTGATGATCCTATGATGGTCACCAGGAAGAGGAAGGCAGCATCCCTGATGTCACCACCCAAAAAATAGAGAACACATATGAGGGGTGAGATCAGAACAGACCCTATAGTATTAAGGGGGGCTAGTGGTGAAGTGTTCAGAAAAGAAATGCAACATGATGTGCCACTTCCCACCATTATCCAATTCAAGATAGGGAAGGATGAGGAGCAAGCAAAAGAAGCCTCCAGGGTAGGTCAAGGTGGTACTTTCTCCTTGGAGGACACCGTTGACCTATCAAATGATGAGGTGGCGCAAAACATAGCTTCTCAATAGATGGAAACTCTTGCTTCTAGTACCCGCATGACCCCACATGGGACCCCATCAGCACAGATGGTGGTACTGGAAGAGTTGAAGCAAACAGAGCAAGAAGAGAAAGAAAATAGCCCAGAGAAGGCAGTCCAACAAATCGGGCTTGAAAAATTAGTAGATTAGGTAACTAGCCCTGCAGTGATAGACTTGACATATAGGGAAGATATGAGTCCCAAAGATAAGGCAGGTGAACCTAATGTAACAGGAAATATTGAAGTAGTCAAGTAGACAGAAGTAGAGAGTGATACTCTAAATATAAGCCAGCAACAGCAGGAAATACCTGATGAACCTAAGATAGTTGAAGTCCAACAAAAGGGCAAAGGTGATAAATAAACATCAGGTGATGATGTCATCTGGACTCAACAGAATACAGGAGAAAAGGATACATTAGGTCATGAGGACCTTAAAACACCAGAAGTCAATATATCAGGTGCTGAACAAAATGTAGCTCAAGATCAGGGTGATGCACCAGGGTTAAATACAAAGACATCCATGGATACAAATATGCCTCAAGGGGAGGAACATAATAAGGTGGATGAAATAGAAGAAGAAGAGGTACAGGATCATCATATGGATACACCACAAGATCCTCCACCGCAAAAAGAAGCTCCTCAAGAGGAAGAAATAGAACAAGATCCCCCTCATCAAGAACATCATGAGGAAGAAATAAGGAAATCACCTTCTCCACTCAGAATAGAGACAGCTACCAAAGATCAAGGTGAAGAACATGATGGTAATAAAACACAACAAGGATCAAGAGATAAAGTACCTTAGTGGCTTGAGAAGGAGATAGGTATAGAATAAGGCCTTGAAGTTCAAGAATTTGATGTTTCAACCTTGTTTGCAGAGACCATCATGAAACCAAAGAGGAAAGCCAGGTTAACCTCAACTATTAGAAGAGATCCTGCTACAGGCAGAAGGACTTCTCAGGTAGCACTTCCCATGGTAGAAAAGGAAAAGGGAAAAATAACCCTGGAAGAATTCCAAATCACCACAGTTGGTTTAGGATTTTCCAATGAAGACCAAGAGGGTCAAGAGGGGAAGGATATCATAGATTCTTTAACCCAAAGGGTAAAGAAAGAAAAGGAGAAAAATAAACAGCATAAAGAGCACATTGCTCAGCTGCATTCATATATAAAGGGGTTAATTAACCCTAATAGTACACCAGCAGATCCTACAGTCCCATTGACTGTTATATCACAAGAAGAGGTTAATAAGTTGGACCTCATGAAGCAGCAAGCCATGATCATGGATAAATGGATGCTGACGGCCTTTACAGGAGCATAAGATATCTTAAGAACCTCATTATAGAGGTGGAATTCCTTGAGCACTTTGAGGAGGAAGATGGATAAAATGCATAATGAAACAGGAAAGAGATCGTTACAATTGGAAAAAGCCTTAAGTGCTCTAAGTGAAATAAAGAGGATTGATCCTCAGGTCCTGATAAATAATCAGGTATTAAATAATAATACTGCCCTGCTAGTAGATGTATGGTATGAGGACATCAGGTTCAAATGTGATGTCCTGAAGAAGTGCAGCAGCAAGTTAAGAGATATCAGTATCAAGATGCACAGTATGATGGCAGATGAGGCAGAAGTCCTTGAAGCTTTGGAAGGAAAAGTAGAGGGGAAGATTGAAAACCAAGATGCAGATTTCACCATCAAGGCACTCCATAATAATTTCCAGCCAGTAGCTGATGATCCCCTCACCCACCTAGTAGAAGAGGCGATGGATAAGATCATGAGGATCAAGGTCAGGGTGGAAAATTATAATGAAACTTTAAATAGCAGAAATGCAAGGCTGGATGCAGTTAAAGATAAAGTTCAAGCTCACAAGCATGCTATCACTAAAGCCAAAACCCAAGATGGCGAGGAGGTAGACAAAATAGTACAAGCTTATGAAAATATTAGGGCGGTAGTAAAGGTCCATATACAAGATGATATTCATCAAGGTGATAATGATACATAAAGTGTTGATCCTGATGATCATGATGATGATGAGGAAGAACCTGAAGAATGAAAGGAAGATGCATCCCCAAAGCGACATATGCATCAGGTACTTATAAGATAATAAGTCACCCAGATGGTTGCCAGCTGGCAACCTGTGCCATGTGAAAGTTATTGACTAAGTCAAGAAGGAATATCTACCGTTGATCCTAATTGACAAATCCTGACCATAGGTCATTTGTAACTGCTCCCTCACCTTATTCTATAAAAGGTGTAGGGATGCCATATTTTAAACATTCAGAAGCTTAATTGAAATTTGATTGCTGAAATATCAGGACTTATTTTAAAGTTGTTGTAAACATACATGTTTTTGCATACTTAATGAAAGAGAAGACCATTTGATTACAAATCATCATAAATCTTGAGTAATCTATGTTTGAATTCTTGATACATGCTTTGATTAGCTGCGTCCCTTGGAGTGCTTATCAGTTTGCATGTGTTGTCTTCATTCATCATCCTTTGAAGTTAGCATCATCTGTATCTAGCTGTGGAACATCCTGGTGAAAATATGGTTTGATTTCTTCTCTTCATGACTGTATCAAGTGTGTATGTGGTTCAATAGCTAAAGATTCACCAAAATTTGTAGTGTTCTTTTAAATTTCTTTGAATTTCATAACATTCCATCACCATAATTGCAAATAATAGACAATCAGAAGCAAATAACATGAAATATATTGACATCTCATAGACAATTGGAAATATATAGCATATTTAGAGTTAAAGCATGTTCAATCGATAAATATCATGCAAAGATCCAAGTACAGACACATTATTTGAAGAAATATACTATGTAGAGTAACCTTTCTGTGTAGCACATTTACAAGAAATAGAATTTACTGATCAACATAAGGCCCCTGAATGATTAACAACAACACACATCAACCACTGAGTAACGTCAGTAGATTATGAACTAATCAACGGAGACTTGGGATCATGAATTCTCTGAATTCATCGTATCTTTCAAGATAAATAAAGGGTTGTTGTGTAACTTTTATTTCATGTTTGCTTATGACTAACATCATGATCGACATGAACATAAGCTCATATCCTCACTAAACTGGGGGCTAAATGTTGTGTCATAAATTGTCACCACTTACAATTTCACACTACATTTGGCACCCATTTTAGCTTGTATGTTCATTTATCATTACAATATACATATTTTACTACTTTTCTAAGAAACAAGGCTAAGTCCTTTGACATCTAGAATTTCAAGAGCCCAAATCACCAGGACACTAGCACCTAGCACTAGGATCCTGCTAATTTGGCCCCAAAAGATCTTATCTAAATGCTAGCCTTTTGCCTTATGTGATGCACCTTGACAACCTCAACTCAATCAGGCCCTCAAAAAGTACTTGGGGCTCATATATAAACAACTCTCTCTCCCTCATTTACAAACATGAATGATACACATGATCTCTCTCTCTATTTGTGAAGATTATTTAGTATGCACTAACCCTTCTTGCAGGCCTTCAAGGAAGCTTCTTCCTCCAACTCCTTGTGGATGATTCATGTTGTAACATCAATCCAACTAGGGTAACTTCATGATCATGGTAACTCTATTTCATTATATTTGCTTATTACAATCTTTATTACTAGTTTTGCCTCTATTCGCACTCTCTATCACCATTATCACTGCTATTGTGAAGGTGGGACACCTACTCAGGGTTTGATTGAGGCAAGCCCCTATATAACACAACATTTTCCCTCTTTTATGTGTGTAGATCCAAATCAGGAGTTTCAGGCACCGATGAGCGACAAGAAGATAGAAGCAGTAGAGATCGTCGCACACAGGTTTCGTCAGCACAAAATCTCTAGGACTAGGGAGCCCAATGCCATAGTCTTGCCAAATCTATCCCTACTTTTGGTGACAGGATCTGTCTACCCTACTCATTCCCACTAGTAGAATTTGGCAAATAAATGACTAAGTGACTAAAACGTTTAGTCACAACAACTAAAAATGACTAAATTCTACTAATTTTTTGCAACTCATCTATAAATGAGTAAATAATGACTAATTTGGTCATTGAGTAAAAAATTATTTAGTCACAGAAATAAAAATGACTAAATAGTTAGTCACGCAAATACAAATTAGACAAAATTTTAAAAAAACTTTTCAAGAAATTTTTTGCAGGATGTATTGGTGCGATTCATTATTCGTGTTCATTGAATTCCTTGCTTTGTTAGTTGGTTACTTGCAGCTACTTCGTACCGAGGCATTTTGAGTTATAGAAGCTACTTGCATGGGTGATAAAGATTGTTTGGAGAGGACCTGGAGACTTTTGAAAAGGCAGTCAAGGAATTCAGAGTTTGCTACAAAGAATTTGAAGTCGGCGAGGCCCTCTGCAGTGAAGTCAGAATTGGGGATGCCCTCTGCAATGAATTCAGAGGTAATTTGAAACCCTCATTACATTTATAAACACAAAATCCATAGCTTTGTGATTGGCAACTTACAGTAGTTACAATCTACTACTCTTAATAATGTTCTTTTACAATCTTGCGACTGTTCTGCTTCATAATATGTTTGAGATAAATATAATAAAATTTGGGTGTCAGTGCCAAAATAGAATTTCCCCAAACAATTATGATACATTTTCACTGCAAGTGCATATTGTCCTTGTGCAAAGTAAACATGTGCTAGATTTACCCATACATCAGGCATCTGAACAAAGATGTTTCCTGCTGCAACTTCTTGTACCTATGTAAAAATTTCCTTTGCAATATCAAATTGACCCCTTTCATCTAGCACAATGGCTACCCATTTGCAGCATAAACATTTCCTAGTCTCTATGCCAACACTTTACAATACAATTCTCTAGCCTTCTCAAGATGTTGTGCCTCCACCTTTGGATCCCTCCTCTCATTGCGAAAAGCTGCAAAATAATTCCAATTTCCAAGTGAAATGTCAACATAAGAATTCTTTGCATCTGATTCACTTTGTGTAGCTTTAATTGTTTCTTTTGTTTTAAGCCAATCATCTATTTTTAGTTCCATTTTGTAAAGCATATATAAAGCATTTGATGAGTTTTTATCCACCTTAAGTGCATCCCCAATCAATTCTAGGCTTAGTTGGATCTCATTCCAAGCCTAAGCCATGGTTGCAAGACATAGATATGCATCCACATAATCAAAAAACTTGAACAATATTAGCATGTATAAAAGATTTTATTTTTCAGTATCATGTAGTTGTTCAAACAACCTAGCAAGATTAAATAGTGTTGTGACTTTATCCCATGGTAGCTCAAGTGAAACACCACCTTCTTCTAGTTGATGGAAGAATTCCATATCCTTAAAGAGCATAGAAAAAATTGCAGAATTGGCAATGGGGCTTTTATTTATGAATTCAACCCAAATGCCATTTCCTAATGCCTCCATAAAAGTTTGTTGAGCCAACTCTATTTCATCACGCTCAAAATAAAGAACCCCAATGTTGTTTAACAATTGAATGGGTACTTCTTCTCTGCTCTTCTTTAGAAGAGACTTTGCTGTCTTAAGAGAATCTAAGGCTGCACTAGGGTCTTATGATATTAATAACTCACCCATCTTGATAAATGCATGGGCATCATGTGGATCTATATGAGTTACCTTTCTTAAAATTTCCAAAGCCTTCTCTACCTACCCTTGCTGAGCATATATATGGCCTACAACTTTTAATCTCTTAGAGTTCTTAGGGTGGACCTCTAGAACCTTTTCAAAATTTGAGAGAGAACTCTTAAGATCTCTCAGCTTCAATTGAACTTGTCCACAAAATCCTATGGCCTCTGACTTTCCTTGATTGATGCCATGTAGTAGCGACTGGTGGTGTCATAATCACTTTACTATGATAAGATCATGCAAGATTATAATATAAATGAGATTTCATGAGAGGGTGGTCAGTTGAAACAAGAGCTATCTCAAGCAACTGTTCCACAAGAAAATACTGTGCTATGAAGAAAAAATGGTTTTCTTACTGATTCAATGCCATTGCACAGTACGGGTATAATTCAAAGGCTCTATGCATCTTTTCCATTCCTTCATGAACACTACCTTTTTCACTAACTGTGAGAATCCTACAAGTAAAAAAATGCACAAAACTAACCATAGAGATTTATGTAGAGGCAAAACATCATTTCCTAATGCCTCCATAAGAGTTTGTTGAGCCAACTCTAGTTCATCACGCTCAAAATGAAGAACCCTAATGTTGTTTAACAATTCAATGGGTACTTCTTCTTTGCTCTTCTTTAGAAGAGACTTTGGCATCTTAAGAGAATCTAAAGCTACACTGGGGTCTGGCGATATTAATAACTCACCCATCTTGATAAATGCATGGGCATCATGTGGATCTATGCCAGTTGCCTTTCTTAAAATTTCCAAAGCCTTCTCTGCCTACCCTTACTAAGCATTTATATGGCCCAAAGCTTTTAAGCTCTCACAGTTCTCAGGGTGGACCTCCAGAACCTTTTCAAAATTTGAGAGATAACTCTTAAGATCTCCTAGCTTCATTTGAACATGTCCACAAAATCATGTGGCCTTTGGCTTTCCTTAACTGATGCCATGTAGTAGCGGCCAGTGGTGTCATAATCACCTTTACTATGATAAGATCATGTAATATTATAATATGAATGAGATTTCATGAGAGGGTGGTCAGTTGAAACAAGAGTTGTCTCAGTCAACTGTTCCACAAGAAAGTGTTTCCAGGGTGAAGAAAAAATGGTTTTCTAAATGATTCAATGCCATTGCATAGTACGGGTATAATTCAAAGGCTCTATGCATCTTTTCCATTCCTTCATGAACACTACCTTTTTCATTAATTGTGAGAATCCTACAATTAAAAAATGCACAAAACTAACCACGGAGTTTTTTCCCCATTTCAAATAGCAAAACTGCCAAAAAAATGCGTTTAAAACCTACAAAAAAATGCAAATAAAATCACGTTGATTTTCGCGCCAAAAAAAAACCATGAGAACAATAGCTTGTTTCTTACTATTATGCTTTGATAGATTTTTTCCAAGCATCCATAGCTTGTTTTAAATCACTTGTTTTAGGATTTTAGCCACAGCAGCAAGGTAGTGAACTGCTTGATAAAATGCTTTGGTAGACATGTATGAAAATGTGGTAGCATAGACAAGGCAATGAACTTTGGAAAAAATGCCTCAAAGAAATGTGGTCTCATGGTGATGGAATGCCATGACAAATGCCATGACAAGCGAATTGTTATGGATTGTCATGGCATTCCATCACCATGAGACCACATTTCTTTGAGGTATTTTTTCAACTAGTTCACTGCCTTGTCTATGTTATTGCTTACTATTATGCTTTGATAGATTTTTTCCAAGCATCCATAGCTTGTTCAAAAGCACTTGTTTTAGGCTTTTAGCCATACTAACAAGGCAGTGAACTGTTTGATAAAATGCTTTGGTAGACATGTATGAAAAATGTGGTAGCATAGACAAGGCAGTGAACTATTTGAAAAAATGCCTCAAAGAAATGTGGTCTCATGCAATGCCATGACAAGCAAATGCAATTGGCAGTTGCTCCTAGTTATTAGTTATGCAATGTGAAGTAATTGCATAACTATTTAGGTTGACTTTGTAAAAACTATATTGTAGTTGAAATCTTGTCATCTATCAGCATCTAGTTATTAGTTATGCAATGTGAAGTAATGCTTTGAGTTTGAAAGATGTGCAATGCAATGTAATCAACAATTTGAATATAAACTACAAAAATCTATTTTTTACAATTCATTAGTTAAACTCTCTATTTTATTTGCTCTCTATAACTCTATTGCTATGGAAATGCCTTTCAATTAAAAAATTAGTTTTTGTCTCTTATTCTACATTTTTTACATTTTTTTAAAAATCTGATTTTTTCAAAAAATCTTGAAATTTTGGTTTGCTGATTTTTTCCCCTAAATATTTTTGTTGCTATGTGTAGAACATTATATATGGATCAATTTCAAAGGTTGACTACGGATCAATACCATGCATATGATGAGAGAGTAGCCAATGGTAGACACATGGACAAATATCCATGTCCATGTAAGGACTGTCTTGGTGGAAAGGTGAGAAAAAGAAATGTGATTTATCGACATATGATAAGATACGGGCATAGTGGTATAAGCCCTTGGGATTACAATTATTATGAAGATATGATAGAATTGCGGAGTGTGAGAGATGAAGAGGCAACAAACATAGATGAAGTGGCACCAAACATAGATGAAGAGGCAACAATGTTAGACAAAGGGTTTGAAGTTGATAGAATGTTGAATGAGGGTCTAGATGATGATTGGACCAAGTCAATGGAGGATGCTTTAAAGCCTGTGTATGCTAATTGCAAGTTAAGTCGTTTGACAACAATCCTTCAAATTCTTAACTTGAAAGTGGTGCATGATTGGACAAATGAGAGTGTAGATTAGTTATTAGCATTATTAAGTTTGTTGTTACCACCTGACTCCACATTGCCAACAAAACGAAGTCAATGTAAAAAGAAAATCACTAAGCTAGGCCTAAGGTATGAAAACATCCACACATGTGTGAATGGTTGTGTATTATTTCGCAATAATCTTGCAAGTGATAATGAATGTCTAAAATGTCATGAAGCGAGGTATAGACAAGGGTTGAAATCAACTGTGGTTCCTAGAAAGGTTCTTTGCCACTTTCCAATAATCCCATGATTACTCTGAATGTATCGGTGCAAAGACATTGTTGAACTTATGCAATGGCATACCCAAAATAAGAGCACCGATGGAAAACAACGACATGTACCTGATTCTAAGACGTGGATGGAATTTTATAATAGATGGCCTGATCTTTCTCAAGATCCTTGTAATATAAGGTTGGGTTTGGCTCTAGATGGGGTGAACCCATTCTCAGATCAAAGTACTAAATGGTCAACTTGGCCAATGTTTTTAATAAATAATAACTTGCGTCTATGGTTAGCAACTAAACCATTTTTCTTAATGCTATCATTGATTATACTAGGAAAGAAAAGTGTGACTTCAGATACAATCGATGCTTAGCTTGAGCCATTATATGATGAGCTAATGGAATTGTGGAAAGGAATTGAAGCAATTCAATCTTTAAGGGATGGTCATTCAATCAAATTTACTTTAAGATCTTCCTTATTATTTATGATTCATGATCTTCTTGCATATGGCACATTGTCTGGTCTCAGTGTTCATGGATACCATGGATGTTCTGTTTGCAACTTTAAGGATTTTGTGAGGCACTCAAGAATTTTGCGTAAATGTATTTATTGTGGACATCGTGCTTACCTTAAAATGGATCATCCATATTATCGACAAAAAACATGTTTCAATGGTCAAGAAGAGAATCGTGAAGCACCATTGCTTATAACAAGTGATTACATTGTTGAGAATGGACAAAAAAGAATGTCATTTATTGAAAATTATGGGATTGTTAGTAGTAGATATGATCCATGTAGTGAAATCAGTGTAAAACAGTTGTGCATATTCTATAAGTTGCCATACTTTAAGGATATAACCATTAGGCATACTATTGACTTTATGCATACTGAGAAAAATATAGCCTATGCTATTATAGAAACTCTTTTTGGTGCTTTTGATACTATTTCATCACATGAAGACTTTTGACAACTAAAGATTCATTGAACAAAGGAACAACGTGCACAATTCTTACAGTTGTTGTCTCAAACTCGCTTTCCCACTGGATATGTAAGTAGTAGTATTAGAAGCCAAACTGACATTAATGGCTTAAGAGGCCTCAAGACCCATGACTATCATGTCATAGTGAGAATATTTTACCTATTGTGGTAAATATATCAAGTTTGGCAAAGGGGCCAAGATTGCCAGTTATAAGGTTGGGCCTAATATTAAATAGAATGAGTTTACATGTATTAGATCCTTCAAACTTTGATAGTTTGAGGAAGGAGGTTGTTGAAGTCCTTTGTCTATTGGAACGGGAATTTCCACCAACAATATTTAACATTTCTATGCATCTTTTGATACATCTAGAATGTGAACTAGAGTATTGTGGCCCAATAAGAACGAGATGGATGTATCCTATAGAATGATATATGAAGGTTTTGAAAAAAATTGTTCATACTAGGGCAAAACCAGAAGGCAGCATGTCTGAGGGATATTCAATGCAAGAGGCCATGGGATTTTGCATAGAATATATGAAGGATTTTAAAAATATCACTAGATGTGTATGGGATGATGACGAAGATGAAAGAGTTGCAGGTGAAGTATTAGAAGGCAATGGATGTTGCTTCAAGCTATCACATCAAGAAAGAAGTGTGATACATGCCTATATTCTTCAAAACACAACTTTGTTTGATAAATGGCATAAGTAAAAAAATTTACACAATAATTTATTTACTCAATTGTATTTACACATTTATATTATTAATCTTACTATTTGTATGTTAATATTCTATGTAGAAAATATGAAAAAGAGAATCAAACTTGGATCCAACATTGACCTCAAAAGTGCAGACGTCATGATTTGATTGGAGGTGATTCTTTTCCAAATTTTGAAGAATGAATTGCTAATGTAGTCAGTGATGCAAAAGAAGAAGGTCAAAATGTAACAACAGAGGAAAGTTAGCTTTCACAATCTCCACATAAATGGGCTATGTATTTTAGTGGAATGTGGGCCCATGGTAGTCATTTAAGAGTGGAAGAAAAGACAAAGGAAAGACAAATTGTGATTATGTTGTTAGTGCTGAATTTCTTCACAAAACTGAGAAGAAATTTTATGTTGGATTTATCCAAGAAATTATTCAAGTGGATTTTGGTCAAAATAGTCCTATATTATTAGAATGTAAGTGGATCCGACCATCCGCAGTACAATTTGATGAGTATGGATATGTACGTGCAAATACAGGGCAATTTTTATCAGAGATGGATGAGCTTTATGTTTTCCCTCTTCAAATTAAGCAATCATTTCTAATTGATGATGTAAGAAGCCCAAGATGGTCGTATGTCATTCAAACAAAGTCTTTTTCTAAACAAAAATTTATGGAAGTTGTCGATATAATGCCTAATGGGCAATATGTTAATTTACAAGAAACATTCGAAGAAGTGGATGAAGACGATGATGGAGTGTTTGAAGAAGATATTTTGATTACCAATGAAGAGATTGGGAGAGAGAATGAGCAGCATGTCATAGATGAGGATGAGGAAGAAAATCAAGTAGATGTAGACACGAGTGATCAGGATTCTGATCTTGCTGGCAATGTAGATGATTATGATGATGTTTTGTCACCTTAACTAGCCTGTCACCTTAAGAGGTTATCTTATCACCTAAACTTTGGTTATATGTATAGTGTAGTTTCTTATTGAATGTAATAAAGATCTGAGTATAGGTATGCTTATTCACTATTGTTTTATTGATACATTTCTGAATGTAATCATCATTATTCTATTGGTACATTGTATACAAAAACTGAGATGTTCACTGCTGATTTGAAGTGCATTTAAAGTTAGGTTCAATCATTCTTCTTAGTTTTCTTACTTTGGTTGAAATTAGTTTTGTTTAGTTAGAATATAATTTCTTGTATGTCCTATATGTTTTCTAGATGCTAGACTTTTCTTATATGTCCTAGATTATAGCTTTAGTTTGTAATATAGCTTCTAGCCTCCACATGCGTTGAATATGCTTGTGTGAAGGAAACAATAATGAACATCTATGATTTAATAATACATATAAATATCTGTTATCCTCACGGTCCTGGTAGCAGGGTGGTAATTTTGGGCTAGAACTCTAATGAACTCCATGGTGGTACTTACCTAGGTCTAGAGTTTTAAGTCAGTTCTGCAAGTATTCATCTTTATTTCCCCTTAAACCATAAGTCCCACGGTCTTATTTTACTTTATGTTATAATTTGTCTTTGACCATTTAGCCTAGGTCACCAGTTACTTAAGTTATAACCTTAAGCCTTGTAAATCATGAAGTGAGCAGCCCCTTTTACCTAATGTTACCATTTGTAGCCTGTCATGTCGAAAAGTCTAAGTCTTAAATCTTGTATGACCTGGAGGTGCCACATGGCACGATATCGCAACCCTGTTGATTTGTTGGTGTGATGTCATATTCCTACCGTGGAGCTGCGAGGTAAGGACAAATATAAAGTGTGTCATGGCCTTTGGCCATATAGTTGATGACTCGGATGATTGAAGTAGATGGTGCCATGTGTCGAAAGATAGAGCAGGAAATGGGTCCGCTAAAGATCAGACGGCAGCGCAGAGGTGCAGAAGAATCTTGATAGAGGGGAAGATCCTCTGCACGGCCGCGAGATGAGGACACGTGGATTGTTCTTCATAGGAATGAAAAGGCTTACGAAAGGTAGGACATGTGGAGCGTTTAGCATACTCACACAAAGCCAAAAGGTAGGGGCACATTTCCCACCGCACCGCTATGAAATGAAGCCGCGTGTCCATATCAAACAAAAGGTAGAGGAGTCAGTAGGAAAAGTGTGTCTAACATGGAATAACATAATTATTTGATGAATTTTTAATGAAGGAGTGATGCAGAGCGAAACGCAACAGAAGCTAACTAACAGGAAGGAGCTGCCAACAATACAAACAACCTGATAAAAATGTCTATCGGCTCAACATCATCATCATGTTTCCTAACAACACCAACAGCATCATCATATTTCAACAGCATCATCAGATTTCGGATGATCGCTAACATCCTCCTGCCGACTACTATTCACCTCCTCCGCCTGTCGCCTATCATCATCATCATGATAATCGACGGGCGCAAACATCCTCCGGTTGCACTGTTCATTGGGCGCCAAATACAAGCGACATCATCATGATATTCGACACCACCTTCGTCAGCAGGATATCCAAATATCCGGTTGCTCCCGATATCCTGATGACGACAACTTAACACCTTGCCTTCAATGCTCCACTACCCGACGATATAAGCAACAGCATCATGATCTAGTTTATCCGGTTGTCTTGGAACCTCCTGATGATGCTTAACAACTTTCTGCCGAGAGCCTTCGCCGATGCCTAAACCCTTAGCGACGACAGGATCAATATGCATAGGGGGATATCTCAATATCCTGATGACGATGACGTCATATCCTGATGACGATGACGTCACACAATATCCTGATGAACTCTTCAACACTTAGCCAAAAACCCGAACTTTCACTTCCGCATCTGTTAGCGATATGCGGATGATGAGCTTCTCCGAGAGATGATCCTGACTGTGATATATACACTGAGTATATATCCAACTCAAAACATCCTGATGCACTTGCAACTTGCAAACTTCAACAGTTTCACGACCCGATCCTGATGGCGATGCATTCGCAGATGACGATGCGGCTTGCTCCGACTGGAAACGCACATGCAGACTCCTGTGTATCCGTCCACTGCATGTAAACACTCAGAACCGCATAAGTTCACAAAGACAATGTGACGACCGGGCCAGATCACCTTCAAACCAAAGTCTAACAACTTATCTTCTAGACCTAGCACATGAGGATGCTAGGTTGTTTCACAGCATGCGCCTAATTGATCTCCTGAACAATGCAATGCATAAACAGAAAACACAAATGCAACCTAAGCTATGATACAGGACCATTCCACCGATTTGCAGGATCAACCGGTGGAAGGGTTGAAAGTACCCATTAACTTGCAAACAGAAAGGAAATCAACACAGATACAACTGATACAACCAGATACTGCAAAAGATGAGATCTTATTCAATTGAAATTCAAAAGTCCTGAATACAGATTCACAATGTCTGAACTACTCTCAACTCAACACAACACCAGTACATCTATCAACATCAATCAAAATGAACTGTATCTAAACCCTACAGATCGAAGGTATATATAACAAATCCTTCGAGTACTACCAACTCACTTCCCAGCGGCTGGGAGCTTCCAAGCGGCTGGGAGAGAGGACAGCTCAGATAACCTTATCCCGATCTCTAACTGCCTACACATACTCCTATGCTAGACTAATACATATCATCGGTCCAATGGACCTTATTACATGCTAAAGTCAAACATACTAAAAATAGCCTACTGCCCTGTCATCATGCGGACAATTCACCTATATCCTGATCATGTTATCCTATATCCTGATCATGTATGTCATCATGCGGACCTATAACAAACTAACTGCCTCAAGGAGGCCAGCTGTTAGGTAGGTGCCTCTGCACCATACTCCCCAAAAGAAAATAACTCATGTCCCATGAGTTAGGGTATGGAAGTCTTCCACCTCTACACTTTGCCTGTGCAATGTTCTGCCCTGTTCCAGCTTTGTCTGCTGCTGTCTCTTGGCTGCTCCAAGACTTCTGAACTGTAACTTGCTTTCTGGCAAATAAATCCTCAGGCCTGTTGATGTAGGCCTTTCTCTCACATACCCTGTGTTTGTCAGGTTGCCTGACCAGAACCTCTTTCTGAACTGCCTCTTGAACTTCTGAAATGTTCAACTCTATCTTCCTGTCAATCTTTATAGGACAAGCAATAGTCCCAACTATGACAACATCCCTGTCATTCTTCTCAACTGGTTGCTGTGTTCCATCCTGTTTCTGAACCTGCTGCTGACCCCTGTCAGTCACAACTGAAATTTTCTTCAGCTTGTTGTCTTTAACAACTCCTTTCTCTGCAGTGTCTTGAACTGCCTTTATGCCTGCTCCTCTAGGCATCTGCACAAATTCCTTCTTTCCCATTAAAATGACTTTGGCTGCCTTCTGTGCTGCAGCTGCTTCCTGTAATGGCATCAACTTAATAGTCTTTCCATCTTTCTGGATGGTGTAGGTATTAGCATACCCATCATACAGTACTCTCCTATCAAATTGCCATGGTCTACCTAACAGTAGGTGACAATATTCCATGGGCAAAATATCACACAAAATTCTATCATGATATGCTCCAATCTGAAAATCCACATATGCCTGTTCAGAGACAAAAAGTGAATGCCTATCACTCACCCAAGATGCCTTGTAAGGGTGTGGATGTGGAATCCTTTCCAAATGCAGTTTATCCACCATCTCCTGAGATACCATGTTGTCTGTTGAACCAGTATCAATGACAACCTTACATACTTTACCTTTGCTTTTGCATGTGGTTTTGAAAAGAGCTCTTCTTTGCATCATATCCTTTGATGCCTGCAAACTAATCCTCCTTAACATCAATGATTCTCCACTCTCTGGATATCCAACATTATCAGCATCCTGATCCTTTTGATAAATGTTTGGACTCTACACACTTTTCTCTTCTTTCTCTTCTTGCACAAGTTGTACTCTCTTGTCATTAGTTCCATCATTTCTGGATGATGAACCTTTGTTCTCTGGACACTTGAAGGATGGATGACCAAACTCACCACAGGTGTAACATTTCCCTGAAAATGTAGTAGAACCTCTACCACCTCCAAATCTTCCTTTATTACCTTTCCATCCACCTCTGACATCAGACTGTCCCTGTCCTTTATCAGTGTCTTCTTGACTCTCATTGGTTTGCTTTGTTCTATGGGCTGATCCTCTTCCTCTATTGTTCTGTTCTTGTTTTCTCTTCAACTTTTCTTCCACTTTCAATGCCAATTGAAAGCTTTTCTGCACTGTATCTGGATTATGCAGACTTAGATCATCCTGAATATTAAACCTCAATCCATTAAGGTATCTGGCTACCTTCTCTTCTTCACTTTCTTTCACCTTTGTCTTCATACAGAGTTTCATGAACTCTTCTGTATATGAGCTGACATCTAGCTCCTTCTGCTTCAGGTTTTGCTTCCTCTTGTGTAACTGGATACTGTAATCCAAAGGAATATAAGCTTCCTTCACCAATTCCATCATCTTCTTCCATGTGGCAACTCTACGTTTTCCTTCCTGTACTCTATCATCTTGAACAAAGTTCCACCATGTCAAGGCAGCTTCTTTCATCTTTGACTGTGCTATCTTCACTCTCTGTTGTTCTGGTATTTCCTCTGTTACAAAGAAATTGTTCAGACAGTCTATCCATTCCATCACTGAATCAGGGTCCATCTTACCTGTAAACACTGGCAAATCCAGCTTCACGTCCATGGTTCTCCTCTCCATGGCCTTGAGGGCGTTCAACAGTGGCCTCTGGTCTGCAGGAACGACCTCCTCACTCCAATTAGGGATCTCTTCTTCTTCCCTATCATCTTCTCTACCAGAACCTACTCTGCTCCTCAACTTTGCTCCTGATGAACTCTTCAACACTTAGCCAAAAACCCGAACTTTCACTTCCGCATCTGTTAGCGATATGCGGATGATGAGCTTCTCCGAGAGATGATCCTGACTGCGATATATACACTGAGTATATATCCAACTCAAAACATCCTGATGCACTTGCAACTTGCAAACTTCAACAGTTTCACGACCCGATCCTGATGGCGATGCATTCGCAGATGACGATGTGGCTTGCTCCGACTGGAAACGCACATGCAGACTCCTGTGTATCCGTCTGCTGCATGTAAACACTCAGAACCGCATAAGTTCACAAAGACAATGTGATGACCGGGCTGGATCACCTTCAAACCAAAGTCTAACAACTTATCTTCTAGACCTAGCACATGAGGATGCTAGGCTGTTTCACAGCATGCGCCTAATTGATCTCCTGAACAATGCAATGCATAAACAGAAAACTCAAATGCAACCTAAGCTATGATACAGGACCATTCCACCGATTTGCAGGATCAACCGGTGGAAGGGTTGAAAGTACCCATTAACTTGCAAACAGAAAGGAAATCAACACAGATACAACTGATACAACCAGATACTGCAAAAGATGAGATCTTATTCAATTGAAATTCAAAAGTCCTGAATACAGATTCACAATGTCTGAACTGCTCTCAACTCAACACAACACCAGTACATCTATCAACATCAATCAAAATGAACTGTATCTAAACCCTACAGATCGAAGGTATATATAACAAATCCTTCGAGTACTACCAACTCACTTCCCAGCGGCTGGGAGCTTCCAAGCGGCTGGGAGAGAGGACAGCTCAGATAACCTTATCCCGATCTCTAACTGCCTACACATACTCCTATGCTGAACTAATACATATCATCGGTCCAATGGACCTTATTACATGCTAAAGTCAAACATACTAAAAATAGCCTACTGCCCTGTCATCATGCGGACAATTCACCTATATCCTGATCATGTTATCCTATATCCTGATCATGTATGTCATCATGCGGACCTATAACAAACTAACTGCCTCAAGGAGGCCAGCTGTTAGGTAGGTGCCTCTGCACCAAGGAGCTCAGATTTTCAAATCTGGTGGGTAACTCATGACCGTCGATCTCACAAAAAGAAGCTCGAATCAACGGCCAAAATTTGAACTTACTGTAATGAACGTTAGAAGCGCTCTGTAACACGAATTGCAGTAAAGACCAAAGTGATGCACATTAATGTTGTAGGCCCTAAATTATAAGCTTCCTTAGGGATGAAAAATAGGGTTTTTCATATCATTTTCATGAGCACAAGAAGAGTTCTAGTGCACAGTGAAGGTTGAATGAGAAAATACAAAAATTTAGAAGCATCTGTAGTAAAAGAGAGCCACTAAGTTGCCCTTACTAGTTGTGTGCATTTTAATTGAATTATTATTCAGTGAATAGCTCTGAGCATCAATAGAGAAAGGAAAAACCCTAGTTTGTTCAAAATAATTTCAAAATGAGTCAAGTAAGTGAACCGTCCACCTCAAAATGGAGCTTGGATGAGGACCTTATGGTTTAGCTATCTAGGTCTTCATGGAGGCCTGCGAACGTATACGGTCTAGGTGGGCCTAATGACAGATTTTTGGACTTGTGCACTGCATGCTAAGATGCCAATTTACCTATGCCAAGATGGATTATGTTCAAGCACTGGTATGACAGAAGAGAATACAAGGCCCCAGTCTGCAACACCTAGAATTTAGACTTGGTGAAGCTAATGTGCCCAAATTTATTTGTCAATCCAGATTTTGTCAGGGTAGTGGCACAGAGATATGATCCTATGGCTAGAGCAGTTAGAGTAGGAAATAATACAATCATGATCAAGACTACAAGGTCCTACATTTCAAAGGTGTTTGGTTTGAACCCTCTTGCCAGCAAGAAAATTAACCTCGATGCCTTGAAGGATGATTACAAGAGAGTTCGGTGTGGATACAGAGCTTTTAATCTACCCAAGCATAGACCAAAGGGCATTGATGTGAAAATATCAAACAATGAGGAAGAACTATTTAACTCTCCCACTTCATGCATTACTTTGTGAAAACCTATCACACTTTGTGCCAGGTGTTGGGGAAGGATGCATTGGATAAAATGCCTGTAAATATGATGATGCTGGCTACAACTGTGTAGGATATTGCAACTACATAGGCTTATGACTATGCAACCTACATATCAAAAAAGATGCATGAGAAACTTGTGAAGATAAAGAACAATTTGTTCACTATGGAAGCTAAAGTGGAGTTCAAATGGTACTCAATGATGTGCCACATGTTTTTGTATGCTGGTTTGGGGTTGTGGCATCAAGACCTACATGTGAAGGAAGTTGATCAAGATGGCAATATGCTCCATGTGTAGATGTGGACATGCATGATAGATGTACATTGTATAGATGCATATTATGTGATTTTTGAGGAGCATTTTGTTAAAACGCTGCTTGGTTTCATGGAGCCTAAGGGAGAAAAGATTCATAAATATGTGCTTGATTTATTGAGGCCATGGGACAGGACCCCTGAGTTGGGAATTCAACACAACTGGGGAGATTGGTTTTTGCATACCCACACCACTTGCATTAGAATCTATGGGAGCAAGGTTGCCCCATATGTACTGCCTAGGTTTGTGCCGAAGAGAATTGCTTTTCTGAAAATAATTAGGCAACTTAATGAATCTGACAAGGAACATTTGAGACTGTAGAAGAAGGGGTCAGTCTTCCCCACTTCTATTAAATTCTGTGATTTCTAGGCCACCAATAAAGATGCTCTAGATCAAATTAATTCAGTGCTAGCAATCTACAGGATGGGATTGGAGAAACCAAGGGTATTTGACCCTGAGGGATATATCAATAAGGTGAGGCTTGGCATCAAAAGACCTCAATATAGCCACCAAGTTTTCTTTGATGAGGATGTGGTTAGGAATTGTGCCACAATGGATGAAGTACATTTTTTGAGAGGAAGGTGACAAGAGGTAATGGAAGTAGAGAATATGAGAATTGATCTCAATCCTACTTACCCAGGGGCATTTGCAGATGAAAGTGACCCCATAAAAAGAATTCAGAAGATCATGGCTCATGCAGAGACTCTAATTGTTGAGGCTCCTCAAGGAGAAAAAAAGCCTTATAGGAGACGAAATGAGTCTTCAAGTGCACCTCCTGCTAAGAAAGTTAAAATAATTGATTTGGAGCATGAGGAACAATTGAATTCATTGACTTGGAGGAGGAGGTAAATGAACAAGAACAAGAAATGGCTCAATAGGTAATTCTCCTGTGAGAATAAGACCATACTCTTCTCTTGTCAACAGACTAAGCAAAACACTTGCCAGTAACTATGTAGATACAGAGGATATTAGGGTGCTGGCATGTGCACAATTCATGGAGGATGATGCATTCATCAATACCCCAGAATTCAAGGGGTATGTGTTGAAAGTAAGGAATGAGGAGTTCCAGAAGAAGGTTGAGGAAGCTAAGAGAGGAGCAGACCCTGAGAAATATGAAGAAATAACTCAGAGGGTGCTGAATGAAGTAAATCAAGATATCAGTAGGATGACCCGTGATGAGGGAAGAGCTCTAGTGGAGAAGAGTGGTCTTCTAGCACTTCCACATTGGACCTTAGCAAATGTAATTTCTTTTGATACTGTAGCAAGGAATGACACAAATGTATCTGATGATCAAGTGGAGAAAGCACTCTCTGGTGCAAAATTTAATCCTAGCTTTGAAACCCTGGCAATATGGGCATTAGCCCCAAATAGTAATAAGCCAAGGGTAGGTTTTGGAAGATTAACAGGAGATGTTTTAATAAAGAGAGTGTCAGACACTCCAGCTCCTCAAGCTGCCAGTTTGAATGTTCACACAACCCAATTTGCAGAGGTTGTTACAAATAAGCTACAAAAGGATTATGATGATCTTCTCCTCAAGTATGGGCAAGCTATGTATGAGTTAAATAAGTTGAAGGAGCAAAGATTGTTGGCTCTACGTACCTCAACTCAGAGTCCTCCAGTTCAAATAGAGACTATAGAGGCATTTCCAATAGATAGAGAGGCATTGCTCTCTGAAATCAAAGAGTTGAAGGAAGAGGTGAAGAGTTTGAAAGATGAAAAGAAGAATTTAGTCAAAGACATGGTTACAAAATTGATCAACCATAGGGTGTCCAAGATAATAGCCAGGGTGGATAACACATGGAAGTCTTATTCAGACTTGAGGAGTACCTATGATAAGAACGAGAGAGATAAAGAAATCCTAAAAGACATAATGAGGGTGTGGCTACCAAGAATAGGGGAAATCAGAGAGATTCACAGATGTTCAAGGTTTCCTCCTGATGCCCCATCGGAGATAAAATTAACCCTAAATATGTTAATTTTATTAGAGGAAGTAGTGGCTTTCCAATTGAAATTGCACAAGTTGTTGAATGAGAAAAGGCAAACAATAGAGAAAATAGAAAAAAAAATCATGCCAAACATATTGGAGGAAGATGGACAGATAAAGGACCTAGATAAGTGGAAGGCTGATTTTGAAAACATAACAGACCAACTCATATCTTCCAACTGTGTAGATGGAGATCCAAGCATGAAGATTTTGAATTCAATGCTAGACAAATTGTATGCTTTGGAATTGAATTTTGAAATATTTTGTAAAGAATCAAAAATTCTATTGGATGCCATATATAATGCACATAATGAAAGAATAGCAAAATTGATTCCTTTTCAATGGCCGTCAGAGAAGTCATGTGTAGCTTGGGTAGAGAAATATGGATAAATGTGCCAAAAAAAATGAAGGCCCAATCAAGTGACAAGTTCTCCTCATCAAGGGACCTCCAGCGGTTTTTGCATCTCCAACAATGAATTGTCTTTTATCTTTTGTCATTTAATTGTAACTTTCCCAATGCCAGTGGGCGGTGGCTTGCAATGCAAGATTTGTCACGACTGATTGTAACGAGTTTTTGGTACTACATTCTTGTGTCTATAAAAGAACATGTAGTACTACTTTGTATGGTTGTTGAAAGATTTGGGAAATTTTGATAATGAAATATAGAGCAATTCTGGCAGGTTGTCCATATTTCTGAGTTGTATGATTAGTTTCTTGCATTCTTGAATGTATGTTCTTTATAAGAATTTGATCAATTTCAGATTGAGCTTATATGAAAAATGCCTATGAGCATGTGTTTCCAGTAATGTCTCCTGTGTTGTTTGCATTTCTCTTTTGAAGGAAGATATTAAGGGTTTTTGAATTCATAAATATACATTTTCTATATTGCATGTCTGGTTTTTTGCTTCTATTCGAGGAATAGATTAAAATGCTTTGAATTGGATATGGGGAGGTATGTTTTGCAATTAGGATATCTGTAAGAAGAGTTATTTGGAATTACCCATTCTTGGATTATTTTCTGTAAGACAGGAACATCTTCTTGGTATTTTACTACAAATTCTTTTTAATCTGTAAATTGAAATCTATTTTAAGTTTCCATTTGTAGTTAACAGTGGATTGGAAAGTCAACAGTTATCAACTTATGAACTCAATAAAGTTTTATTGATTCAAGTTGCTGATTTATACATTACTGTTTATTTGGACTTCAAGAAATGAAGACAATGTCTGTAAGGCACAAATTAGATGATAGTGATCATAATGCTGAAACTTCAGTGACAGATTATGAGTGCCTTCATAGAGAAAAAGTGTCCAAGAATAATGAATATTTATTGAGTCTTGGTTTGAGAAATAGGCAAGTTTTAAATCCACTAAGTAGTATATTATTTGTTTAATAGTGTTTAATGAAATTTTATAGGCAAGAGCTTTATGTATATAAGACATAATATGATATTTTTTTGTTTTATAGGTAACAAAAAGAGTGCAAAGAAAACGTAGAGAAAAAACAAACAAAAAGAAAAGATACAATTCTACCATCTTGTAGAAGCCTATACCTTTGTGGTTCAACAAATGCAGTTGGTGAAAACAATAGTTGCAGTGATGATCATGTGCAGCCTGATATAGCACATGGTGATGTCCCACCTAATATAGCACATGGTGAAATTTGCAATGTTGTGATGATCTAAGAGAGATTATTGAAAAACATCAGAGCAAAGGAACAACAGGTCTACACATAATTTATTCAAGATTAAAGGATGTGTTTGAAGTAAAATCTGCAGAGACCGGTACTCATGATCTACCTAATCATGCCACACCTAATGTGGCCAAGAAGCATGAAGTTTTGGTTAATGAAAGTCATGAAGAGAGACCGCTTGCATCTGTTGCATCTAGAACTTTTGATGGAACTAGTGGATTAGCTAGAAATACTGGTAGTGGTTTAATAAAAGATGTGGTGCTTTTGTCAAAAGACAAAGATTGAGTCAAGATCTGTATAGATCTACAGAGAGGAATGCAAAAAAAAAAGAAAATTAGAAGGCAAGAAGACATTCTTGCTTGAGGTATCAAGAGATGGTGAGCCCATTGGGCCAAATGCTGCAAAGTGCGCCTCTGAGCTGGGTGTAAGATGTAGGGCCCATTTGGATATTTGCAAATCAAGTTTTGCAAAGCAAGATCCACCAACTGTGGAAAATGTTATACAAAAATGGAAAATGCTTTTGAGACTACTGGTGGACAAATATCTAGAAAATATTATGAGCAAAGAATGAGAATTTTGATGAACAATTTTAGATACAATTGCAGAAAAACAATCATGGAGGGAAAAGAGAGGTTACACTCCACTTTATCTCCCATATAGTGGGATGCATTGAAAGAAAGTATATATTTCAAAGAATATTTGGCAAAGAGTAATAGAGGCAAGAGAGCAAGAGATAATGTGAGGGTTGGATATACATTTGGCTGAGGTGGGTTGCAGGCCAAAATGGACAAATTTAGAGTAAGTGTATGGCTTTTTGGTTCAATTTATATTGTGTTATTTATTTTTATTTTTTATTGAATTGACTATATGTTGAAATTTGTATTTTAGGTGGAAAACAATAATAGAGAAGCAGGTGCAGAAGATATTGTCAATTATATGGCAACACTAGATCCTAGTAAATCTAAGAGTAGGATGAAGTGGAAATCTAGTTCATCAACAAAGATTTCATAGCTATCTGTTACATGCCTAGTAGGATCAGCCTCTCTAGATCATGTCAACCCAAATGAAGGGTACCAACATGTAGTGAATTGCATATAGAGTCTCAGTCAACAAGTTCCAGAGTTGGTTGCCTCCATTAACCCTATAGTTTCTACATGGAATGAGCATAAATCCACGGATTTAGATGAGGTAAGAGGCTCTATTGATCTCATTTCTTCTTGTTTGGCAATTCTATATACAAATGCCTCTTAATATGTAGATTATTGAAATCTAAGCGTAGGAGAATCCAACCCAGTTTCTTTATTGTTGGAGTGATCTAGAAAATGTTCTTTTGGACAAATTTATAGCTTGCATTATTTACTTGACTATTGAATGCTTTGTATATTTTTTTGCATGATGGTTAAACCACATGCAGAGCAATTTTATCAAAGTAGTAGGAAAACAAAAATGCCTTCATGATGTCAACAGAGTTGCTGATATTGATAGTGATTATGATGAATTGGACAAAAATGTGCAGCACAGTCGTCATATCGTCATATGTATGTTGAAATTGAGGTAATATAATAGTTGTCATTTATCTATCCCAATGTTTTGTCATTCTTCATGATTAAAATGTTTTTTTAGACAAAAAGCTTGTGCATTCTTTAAGTTGTAAGTTAATATGTCCCAATGTTTTGTCATTAATTCTTCATGCTTAAAATGTTCTTTTGGACAAAAATTTATAGCTTTTGCATTCTTTACTTGACTTATATTAATTTTTGCATGATGATTAAACCACATGCAGAGCAATTATATGAAAGCAGAACAAAAAGAAAAAGGCTCTGTCAATAGAGCTCTCTGCAAAACTGTACAACTTCATGTCAATGTTGATAGTGATAATTATGATGATGAACTCAATGAGCATGCACATGAAATTCATAGTAGTAGTCATGCTGAACTCGAGGTGAGTGCTATGAAACCACATGCAAGTAAGTACTATTCAAGTAAGTAATGGTTGTTTTATTATGTAAATAAGGGTAATCATTACCTATTTGATCTAGAAGCTGGTTAGAATAGTAGTGAAGTGTAATTAGCTAGTATACATAGATTATGGAAATAAGGGAGAACATATAACTTACATATGGAAGCTTAGAGCTTAGTTGTAATAGAGTGCATACATAGATTTTGACAATGCATTAGTGCATTGTGTTCGGGGATGTCAAGGTCCTCAATTGGGGGGACTTCATTACCAATCCATGTCTCTTTCTAGACTACTCATATAGTCTAGCACTATTGTTGTCTTGCCCTCCATTTGTTTGTACCTCGCAATGGGTTAGTTTTTTTTTCAGAGTAAAAAGTTGCTTCTTTGTTATTCAACAAAATAAAAAAAAGCACATACAAAAACTGATTTGGTCCAAGACATAAGACATTACATACAGCTATCAAAAATAATATAATGTGTGTTTTATATCTCAATATAATGTGTATTTTTTTTTGTTTTTGCAGACATTTAATATTGATAAACTCCAAGAAGGGGATAAAATTGGGGTGTTGGATCCATTTGATGGTGTTGTTGTGGGCATTGGGAAGATTCACTCACTATCTATTGTACATGGAGTCAAATTGAAAGGAACATGAGATGCAAATGTAAATATTTTAAAGGTCACAAGTAACATACTCCTTGCTTATGAAGACAAAATAGATGGAGTTGTCCATCTGAAAGAGAAAGAAGGGTCCTTCACACAGTGGCCACTAAAATATTTCAAAAAAGTGGCATATTTGATGTTTATCATGTACTAGCTGTTAGACATCTTGGCCCACTGCTTTATGCAATAGTTTGAATGTGTTGTTCAGGGATCTTAGTGTTTTTTATCTGTTTTGGAGCTGTATAAGAAAAAAAAGGCATCATAATTCAATTTTCTCAGTCACAGCACTAAGAAACACACTTTGTAACACATTTTTCAAAGCAAAGACACATATTTAAGTCTTATGGGTTTTTTGGACTTGATTTTATGTTGCTTTTCCTTCCTAAACATTTAGCATCACTACCTTATATGCCTTTATGAAAAGATTCAAGGGTTATTGTTGGCTACATTGAAGGAGAGAGCTTCATATATGGGACATGATCAACACTTAGTCATGAAGACTCAATGAGCATAAGTGAGAGAGCTTCATATATGCGATGTCATGAAGATAGTCATGAAATCTCAAGGAGCACAAATGATAGTGAGAAAGAGATAAAGTACACAGTTCATGCCATAGACAAAGTGAGATGAGTCTTAAGCTATTGTGATCAAGGGTGGTGTGTTAGTTTTTGAGAAAGGAAGGGCAATTAGCAATGTACAAAGATCAATGAGGAAGATTATAGTCATAAGGTGATGATGTTAGCATTTCATCAAGACTTTAGAAGCAACTAGTAGACAAATTTATAGAAGTCTTAAATAGAAAAAAGGGTAGCCACTAATAATGCTATTATTACAAGGCATATATTCTACATGGCAGTATAGTTGTAGGAATATGACAGTTTCATAAACCTATGCTAGTCTACAAATGAAAGTCTAAATTCTGTATATTATGGGTGACTATTCTATAACAGAGAGATAATGAGTGCATAGAGGGAAGATGTTCATGGTGAGTGGCAATGGTCAATGGTTCCTAGGGATACATGCATAGTAAGCATGGTTTCAGTGGCATGAGCAAAGGAACAGAGGACCGCAGTGTTAGCATTAAAAGGCAAGTATATGAAAGTTGCAGGGAAATCATCTAGAAAGCAAGTATGCACAATTCAGTTGCCACAATGAGTGAAGACCAAGGACACTAAATATGACTGCCTACCAAGTGTCCAATGTAATAGAGGCAGGGTAAGTGAAAAGTTTAGACTCAAAAAGAGGCTTTGAAGATGCATTAATGATGGAAGAATCTGATTCCATGCCCTAAGAGGACCTGATATCTTCAAACTCATTAAAAACATGTCCCATAAGAAGTGTTGATGATAGTACAAGACACAAGAATACAGTGATGTTTCATTAAGGAAGCCTAATCTAGTCCATGTTTCACATTATGAATATCCTATCGCAGACTTGACTACATATGATAGTGCATTTCCTTTGGTTGCAGTCAAGAAGGACAAGTAATAGATTGATGGGGTGGATTAGATGACCTATGATAGCAGCTAGGCTGGTTGAGAATCAGTTACTGATAGTTCACTTTTTGGCAAAGCATTGTAAACTTGGAGAAGTTTCTTTCTTGTCATTTCTATGCATTGTAACTCAGATTTTTAGTCTTGTGGCTGAAAATAAACATTGTAATACTCTATTTCTAAGAATTTTTCAAGCAAGATAGATATTACAGACTTGTGCAAGCTATAAGAACACCTTTTCTTTTAATAAAGTTTAGCAATTTTGTCTTCTCAATGGTTTTCTTTATATTGTGTGTAATTGATGATTGATGTGTATTTCTGTGTTTTATGTTTAAATCCTCAAATATTAGTCAATTAAAATGACTAAATATACTATTAATTCATGTCAATTAATAATTAAATTGACTAAATATACTACCAATTGATAGAAAATTAGTGAACAGTGAATAAATATGACTAAATATATGACCAGTGTTAAATCAGTGAATAAAAATGACTAAATATACTACCAAATTGATCAAAATGATGATTAAAATTAATGACTAAATACACTACCAATGGATAGAAATTAGTGAATAAAAATGACTAAATAAGTGACCAATTAACAACAATCAATGACTAAATTAACAACTAAATATATTAGTGAATAAAAAATGACTAAATAAGTGACTAGATTACACCAATCAATGACTAAATCAACGACTAAATATACTACCAAATCGATCAATCAAAAAAACCAATAAATGACTAAAAATGGTTGAGTCATCAATTTGGTCATGTTATAAATGACTGGAAATAAACTACTAATGGTCACGTGATCATGTTTGGTCATTTATAAGCAGTTTTTAGTAGTTTTTTCGATCATATATTGTTCTTTATGTACAAGTGTTCCTATTTTGCTTCCTATTTCAATGGATCTGATCTGTAACACATGTAAGTCATTCATTTTGTGAATTAGGTCACTTAAAACCCTAGATATTACCATTTTTAAATCAATATCCACCATTACAACAAAGGAATAGAGCCCAGACAGCTTAGCTAACCCTTGAGAACTGTAGTCAAGCCTAAATGTCTTTGTCAAGTTATGTTCTAATGTTTGATACGAAAGATTGATCTAGTTAGTTCATAATTGATTAGGCCCTCTTTTCTATCTTACATCTCCATCGTGTAACAAAATGTGTCATTAATTCACTTGCATCTTATTTCATAGTGAGGAATTCATGAATCCCTATTTTAATAAGTTTGTTCATGTCAAATGCCATAACAAACTCTCCTATGAGTTGACGGAAGGAATGAATTGTTGCCTTAGGTAGTCAATAGTACCAATCTAAGGAAATTCCTTCAAGTGTCCTTGTAAAATTCTCAAACTCCATCCCAAGGAAGAAGTTCTCTCACTGTAGTTGTATAGGCCTTGATGTACAAATTTGAGACTCCCTCACCATTGAAATTTGGTAAATCAGGGAGGGGTCATGGTAATAATAGATTTAGTATGACATGATCAAGAGGCTCTTTCAAGCGTTCAAGGTATGTGGCACCAAAAATGCACTTTGGGACCACAAAGTTCAAAGCATTAACCCCATTCGTAGATTTTGATAACTGAGCATTGCGACTTGATTTGGTTGACCATTTTGAATGGTTTGATTTTTTTTTCATTGTATAATTTCCATTTGGGAAAGTTTCATTCTCCCATTTTGGGGGTAAAACTTTAAGTATGAGGGGTTTTGAGATGTCCCCTTGTCTTGTTCAATTCTATTGTTGTCATGTGTTTTAGCTCTCTTTTCTTGGATGGGTTGTTCTTCTTCCAACGTCCTAATTCTTTGAACTAGTGAGCAATGAGATCAGCGGGTGTAGTACCTCCAGTTCTTTGTGTTTCTTCACTTTTAGGGTTTTCATAATTTGACCCACTTGGATGTCCTTTTAGTGCATTCTCTCATTGTTCTTCTCAAGAAGCAATGCATAGAGATTCTTGTAAAATTTCTAATCATTTTACTTCGTCATCTAAGTGTGTAGTGTAGCTTGTTGAAGGTTCATCTACTTGATGGATTTCTGATCTTACTACAACCTTAGATGGTCTAGAGTATGCTAGTTGGGTTATCGTTCTTGATTCCCATGTGACATTATTGAATGTGAGAGAATGATGAGGTTCTCTTCTATCATTTTCGTAATTAGAGTTTTCATAGTCATAACAGTTGGTGATTGGTACCATTGGGTCAACAGGTGGCACATACCTATTGAAATAAGGTGTCTCGAGCTCCTTTGAGGGAATGTTCCCTAAGTTGAATTCAAGTTTTGTCATATTTGAGGGTGTCTTAAACACCACAGAATAAATGGAATGAATGAATATGGAAAGAGCGAAGGTGAAGATGAGCACAATGAAAATGATGGAAACTGATTGTGAAAGTGATATGAAAGCGATGGTTGATCAAAATTTTTTATAATTTCACATTAGGTTCACCAAAATATGTACTCCTCAAAATGTGACTCAAGCCAAACATAGATGATTCAGCTTCAATGCAGCACATGAACCCTCTCCTTGTCATGGGAAACCTCCAAGTCACTCCTAATCACATACCAGAAGTCAGTCGAGTGGAGGTGGTTCTATTCTCATGGGATCAGAATGTCATGAAGAGTGGTCAACCAGTTCTGGGGCCTATTGTTTGTTGTTGTTTGTTCTACGACCGTGATGGTGGAGATAACCCTATGACCTGAAGGGTCACTAGCAATTGATCTCCTGTTAAGATTCCTTGTGTTCCAATGCCTAGACCAATGTTGATTGTAATCGTTGATGTTTCTTAGGCATTCTAGATAGTTTTTGTATTCTTGTATTGCTTGGATGTGTTGCAAGTATGAGGTGAACCAGTATTGTCATTGATGTCAACATACTCATATTGCATTGACAAGAGGGATTCGATGAGCAGTGTGCTGAGGATATTGAGAAAATTAGCCTCAGTCAGGAACAGTGAAGAACAGTGATGAGAAGAAGGCAAATGTATTGTATAGGATGCGAACCGAAGGATGCGGATTAAAGGGTTTGTAGATATGAGTCTTGAGATCCTTCAATCAATATTTCAGCGGTCCGCATGAAGATCTGAAGGAGTTGTGGTTGTCGGTGTGGAACCGGTTCCGGTAAGTGTTCAGAGGTGACAGAGGATCACAGAAAGGTCCGGTGAGGTCCAGAACTGTATGATCCTAATCTGCGGATTGGAAGGAGTATTTGGGATGTCCTTGTGATGTGTCATCTCGAGTTGTGTATGATTTGGAGGTCTGGAAATACCTTTTGCATTATGACAGTGGCGACAGACAGTGTTCTTGAAGTTCCAGATGAGGAAGAGAAGAGATTCCAGTATGTAGAGAAAGTGCAGATGTACCTGGTCATTCAGGCAGGCTTGTGAAGGTTCTTAGATCATATTGAGGTTATGTTGTTGGTCCGCATTGATGGTAGAGCCTGAAATTGAAGATAATCTTCCGGATGAAGTTCTTGCTCTGTTTTGCCGACCGGATGAGTTGTTCATCCTACGAATGTTCTTGTGGTGGCCGACCGGATGTGTTATTCATCTTACGGATATTCTTATAGTTGATTGTCGACTTAGATAAGTCGATGTCTTGTATAAATAAAGGTTTGTGAGTCCATTTGAAGTGTCAAAGAAGTTGAAGTGAGTGGTGTGGTGAAGAAAAACATGAAAGACAGAACAGAGGTTTTGGACTTAAATGGAACTGATCCGGACATGGTAAAGATGTCATTCTCCAGTTCAAGACTGTGATTCTTATCACTTTGTAGACAGTGTGTCTCCTTGTAGGCAGTGGGCCTCTTTGTGAGTAGTGTGCTCGGGCAGTGAGCCCTAATTGGCAAGTGCCATTTTTGTAATTCCTTATTCTTCTAACAGAGAATAATCTTTGGGTTAATCACCCCATGGTTTTCTCCCTTAATCGGGTTTCCACGTCAAAAATACTATGTCATGTGTTTCTATTTCATAGTATTGTTTGTTTGTTTGATTCAATGCTGCTTTGGTTAATAAAGTTCAAAAGGAGAAATAATTAGGATAACTGATTCACCCCCCCTCTCAGTTATCAACAATTGGTATCAGAGCCAAGTTCCTCTGAAAGGAGCTTAACCGCTTGAGGAGATCTAGGATGTCGTCATACAAAAAGGATAGTCCGAAGTTCGATGGAACCAATTTCACTCTCTGGAAGGGTCGCATGAAATGTCACCTGGAATGTATGGGAAAAGCATACTTGGCCATGGTTTCAAAACCATATGTACCTCCACAAGGTGGTCCGACAACTCTGAATGAAATCACAGAAGCTGAAAACAATCTGCGGACCAAGGAAGCTCTTCTAAGCACATTGAATGACTCAGATCTCTCAAATGTTATTGACCTACCAACTGCATATGAGATCCTGACTAAACTGGAACTTCTGTATGAAGGAGATGAGTTTGTCAAGAGTGCAAGGTTGCAAAGTCTGAAAGGGAAATTCGAAAGATTGAAGATGAGAGATGATGAAAACATCACTACTTTTATGCCAAGAGTGAATGAACTAGTGTGTGGAATTAGAAATGCTGGTGGAACTCTGGATGAAAATGAGATTGTTTCCAAAATCCTCAGATCCCTTCCTGCTGCCTACAAAATCAAGGTTGCTACAATTGATGAATTCAGAGCCCACACAACCGTCACAAGAGAACAATTGGCTGGCAAGCTAGCTGCATTTGAAATGATCGAGTTTGGAGATGATCCTCCCAAGACTGAATCTGCTTTCAAAGCCAGTGCCTATGTGAAAGGCAAACAGAGATTTGATCCGGGAGAAAACTCTTCAAGGAAGATGTCATGGTATGATCAAGCAAGAAGAGACATGGAAGAAGAAGAAGCAGAAACAGCTCAACTTGAAGCCCTCATCGCAAAAAGACTACCAAGAGGATCCGGTAAGTATGAAGGAAAACTACCTTTTAAGTGCTTCAACTGCAATAAGATTGGTCATTTTGCTTCAAGATGTCCGGAAAAATCTGCACGGTCTAATACTAACAGACAAAGGTTTCAAAAGAACTGCTATTATGTTCATGAAGAAGATGACAGTGAAGGAGTAACAGATGATGAATCAGAACTAGGAAGCAAATCCAGAAATGAATGGGTGTTTATTGCCATCAAGGAAGAAGATTCAATACTCTCTGAATCTGTCAATCACAAGGTTGTGGAAAAAGCTTTTGCTGCTCAAGTGGAAGAAAAGGATGATTGGGTTATTGACAGTGGATGTTCTCACCATATGACCGGTGACAAGAATAAGTTTTTGAATTTGGAAAGGTATGAAGGAGGAATGGTAAAATTTGGTGACAATTCTGCTGGCAGAATCAGAGGTAGGGGAACTATTTCCTTTGATGGAAAGAGCAAAACAGGTAATGTACTATATGTTGAAGGATTGAAGCACAATCTTCTCAGTGTTGGTCAGTTAGTAGACAAAGGCTATGATCTCCGGTTTAAGAATGGAAAATGCAGAATCTTTACAAGCTCCGGAACTGAAATTGCATCTGGCACTCAGACAAAAGGTAATATCTTTCATCTGGTTGGTTCAAATAAAAGTTGTCTGTTTGTTCAAGTTGATCTGAGTTGGTTATGGCATAGAAGAATGTGTCATGTAAATTTTGATAACATCATCAAGATAAGCAATACTCAGGCTGTAAGAGATCTTCCAAAATTGATGAAACCTACAAATAGTTTGTGCAAAGAATGTCAGCTAGGTAAACAGAGCAGAGTCTCTTTCAAAAGCAAAGATCAGTCCTCTACTGGATTGTTGGAATTAGTACATACTGATCTCTGCAGTTCGACAAGAATCAAGAGTCTGCAAGGTGATAGATATTTCATGTTGTTAATTGATGACCATTCCCAGATGATGTGGGTTACCTTCCTAAAAGAAAAATTAGAAGCATTTGAGAAGTTCAAAATCTTCAAAGCTATGGTAGAGAATCAAACTGGATTAAAACTGAAGTGTCTAAGATCTGATAGAGGTGGTGAATTTACATCTAGTGAGTTCATTGACTTTTGTGAGAAGCAGGGTATAAGGAGACAATTGTCTGCTCCTAGGACTCCACAGCAAAATGGAGTAGTTGAAAGAAAGAACCGGACCATCCAGGAAGCTGCCAGGACAATGATGTTGGAAGCAAATGTTCCTCAAATGTTCTAGAAAGAAGCTATCAGCACTGCAGTCTACACTCTAAATCGAGTTCAAATCAGAAACAATACCGGTAAGACCCCCTATGAACTCTGGTTTGGCATCACTCCTACTATAATATTTTAGAGTATTTGGTAGCAAGTGTTATATTAAAAGAGATGAAGATCTAGGAAAGTTTGATGCTAGAAGTGATGAAGGAATTTTCTTGGGTTACTCTACTCAAAGCAAAGCATACCGATGTTACAATAAGAGACTGAGGAAGATGATAGAAAGCACTAATGTGAAAGTTGATGAAGGAATTGAAAAGCCCTCAAGATTTTGTGAATTTGATGAAGATGACCAAGACAGTGTTCAGGTTCAAGGAACTCAATCCTCTCCGGTAGAACAGAGTCAGCCTGATCCGGTAAATCAGGAAGAAGAGATAGGTTTGAATGAGCCTGATCAAGAAGCAGCAGTGTAGGATACTCCCAAAATTCCAAGGTATGTAACACTGAACCACTCTAAAGATCGGATCATAGGTGACAGAAGCAAAGGTGTGCAAACTAGAAGGAATGTTGCTCAAAATCAGGATGAATGTTGTCTGATTTCAAAGATTGAACCTAAAATAGTAAATGAAGCCTGCAATGATGAAAACTGGACCAAAGCAATGAAAGATGAATTGATGTCAATTGAGAAAAATCATACTTGGGATCTTGTTCCCAGACCTAGAGACAGGAATGTGATTGGAACCAAATGGGTCTTCCGGAATAAATTAAATGAAGCTGGTGAAGTAATCAGAAACAAAGCTAGATTGGTCTGCAAAGGCTACTCTCAAATAGAAGGAATTGATTTTGAAGAGACCTTTGCTCCGGTGGCAAGAATTGAAGCAGTCAGATTATTTCTTGCATTTGCTACCTTTAAAGACTTCAAGGTATATCAAATGGATGTCAAGTCTGCCTTCCTAAATGGTGACCTGGAAGAAGAAGTTTACATTAAACAACCGGATGGATTTCAATTGTCTGACAATGATGATATGGTCTGCAAGTTGAAGAAAGCATTGTATGGATTAAAACAAGCTCCAAGAGCATGGTATGAAAGGTTGGATAAGCATCTTGTGCAGATTGGATTTAGCAAAGGTATTGCTGACAGTAACTTATATTTCAAAATTGATCATGAAAATATTTTGATTGTTGAAGTGTTTGTGGATGATATCATTTTTGGAGGAAGAGATAGTATGTGCAAAACTTTTGCAAATCAAATGAAATGTGAGTTTGAAATGTTTATGCTTGGTGAAATAAATTTCTTCTTGGGTCTGCAAATTACTCAAACAAAGAAAGGGATCTTCATTTCTCAGACCAAATATGTGAAAGAATTGTTAAGGAAATTTGGTATGGAAGATTCAAAGCCAATGAACACTCCCATGGCAACCGGATGTAAGTTGAGCAAAGATGATGACTCCCCAAAGGCAGATCAGACAAAATATAGATCAATGATTGGTGGATTATTGTATCTCACTCAGACCAGACCAGATATAATGCAGGCTGTTGGTATTGTAGCAAGATTCCAGACTGATCCTAAAGAATCTCATGTTATGGCAATCAAAAGAATTTTCAGATACTTGAAAGGGACAGCTGAGTATGGTCTATGGTACCCTAGAGATCCAGATTTCTCTCTTCATGCTTACACAGATGCAGATTGGGCAGGAGATGTGGATGATCGGAAGAGCACCAGTGGTGGAGCATTCTTTTTGGGGAAGAGATTGGTTTCTTGGCTAAGCAAGAAACAAGATGCAATATCTTTGTCTACAACTGAAGCAGAATACATTGCAGCAGCAAGTAGTTGCACTCAAATCCTATGGATGAAGCAGATGCTAAGAGATATTAAAGTTGAATATGCGGAGCCTATCACAATTTTCTGTGATAGTTCAAGTGCAATTAATATTTCCAAGAATCCGATATTACACTCTAAGACTAAGCACATATCTATCAAGTTTCACTTTTTGAGAGAACAAGTGAACAAGGAAGAAGTCAGGTTGGAGTATGTTCCCTCCAAGGATCAGATTGCAGATATCTTTACTAAACCACTTCCCAAGGACTCTTTTGAATATCTCCGGGAGAAGTTAGGGGTCATGGCCCCTCCAGTGATGAACTAGGATGCACTGATGTGCATCAGTCCAGTGGATATCATAGTCATATCTTGTGATCCGCATTGATGATGGGGAGCTGCTACTAAGGGGGAGCAGCTGGTATGATTCTGATGTGTTAGAATTGCAAGTATGAGCCCTTTGCCATTGATGTCAAAGGGGGAGAGAAGACATGTGAAAAACAAGTAGCTGATGATCAAAGGGGGAGCCATAAATGAGGAGAAGACATATTGCTGATAGGGGGAGCAGTGACAGAAAGGAGAAGTTCTTGTCTTGATGGTTTTTCACATCATATGTTGCCATCAATGACAAAGGGGGAGATTGTTGCAAGTATGAGGTGAACCAGTATTGTCATTGATGTCAACATACTCATATTGCATTGACAAGAGGGATTCGATGAGCAGTGTGCTGAGGATATTGAGAAAATTAGCCTCAGTCAGGAACAGTGAAGAACAGTGATGAGAAGAAGGCAAATGTATTGTATAGGATGCGAACCGGAGGATGCGGATTAAAGGGTTTGTAGATATGAGTCTTGAGATGCTTCAGTCAATATTTCAGAGGTCCGCATGAAGATCTGAAGGAGTTGTGGCTGTCGGTGTGGAACTAGTTCTGGTAAGTGTTCAGAGGTGACAGAGGATCACAGAAAGGTCCGGTGAGGTCTGGAACTGTATGATCCTAATCTGTGGATTGGAAGGAGTATTTGGAATGTCCTTGTGATGTGTCATCTTGAGTTGTGTATGATTTGGAGGTCTGGAAATACCTTTTGCATTATGACAGTGGCGACAGACAGTGTTCTTGAAGTTCCGAATGAGGAAGAGAAGAGATTCCAGTACGTAGAGAAAGTGCGGATGTACCTGGTCATTCAGGTAGGCTTGTGAAGGTTCTTAGATCATATTGAGGTTGTGTTGTTGGTCCGCATTGATGATAGAGCCCAGAATTGAAGATAATCTTCCGGATGAAGTTCTTGCTCTGTTTTGCGGACCGGATGAGTTGTTCATCCTGCGAATGTTCTTGTGGTGGCCGACCGGATGTGTTATTCATATTACAGATATTCTTATAGTTGATTGCTGACTTAGATAAGTCGATGTCTTGTATAAATAAAGGTTTGTGAGTCCATTTGAAGTGTCGAAGAAGTTAAAGTGAGTGGTGTGGTGAAGAAAAACACGAAAGATAGAACAGAGGTTTTGGGCTTAAATGGAACTGATCCGGACATGGTAAAGATGTCATTCTCCAGTTCAAGACTGTGATTCTTATCACTTTGTAGATAGTGTGTCTCCTTGTAGGCAGTGGGCCTCTTTGTGAGCAGTGTGCTCGGGCAGTGAGCCCTAATTGGCAAGTGCCATTTTTGTAATTCCTTATTCTTCTAATAGAGAATAATCTTTGGGTTAATCACCCCATGGTTTTCTCCCTTAATCGGGTTTCCACGTCAAAAATACTGTGTCATGTGTTTCTATTTCATAGTATTGTTTGTTTGTTTGATTCAATGCTGCTTTGGTTAATAAAGTTCAAAAGGAGAAATAATTAGGATAACTAATTCACCCCCCCCCCCTCTCAATTATCAACAGGATGATCCTAAGGGTTTCTTCTTGTTCTTGAATTTCTTGTTGAGTCAATCGTGGACTAGGATGTATTTCATCTATCTCCTCAAGGATAGCCCTAACCCACTCACCTCTAACTCCTAGACACATCAAATTCTTTAGAGAAGAATGAGTTAACTAGGGTTGACCAAGAGTTGACTGAAGTTGAATCTTTGACTTAGTGATGTTATCTAAGATTTTCTATGAGTTCTCTTAAAATTTTGACATCATGATGAAATTGAGGAGTTTGTGATAGCATTGACCTCGTGATGAAATCAAGGAGTTTGAATACTTGTTTTGGTTTTGATCTTTTCTAATGTTTTTGTATTTTTAGGTTTTTGATGGATGCAAGTAAATGCAATACAACTTTTGGTTATTTTTCTCAGATATAAAGTGATCTAATTAATCTAGAAATTGTTCAAAATATGTATGCAGTCTACTATGGTTTTTCCTAATGTAAGCTATACTATGTTTTTGTATTTTCAAAAACAATTTTTGAGCTAATCTAAGAATTGAAAATGTCTAGAATGAAATTAATCTAGAATTGCAATTTAACTACTCAAAGCAAAGCTAATTTAATCAACTTTAAAACAAATCTATCAAGGAAATTGCAACAACAAGATTATTATTCCTAAGAGCAAAGATTATTTAATTAACTACTGAAAGCATAAAGAACATGTATCCTCTTTGGTGCATGAGCCTAGTGTATCCTCAGAAATCCTTTGTGTAGCAATCTTTCCTTTCCTCTGTAGCAGCGGGGTACTCCTCTTGGCGACAAGGATTGAATGGCTATTGATTTGAAGTGAGCTATGAAAGCTTGGATTGGGTGAGCTATGGAAGCTAAGATTGAAGAACTTGGGGTTGAAAATTGGCAAGCATAACAATGCTAAATGAAGCTTTTTGAAAAGCTTCATTTATGCAACTAAAAGAAAAAGGCACCTAAGTCCTACAAAGAACATATGAATGCTAAGAGGTGAGCAAAAACAAAGCTACTGAATGGATGCAATAATGAATTTTCCTCCCTTATTTCTTGAGGGAGGAGGTATTTATAGTGTTGGAGAGCACACAATGGATGGAATTGATTGGGATGTTAACTCAATTAGATTGAGGAGTTAATAGGGTATTGTTGGCATTTGGTAGTCATTGATGTCAACACTGTCATGGATATGTGATGGTGTTCATGGTCGGATTTCATTAAGATGGGAATTAGAAGTTCATGGTTGGATGTCATGTCTTATCCAATGATAGAAGAAAATATATATTAAGATGGGAATTAGAAGTTCATGGTTGGATGTCATGTCCTATCCAATAGAGAAGATACAATTCATGGTTAGATGGCATGTTCTCATGATGAAACGTTAAGATGGGAATTAGAAGCACTAAGATGAATGATGATATATTAAGCTATGTTGAGGATGAAAATATGTTGTCGATGGCCTATGGCATGTTGTTTGATCCTTCTTGTTATTTCCAAGGATCTATATGTTGTTATATGAAGGTTTTGGCCTCCAAAAGTTGTTGAAAGTTTATGTTACAGGAAGACTAATTTGAAGACTATCTGGGAGATTGCTCCACATTTTCATGCTTTTTATGTTGTGCCTCTGTAGATTAGAAGATAGCTTCATATAGTGTCAAAGCAAGTATGTTTCAATTTTCATGGTGTTTGGATTACCGGAAGGGTTTTTTGTAGTTGACATTTTGAAGACAGTGTTAGTTCTAAAGAAGATATTTACTAGGTGGCAATGTTTGAAGACAGTGTTAGTGTCTTGTGAAGGTGCTATTTCCAAATTTTCAAGTCTCTACACCTTCTACGTGAAAGTTATAAGTGGTAAAATTTTGGCTTGTATTCTAATAGAGAAAAGTAATGTTGAAAACTTGTTGAAATGCTCTGCATTCCTCTGAAAGAGAAGAATTGCCTATGCAGTTTCATGGACATGTTCAAGGATGTGTATTACATTCATCCTTGCAGTTTCAGGTGTTTTGGTGCTTTGCAAGATCAATTTTTCAATGACAATGTGTTCTGGATGGTTGTTTGATCTTAGTGTGCATGTTTTAAGGTATGCGGCACAATGTATTTGTTGTATGGAGTTCTAGAGGTGTACCTAAATGTGTTGTATGAGTCATGAAGACTCATCTAGAAGAATTTCATGAAGATCTTTTATGTTCCCAGTATCACACAAGGCTATTCAAGTGGTGGTGACTGTTATACTTCAAATTTCATGTCCTCCTACTTAAGGCCATCCTATTTCAAATGAGCAATGTGTTTGGAGGTGATTCCTTGAAGATTGATGCTATGAAGGATGCTTAGGACTGGATTAAGCATGTATTGGGATCCGCAAGGTGTGTGTTTCCTCCTAGGGTAGCGTGTAGTTCATGGTAGGGCTTACCGTATGCATGTTTCATGTGTTGTGATCACTGGCCGACTTGTAAAATGTAATATTCTTATTGTATTGGCCAACTTGTAATGTAATCAATGAAATTTCATGTATATATTGTAAATGTAGTTGATCTAGGTGAGGTATGATTGTGAAAATGAATATGTGAGTGTGTGAAGAGCAAAATGTGAAAATTATATGTATTATGATGTCCAACTGAAGGAGAAAGAGCATAAGTGTTAGAGGTTGTCCTGATTCATCTTGAAGATATTTTGTGATAGGAGGGAAGTAAAGAGTGTGCCTAATTGATCCAATCATTAGAAGAAAGGGTGAAGAGGTAGAATTACATTCATCAAAGGTGTGAGATTCATTGTCAGTTTTCAAGTAGTAGAAGAACTGTCATACTGTAATCATCTCTAAGTTTGTTCTCAGATTAGGGAGTAGTTGCTTCCTTGGGTTGTAGCTCTAAAACATAGTTTGCAGGGAGTTGTATCTTCCTTTGGAGTGACCCTAAAGCAAATTTTTTAGGGAGTAGTAGCTTCCTTGGGTTGTAGCCCTAAAACAAAGTCAGTAGGGAGTAGTAGCTTCCTTTTGTTGTAGCCCTAAAACAAAGTTGTTATTTTGAGCTTCATATATTGTGAGTTAATCATCACCGTGGTTTTTTCCTTCCTTGGTTTTCCACATATATCAGGTGTTATATGTTGATGTGTATTGTGTTGATTTTTCATGTTTATGTTAATGTTGTAATGCTTAAGTTTTAATCTGCTCTGGAGAATTTGATGTTTGTTTAGATACTGATTCACCCCCCCTCTCAGTATCCTGGTGTGCTCAATGGTATCAGAGATAGTTTACTCAGAAGAAGATTAACCGCTTGAGGAAGGTTCGGGATGGCTTGAAATGGTTCTCTCAAGGTACCCATGTTTGATGGGATAAATCATTCCTTTTGGAAGCTAAGGATGGAAAACTATCTGACCTCTCTAGGGTATGGCATCTAGCAATTAGTTAAGAAGGGCTACACTATTCCTAGTAGTGAACCTAAAGATGCAAATGAGATTAAGTTGTATGAGAACAATGCCATGGCAAAGAGTGCTATATGAGTGGACTAGATGATTCAGAACTTGTGAAGATAATGAGTTGTACATCTACTCAGGATATATGGAACAAACTTGAAAGTATTTATGAAGGAGATAGTAAAGTGAAACAAGCCAAGATGCAAATCTTCAAGAGCAAATTTGAAACTCTAAGGATGACAGAAGATGACATTTTTGGTTACATGCTCTGGGTGGATCAGATAGTCAATGGCATCAAAGGTCTTGGTGGGGAAATGAAAGAAGATGAGATTGTGAAGAAGGTCTTGAGATCTCTTCCTAAATCTTATAGTCATAAGGTGTCTTCCATTGAGGAATCTCAGGATTTGGATAAATACACAATAGATCAATTAGTTGGCTCTCTCACGACTTTTGAAATGAGAGAATTTGACAAAGGTGCTCCAAAGAAGGAAGCAACATTCAAATCAAGTAAGAGGACAGAAGATGAAGCAGCTAATCAAAATGATGGCCTTGATGAGATAGAAGCAAAATTTGTAAGAACACTGAAGAAAGGCACAGGCAAATACAGAGGTAAGTTACCCTTCAAACGTTTCAATTGTGGAAAGATTGGTCATTTTTCTTCTAAATGTCCTTTTAAAGATTCAATGGGTAGTGACAAGAGAGACAAGTTCAAAAGAAGCATGTATTCCATAGAGGGAATTTGATCTTCAGAAGATAAGGATCATGATGATTCAAATGATGAAACACTTTTCATGGTCTTGAATATTGGTAACAAAAAAGATGATATTGAAAAATGTGAAGAGACGGATACCTTGCAAGTTGACCAAAACAATGATAGATCAATGGTGGTATGGACTTCTTTTCATGCAAGAGAAGAAGCCAAAGCTTGGGTAATTGACAGTGGTTGTTCTAATCATATTACTGGAGACAAGGATAAGTTTATCAACCTTGAGAAGTGGAATGGTGGAGCTGTTAAGTTTGGTGGTGATGAGTCAGGAGAAATTTGTGGAAAGGGTGCTATAACTATTGATGGGAAGAATAGAACTGTGGATGTTCTCTATGTCAAAGGACTAAAGCATAATCTTCTCAGTATCAGTCAATTGTGTAGTAAAGGATAAAATCTTACCTTTCATGCCAAAGGCAACATGAAATCAGGAAGGCAGGGTCCGGAAAACTAGTTGTAAAAGGCATCAAGTCATATGGTGATATCTATCATCTGAAGGAGGTAAATAGAAGAACTTGTTTATTGGCTCAATCTAGTGAGTGATGGCTATTGCACAAGTGAATGGGACACACCAACTTTGACAATATGGTAAAGATCAGCTCTATTCATGTGGTGAGAGATATGCCCAAGATAACCAAGCCTGCAAACACAATATGCAAGGAATGTCAAATGGGAAAGCAGACAAAGACAAGTTTCAAAAGCAAGGAATATTCTTCTTCAATGTCATTGGAGTTGATCCAAACTGACCTTTATGGCCCTACAAGAGTAAAGAGTCAACAAGGTGAAAGGTATTTGATGTTACTTATTGATGATTATTCTAGAATGACTTGGGTTACTTTCTTAAGAGAAAAATCAAATGCCTTTGATAAGTTTACGGTTTTCAAAGCTATGGTTGAGAATGAAATGGATACTAAGATCAAATGTTTATGGTCTGATAGAGGATGTGACTTCACTTCAAATGAATTTGATAAGTTTTGTGAAGATCATGGTATTAGGAGACATCTGATAGCTCCTAGGACCCCTCAGCAAAATGGGGTAGTGGAAAGGAAGAATAAGACTATGCAAGATATGCCTAGGGTAATTTTGAGGGATGTAGATCTGCCTGACATGTATTGGAAGGAAGTAGTTCACACTATTTTCTATCTGACTAATAGAGTACAGTTAAGGGTCAATAGCACTAAGACCCCTTATGAGATATGGTATGGAAGACCCCCTACTATCAGATACTTCAGAATTTTTGGCAAAAAATGTTATATCAGAAGAGATGAAGAAGACCTAGGTAAGTTTGATTCAAGAAGTGATGAAGGGATCTTTCTTGGTTACTCAACTAGAAGCAAGGCCTATAGATACTACAACAAGAGATTGAGGAAGATGATTGGAAGCACAAATGTCAAAGTGGATGAAGACTTGTATTAGATCTCACAAGAATCAGAGGACTCTGGATCTGATATCTTTCCATGCATTGAAGATGAAGAAGAAGAAGGGAAAGAAGAAAAGGAACAAGAACTAGAGAAGATACCTAAGACTCCAGCAAAGTATGTTCAGAAGAACCACTCGACAGATCAGATCATTGGAGATAAGAATGAAGGTGTGCAGACCAGGAGAAGGTTTGCTAAGACACATTAGCAAGTAAACTTGTGTTTGTTATCAAAAGTAGAGCCCAAAACATTTAATAATGCTAGCAAAGATGATGAATGGATAAAAGAAATGGAAGAAGAATTGGATCAGATAGAGAAAAATCAGACATGGGAATTGGTTCCTAGACCAGCCAACAAGAATGTCATAGGAACAAAGTGGGTGTTCTGGAACAAACTGAATGAAGAAGGTGAAGTTGTGAGGAACAAAGAAAGATTGGTGTGTAAGGGCTATTCACAAGTTGAAGGCATTGATTTTGAGGAGACATATGCTCTAGTAGCCAGAATGGAGGCAATCATGATGTTTCTTGCCCTTACTTCTCATAAGAACTTCAAGGTTTATTAGATGGATGTCAAGTTAGCATTTTTGAATGTGGATCTAGAGGAAGAAGTCTACATTGAGCAACCTGATGGTTTTCAGATATCAGAAGATCTAAACATGGTGTGTAGACCCAAGAAGGCATTGTATGGTATTAAACAAGCACCTAGGGCTTGGTATGCTAGGTTGGATAAGTACATACTTTAGCAGGGCTTCAAGAAAGGTACTACAGATAGCAATCTTTACATCAAGGAAGAAGGAGATATGATATTGATAATTGCAGTATATGTTGATGACATCATATTTGGTGGAGATGATGATATGTGTAAGAAGTTTGTAGAAGAGATGCAAAAAGAGTTTGAGATGTCTATGATTGGTGAGACGTCTTTCTTCCTTGGACTTCAAGTTGCTAAGTATGTCAAAGAGATGTTGGATAAGTTTGGTATGGAGGATTCAAAACCAGTGAGTACTCCCATGATCACTGGATTTCATTTGAGCAAGGAAAATGAGACTCCAAAGGTTGATTAGGCTTCATATACATCTATGATTGGAGGATTGTTGTAGTTGACTCCTAGACTAGATATCATGCATGCAGTATGTGTTGGATCTAGATATCAAGCTAATCCCAAGGAAACACATGAGAAGGAAGTGAAAAGAATATTTAGATACTTGAAGGGAACTCTCAATTATGGCTTATGGTATCCAAAAGGTAATGACTTTGATTTGAGTGCCTACACTGATGCTGATTGGGTTGGTTGTGTTGATGATAGAAGAAGTACAAGTGGTGGTGATTTATTTTTAGGAATCAGATTGGTTTCATGGCAGAGCAAGAATCAAGATTTAGTATCATTATCAACTGCAGAAGCGGAGTATATTGCAGCAACATCCTCTTGTATACAAGTGTTATGGACGAAGCAAACCCTGAAGGACATTAAGGTATTGTATGATGAACCTATTCCTATTTTGTGTGACAATACAAGTGCTATCATTATTTCCAATAATCCAATAATGCATTCTAGAACCAAGCATATAGCAATCAGGTATCACTTTTTGAGAGAGAAAGTTGTAGATAAGGAAGTAAGATTGAAATATGTTCCAACAAAGGATCAGATTGTAGATATTTTCACAAACTCTTGCAAAGGACAGTTTTGAGGATCTCTAGCAAAGGTTAGGGGTAAGTGCCCATCCTTCTTCTTGTTAGATGCATAGTGGTACATCTATCCAGGGGGAGTGGTTCATGTTATATCTTTTTCCTGAACTGATGGTGGCTACCTCTCAGGGGGAGCAAGTAGTGCTTGTTGATGATAGGTGGAGTCTATTTGTTGCAAGAAGAAGTTATGTCCTAAGAAAGAAGTTACCCTTTGTCCTTGATGTCAAAGGGGGAGAATGTGCAAGTATGTGTTGCCATCAATGCCAAAGGGGAAGATTGTTGGCATTTGGTTGTCATTGATGTCAACACTGTCATGGATGTGTGATGGTGTTCATGGTTGGATGTCATTAAGATGGGAATTAGAAATTCATGGTTGGATGTCATGTTCTCATGATGAAACAATAAGATAAGAACTAGAAGCACTAAGATGAATGATGATATATTAAGCTATGCTAAGGATGAAAAGATTTTGTTGATGGCCTATGGCATGTTGTTTGATCCTTCTTGTTGTTTTCAAGAATGTATATGTTGTTATATAAAGGTTTTGGCCTCCAAAAGTTGGTGAAAGTATCTGCTACAGGAAGACTGCTTTGAAGGCTGTCTGGGAGATTTCTCCATATTTTCATGCTTTATATGTTGTGCCTCTATAGATTGGAAGATAGCTTCATATAGTGTCAAAGCATGTATGTTTCAAGTTTCATGGTGTTTGGATTACTAGAAGGGTGTTTTGTAGTTGACATTTTGAAGACAGTGTTGGTTCTAAAGAAGATAATCACTGTGTGGCAATGTTTGGCTCTGTATTCCTCCGCATTTGAAGATAAGTTTTTGCGGTTCAGAAGTTAAGCTCAGTGTCTTGTGAAGGTGTTATTTCCAAAGTTTCAAGTCTCTACACCTCCCACAGTGAAAGTTATAAGTGGTAGAATTCCAGCTTGTATTCTGATAGAGAAAAGTAATGTTGAAAGCTTGTTGAAATGCTTTGCATTCCTTCAAAAGAGAATAATTGCCTATGCAGTTTGGTGGACATGTTTAGGGATGTGTATTACATGTATCCTTGCAGTTTCAAGTGTTTTGGTGCTTGGCAAGATTAGTTTCTCAATGACAGTGTGTTACAGTGTGTTCTAAATGGTTGTTTGATCTCAGTGTGCATGTATTAAGGTATGCGGCACAATGTATTTGTTGTGCAAAGTTAGAGGTGTGTCTGAAGGTGTTGTATGAGTCATGAAGACTCATCTGGAAGAATTTCATGAAGATCTTTTATATTTCCAATACTGCACAAGGATTTTCAAGTAGTGGTGATCATTATACTTCAAATTTCATGTCCTCCTACTTTAGGCCATCCTATTTCAAATGAGCAATGTGTGCGGAGTTGATTCCTGTTGGCAAGAGACACTGCTAGGCATGATAAGTGTTGTCATTAATGGCAACTAAGTCTCTACTACACATCCGCATTTCATAATTTGCCCATACCAGAAATTAGATTGAAGATTTATCTAAGTCTGGGTAGTCAGGAACATAGCAGACGACAAGGTCCAGTATCTTGGTCCGGATCTCTCCAGTGGAAAGTCTTAATTTGTTATAGATCTAAGGTAGTCATAAGTACTATCAAGACAATCTAAATCTAGAGTTTTGGCCTCCGGTGATAAAGGATTCAAAAGTTATTAGCTTCTGAGTATCAAGTTAACAGTTTGATAGAGCAGACAGAAGAAGAATAGGTTGACCTTGTAAATGATCTTCGTTCTGGATGTATGGGAGTTGTTGATTGGGCAATTAGTGATGACCAGTGATAGTGGATGACCTGATTGATGATTTGTGAGTGCAAGTTTTGGTCTGCATCTCAAGTTATGCATGAATCTAGCTGACAGAGCAGAGTATTCAATAAAGTTCTAAGTGTTATTGAAGCCGACTGAAAAGTGCTTGAAGATCAAGATGTGGATATATATACCCAATGTATTTAAATGAATTTAGTGTGTATGATGCAAATATGGAATAAATGAGAAAAGAGAAGAGATCTAAGATTCGGATGAATGCAAAGTAGTAAACAAGGCAGTGTGAAGATGGAATGTGTAAGATTAGTGTTTTGTGCTTAATCAGAACTGAATTCATGCATTAGTAGATGCTTCTCATTAGTTCAAAATCTCTGTTATTCTCTTGTAATCATTTGGTAGTAGTGAGCCTCTAATTGAGTAGTGAGCTCTGGGCAGTGAGTCCGAATGCATGTGCATTCTCATTTGTAAAAATACTTTTAACAGGGTATTAATTTTTATGGGTTAACCCCCACCGTGGTTTTCCCTTAACCGGGTTTCCATGTTAAAAATCTTGGTGTCAAGTGTGTTATTGTGTTGCTGCTCTTACACTTATGATTTCCATGGTTAAGTTATTGATTTGTTGTTAAATGGTAAAATAAAGAATTAACTGTAGAAAGTATTAAAGTTTTGAGACAATTGATTTACCCCCCTTCTCAGTTGTCTGTCCTATTTCCAACAATTCCTTGAAGGTTGATGCTGTGAAGGATGCCTAGGACTGGACTAAGCATGTATTGGGATCCACAAGGCATGTGTTTCCTCCTAGGGTAGCGTGTAGTTCATGGTAGGGCTTACCCTATGCATGTTTAATGTGTTGTGATCACTGGCTGACTTGTAAAATGTAATATTCTTATTGCATTGGCTGACTTGTAATGTAATCAATGAAATGTCATGTATATATTGTAAACCTAGTTGATCTAGGTAAGGTATGACTGCGAAAACTATTATGTGAGTGTGTGAAGAGCAGAGTATGAAATTATATGCATTGTGATGTCTGACTAAAGAAGAAAGAGTAGAAGTGTTAGAGGCTATCCTGATTCATCTTGAAGATATTTTTTTGACAGGAGGGAAGTAAAGAGTGTGCCTAACTAATCCAATCATTAGAAGAAAGGGTGAAGAGGCAAAATTGCAATCATAAACGGTGTGAGCTTCAATATCATTTTTTAGGCAGTAGAAGGACTATCATACTATAATCATCTCTGAGTTTGTTCTCAGATTAGGGAGTAGTTGCTTCCTTGGGTTGTATCCCTAAAAAAAATCTACAGGGAGTCGTAGCTTCCTTGGGAGTGACCCTGAAGCAAAGTTTTCAAGGAGTAGTAGCTTCCTTGGGTTATAGCCCTAAAACAAAGTTAGCAGGGAGTAGTAGCTTCCTTGGGTTGTATCCCTAAAACAAAGTTGTTATTTTGAGCTTCATATATTGTGAGTTAATCCTCACCATGGTTTTTCCCTTCTTGGGTTTTCCACATATATCTAGTGTTATGTGTTGATGTGCATTGTGTTGATTTTTCATGTTTACGTTAATGTTGTAATGCTTAAGTTTTAATTTGCTCCAAAAAATTTGAAGTTTGTTTAGATACTGATTCACCCCCCCTCTCAGTATCCTAGTGAGTTCAATAGGTATTGCTCAGTGAACTCAATTGATTAGGTAGTACACTGGGTTGATTGAACATTGATCTAAGCTTGAAAGCTTATGACTCATGGAGGAATGGGAGTTAGCATGAGAGAGAGAAGAGTTAAGAATAGATCAATGAAGCTAATTAAGGTTGATTAGGGTTGATGAATGGGCTTAGAATAGACTAGGCTCAGTTAGGGTCACATTTGCATGTAAATTGGAGCTATTTTGGGCCTGAACTGAAGAGGAACTCACGCATGAAAACATCACAGGGTCACCCAGTTCACTAGTAGGGTTGCGTAGGGTGTGACCCTAGTCAAACTGTAATATCACTTTCCATAACACTCAAGATTTAACTTAAGCATATAACTTAAACAAGTCATTAATTAAGAATGGTTTATAATATTCAAGTTTGAACATAAAGAAACATATTATTTTCCATCAATTAAGCATGTTAATCAAATCAAGATATAATATAGCTTACAATTTAATAAAGCATTACAATCCTTAGTGAAGTCCATCACTAATCAAATACAATATATGCTCTTGGCATCTTAATCAAATCTTTACATTACAATAGACCAACTGATCAAAATACAAACACTGTATCTGGAACCAATGACATCTATCTTCATAAGCCTCAGCTTGTCTCATGCTTGGGAAGGAGAGCATCATCTTGGTGCTTTTCCTCCAACCACGGACCTGTGGTCCCCCGCTCATCTTCCTAACTAGAAGAGGCCCTACCCTTCACGGAAAGGCTAGACATTGGAACCAATTGGTTAGCCATCTGAGTAACTGGTGTTGTGTCCTTCCTAGTGTCTCACTGTCACACACTATAGATCCACTCTAACTAGTATGACACTACTGGAGACACTAGGCCATCTGGATCACTGCGGACCGACAATGGATGCAGAGACAGATGCATTACTTTGGCCAAAGTTTTCATACAAGACGTTACACAATGAACGTTGTCGTATTCCCACCACCCTAACTCGACTTATAAGCTATCATGTCCTACAGTCAATTCTTAACGACCTTGACCTATAGGTCTAATATGAGTGTGGGATCCATTCGAATCACAGTCCAAACTTTGAACATTCGACTTCCATCAAAGTTAATTATAACCAAATAGGTTACTTAAGAAAAGTGAAACTAGTGACTCCACATCACCTCATTCCATTCAATTCATTTCAATTTCAAACTTCATGACCATCTTGGTCTCCCGTGTTTATATATCAATAACATTCATCACATATGATGAAGTCGATTTCATGATACTTAAGGCATTCCTTGCCTTATTAAATATATTAGTTCCTTATGGATCAATAGCTCTTTTATTAACAATTGAGCTCATGGGTTATTCTCCAACCCTATAGTTATATTAAGTAAAAGAATTTATAGCTCTTAACGTTGTTTGTTAAGTCATAATTCAGTCCCAAATAGATTTAGTTTATAATCTATTATAAACTTATTCTCAACTATCTCATAAAGAGACTATGATCATATTCCTTCATATTCGAAGGTTCATTTAACATACATATTGGTATTAGCAATAGTACTTGTTGTGATGCTCACAACATGCCCCATTTTACTCCTTAGCAAAATGAGGACCCCTGTTGTGGCTTTGCTTTTTGCTTTTGTGTGTGGGTCTGTTGGGTGGTAAAAGGGAAAAGAGAGTGAAAGTTACAAACCTTGTTGAAAGCAAAGAAAAAATTGCATTATGTACCAAAGCTGAATATAGGTGAATTCCTTGTCAAAAATGAGTGAGGGTTGCTTTTTGAACCATGTGAAAATTCCTTGTATTTTGCAAGTTATGTATGTTTTTGGTAAAATGTACAATCGGGTTTGTATGTTGCATATACAAGGTCCTTTGTATACAAGGTCGCTTGCATACAAAGTCCTTTGTATATCAGGTTGCATATACAAGGTTGTTTGCATATGCAAAGTCATTGTGTAAGTCACATGTGGGAGTCGCCGGGTTTTGGTATATTTTTATACTTATATGCATTTTGATGACACTTTATTCTTACATACAAGTTGGGCCTGAAACAGTTCAAAGTTTGAATGCATAAATCGGTTGATTCCATTAGATGTATAAAATGTTTGTATGTTCGAGTGAAAGGGAAATATACAAAGAAATGTACAAAATGATATACATGTTGTGGATTCGAAAGAGTATTAAAGTTGTTGTAATTGTTGTATGTTTCACACTTTGTATATGTATGCTTCGATTACATACATTTCGATATAAATGCAAGGTAGAACTGAGGAAATATTAAAATTTGGTTAATGCAATGTATCATGACTTAATGTATATCAGATGTATTGTATCTTTGTATGTTAGGCGAAAGGAAAACATACAAGGTCGATATACATTGCACTATATGCATGCCACAGAGCTGAAAGTGAGTAAGTCGTGATTTATAAGAGTTGAAGTCTGAAGGACATACAAGGGATCTTGTATGTATCGTGGGCTTTGTATCTAAAGGTTTAATACAAGTGAAAGATGCATTGTAGAGATACAAAGGGGGAAAGTAATGTGGACCCCACCGTTTGCACATCGAGTTTGTATAATTACGATGTATATCTCCAATATACAAGCTGATGTACAAAGCAAAGGATACAAGCCGATATACAACGTGACGAACGTGAAGAAGAAATTAAAAATAGAGAGGTCTTTGTATATTTAAGTGCTTGTATGTTCATAACATACATATCCGAGATACAAAGAAATAAAGGCACCGTGAGAGGTGAAAGGTAAGAGGAGGTTCACATAAAGTTGTTGTATATGCGCTCATACAAGAAAATATACAATGGCGATATACAAGGATGTACGGAAAAAGCGAAAAAGGGAAAAGAGCTTTAGTTTGATGTCTTGCATAATATGTTTGTATGTTAAAACATACAAAGGGAACATACAAAAAAAACTGTATGTATGCAGAATTAAACTAACAGTAAAGAAAGTTTGAAAGTGCATAAAACACTGCAATCGAAGGCCGAATTAATGGCACATTAATTACTGTAATTAATGCCCATCTAACATTCTGAAGAAGTGTAAATTGAGGAAGGCAGTATGAATTTTAAATCTATTTTTTTATATATGTTTCGCAAGTATGTAGGTAGATATAAAGGAGGAGCTTTAATGGCGATGACATCACAGAGTGGCAGTGGATCACAGAGGAAGCGAAAGGAGTAAAGGATTTTAACGAGAAGATATTTTGAGGTGGTTATGATTTCAAAGAGGCAAAACAATAGAAGATATTTTGAGGTGTTAGGGTTTCCAAAGGGCATCTTTATGCTTAGTATGGAGTATGCTGCTCAAGGATATTTTGGCGGGATTTATTTTCCATCGATTGATGTTGCACTTGAGATACAGACCATTGATTGACTAGGGTTTTGGAACCGTATTGAGGATAATCAAATCTATATATTGAGCCCCTTTACTCTGTAACGAGTTACACAAGGATTTTATGCAGGGATTTTTAGAAGATAGCTAGTAGCTATAATTTGTCTTGGCATTTTTAATAGAAGGAGTATTGTAGTTTAGAGGAGGTCACCTGTGTCTGCAATAAGAAATGCATGGAACATCTAGCTTCTTTACTGTATCTGTAAAGCATTGTAAGTTTTCTGTAAGTTGATTAATGAAGCTAAGAGTCATTCATACATTGTAAATCGTATATGACTGTGTGTTTTGAAAAAAAATGAATCTGGAATTCTGTGTCTATATTCAGAGTGTCTTCTGGCTCTTCTTTGTATTTGAAATAATATCACTTAAAGCTTGCAATCTTTAATGTATGTTCGTGAAAATACTCAAGACATTCACATTCAAAGGTTTAGTTTGTGGATTTAATCAAACTTGTTGTACTACTTACAACATGCATAACAGAGCATCTAGATCCTATAGTGGAGTGAAGTTTAATTTAGATTTCTCTAACTTTTCCCAAACCATTTGAAATACTTAGCTTAAACGCAAAAATTTAAAGGAGATTGTCTAATATATGAAGGAAACATGAACAACTGAGTTGATATTTGACAGTTTTCATAATATTTGAAAGGAAATCTCATGTTAATATAAATCATATAAAGCTTTGTGATACAGTAACAAATATGTGCAAAAGAATGAATAAAATGTTGATATTTGTGATATTTTGCATAATTCGAGTCCAGTGAGTCATAAAAACCTTAAATCAAGGCCCCTTGCATATTACAGCTCCACATTAACGTACTGGATTATCCACAAGGTCAAGACCTGACCATACAGAAACATGGGATTAAGTAATCTTCATTGATTTCTTCATATCTTTCAAGACAGTTAGGTTCATTTTTATGAATTTTAACTTTTGTTATGAATGTGTAAAAATAATCATCAACAGTATTACATGTAATTCATTGTTGGCTGCTCAAGTAAGCCTGACTGGGTTTTTTTTGGGTGATAAATGTACACTGATATATATATATGCCTTCCTGGAAATCCTTACAGTCGATGGACTATGTTTTAAGATATCAAAATTTTCCACAGTGATTATTACAGTCGAGGGACTGCATGCCAAGCAATGATGCCTAAATGGCTATCAATATAGTCATAAGACTATATACTAAGAAACGATGCCTATGCGGCCATCAATACAGTCGTAAGACTGTATACAAGGATATGATGCATGTGCAGCCATCAATACAGTCGTAAGACTGTATACATTATCAAAAACACATTGAGTCATACTTAACTCCCTTCGAGCGCTCATAGGCTCGACCCTTGTCATCATATGATGTGGGTTAAACACAAATGAAAAGAATACATGCTCAGCCATTGTGGCTTTGAGCTCTAGTTATCATAATGTATTATGCATTACAAAGCGGTTGAGTCGAAAGACTCAAGGCTCATCAAGAAAGAGTCAATCATTACAAGGCTCGACTGAGCATAATTACAAGAATTGTACATACATAGTTTCCTAGCTCAGCTCCCCGCCTTGAGCATAGTCTTAATAGTTATTATGACTAACAAACTCAGCCCAAGAGGCTTCGAGTATAAATAAAACTCAATGATTGTCCTTAACAGGTTTGGCCAAACGGCACCCCAAACCATAGCATATGAGTTATTTAAAATGAAACATGGGAATGGCTCAGCTAATTGGCCTAGTGCCATGACTCAAAGAAAATAATCAACATGCATGGCATCGCCTTGTAGTATGCGTGCCTCATATTTCCATTGAATAACAAGAGACTTCATGAATCTCAATTACCTGTGTTGAGCGAAAGGCCGAATGCAGACCTAGTTCTATGATTCTTTCAGCTGCTCTTATTTCCTTTTGTCATTGTTCTCCCTCGAACAATTATACCACTCGATACTTCCTAGAAAGCCAACCTCTGTTTCCCTTTCCCCACAGTCTCTTCTCCTCTTTTTCTCCTTCGATGAGGAGAGACTAGTTCCCAAAAACATGATAATTGATTCCTACATGCCGATAAAGGCTAACAACTACCTTACACTTGGTAGTGCCCCTAAAAAGGTGGCCCAATCCAAGCACATTATGGGATGGTTGAGCTCAAAGCTCCCATCCATTTTCAGGATCAACTAACCACTTAAAAATAATCCACCGACTATACTTATCAAAATAAGATAATAGCAATAATATCATTATGGGTAACAACCAATTAATAGGTTTCATCCTTGATAAGGATTATCACAAGGTTTAGAATACATAAAAAGAATTCACATTATTTACGTAGATTATCGGGGTCGAGTGATACTTCCCGAAATTGACTTTTCCCATTAGTCGAAAGACTAGGAATAACATAATGACCCCGAGAACAATAATTAAGAGGGACCTCTTTGTCTCAAAATATTATTATCTCTTGGCTAGGGATGATGTTCCCAAAACATTATCTGGTCAACACGACTTGACGAGATAACTTCATCGACCAAAGAATAAACCAAGAACATAGAAACAAAAGTCAAGAGACATGACACGTGTCAACTTACGAATGGTTGAGAAGGACATAGGAGTCGATTACTTAGATGGATAGTCAACTTATATTATCACAATGTCCAACCCCTTCCTCCAGGATGATACTCTCCTTCCTTCTTCGAAGGACGTTTGGTTCTCTTGTCACACTCAGGACCACAAGATTGCAATCAATGCATCATTATCAAATCTCGTAATTGAAAATCATTTAAAGCTATTTAAAATTTGTTTCTACTTCATAATCAAAAGTTAAATCAGATATTTCCATAATATCAAATCAATTAACTATGACTAATCCTCTTGATTATCATGCCAAGTTATTGATTAAGTCTAATTGTAAATTGGGGATGTAACACAAACATGAGCAACCTTGTGAGGGAGGACTCCTGGGTGAAATCTGAGGGTTGGAGCATGGTCCTGGGAGGTCAAAGATGCCATCTAGCTTTTGAAATAGGTCAAAAGGAAAAATTAAGTAGGATCCCCTAGTTCACTAGTAGGATCCCCTAGGGGCGACCCAAAAAGGAGGAAAGCTAGGCAAAAACTGAGAATGGGGATAAGTCTAGGAGGTCAAACAGAGGCCTCTAGAGGTTTGGAATAGATGAAATAGGCTTAGGGAAGATGAATCTCCCCTATTATGACACTTGTAGGCCATGTTGACAAGGCCAAAAAGTGAAGAAGATGAAATGGTCCGACAAAGGGGGAATGAAGGAGCAGGGTTTCACAGTTTGGCTAGGGGTTAGAAGAGAAAAGATGAATAAAGTAAATCCAATCCACGTGTTGCCAAGAAGAACACTTGTTGAGAGGTCATATATACACGCTTACATGTACATTTTTAGGATTACAACTCATCATAGGATTACCATGTAGGCCCATGTGTCTTTTTAGTGCTTACAAGTACTACCACATTATTCAACAATATGCCTCTTAATCATTTTGTAAGCCCTATATCCTTTATATTATGACACATAGATATTAATTATATGTTAATTGAAACAAAAAGACATATTTCATTGAGCAAGTAGCTTACAAATGAGACATTTAAATTAGTGCAAGAATTAACATGGTTAGACAAATAAATATATATGGCATGAGAATAAGACACTTGCTCCATAATTTCTTGGAGACATCACCATTTTTATTTATGGTGAAGGCAATGCTCCCACAATAGCCAATACACAATCACATCATATCACTAAAGAAAAAATACTTAAGATATATTTATGATTATGGAATTTTAGAACTTGATAGAAAAGGCAAGTGACCAACATCTCATTATTGATTTCATTTCAGACTTTTCATTTTGTGAAAGAAAATTTCTAAGGATCCCATGATGATGTATAGAGTGTGAAATATGCAAAATGGAAACTAATTAAGGAAGAAAATACAAGACATCCCTTGGGTTCAAAAAAAATATGAACTATCATCAAGTCGAAATGCAAGTCTTATTTAAAGAAGTTTTGATGCTACTATATTTATTGTAAGATAGTATTAATTATGGAAGAAAATACAAGAAACCCTTTGGGTTCTCAAAAAATATGTATCGTCATCAACTCAACATGTAAGTAGATACTTATAAGAAGTTTTGATGATTTTATATGTAGGGCAATACATCATCAAACAAGCTTCTCAACTATCTTACCACAACATATTTTGATTTTTCTATATTTTGGACAATATATCATCAAGTGAGCTTCTCAAGTATCAAGTTTCTTGTTTTAGGTAAACTATAAAATACAAATCTCCTAATATCACACTAGCCTGGAATGACTTCTTGATGATGAAAGACACAAAGTTTGCAACAATACTCATATATTTTGGAAGCATAGAGCTCACATTGAGTTGTTTTGGTGGATAAAGTGGTTCCATCTATGCTTAGTTGAAAGAGTTATAAATACTTATGCCTATTGACCAATCAATACCACCTTTAAGTATTATAAATTCTATTAGTGATAAAAGTTATAAATGAGAAGTACTTATCATATTGTAATTTGAGCATAAATCCAATAATATCTATTGATTTGTAAGGTTACATACTCCATTCATTTTTATAATAAACACAAATATAAACCTATTGTAATTCTATTATTTAGGAAAAGAGCATACATGACAAGCAAAGTAGAAATAGAGAGGAAGCCATGTCATACAATAAAACAAATATGAACTAGAGAAACTAAAAAAAATACATCTTCAAACAAAATTAGCACTTTACATTTTGGAAGCATACTTATTATTTTAGTATGTAGCCATAAATTGTAATTAATTTAATTAGATGACATTGATATATATTTGTTATTAGTGATATAATGATTTCTCTATTAAAATGCAAAGGAATGTAGTTGACATATGAATTGCATATATTTTTATTCCAAAACTTCTTTGGACAATTGTGTCACAATTGAAATAGAAAATAGGTAGGGGTTGGAATGGAAATCTTTAGAAGGAAATTGACTAAAGATTATTGTCATTGACTTGATAAGAAATTTGACATTATCTTATGGATAGCTAACTTAAAAGTGCGAAGGAAACGGATTTTCCAATAAATTTTTAAACTCATAAATATTATAGATTCTCATAACGATGCAATAAACCCCATTAACTATTATTTGAAGGGATTGTTTACTGATATAACATCGAATTTTAGTTTGTTTTCCATTTATAAATTTAAAATACCTCCACCAACTAAAATACATGTCTTAAATATATGCTAATATTTTTACTATCTCTCTAATATTAGCATAAATGAAACAAATAATTTTTCATCTTTATGGATAATTAGTTGGAATTGTCTTTTATATGTGAAGGGAAATGGATTTATTTCCAAAAAAATTATATATATTTTGAATATACATGTTTATTTTGAGAGTTGGGGATAAATGAGCACAAGATTTTGCATTGAGATTAGGAGTTAAATGGGCTTCCATATAAAGCAAGAATTATAGTTATGCTAGGAATCAAATCTATCTCCTCATAGTTAACAATTGAATGGGCATGTTCAATTGTTGGGTTATACTATCTAATTATCAGAATCATGTCTTTTGGCACCTTTGTCTTCATATGTAGAATATTATTCTACATCTAGAAGTTTATGGAGAATAAAGTGACAATTGTTTGAATGTGTTTAAACCAAGAAACTATTGTTCTTGGGAATTGAATGAAATTTTGTAAGAATCCATTTTAATAAAATATGACATCTGCTTATGATCTTAGGAATTTGATCAATGTAGCAATTTATGTTTGGTATTATAGTCATCCTCTGCGCTTTGGTGTTTTTGGAGGTGTACTCATTATTTTAGTATGTAGCCATTTTCTAATAAAATGAATGAAACTATAGTTAATTTAATTAGATGACATTAATATGTATTTATTATTGGTGATACAACAATCTCTTTGTTTAAATGTAAAGGAATGTAGTTGACTTATGAATTGCTTATGTTTTTATTTCAGAACTTCTTTCTACAATTGTGTCATAACTGAAACAAAAAACAAGGGTTGGAATGGAAATTTTTAGAAGGAACTTGACTAAAGATTATTTTCACTGATTTGATAGGAAATTTAACACTAACTTATGGATACCTAACTTAAGTGTGAAGGAAATGGTCTTTCCAATAAATTTTAAACTTCATAATTATTATATATTCTTGTAATGATGCCACAAACCCCATTAACTATTAATTGAAGGGATTGTTTAGTGATTTAACGTTGAATTTTAGTTTTCCATTTATTAATTTCAAATGCCTCCACCACCTAAAATACATTTCTTCAATATATGCTAGTAATTTTACTCTCTTTAATATTAGCATAAGTGAAACATTTTTTTGATCTTTATGGATAATTAGTTGGAATTGTCTCTTATGTGTAAAGACAAATAGATTTATTTCATATTTTTTACACATATTTTGAATATACATGTGTATGAATACAAGCATACACTTACAAAGTCACTTGGTCCAAATTTGGCACCAATAAAACAGAGATATGTCTCATTCCACATACAAAATTACCTTGGATTCAATCTCATCAATATGTCACATCCCACATTCTTAAAAAATCACCTTAGATTCAATTAGTATGTCACATTCCACCTTATCTAATGATTAAAATATAATAAAAATAACTAAAGCTAAACAATAATGCATATAACCAAAGAAAATAATTTTCATCTTTATGAATAATATGTTAGAAATGAAATCAACACTACTTTATTGGAAATCTGATTCAATATAAATTTCTACAATCTTTAATTGTGTGTTATTAATGGAGATTGTAACACATAAACAAAACTATGCTTCACATAAATGCAAAATCAGAAAACTGAACACATAACACAATGTTTAACGTGGAGAAAACCCTTTCGGGTAAAAAACTCCACATAGGAAAGAGGCCCAATGTTTGTATTAATCTAAAAATGATTTACAATACAACAACACCACCAATCTCTCCTTCAGTCTAAAATCCATATGGCAGCAAAAAATACATGAAAAATACTTATAGAAATGTTTTCGAACTCATCCTAGGCGTTCACCTTCTCTCTCATGAGATTCCCCAACATGCAAACATTAAATGCCATCTTACAAGCACCTTCCACTTGACCAAAAATAGTCATGCAAAGGTTGGTTGCCCAAGACTAAATCAGGCCTCTTACAGTATCATATGACGCATCATAATTGTCATAGATTCCACAAAAGAGTATCTTTCCAAGATAGGAACCTTGGGCTAAATATGGCAAATATACAACTAACATATCTGTCATGTGTCATAGAATCACAGAATCTTATGACATCTTGCAGTTGTCATAGATTCACAGTTGTCATACATGCCAAATATAGTAGATTCCTCAAGGGAAAACACCTACCCTCATTTACTTTGAGTTTTTACATTTGCTAATAGTAAAAGTCACTCTGTAATTACCTCCGGTTACTCCAAAATTACCCCTGCCAATGAAACTAGTACATCTCATGGATAATTACAAATTACATATAATAAATGGAATAAATACAATATAGGGATTTACAAGGTTAATGGCATCTTATCCCAACATAATAATTGGAATTGTTTGTTTTTTATTAGTTCAGCTAGAAAAAAGGGGTCCAAAACCCTTTACAAAGCCACCCCCAGGGCAAAAAAAGGTCTTGAATGAACCAAAAATAGTACATTAACAACACAGAAATAGCAGCCAAAAAATGAGACTAATCAAAAACACAAAAAACCATCAGACCCACTAGGGACTATCAAACATCCCATACTTAGCCAGGAAGGTAACCATATCCTTGTAGTCGCCCAGGGCATCCACCCCCACATCTCTAATCTTGTCATCTAACTCTTTGACATCAGCAAACACCGAGGCCACACGATGAAGTGCTTTGGCAGCAAATTCAGTCATCACCTACCATTTCTTCTACATCTTGTCCATCCTAGCTTTAAGTAGCTTCAGCGCTTTCGCAGTCTTTCTACACAGTGAACAACCATCCTTCTTCTTCTGTCCCTAAACTTCCTTAGCATCCTCCTCCATCTCTTCCGAGCCAGGCTTGTTCAATTCAACAAAGTGACTCACTCCTTCATCCTCATGAACAGATTCAGTGGGTGTTTCATCTTCTCCTTCCACAATGGTGTCCTCCACAAACTCAAAATCCTCATAAATGTCCATGCCATGGGGATTGGTGGATGGGATACCATCAATACAACTGGACCTACAGACTCCTTAGGCAATATTCTGACCAACATCATCCCCATCTCCACTCTTTGTCTGTTTAGGATCCGATTCAAGGCCTATGATTCTTGAGGGCCCCTCATCCCTTTTACATTCCCCTCTCCTAGTTTTATCCTTCTTGGACTGCAAATTGCCCTCGTTCTCCTTAGCTATCTGGTCCCTTTTAGAAGACACCACAATTTCCTTCCTGGTCTCCAGATTTGGGGTATCAAGCTTCCAGTTAACTATCTTGGGGGTTTTAGTCTTAGAATCAGGAGTAGGGGTCCCAAAAGGGGTACTACGTTGATTGTCCTCAATTCTGGGTCCACCCTTGGAATTTTTTGGGGATATTTTGAGGGACCCAACAACTTTCTTGGCTTTTCCTTTAGCAGCAAGAGTCTGGGTCGACGGGGTATCCTCGAGCAAGCTAACTTTGATTTGTTTTGGGGGGCACAGAGCCAAATGGAAATGATATAGCCTAAGGATGAGCCCTTGGTGAATAGGGATGAGAGGGTAGTTAGGGTTTTTAGCACAAATTTCTTTAGTAGACTTAATGGAATTCTCTAAAACCCTAGCTAAGAGAAACATGACGTCAATGCAAGCCTATTTTTTGTGTTAAATGCCAATACTTGTACGGTGTGCACAACCTGCCTATTCAGAATTGTCCAGTCATTCTTCAATACAGACAATGTCAATGCCGACCACGATTTATTTGTTTGGATGGAACACTGTGTCCAAAAGTTTCATTGGAATATTTGTTTGGATGGTACACCTTTATTCGTTTGCACCTGGGGCTTAACAAATGTACATTAATTATATGAGGGAAGACAATAGAAAAAGGGGAAACTAAGCTCCAACCTATTCCTGAAATGGTTAAGTAAAGAGAAATGGTAATGGTAAAATACCTTGAACTAGCCCTCCAATGTGAAATACTTCATGATCATGAGGCAGACTTGCCCCCACGGAGCCGATATCTTTTCTCTTTCAAACCCACCATGGAGTTTCAAAGCAACTTCCCCTTCTCTGAAAAAAATCCCCATATTTTTAGGGTCTGACACCTTGCTACATCGACTGTGCTTCTTGCCTTTGATAGGAAGCCTCGTGTCTTGCCCAATCACTTCCTCAAAGACTTCAAATCCTATACCCACACGCGGACTTGCCTAGTATCATCGTCCCATAACTCCACAAACTGTCGAGACAGATTCTCATTGTGACCGATCATCGCTTCAAGGAAGAAGGCCACATCCCCCTCCTATATGATATGCCAAACCTTAGGATCATGTCTAAACTCCTCAAGTGAGGTCAGCTTGATCTTGACAATGTCGCCACCCATCTTGAAATCATGTAAACTAAGTAGCCAAGTTGAAAGGAAATGTTGAAGGAAAATTATGCTAAAATGCTTAGCAGGATACACATAAAAGGAAATAAATCCTTCTATGCAATTCTGTCATTTCAAAAGCCACGGGATCCCTACATTAAATTTGACGTCATAATTCTGGAGATATGCATTGCCCTTGCCACCCTGGTTCTCTTCCTCCAAAAAGACCCACGCCCGCCACCACGTGCGAAAGTGACCATCACTGGAGACAGGGATGGTAAGAAAATTATTACTCTCGAGCCAGCCTGTCATCCAGTCATCACACCCCCTAATCACTTGCCACCTCAGCATCCTTAAAGGTCTCCTAGTCAGCCCCCGCATATCTGTCACAAAACTCCTACTCAGAAAAATTTGAATAGTGATAACTCTTTTCTTGCCACTATGGGTTTGAAAACCAATAGCTCCCAACGCATTTAACGACTTTCTAACCCTCATAATAAAATAATCACACCTACACATCCAGAGCATGCAAATGACGAGGAACCCGTAAAACTTAATCTGTGTGCTTGCCTCCATCCTTTTTTATGAGAATTTGAATTCTACTGGGCAGCTAGAAGAAAGCCTCCAGCACTGCCAACCATTGTTGTTAGTCCCAAGGTTTGCCATAGCATCTGCCACAACATTACCTTCCCCGTAGGTATGAGAGACCTTGTACTCTTCCATGGCGTTAAGGAGTAGACGTATATCTCCAACAATGTCCACCAGATTCCACCCGATACTGGCAGATCCCAAAGCAACATTAACAATTAACTGTGAATCCCCTTCCACATGCAGATGGCGAATGTTCAAGGAAATAGCAAGTTTGATACCCCATAGCATAGATAAAGCTTTGGCCTCATTGTTACTCTTAATGCCAATGCCCCGTGTGTAAGCAACCACAAACATCCTTGAGTCGGTTCTGATTATGCGTCCTCCACTAGCCTCCCCTGGGTTCTCTTTGGCCGCCCCATTAAAATTGAGTTTAAACCAGCCTTTTTTTAGGTCGGGTCCAGCAAGTTTTGGCCCTAGCTATCTTTTTAGAATTACCAATTTGACAATTATTCAAACTGACAGTCCACTGTTGCATTAAACTCTATTCTTCCTTCACTAAGGGATTCTCCAATGCTTTGAACTTACAAGTTTTCAGCCAGCAGTTTGGAAAAAGTTTGAAAAACCACCAAGGGGGTTCTATACTTCTCCCTGAAGATTCTATTATTGCATTATTTCCACAAATTCCAGCCCAATTGGAATTATTTGTTATGCGTAAAGAGAAATGGATTTATTTCTAATTTTAGGACACATATTTTGAATATATATGTGTATAAATGCATGCATACACTTATAAAGTCATTTGGTGTAGATTAAGCACCAATAAAATACAAACATGTCTCTTTCCACATACTTACAAAACCACCTGGATTCAATCTCATTAATATGTCACATTTCACCTCCTCTAATGACTAGATTATAATTGTACATTGACATAATTTAGGGTATATTAATGATGTTTATGTATTTTAATGTTGTTATAATGCATATTGTGTTTATCTTTTGATTGTCTTGGTCAACTTTTTTGCAATATATGTTTGTATTATACACAAGATATTTCAATTGTATGAGCATGACATAAAAATTAATGTATTCATTATTTTGAAATAACTATAGTGTTACTATATAATAATACATTACTTTAGAAAATTAAAAAAAAATTAAAAAAAAATTAAAATTCTTGTGGTTGAGACTTATTGTAACTATTTTTGGTGTCTTTTCAAATAATTATCAATATGATACATTCAAGTCACTTTTTAATATATATTCATCAAAATATCTTAAATTATTGCACTCATTAGATTGTTATAAACTAGTAAAAGCACCTAAAGGTGCTATCAAATGGTTGATAGGCACCTATATAAATAGGCACATATGATAATTATTGTATTTTACTCACCAATAAGGTCTAAAAAATGAAATTACCATTGGAGGTTTAGCTAGGATTTTTTTTTTATGGAGGGGCTCAGCAAGGGTAGGAAGCCTGCGAGCACACCTCTTCAAGTAAGAGCCAAGGACTAAGGGGTATCCATTCCGCCAAATTCGCCCAGGGCACGATCCCGGCCTCATCCCTTATGATGTCAGGGCCTTGCACTCAGCAAGACTTGATCCCTGGTGGGCTCATTTAGAGCCATTCAACTTCACCAGTAGACCAAGGGCCCATTGACAGGTTTAGCTAGATTGAAAAGAGTGGGACTATGAATAATTAATATTCTTAAAGATTCTTTTTTATTATACTATTTTTCTTACCACTTGAAGTCTAATGAATAAAGACTGGAATTGTAAGATATAATGAAATTACTCATTAGAGGTTTACATGGATGATCAATTTATACAACAGAGCTTTGTCATGGTATTTATGTTGACAAGATCCACTTCCAATCATTATCATTCACAGAAAGAAGTAAATCAATGAGCATAAAGTTGTTGTTGAGGACAAACATGGTCACATTCTGTCAATCTCCTTGTAGATTGAGGAACAATGCACATTTTCAATTCTTCAATTATAATCAAACAATGTCAATGCCACTGCAATTCACCACTAATTATTGTATTTTACTCGCCAATAGGGTTTAAAGAAAGAATTTGCCATTGGAGGTTTAGATAGATTGGCAAGAGTGGGTCTATCAATAATTAATATTGTTTGAGTTAATAGTAGAAGATTAATATTATAACAACACACACTAATAAAGTATTATGCCCACAATACTTAAAGAGTATAACAATGCTGGATTATTTTGAACATGGTTGCTGCCTTATCTGCTTTGCTCAATTCTGAAAATGACTTTATAAAAGGTTTTTGCCTACTACAAAGCACATTGTCATGGTCCATCCATAAAAACTAAAGTTTGCTGGATTATTTTGAACATGGTTTCTGCCTTATCTCTCTGATTTGCTCAATTCTCAAAATGACCTTATAAAAGCTTTTTACCTACTACAAAGCACTCATAAAGATTTATGGTGACACAAATACTTATAGTATTTAGCCTTGTCCACCAACTACTACATTCATGACTTTCCAGTAAAAATGTAAATGTATACTATCTAGTGGTAAGCCTATAAATATTTGTACCTATAAACCAGTTGATAGCACCTTTTGAGCCTTTTGTACCTAAAGGTGCTATCAAATGGTTGATATGCACCTATATAAATAGGCACATATGATAATTATTGTATTTTACTTGCTAATAAGGTCTAAAAAATGAAATTGCCATTGGAGGTTTAGCTAGATTGACAAGAGTGGGACTATGAATAATTAATATTCTTAAAGATTCTTTTTTATTATACTATTTTTCTTACCACTTGAAATCTAATGAATAAAGAATGGAATTGTAAGATAGAATGAAATTTACTCATTAGAGGTTTACATGGACAATCAATTTATACAACAGAGCTTTGTCATTGTATTTCTGTTGACAAGATCCACTTCCAATCATTATCATTCAAGAAAGAAGTAAATCAACAAGCATAAAGCTGTTGTTGAGGACAAACGTGGTCACAATTTGTCAATCTCCTTGTGGATTGAGGAACAATGCACATTTTCAATGCTTCAATTATAATCAAACAATGCCAATGCCACTGCAATTCACTGCTAATTATTGTATTTTACTCACCAATAGGGCTTAAAGAAAGAAATTGTCATTGGAGGTTTAGATAGATTGGCAAGAGTGGGACTATCAATAATTAATATTGTTTGAGTTAATAGTAGAAGATTAATATTATAACAACACACACTAATAAAGTATTATGCCCACAATACTTAAAGAGTATAACACTGTCATGGCCCATCCATAAAAACTAAAGTGTGCTGGATTATTTTGAACATGGTTGCTGCCTTATCTCTGCTTTTCTCAAATCTGAAAATGACTTTATAAAAGTTTTTTGCCTACTACAAAGCACATTGCCATGGTCCATCCATAAAAACTAAAGTGTGCTGGATTATTTTGAACATGGTTGCTGCCTTATCTCTCTCCTTTGCTCAATTCTCAAAATGACTTTATAAAAGCTTTTTGCCTACTACAAAGCACATTGCCATGGTCCATCCATAAAAACTAAAGTGTGTTGGATTATTTTGAACATGGTTACTGTCTTTATCTCTCTGTTTTGCTCAATTCTCAAAATGACTTTATAAAAGTTTGTTGTCTACTACAAAACACTTCAAGATTTATGATGACACAGATACTTATAGTATTTATAGCCTTCTCCACCAACTACAGCGAGTCATGACTTTCCAATAAAAATATAAGTGGTATACCATTTAATGATAAGTCTATAAATATTTGTACCTATAAACCATGTTTGATACCATTTTAAGACCTTTTTACTAGTTTTAATTTAAAAACCTATGTATTTCTTTACACATTAAAACATTATCGAATGACAGACTACCTAAAATGATAGGTTATGCACAACATAAAATGTAATCGTGTACTTGGTTTGCTATGAACATCTGAGAGAATGCACAGGACCCACAAGGAAATTACAAGCGTCATTAAATTTCTATTTGCAGCTTTACTAAGTAACCTGCAATTTACAGATCTGGTAGCCATTAAGTGGAAGAAACAGCAGCACGCGCAAGATGGCAGTCGCAGAACCGTGCGTGATAATTCATGTCTGAAGTCTGAATCGCAGCAAACCCAAGTCAAATGAAACTCCATTATCTCCACCGATTCACACTTTCCGCCTGTCACAGGAAAAGCTTTTGACAAGAAACTGCAAACAGTACCTACCTGCTTCACTTTTTTCCTGAGAACAAGCTGCAAATTTTGGTTTTGCAGAACGCTTCGTAAGAGGAGCCAAATGCGTGAAGAGAGGAATGAATTATAGGGAATTTATGAGGCTGCAGAGAGAGTGCAGGCATATAAATCTCCAGAGATCCCCCTTGTTTGACGGACACCCTTTTCACATCGTTTCCCAAGGAGCAACTGTCTTCATCTCCTGCAAATAATTTTACAGCCTCGAAACAAGCATTCCAATTCTCGCTCCTTATCAGGGATATATTCCCAAGGTATCTGTGATTAGATTGCAGTTGACTTCAGTGTCATTCTCCCACGAATCAGCATTTATTGTCTCGTTAGATTTGTTTTCTCGTTCTTCAAGTGTCGTGAACTCTTTTTGTTTTGGTCAAGGCTCTGAACATCCGACTTGGTGAATTCTTGGGGACACCTGAATGTTTTTTGATAGCTTTGGGGCTGTATTTTGAGAGATAATCTTGACTAGGGTGGTGTAAAGGAAAATAACATTTCCCTTAACTTAATTTATGCTAATTAAATAAATACCAGCAATCAGCAAGAGACAAATGAAGTTTAGATTAATTAAGTGGCAATGGGTATAATAAATTAGAGTAATTGTTATTGTTAGTTTAGGAAAGTAAATGTGATAGAGCAGTGTACTTAGTTCTAAGAAATGATCATGTTCGACATATCTATTTTTTGTCTCATTTTCTATGTATAATTGTCTTTTTGGGGTTGAATCCACAACTTTGGATTGCTTCCACAAGTGTGGATTTGTTATGTGGTTCGTAGATTTGATCCTATTGGTTATGCACTTGTGGCTATTCTTAAATATCATCCATTTCAATGGTCAACCAATCAATGGCAATTTTACACCTCATTCACAACAAAAAGTGGTAAATATTTGTCCAATTTTTATTGGCCAAAATTAACCTTTGACTATTGAAGTGGATGATATTAAAGTAGAGTATGCATGAGCTATTCTTAAATATCATCCACTTCAACACTCAAAAGTTAATTTTAGCCAATAAAAATAGGACAAATATTTACCATTTTTTGTTGTGGCCGAGATGTATAATTGCTATTGACTATTGAACTAGATGATAATTAAGTAGAGTATGCACATATGCCCTCTTGTTCACTAGAATCTTGTCAACCCCCTAGAGAGACTGGCTTTATGGTTGTGTTAAGGGTCTACAAGCAACAAGCAAACATGCAAATGTCCTAGATGATGATTATGAAGTAAATGTTGGTCATTTTAGTGCACCAATTGAAGTGTTCTCCTAATAAATGCTCCTTCTATACAAATGATTATTCGATGAATGCTTGATGATTCCAAGATGTGAATTAATGTCCAAATAAATGTTTTAGAATTAATGTCCAAATGAATGTCTTTAAATTCAACTACATAGCAATAACCAAACAAAATGTGTACTAAGTCAGTTCATGGTGGGAATAAAATGGGTAGAAATCAACCAAATTTTGAATTTGAACTTTTGAATTTTGGGGCTCATATCCATCAATGCAAGATCGATCCCACACTTGCAAAGGTGATTTGAGATAGGGATTAGTAGGATCTACATATGGGGAATGACTTTCCAAACATCAGGAATGTAATAAATGTTAGGTGTATGTGAATGTGTGCAGAAACATATGAGATAAAGCTAAATGCATGGAAAAGAGTGTAAAGGGCGATGTGTGAAGGATCAGGGAATGAGCCCAACTTTGTACAAGATTATGCCATTTTTTGATATATAATTTCATTAAGATATTCTCTCAAAACATACCCAAAACTAAATGGGAACTGGGATGGGTATGTAAATTTCACCATTATAGGTGGATATCGTTGAAATAATCACTATAGAGTGCCCTTCAAAGTGTACAAAAAGCCTACAAATTTGAGACTAACTATCCTTAAGTACCTATAAGATAGTTAGAATACATATCTTTAAGAAATATCAAGTTATTATAGTTCTAAGGGAATAAATCACACCTTATAAAATATCTAGGCTAATAAATCAATTAAAGAAATTAATAAAAAATCATCATAGTTATAAAAGTTGGGACTAAAAATATGCAATTGATTGAAAAATGGAATCAAATAAGAATAATAAATGTGTACCTTGATGTTGATGAAGAGGAAACAAATTTAGTTGTGATAGACATTTGCTACCTAAATTTTGATGTCAGATCTAGATGAGCAAACTAAGATGATTGGGATCTATGAAAAATGGAACCATCTATAATTCTAGGTTGATTTTGCACCCATGGATTTAAACTTGACACAAAATTGATGTTTGACCCACATAAATGAACTTGTGTCTTACAAACCTTCTATAACTACAAAGAAATATTTTCCTTGATAATTGGATCTACAATAAACTACTAACAATGTTGACAAACACCTTTGGGGGCTTGGTAACTAAGGATCTTCTCCTCATGACAAGTCTGTCATGTCCCAAATTTTTATTAATTCAATTCCATGGGGAAAATGCTCATTCCAACGTTTTATATCATGGGTTGAGAAAGGAGATTTAATATTTAATATTTTGGACCGACAATTAATTTATATTTTCAAGCTACTTAATTAGGGCCAATTAAATATTAAATAATTTACTAATTTAATTTGTGTGGGAAATCCAAAGTGGGGGAGAGTATCTTGTGGTGCAATTAATAATTTCAAATATCATATTGCACCTAATTTTAGAATATTCTATGACAGATTTTATGACAACTTGCAAGAGGGAGTTATTGCCTATTTTTAGCCAGAAATCAAGTGGAGGTTATGAAAAATCTTTATGGGAACTATTTTGGAGGGAAATTGATGAGAATGATATTATTTTATTTATTTTTCCAATAATGGGTCGTTTGGATTTGTTCCTCTATATATTTGCAAGCAATTTCACTTTCCAGGCATCTCATTTTATTATACAAGAACTCTGCTGAAAATTGTCTGGACATTGGTGTTCAACAAATAATCTTCTGCGGACGAAAACCCATTGGAGATTGGTGATCAGTGGATGGAAACCCATTGGTTGTAGGTATCAGAGGATGAAACCCCTTTGGTACATTAGGGTAATCTCATATAGAGGTTGCATTGAAGCTTCACGCAGTTGCAGGATTTCAGCTTGTTCAGTTTGTGTGTTTTACATGATTACAAAGGAAGATTGTGAGACTTATTGTAGAGTTTTGGAGTTGCATGCTGCTGTGTGTTGTGCTGTTGTACAGCAGCATATTTATGCTCATTTTATCCATCTTGGATAGCTCTAGGTGTTGGAGACTTCATATTTCAGTTTGGAGTAGAATATTGAAGATTTGTTGTGAAATTTGCAGGTTTTGGAGTGTGTAGTTTGAGCAGTTTTCAGTGTGGTGTTTCCAGAATTATTTCATTTTGTTGCTGCTGTTGTTGTGACTGTAAATCAGTCCTATTTCACTGTACTTTCATCAAAAAATCAATTAATAGAATCTTGGGCTCATCCATTATCATTTATGTGCTTCCGGGTGAAATCGGGTGTAGTGAAATTGTTAGTTTTGCATGCAAATTTGTGTCTATGATTAAATCTAGAAAATTTCTGATATGTAACAGCATGAGGCCATACCATTACTAATATTTTAATATAATTATTAGTATTTTGTGTTTAAAGAAGTTTCCCTTTGCATTTGTGTTAAAATTATCAATTTCGGGATCAATCTGTGTAGGGGAAAATTGGGTGTTTTGAAAGTTAATTGAAAAATCATTTTCAAATTGATTTTTGGATGCAAACATTTATTTGGGACATCTCAGTGGTATCAGAGCATGATCTTTCCATTCTGTAGGGTTGTTTGATTCATGCTTCTTTGTGAATGAGACCTCAGAGCTTTGAGAAGAGAACAAAGGAAATTAGTAGTTGATTCTGAATTTGGTGAAGAGAAAATCATGGCTAAAGATATTGAGATATTAAATTTGTTTGAAGAATATTCCAAGCAATCTAAAGCCTACAAATCAGCTATTTCATTTGAAAGACTTCTAGAATTTTTTGGTAAGGGGCAAAGGAAAAAATATCAGGATGGGAAGGTGGAAGAAGCAAAATTGAAATTGTCTCCTAAAAAATATGAGGATGTTGCAAGGAAGAGTGAACCTCAGAAAAGAGGTCAAGAGCATTACTAGATTCAAGGTCATGGAGAGATGAAGAATAAATTTAAGGGAGGATTCCAAAAGAAGCCACAAAATAAGACAAGTCCAATTGTTACAAAGAAGATGGAAGGATACACCAAAAATGAACTTAGAAGAAAGGGGATCTGTTTTACATGCAGAGAACCTTGGGATCCAAGTCATAGATGTGGGAGAAATGAAGAAAGGAATCTAGAAGAAGGATTAAGAGAGCCAGAAAAGAGAATAATAGAACTAGAGATAGTGGTTGATACTCCTGAGGCACACAAAGTAACTACGGAACAAATCATTGAACATGAACCAAAGAAAATTTTCTTGCAGAAGGAGGAAAGAGATGAACCAGAGGCACTCCAAGCCATAGAGGTTGAAGGTAAAAAATCTTTGTTCATTGAAGATGTTTTATTGACTTCTAATGATTGTATATGTCAGGAAAATATCAATAAAGTCAAAGAGAAAAATTCAGAAATTATAGGAGTAGCAGATGAAAAGAAGGTGGATCAAGAAGATTTTCAAACTATCTTGTTAGAAGCTTCAGTTGAAGAGTATGTTGAGCATGCTAATGTTGGGAAGGAGTCAGGGATTGATGCTCCGAATATCATTATAGGTGGATATACACTTGGTAAGAACATTGTGGTCAGCCCTAACACAAAAAAGTTAAGCCACTTAGATGGAAGTGTTGAGGATATCTCAACCATGTCTCTTTTGACAATGGCAGATGAGCATTTTATTTGCAGCCCAAGGTATGAAAATATTTCAGATTTGTTTCCTTCTATGTCACTACAAAATTCTTTTCATCATGGAAATCATGCTAAAAAGTGTGGAAGAGTGATAGATAAAACATGCAGTAGAGGGCATGAGGACTCTTTGAATCAAGTCCCACATTGTGTTTTCATATGGGATCCAGGTAATCTCTTAAGGATTAAAGTAGTTAGAGGCACTATTGAGTTCTCCATCTCTTCCATTTGGAATGAAAGGAAGTTTATGAGGATTCATATAGGGTTTGTTGTGCTTTCTAACCATATTATGAAGGATCTATGTTCACATCTTATGGATCAATTGTGCAATCCAAGTACCACAATTGAAGAAAAGATTTTGGGAAATGGTCAAATGGAGGTAGGCACAATGAGATGCTTATCATGGGAATATGGTAAGGAAAGAAGGTTTCAATTTGATGTTGTCAATTTTATTATTAAGCATGGTATGGTACTTTCAGGATTAAGCTTCATACAAGTTTGTTACCATTGGATGTATGGAGGAGTTTACAAGAAGGCTAAGACTCTAAAAGATGGATTCAGTGTTCCTAGCATCAAGAAGGTTGCAAAGTTATCATACTTGGATCATATAAATGGTACTTCAAACATGAAGGAGAATGGAATGCAAGAAGTATTTGATGAGCCAAAGAAGGTAACCAAATCATAACTTAATTTTTTCATTTCAGATTTCTCACATCCATTTGTGGAAGGACACGGGGTTTCAAGGGGAGATTATTGGGTTTCATTAATGCAAAGGTGTGGCTTCATTCAAATTGAGAACATGAAGTTGACAATTGTAGGAAACGGGTTTTCTATCTATGGTAGAAGATCCCAGTATGTTGTAGAGTTTTCTATGGATTGCATTCAGTATTTTTCCTTAACAGTTGCTACACTATGTGTTTAAGAGGAGGAGTTCCAAGATGACCCTATTGAGGAATATGCACATGAAATGGACATCTTGCTTGATATAAATGTGAAATTACAGCTTGCAAAATTTTCAAATCAACAACCTATGTAGGAAAGTTCAATTTGATCATACATGAGCATGAGCAAAATGATGTGAAGGATCACATAGTTCAATGGTTGTATCCTAGGAATATAATGCAAAGGAGGAACTCCATAAAATTTGAAAGCATAAATCACAAAGATTCAAGAGATAGTCTCAAGTTCTTCTCAAATCCACAAAAATGGAATTTCAGAAGTGTACAAATATTTGTGGAGATATTTTTAGTCCTTTCGTGGATGTCCACCAATCTAGCACCAGTCACATGGATTATTGCTACACAGGTTTGCCATTTTTGTAGTTGTTACATCATTTGCATGTTGCTAATTTCGATAAATTCAGTTATGAACAACTATAGATTGATGTTTTTTGAGAAAGTATCATTGCATGATGATGTGGAAAGAAGGTTTGCAATAGTAGTGAACACTAATAAATCCATTATAACACTAATTTGGAGAAGATTCAGGGAGGTTGTTCCAGTAGTGCAGTATATGAGTGTTGTCTACAGGCTTCGAATGAAGTGTGAAGATTTGAGGGTTTTGTGTATTGGAGAATGTGCTATAGTTGTAGATCAATTTCATGCTATTATAGATCATTTGATATTGTTATTTTTCTCACTCATATCATCTTCAAAAGTTGTTGTTTTAATCTTTCATTTTGGAGCAAAACAATGTTGGCAATATTGTGTGATTTGGAGTTTCTATGAGTATTTGATGGGATTTATATGTTATGGGAATTATAACATGTTGCTTGCATGGGTGTACCTAAAAAAGTATAGTATTCCTTGGCAAGAGATTCAGAGTGATGAGTCACAAAAGTGGGGTGATAAATTTGTGCTTGCAGATAATCTCAAGAAGAACATCAACTTCTATTTAGAATGGTTGTTGTTTGCAAATTCAGTCGTGGGAGAATTTTGTTGTATATGTTACTATTGTATGATGCTATTTTACATTCCTCTACTGATCTTTGGATGCTATAGATCAGTCCATGAAGCTAAAAGTAATATCTCTCAAGTTAAGGTAGAGTATGAGCTTTTTGTTGCACATTCATGCAATGTATATTTTAGTAGTGTGGAGGTAGGAGAAGGAACTATTTGCCGATTTCATATTTTATGTAATGGAGAGTGCATTGAATCTTATATCAGTCCTACAAGCAGAAAAAATCAGATGTGTATCATTGGGAGAAGTTTTAGGAGTTTTAGGTTTATCTTATCTCATGCTAGTACATTTGGCAAGTTTAGCAAATCTCTGTGGAAGGATGAAGATCAGTTGGAGTATTGGAAAGAATGCATCCAAGATTTGCATAAAGTAAATTTAATATTATATAGATATTTTGGTTTGGTACATTGCATTGAAGAATTTATGTTTTCAGGTTCTCATAGTGTCTTATGGCAGAAATTGCAACATCTCTCAGGTACAGGAGCAAGGCTTTCTGTGCAGTATAACTTGATTTATTTTGGCATGAAGATTTTGAAGCATCTTGGTTTGATTTGCTTGAGGACAAGCAGTCTTGAGGAGGGAGGACTTGTCATGTCCCAAATTTTTATTAATTCAATTCCATAGGGAAAAATCTCATTTCAGCATTTTATATCATGGGTTGAGAAAGGAGATTTAATATTTAATATTTTGGACTGACAATTAATTTATATTTTCAAGCTACTTAATCAGCGCCAATTAAATATTAAATATTTTACTAATTTAGTTTGTGTGGGAAATCCAAAGTGGGGGAGAGTATCTTGTGGTGCAATTAATAATTTCAAATATCATATTGCACCTAATTTTAGAATATTCTATGACAGATTTTATGACAACTTGCAAGAGGGAGTTATTGCCTATTTTTAGCCAGAAATCAAGTGGAGGTTATGAAAAATCTTTATGGGACCTATTTTGGAGGGAAATTGATGGGAATGATATTATTTTATTTATTTTTCCAATAATGGGTCATTTAGATTTGTTCCTCTATATATTCGCAAGCAATTGCACTTTCCAGGGATCTCATTTTATCATACAAAAACTCTGCCGAAAATTGTCTGGACATTGGTGTTTAACAAATAATCTTCTGTGGACGAAAACCCATTGGAGATTGGTGATCAGTGGATGAAAACCCATTGGTTGGAGGTGTCAGAGGATGAAACCCCTTTGGTACATTAGGGTAATCTCATATAGAGGTTGCATTGGAGCTTCACGCAGTTGTAGGATTTCAGCTTGTTCAGTTTGTGTGTTTTACAGGATTACGGCGGAAGATTGTCAGACTTATTGTAGAGTTTTGGAGTTGCATGTTGCTGTGTGTTGTGCTATTTTACAGAAACATATCTATGTTCATTTTATCCATCTTGGATAGATCTAGGTGTTGGAGACTTCATATTTTAGTTTGGAGCAGAATATTGAAGATTTGTTGTGAAATTTGCAGGTTTTGGAGTGTGTAGTTTGAGCAGTTTTCAGTGTGGTGTTTCTAGAATTATTTCATTTTGTTTCTATTGTTTTTGTGACTGTAAACCAGTCCTATTTCACTGTACTTTCATAAAAAAATCAATTAATAGAATCTTGGGCTCATCCATTATCATTTATGTGCTTCCAGGTGAAATCGGGTGTAGTGAAATTGTTAATTTTGCATGCAAATTTGTGTCTATGATTAAATCTGGAAAATTTCTGATGTGTAACAGCATGAGGTCGTACCATTACTGATATTTGAAGATGATTATCAGTATTTTATGTTTAAAGAAGTTTCCCTTTGCATTTGTGTTAAAATTGTCAATTTTGAGATCAATCTGTGTAGGGGAAAATTGGGTGTTTTGAAAGTTATTTGAAAAATCATTTTCAAATTTGATTTTTGGATGCAAATATTTATTTGGGACATCTCAAAGTCCCTAGGTTTGATTCAATTCTTTTTGATAAAAGAGAGGAAGACAGTTCATGTAATGAACACATTGGGTAATGTCTTAAATGTTCATTTGGTAATGTTTTAAATGAGGGTAATTTAGGACTTGGGACTTCGAACAAAAATCAAAAAAGTTAATTTGTAAAGACTTAGAATGAATCTGGGGTTTCAAAATTGGTTGACAAAGAGGTAACATAATTTGAATATACTATGGTAGCATGAAGGTATTTTGAGAGTGAGTCAATTGGATAATGATCCTTCTATAAGCTTGGGTAATACATAGATGAAATGAGCTAGGGTGATGTTTTTTTATATTTAACTTAAACACACAATTTGAAAGTTTTGGTGTGGGAATTGACACATAATAGCTAGTAAGAAGGGAGTTTTCTTGGGTGCCTAGGGAACATTTTAAAATTTGAAACATGAGGATCAAATTCCCATAATGGATTCAACTTATGAATGAAAACTAATAGTTTAAGAGCTGATAAATGTTTGGGGTAGGATTTAATTCTATTTCTAATTATCACTTAGGGATTGAGTCAAATGTGGCACCAAATCAATCAAAACTATGCATTGAGATAAGTGCTTAGAACACCTATGCAAAACACTTTTCACCATTATATTTTGCCCTCACTTTGGTGTTCATGCAAATCTACATGAGTCAAGCATACTGAAGTAGAAAAAAAATTAAAAAAAGCACAAACAGAAGTAGAATAACTAGAAGAATGATCTATAGTCCACTTGTGAATTACACAAATTTTTCTCGTGTATACCTTAAGGCATAAACACAAATCAAGAATGGAGAGAAAGATTGTATACAAACTAAGCATGATAACATGGAAATCTATCTAGAAATTGAGCATGGACCATAAGTATGAGGAACTTGAGCACAAAAAATATGAGATAAAATCAACAAAAAACTAGAGATACATATCTGATATACTTACCTTTGTGTGTGTGAAATATGAAAGATGGAATATATCTCCAATTTTGCCCCCAAATCAAGACAGTCATGTGTACATGTAACCTACAAAAAAACCATTGTTCTCATGTGACAAGATCAAGTGTAAAGCATAGAAGAACATACAATAGTATGATTAAATTAGAAATATAGATCAAATGGAACCACAAGATGTGTCACTTGAATCATTGCCACCAATGGGACTATTTTCCTCAACATCGTGATATATAAAAGAATTATGACCCACTAATGTTTCTTTATGAACAAAGACATCATGTAATTACAAAATATTTGGATAGCTCACATTTTTTTGCTCTTGAGATGTATATTTTTTGAAAGAAAGCTAAGATGGTAGAAATGCTTCATACACTAATCTATGAGGAGAGAAAAATGTAGGGAGACCTTGATCTATCAATTTATGATAAGAGAATAACACATGCAATAGCATGCATAGAAATGCAATGACATGCAACTCATAAAACACAATTGACATGGTATTACCTTGGGAAAACCCTTATAGGAAAAATCTAGCCTCCAAACTCTAACCAATTGTATTATTAGAAATTGTAATGGTTACAATATAACCCTAGGCTCAAGATTTCATAGGAGATCATATGAATCAATATAGTGCTAGAGAAATTTTAGCAACATAACAATACATACAAAACCTTATCATAAATCCTCCAACATGAGCACTCAATATATAGGCATGTACAAGACCATAAACTATGAATGATTTCTAAAACCATGTGCTAGAAATAGCTAGCTAATGTAGGTGTCCATATCCATGCACAAAATCTGATTCTTGAATCAAGCTAAGTTAATTGCCAATAAATTAGAAATTACCATTACCAAACTTAGGAACTCAAGTAGTCTTATCCTGCCTTTTCCATAACCACTCCATGATTGTCTCTAATTCCACAATTAACTCTCTATCATCATGGTCCTTTCTTTTTTACAACTCTTACACGCCTTACAAGTTGTCATGGTTGTAATTGGAAACTTCCATGAGACTAAGTGAGTCTTCCACTTGTCAAACTACAAACTACAAGTGACACTTAGTGCCACTCCAATTGGGATGTCCCAAATATGTGGGTGCAACAAATTAAATAATCAAATAAATATAGGATTCCAATGTGTATAAGACCTACCCCAACATTCTCCCACTTCTTGTATACCTTGCAAGATCATAAGGGAAACTACATCAAACTGTGAACTAACTACAAGGGGTTAAGAGGCCCATAGACTCATTACACCACCTAAACTTCTTTATTGTCACCAAATTTGTCGATGCATCTTTAACATTCTCCAAAATATCAATTTTCTCCAACAAAACCCTCCCATGCTCCAACATGTCACAAACAAAATGATACTGAACATCAATGTCTACATTTGCATCTGAAAATTCATGTTCTTTGCCAAGTTGATTGCACTCAACTATCATATCCAATTTGAACTACTCCCTAAATTAGCCCAATGTGTGAACACAATGTTTGAGGCCAAATGGCCTCCTTATAGACATGATTAGCTACCATTTACTTGTCCTTTGTTGTGGACAAAGAAACCACAACATATTGCTTGTTCATCCAACTGGTCACACTAGTAGATCTTCTACTATGAACAACTCTTGACCAATCCAAGTCAAAAAACCCCTATATTTGTAAGTGCTACAAGTACTCATCAACTTTGTTACAAGTGCCACCAACCTTACTATGCTACAAGTGACCTATGTCCCTTGGCTACAAGTGACTTGCACTATGTTGTAAGTGACCCTAACTATGCTACAAGTTACAATAGAAGAAAATAGAATACTGTGAAGTGCTCCACAAGCACTTAAAATATATCTTCACTACTACCTAGTGGTCCCTACTAGGACTAGCCACAATCTGACTCAAGGCTCCTACTGCTTGGGAAATGTCTAATCGAATGCAAACCATAGCATACATCAAACTACTATTTACACTAGCACGAGGAACATGAGACATGTCATCCATCTTCACTAGTGAAGATAAACATTGCTCAACTAATAACTTAGTCCCCATTGAAATAGGAGCACTTACTAGTCTATTGTCTACTGTGTTGAAATGTTATATCACAGACTCAACATACTTACTTTATTCTAACCAAACATTTATGTTAAATCTATCTCTTGTAATATTCATCCCTAAGATGAACTTAGTAGCCCCAATTTCTTCATATCAAACTGTAATGAGAGTTGAGACTTCAAATCACTAAGCATCCTCTTATTGTTACCAAAACTTAACATACCATCCACATATAAAGTGATAACAAGGAAATGATCACCATCATACTTAAAGTACACACAATGATTTCATTTGTACCTCAAAAGTTTCAACTTCAAAATAAATAAATTAAACTTATGGTACCACATTTTGGGTGATTATTAAGACAAAATACATAGTTTGAGGCTCATCAGTGTTAATAATCAAGACAAAATACATCTAAAATGAGGAAGGTAGCTATACCTCTTTGATTACCTCCTCTACCAAGTGGACCTCCTCAAAAGATAAGGTAGAGGTTTTTTCTCCTATGAGCTCACAAAGGTCTCAATGCTATCCTCCTCATCTAGTCCATCTTGAACCTCTAGTTCTATGTTGTTTAGAATTTGACACAGACACAATGTGAGTGAGTCAAACTCCAATGCAACACTTCAACTATATCTTTGCTATAAGCAACCTACTAGTCACTCTCGCTCTCATGGCAAGAGCCAGTCGAGTGAAGGTATAACCAGGGGTTGTTCTATTCACGAGGGAGCATAATGTCACAAATCACAGTTGGGTTATTCATGTGATGTTTGTTTATGTATGTTTGACGAATGTTTTGATGAAAGTGTTCAATTTTTGTTGTTATGATAATGATATGACATGAAGGGTCACTTGTTCTAAGTCTAGTATGAAGGCTATTTTTATCCTTCAAGATGCAAAGGGGTAAATGCACAAAGATGAGTCCACATAAGGTGGAAGTTTCAGACTTAGAAAAAAATGTGAAATTGGGTAAACCAAAATGGGATCCCTCTTTTTATGAAACGGGATCACGTTATGCTTCGGGATCCCAAGCTAAAAGTGGGATCTCATTTTCTAGAAACGGGAGCCCGTTTCATAAAATTTGAATTTTTGACCTAATTTTTGCTATGGATTTTGGGTCGGAAAAAAGGCTTGGGAACCCGACCCTTGGCTTTGGACCTGGTTTGACCTGCAAGTTGAAGGTCCTGTCAATGTCACAAAAAAATAGTGACTTTGGGCATATGTCTAAAGGCCATTTTTGCATAATTTTTTGACGAATTTAAAATCCATTATAGATGAGATAGTGTAGATTCCAAATATGTAATTTTTTTACAATTGGATTATTTTTCTATTTTTCAAATAATTTCTGATGAAATAGGTCTATAAACTTAAATTACAAAAAAATATATATTCAATAAAAAATTACAAAAAAATATGGAAAACGTGCTTCATTGAGTTACAAATCTTTTCCCAAAAGGATTTAGAAAAATATGATTATTTAGGTCAAAATATGGATGACGTACACGTGCATGGCATAGTAAAAACAAATGACTTTTAAATAGTGGTTTTTAGAAATGCCTATTAAAAATCAATTTGTATCATCTGGGTATTAAAAAAAATTACATATTTGGAACCTAGACTCCGAGTACTACATTTCATATTTGCTAACATTTTCCAAGATTCCACCTTTAAGTGCTTCAAATTTTTAGGTTAAATGTGACAAATTCTAAAAATCAGGGAAAACACTTCCACTTTTTGGCCAAAAAGTGGACTCAACTTCTTGCACACACCCAAAGGCGTTCTAACCTCCATTCCTCATTTTAGATCCATTGTTGTATGAGTTCTTAATGATCAATGATTCTTTGTTGGTGATCTTTGACTTCTCTTATCTATTCTATGTTATTTTGGATTTGAATTGTTAGAGGGAAGTTCTCCCTAATCTCATCTAGGATAGATTTTATGCAATATTCCCTAATGCTTGGGCACATCAAATGCTAGACAAGAAGGGGAAATGTTTGTTGTGTTAATTTTTTTGAATGTTGAATGTTGAAGATGTTTACCTCGTGATAGAATCAAGGGTTTGACTTGATCTCTTGTTTTACTTTTTTATGTTTTCTAATGTTTTTTGTATTTTTATGAATGCAAAACTTCTTTTTCCTAAATTTCAAAATGATCTAATTATTTAGAAAGGGAAAATGAATGCAAGATATATGACTTTTATATGCAAACTAAACTATGTTTTTGTGGGTCAATTTTTTATTGTAATCTAATGAAATTGAAAATTACAACTAATCTAAATGCAATAAAATGTAATTAATCTAAAAATAAATCAATCTAGTCTAAGCATTAAAATGCAAAAATTACTCTAAGAAAGAAAATTAAATTTCCTATCAAGAGAAGTAAGCATTCTGTTACTTTCCCATGAGAAAAGTTTGATCTAATTACTACTAAAAACTTGATAGGCCAATGATATCATTTCCTAGCTCTAATATAAATTTGAGAGACCAATCAGTTCACCATAGCAACACACAAATCACATGTGTTGATCAAAATATAAAGAACTTAATATGGTGTTGCAGTGGATAGGCAAGCTTTAAAATATGGTTGGGGTTAAACCAAAATGCATACCACTACTAGAATACAAATGCAATATGTCATGCCCACCCTCGTGCACGCATGTATAAATGAGCACAAACACAGTGCCAATAATTTATTTTTGAGACACAACATAATAAATACATTTATTTCTACTTTCAATAGTGAACGATGTGCACACAACATTGTTGCATGTGCAATGAATGAAGGAATGTTGCACAAAGTGAAAGAAAAAGATACAACTACGGGTGGTGGAACCCCATCGTAACACCTTGGAAAAGTAGTGACGGTCACCTAATGTGGTATCGATATTGTTAAATATGACATCATGAAGGGATCACTACCATGAATAATTTCTCTTAGGTTTTCTGAGTGAAAGAGATGAGATGCTAGATGAGATGCTGACATCTTTGTGTGGCTAGAGCAATATGCTCAAGTGTCAGTAAAATGCCTAAAGAATAAATTAACCATAGATTTAATTATACATCATACACTTGCTTAAATTGTGACCTAAGCCAATTTTGGCTAAAAGAATAAATAAATTAACATCATAGAAATTAAATTGACCATAAATATTTTTAAAGGAAAGACTAAGTTACTAAATATCTTAGTATTTTATGATTTAAATATTTATAACACTAACTTAATTTTAAAAAATTAAATTAAATTAATAATAGTTATTTAACACATTTTCCTATGGCAATTTATGAGATAATTTAAATCAAGAATTACATTACTAAAAATCAAATGTATATACGTTTAATAATAAAGGATTAGATATTTAATACTCAAATTTAAATGTAAAATAGAATTAAATTTTAAAAGCAAGAGATAAATGAATTATTTGAAGGATTATGATTTAATAAATTTGTATATCTTAATATTAATTTAACACTCCATAATGATTTAATCATAATGCATATCCAAAATTTAAGTCAATTTAAGCAACATGTCATATCCATTTAAGCCAAGTCGACTATAATTTAGGAGCTTGTTATGCACTAAATTATAATTTTCTAGAACTTACCAAAATAACATAATAGCATATAAATGCTTTCCTCTTATCCTATCTTTTTGTTTTCTCTCTAAATTGTTTGTTGGATGATGATTTTTTGTTTGTGCATGAATGAAAGAGTAGGAAGAAGTACCTCATATAGTTTTTCAAGGGTTTATCACTTCCTTCACCACTTGTTCAAGCTTGATTGATTTAATATTTTTTCGAGCAAATGGATTTGTTTTCTTGTTTTTTTTTATTTTTCTAATTTTGAGTTGCTACAGGTATTGAGGGTTTAGAGAATACTGGCTTGAAAAATGTGTTATTTCTTGAGCCTGAATAATTTTTTTTTTTGTGCTTTGTTTTGTTTGCAGGTATGAAGGGGTTTAAAGAGAGCTAGGTTAAGAGATATCTACAGATTTAAAGTTTTACCCACAGTTATAAGAACTTCATGGGTTTGCTTGTATGTGGGGTTTTCCAGAAAATATTTCTAGATTGATTTTGCAAGCCTTCAGTGAAAGACCAAGATAATTTTTCCTCGAGGATGATTTAGTTGAACAACAATCAACATTTTTTAAAATGAATAAAGGAAAATTTTAATTTTTCTTTGATTTATGTATACAAATAGGATCTCTCTTTTTGTTAAAGATTTGCACTAGTTCAAGAAATACAATATAAATATTATTATTATTATTACTCTTGTTGTTGTTGTCGTTGGTGGTGGTGTTGTTGTTATTGTGATGCAGGGAAATTGGAATTAGAGCATGTATTAAAATACATATACAAATATTCTTCTTGTGTGGCAATAAATACATCTAATTATTTGAAATAAAACATAGTTGAATTTTATTCAAAATATAAAAGTGAAGATACATTTTTTAGATTTTAAATTAAATAAAATATTAAATAGAAAAAACATGAATAGAATTAATGTTAGGGGGCGGGTGGCTACCACAGAGGGGCCACGCCCCTCCATTGGATCCATGTGGCCCCCTCCACACAGTTGTGTGGAGGGGGTGTGGGATTCCCATACCCCACGCCTCACTCCATATGAGGTGTCACAAAACCAAACAATAAAGTGTGATTTGAACCATTCTTTGCTTTGCCATATCTAATATTTCATATATATGTTTTAAATACTAATATGTGTGTGTGTGTTATGGAGTAAAATGTTCACCCTTTCCATTTTACACCTAGTTTAACACCTGAGTGGACCTAAAACAATTAATTCCTAATCCTGATGCACAAAACCTAAAAGATAACTTTAGGGTTGGCCTAAACACACTTAATGAGGCTTATCCCAGAGTTTTTGGGGCTAAAGGACAAGGGCACCGAGCGCCCTGGTCCCTCCTTTAACTCAGAGCTAAATTAAGGTAATGTCAACTTAGGACATCTCTAATGATTATTCATATCGGTCTCATTTGGTTTAATTCCCTGAAAATCAATGGGAATGCATATATAAGTAAGTTAGTTTATTCATTTGAACATCTCTAAGTTTTCTAACCACTCTAACACACTCTCTCATGCTCTCTATTCTTCTCTTAAGCTCTTTATGGTGGATTATTGTTGTTGTACTAACCTCTTATAGGTCTTGTGAAGATTCTCTTTCTTCTCCATGCTATACCAACTCCTTGAGTAGAGTTGTGACGTGACATCAAGCAAGCTAGGGTTTCCATGCTCATGGTGACTCATTTCCTTCATGCTTTATTACAGCATTCCATTCTACTTCAGATTTACCTCTGCCCTCCCAGGGCACGCACTCTTTGATCTCTTATCATTGCTATTGTGGAGGTGGGAACACCATTCATGGAGCTTGACTTAGGCAAGCTCCTAAATAGCACCAACCCTTTTCCCTTCTTGTTTGTGTGTAGGTCGCATCCGGAGGAATCTGAAGATAACAAGTGACAGGAGACAAGAAGACAAGCAAGCAAAGATACTTGAACCAGAACATTTTGCAAAACCCTAATTTGGGTCTAGGGCGCCTAGTGCCCTAGTACCTCTCTTCTCCCGAACCCAGGTTTTGATCCTCCTCTGTTCCCTGATCTTTGTTGTGGTATTAGATTTTCTGTAACTATTTCTATTAGTCATTTATTCTATGATCTTGCTCAATTAGGTTTCCTACTTTGTCATAGTTTAATTGGTTAGATTTGGTTAACACTCCTTTATACAATAAAGGGACAAAACCCCTGTAGTTTGGCTCTCCTTCAAGGGTAGAAGCCAAGATCGGTTTGTGTTCCAATGTTGATAGAAGAGGGTTTGACCTAGTTTAGAGTTTTAAGCTAAGCCTACCTTTTCCATATATATATTCTCATAGCTATTATAAACACAAAAATGAAACAGACATTCAGTTTTTATGTGCAGAATTTAGTCTTGTGTGTGAATATGTATATATATACTTATACATGTATATATACTAAAATTTCAAAATGAGCACATGATAGTATAGAGATTAGATCAAATAAGTTTATACTATTTTAGGATTGATATATAATATATAAAGAGTTGCAACATGAGATAAGAGTAATACAGAAAACTATTTGAATATCAGATTTATGATTACTTCCTTTCTATTTACTTTAAATGAGTATCCTCAAGAAAAAATTTCTATAGTAATGAGTAACAAGACAAAGTTTCCTATAGACCAAATATTTATCCAGCAATGTACATGTAGTTGTATAGAGAAAATGACATAAGCAAAATGTAGTATATATAGAACATGAAATCATACAAAAATAAATATTATTTTATTTTTGTAAGCAATTTCTTTCCAAAAAGTTATTTCCACAAGCTAGACTAGAGGACACACTAAGCACATAGAATAGATATAAATCCAACCAACCATTGCTTCATCAAATAAAATTGCATATACTATCTATTAGTGCTTGACCTAATTCACAAGTTCACATGACACTTTTACTATTCCTTTGTGCCCATTTATAATGCTTCACTCCAATTGTGTCCTTAACTAGTTCACTATAATAGCCATTGTGTATGCATTAAATTCTTTGTTGTAGACAAATGGAACACACAACCTAATCATGGGGAAGAAGAAGACATTGAAAGCCCTAATTTACTCCACATTGCTAGTACCATAAAACATGTTTCAAGGATAAATTGCCTCATTGATCTCCAAGGAGATCGCTTCCAAATTTCCAAACTATCATGCTTATATAAATTTGAATTCCCATTAGCCTAAGGCACCTAGCATTGTTCTCAATCATGTCACAATCAACCTTCCATCTATCTCCAATCAAAATCTTAGTTTCTAAATATAGATATGCCCTCTACAAGCTTTGACCATATCATTGCTTTATTTAAACCATTCAAAGACCATTGTCACTATAGAAAGTAATACCTTCATTCCATGAATCTTTGTGTATCTAAGAAAACTCACTTGTAAAACCCTTGCTTCATGACGCTCTTTGAATTAGAAACCCTCACAAATATGAGCATTCAGCTAAACCTTTTAAACTTCATTGTGAGATCGACAACGCAAGTTAGTCACAAGATGATCAACCGCCAGTGTCTTAACACAAGATAAAGCTTCTTGCTTTTACCTTGAGATTATTTTATCATTTCTAATTAGAAATGAGAACATCAACAATTAAATTTTTCTTAGTGCCTTTGAAACTTTAGTCAAGCATCACCATATATACCAAGTAGCCCCACCATAAATCTGCCACCTTAGACCCACGTGACATTCTCTCATCAACAATCTACATGTGAACCCCCTTCATATATCTATGCATTGGTCTTTAGACCAATAATAAACACGTGCATGCCACATGTCCACTACTTTTTTACTCTTAAACCCTTGTGCTAAAAGCCTAGGCCAAATGACAAAACAAATAGTAGGGCCCCTCAGCTTAAATCGTTCCACCATTCCCTGTGGGAACCAAATATGTATCCCTCTTGTATTTCCATTGAAACACTACACCAAAGGCCAAATAGGAGAAACAAATGAAGGCTTTCATCCCTTTTGTCATTTCATTATTCCTAATGAAAATGGGACATGTAGCCACTTATAATTTGTTGTGAAGACTTAAGACATATGTGGGCTCAACTAGGTGAATCAATGGGACCCACCATGATTTGGTGATTTCTTACTATGTGGCACCTTATCATTTTCCCTCGAACTTACCAACTAAGACCACTTAACCATTTTTTAATCACCACCAACCTCGTGCAACTTCCCACTGATATAACAACCTAAATAAAACACCCAAGATCTATGGATAGGGATGAAATGCTTTGGGTAGATATACTGCCCATTTATTTATTCATTTCATCATCACTAATAGAATTTGAAAACGTCACCCCTTTCTGGTTGCCTTTGTAAAAACCTTCACCAATACACTCAGCCCCCTAAATTCAAATCACTAAACCACAAAGAAAACTATGATTGGTTCCTCAATGATGTGGAACCGTGTAGGCACCCACATACTTACTCATAGATCAATGACTATTTGACATACACCAAGCCAAATGACAAAATGGAAAGAGCTAAAGTGAAGGCTTAGACCATTGGCATTTTGTTGCAGAGCATAAAGAACATGCACATCCACATGGAGTTAGTGGATGAAACCAATGATTTGGGACCTAACAACCACACAAGCACCAAAAAAAAAATCACTTACGTTAAAGGTGACCTCCTGTAGCAGGTCAACATTCAAATAAACAAAAAGCCCACAAACAAGATGCAAGGAATCAACAAATTTGAATGAGGCTACTATGATTGTAACCTAAAAGCTTAGAAAAGGCATACAATATGGAAAATCAACACAAGGGCCATTATTAATATATAGGGGCACAATTTAGGCTTGGTAGAAGCAAAAGAATAAATCCCATAGAAGGATTATCTCATATCAATTTTTAAAAGAGGAGCTAAATGAGAACACATAGCAATACAAAGAGCCAAAATAAGGTAATTTAAGACTAGTGATAATAAAAGGTATAAGTATATTATGAGTATCTGCCATACTAGATGATTCATGAATTGGATTATGTGAAGGAAAAGTGCTCAAAGGTAGTATTTAATTAGAATCTAGCACACTACTATCACTCTCTGTGAAAGAAATATGTAACATATGATGATTATGGATGAGTGAAGGGTGTCCAATAAGGAAGGGAAAGCAATAAAAGAATCCCTAAATGAAGAAAAGGTACATATGTGGTGATATAATACTTCTATGTGTGATATAGTTTATGTGATATAATGTCATAAGTGAGGGGAGACCCTATGGTGAAATGGTGGGGCTTCTTGCCTGTAGTGCCAACAACCCAGGTTCAAACCTTGCGGGGTCGCCCTCTACCGCATCAACAATTGAGGGACCTTACCTAGGGGAGATCCTGTGATAAAATAGTGGGGCTTCTTGCCTGTAGTGCTAACAACTTAGGTTCAAACCTCGCGGAGTTGCCCTCTACCGTGTCAACAATTGAGGGACCTTACTCCCAATTTTTTAGGAAATGACCCTTTGGTGAAATGGTGGGGCTTCTTGCCTGTAGTGCCAACAACCAAGGTTCAAACCTCGCGAGTTCACCCTCTACCGCGTCAAAATTTGAGGTTGCTCACCCTCCAAGAGGGGAGACTCTGTGGTGAAATGGTGGGGCTTTGGCCTGTAGAGCCAACAACTCAGATTCAAACCTCCTGGTAAGTTTAATGGGGAGACCCTGTGGTGAAATGGTGGGGCTTCTTGTCTGTAGTGCCAACAACTCAGGTTCAAACCTCATGGGGTTGCCCTCTACCGCCTCAACAATTGAGGGACCTTACCTAGGGGAGATCTTGTGGCGAAATAATGGGGCTTCTTGCCTATAGTGCTAACAACCCAGGTTCAAACCTCGCGGGGTTGCCCTCTACCGCGTCAACAATTGAGGGACCTTACTCCCATTTTTTTTTGAGGGAGACCATGTGGTGAAATGGTGGGGCTTCTTGCATGTAGTGCCAACAACCCAGGTTCAAACCTTGCAAGGTCACCCTCTACTGCATCAACAATTGAGGGACCTTACTTAGGGGAGATCCTGTGGTGAAATAGTGCGGCTTCTTGCATGTAGTGCTAACAACCCAGGTTCAAACCTCGCGGGGTTGCCATCTACCGCATCAACAATTGAGGGACCTTACCCCCAATTTTTAAGGGGAGACCTTGTGGTGAAATGGTGGAGCTTTTTGCTTGTAGTGCCAACAACCCAGGTTCAAACCTCGCGGGATCGCCCTCTACTACGTCAACAATTGAAGGACCTTACCTAGGGGGGATCCTATGGTGAAATAGTGGGGCTTCTTGCCTATAGTGCTAACAACCCAGGTTCAAACCTCGCGAGGTTACCCTCTACCGCGTCAACAATTGAGGGACCTTACCCCCAATTTTTTTAAGTTTCGTACGGTAGGTGGGTTAGCTTGGACTTGAGGTTTGCTCCCTCAAGGCCCGGGTTCAACTCCCTCCGAACTCACCTGATGCGTGTGGCTAGCGGGCGGCTGCACTCATCCCTAGAGGACTAGTCTCACCTCCGCTCGCCCCCTCCCAAACCCCAACCTGGCAGTCTATGAGACCAAGGTAAGGCGAGGGGGGTTGCTGGGCAGAGTCGCGGGGACACCTCTGAGAAAAAAAAATGTCATAAGTGAATCAAGGACAAATGGATCACATATCATAAGTTGTATAAAAATGTCATATCAATGATGGAAGCATGGATGTAGGTCAAAGATAAAGGACCATGAGAGTCCATGATGTCACACTAGGGCTCTATCTAAGAGTAAATAAGGTAGGGTTCACAATACTATGTAATAAAGTATATGACCCTAACAAGAGCAAAGTAGTGATATGTTAATGATGTAAAAATGTTATAAATTACAATATTAGTCTTAAATCAGATCTAAAACAAGTGCAAAATAAAAACCCTGAAGCCAGTGCAAGGGTTGGTAGAGTTGGTTAAAGATAAGAAATGTAAATAAGCACACCAAACCTAGAGTAAGGGTGTGTCAATGAATCACATGAATTAAAGGAGGGTCAAATCTAAAAATAAGATTGAAAAATTAGAAACTTATAAATCTAAAAACCCTAATATTTATGAGAAACCCTAGGATGAAATTAGGTCATGTAAGGGCACACAAGTTCACCAATAATGTAAAGGAAAATAAACTTTCTCAAAAGTGCTATCTAGGTTAATTAGTTAATGCAAGCAATAAACATACACGCTAATCTAGATGATAAAGTTGTGTCAATAGATATTAAAAATATTAAATACTAATTACAAAAAGTAAATGCAATGGATAAAGGTACTTAACTCTAGCCCCAAAGAAGGAATGAATTTGATGTGGTGTTGAATTTGACGATCTTAGAGGTATTTTGTGTTAGAAATGAAGGTAAACAACTATCAATGGAAAATTGATTACAACTGTAATATAAATATTTTTCTATACAGAACCAAAATGGAGATGGTATAAAATCAATGCAAAGAAATAGTATAATAGAAGATCAAACGCATAACACAGTGTTCATGTGGAAAAACCCTTCCGGGAAAAACTCCACACAAGAAGAGATGCACCAGTTTGTATTAACTTCAATTGAGTTTACAATACAACATTATCAATCTCCTCTTCAGTCTTCAATCCAGCAGCACATGTAATATCCTCAACTCTTCTCATACACAATCGTAATACAATATCCTCATAAAGGGGTTGCTTTCTAGGGAAATACAAGCCAACATAACCTCTACCATCAAATCTGTGACCTAATGATGAACAGTCCAGATTTACAATGAGAAAATATATATAAAATGTGACTTCTGGGGGCAATGCCCTCAGACCTTGTAAGAGGGTACCCCCTACAACCCCCCTGGATAACCTACATCCGTCAAGTACCAAGATCAAACATGCGACTGAAACAAGATCGCTACTTGGTGAATACTTCTTCCCTTATGGAAATTTACAAACAACATTAAGAGTAATTAATTACATAAGATTTATAAGGTTTATGGCACCTTAATCCTAACAATCTCCTACTTGATATCATACATTGTAAATTCATTCATAGGAAAACATAAAACAACTAAGCACTAGGAACAAGGCACATGTCCTTCCTGCACCACGTAAACTTTTTTGTGCTCACAAGTTTAGTAAGTGAATCTGCAACATTCTCTTGAGTGTCAACCTTCGTCAGCTCAATCTAACCATTAGCAATCATTTCACAAACAAAATGGTATTGAACATCCACATTCTTAGTCTATACATGATACATGGGGTTCTTGGCAAAACATATTGCACTCTGGCTATCACAACCAATCTGAATAATCTTGCAATCAAAACCAATACATGTACACAATCTACGTAACCAAATTGCCTCCTTAGAGACATGAGTAGCAGTCATATACTCTACTTTAGTGCTAGATAAAGCAATTGTGGGCTGCCTTTTACTCACCCAACTCACAGCTCCTCCAAACAAAGTAAACACATAGCCACTAGTGGACCTTCAACTATCTAAGTCACATGCCCAATCTGCATCAACAAAACCCTGTATGTCCAATGTCTTATCCACACTGTTAGTATCAGAAGTACCGCACAAATATTTCAACACCCTCTTTGCCTAATTCCAATGTTTTCTACTAGGGTTAGACATAAACTTGCTCAAAACTCCCAATGCATGGGCAATATTTGATCTAGTGCAAACATTTCATACATGAAACTTCCTACAACACTAGCATATGGCACATCAAACATATCTTCTAAATCATCTTCATTCTTAACACACATATCTAATGAAATCTTAGTACCAACTGGTAAAGGAATTCTACATGGACTACAATCCCTCGTGCTAAATTTGTGCAAAATAGTATTCGCATACTTACTTTGTGATAACCAAAGCTTTATGTTATCTCGATCCATTTTGATCTCCATTCCCAGAATATACCTAGCTGCCCCTAGTCCTTCATGTCAAATGCACTTGAAATTTGAGCTTTCAACTCACTAATCATACCCTTGGTGTTACTGAAAATAACATATCATCCACATATAAGGCAATAATCAGAATATGATCATCAATACATCAAATATAGACACAGTGATCCTCTTCACTTCTAACAAAGCCCAGTTCAAAACAAATGAATCAAACTTCTGGTACCACATTCTGGGGGACTATTTTAAACCATAAAGAGATATTTTTAACTTGCATACCCAGTGTTCTTTCCCTTTTACCTCAAAACCTATAGTTTGTTGCATATAAATTTCTTCTTTCAGATCTCCATGCAAAAATGCAATCTTAACATCCATTTGCTCAATTTCAAAATTATAAGCTCCAACAATGGATAAAAGAAATCTAATATAAGATAATTTAGCAACAGGAGAGAAAATTTCACCAAAATCAATTCCCTCTCTTTAGGAGTAGCCCTTGGCTACCAATCTAGCCTTATACTTTTGTAATGAACCATCTGCTCCAAACTTCTTCTTGAAGACCCACTTACATCCTATGGCCTTTCTTCCTTTGAAAAAATGTACAAGATCCCAAGTACATCACATGAGTCTAAAGCCATCATCTCCTCCTGCATGGCTAGCTGCCAAAACTATCATCTGCATGAATAGATTCCCTGTAGGATCTAGGTTCATCATCAGTACTCAATAAAGCAAATATACAACAGAAATCTGGTGAGCTATACATATCAACTGGATTCCATTATCATGTGGATCTTCTCAAAGGTGGAGTAAGAGATTCTTCCCCATGTTCTTCGATATGCTCAACTTCTTTTGTAACAAAAGCTCATCTTCCTCATCCGAACTTTCACTTGAATCTTCTTCTTCTTCTCCATCCCCTAATCCATCATTTTTATCTTCTTGATGTGTATTTTCTTGTTGTAAATCAAAATGCACTATCAAAAATAGCTCTAAGTTGCCTAAAAATCACAAATAGCTCTAAGTTGCCTAAAAATCACATCTCTAGAAAAGATAACTTTTTTGGTTAGAGGATCCCAAATCTTGTAACCTTTTACATTCTCACCATATCCAATGAAGATGCATTTATGTGCTTTTGGATCCAACTTAGATCATTTTTCCTTAGGCACATGAACAAAAGCCTCATAGCCAAAAAACTTTAAATGTGAAATAGGAGGATTCTTACATGTCCACACTTCATAAGGTATCGAATAAAGAGCCTTACAAGGAGATATGTTTAACAAGTAACAAGTGGTACTCACAGCTTCTACCCACAAGCATTTATCCAATTGTGCATCACTTAATATACGTCTGGCTCTTTCCATTATTGTTTGGTTCATCATTTCTGCAACACCATTTTGTTATCGTGTATATGGAGTTGTCTGTTATCTTATGATACCTGCATGCTTACAGAACTCATCAAATTCCTTAGAGCAATATTCCCCTCCATTTTAAGTCCTGATTAGTTCTCTACTAAGACTTAAAAATCCTTAAACTTAGTGAAAACTTCATATTTATACTTCATAAAATAAATCCATGTGAATTTGGATACATCATCAATGATTGTAATGAAATAACAAGATTTTTCAATAGAATCATTATCCACAAGTCCAAACACATCTGAATGAATAATTTATAATTTCTCTTTCACTCTATTACTTCCTAAAGGAAAAGAATTTATGTTCTGTTTACCAATACATAATGATCACAGAAATCAAAGTGCTCATCAGAATAGGAGAAACCATCCAACAACTTTTTATTCATAGTTGTTTTTAAAACATTTTCACTTGTGTGGTCCAATTTGCAGTGCCACAACATACATGTATTTTCAGCAATTTCAATTACATTAGTCAATCTACAAACTGTAGTGACCTCAACCCTAAATAGAGTTCCCATCCATGTTCCCTTGGCTACCACCAAGCTTCCTCTCACCAATCTGCAACCATGCTTATCAAATGTTATATGCATTCTCGAATCATTCATCTTTGAAATGGAGATAAGATTTCTAGCCAATCTAGGAATATGTAAAACACCAGGGAGGGTTTTAATCATCCCATCACAAAAACACAACTATACCTTTCCCTGGCCAACAATTGGATATGTAGAGTTATCCCCAAGGTAAACATTACCTCCATCATATTTCTCATATGTGAAGAACCATTCCTCATGAGGAGTCATATCATGATACGAGAAACCTAAGTCAATCAACCACTATTCATTAGACATAACATTACATGCAGAAAGTAAAACTTCATCACCTGCATTTGAGGACCCTTCAGCAGAGGATTCCCACTGTTTCTTTGGGTTTCTGGATTCTTTCATCACATGCCCCCTCTTACTACAGTTCCAACACTTAACTTTGTTCTTCTTTCTAGGAGTTTTAGACCGACCTTTTGATTCCTTAGATCCCTTTTGATCTCCTTTTGGTCCTCTTTCCTTAGACCTCCCCCTGACATTAAGAGCATCCACAGAGCTATCCATATCTTTCTTCCTCATTTTCTATGACATCAAAGTTGCAACAAGGGCATCCATCTTTGGATCTTCAAGGTTAGCAGTGATAGCAAGAATGAAATTCTCCCAAGACTTAGGCAAAGAACAAAGAAGCATAATACACTTATCTTCCTCATCTATCTTAACATCCATAGAAGCTAACTGACTTAGAATCAAATTAAATGTATTCAAGTGCTCAGCTATTGAATCACTCTCCTTCATTTTAAGGGAAAATAACTTTCTTTTGAGATACAGTTTATTTACCAAGCTCTTGGATTGATAGATTTCACTCAACCGCTTCCATAAAGCATGTGCAGTCTTCTCAGCAGAGACATTCAACAGGACAGAGTCTGCAAGGCATAACCAGATTGTACCCCGTGCCTTTTTGTCCATCTTGTCCCACTCATCTTGGCTGATAAATATTAGGTTTCTTCTCTTTTGTTGCAGCCAGCCATTGATCTTTGTCTTCATGTAAATCCTCCATTTTCAGCTTCCACAACTCATAACATGTTCCATTAAATTTTTTGATGTCCAATCGGGATGAGGATGCAGCCATGGCTTCTACACAAATATGCAAAAGAAAACCAACCAAAAATCCCACTACATCTCAAAAAACCCTCACACTTCCACCTAAGACACAGAATTGGCCAGGCTCTGATACCAAATGTTAGAAATGAAGGTAAACAACTATCAATGGAAAACTGATTACAACTATAATATAAATATTTTACTATGCAGAACCAAAATGGAGATGGTATAAATCAACACAAAGAAATAACGAAATAGAAGATCAAACACATAACATAGTGTTTACATGGAGAAAGCCTTCTGGAAAAAACTCCAGACAATAAGAGATGCACCAGTCTATATTAACTTCAATAGTGTTTATAATACAACACTATCAATCTCCTCTTCAGTCTTCAATCCAACAGTGCTTGTAATACCCTTAACTCTTCTCATACACAACAGTTATACAATATCCTCAAAAAGGGGTTGCCTTCTAGAGCAAGACAAGCCAACATAACCTCTACCGTCAGATCTATGACCTAATGATGAATAGTCAAGATTTACAATAAGAAAATATATATAAAATGTGGCTTCCACCACCCAGGGGGTCATCCCCCTTGATCCTTGCAGGGGGGTACCCCCCTTGCAACCCTCTAGACAAACTACATATGTCAAATACTGGGATCAAACATGTGGCTGAAACAAGATCGCTACTTGGTGAATACTTCTTCCCTTATGGAAATTCGCAAACAACATTAGGAGTAATTAATTACATAGGATTTACAAGGTTGATGGCACCTTAATCCTAACATTTTGGATGTGTTCATTATCTCGGGTTTTTCATATACATGTAATTTTCCCTAGTTGAGTTCATAGGTCTAGGTCATTTTTGTAAGTGTAGTTCTATTCAAATAGTCACATATCTAATCCTACAATTCATGGACCTCTACTTCTTGATTAATTGAATTTACTAGTGTTTGCTATGTCATCAAGACTAGTGATATTTAGGAATAGCTTAGGGAGGCTACTAGATCACTAAGGGACAAGTTCTCCTAGGTTAACTTTAAAAAAAACTAGCTTTACAGTAATGCTAAATATCAAAGACAACAATATTTGAACATGAAAATCTGCTAGGATAATTATACAAAATTTGATTCATTTTACTGCACCAAATCGAAAGATTCCTACTATGAATGCTCCTTAAATGCAAATGATTTATCCCTGATATACCCTTTGATGAAATTGAGTGTAACTAAATTCCTTTAAATATAAGAACATAACAATGAACACACAAATGTGTGTTCAGGCAACTCACAATAACTACTAAAATGGGTAGGAGTCAACCAATTTTAAATTTTCTAGGGTCAAATCCATTGGTGTAGATTAACTCAAGACAAAAAGATGCTAGAATCAAGGTGGTAATGGAATATTTAGGAATAACCAAGGTGAATACACTGAAATACATGTATATGGATAGTGGAGGATAAATATGTGCGAATGTGTGTAAATGGGATGAGTAGTGGTATGGGGAATGAACAAGATTGTATCATTTGTCAATATGTAATTGTATTAATCCATTTTCTCAAAATGGGCACAAAACTAAATGGCAATTGGCATGGGTATGTAAATTTCATCATTACACCAATTTATAGGCATAATTCAAAAAATATGTAGGTTTAAAAGACAAACTTAATATAAAAGAGTAATTCAACATTTTTAAATGAAATAGATTCATAGTTTAAATTTACTTTAATTAAAAATCTTACATTGGTCTAATTTATTTGGAATGGAGTTTAGTTTATTTGGAATAAATGCATAAATTTCAGGTATTAAATTTCACATAGTTTTGATGTCTCCAAGAATAAATAAGTCTAATTTATATGAAATAATGGGATTGGAATAATGCAGTTTATTTGAAGTATAGTTTATTTAGAGTGGAGTGTTTATTTTGAATAAGTCTAGTTGATGAATTTATAAAAAAATAATGGGATTAGAACCAATGCAATTTACTTATATAAGTCAAGTTTATTTGGAATGGAGTGTTTATTTGGAATAAGTCCAATTTTTTTGGAATGGAGTCTAGTTCATTTGGAATAAGTGCAAGTTTTTTTTGGAATAATTTAATTAAATTTCCTATTTTCTAATGATAAATTAAATCTAATCTATATAAAATAATGAGATTGGTCCAATATATTTGGAATAAGTTGAGTTTATTTGGAATGAACTCGTTTATTTAGAATTAAGTCTAATTTATTTGGAATAGAATTTAGAAATTTGGAGTGTTTATAAGTCAAATTTATTTGAAATAATAAATATTGACATATACAGTTGCATCTTGTCATCTCTTATAAATGTTCCTGAAGATTCCTTTGATTCATCCTTGAGGGTTTTTTTGTGCTAGGGTTTATCCCTAATTATGTCCAAAACCCTTCGTTTTGAGGTCTTGTGCTTTTGCTATGGCATTGTTCTATTTAGTCATTGACTGGTTTGAGAGGTTGAAAGCCACTTAAGTTGTTTTCCGAGTCCTTATTGTCGTTTCTTTAGCGGCCCCTTCAATTAGGTTACCTTTTGTCGCTCATTACCAAAAACTTTAATTGCCCTAACTTTTATATTTGAATCTATTGACAGGTTTCGAGTTAGCTCTCCATGTGGTCACATATTATTGCATCGCATACTTGTTTGCTCAGTCCTTTTTGAGTTTGTGAGTTTGTACAATTATGACACGTGTAAAAATGATTGTTGACTATTCGTCATGGTTTATTAATAAGTGGTCCCTGCCAAGTGGCGACATCTCATTGCAGCAATGTGTTCCTTACATTGCAAATATTAAAAGATGGGCCCGCTTATACACCTATGATGTATGATGCCTTGCCATGGAACCTTCACTTTATGAGTTGTAATCAACGTGGCGTATTTTCATTGCATCACGTAGAACTATACACATCACAAAATCAAAAGGGTTTTCATTCCTAAGTTTGCAATGTGTGATATCTAACCATGAAGATTTTACTGTGTGACATGGAGTACATGTGGCTGATGCTTATTGCATCATGGTGGCCTTAGTGTATCGTATGTTTCAGAATTCACTCCTTTATACGGATGCAATGTGTGATAGGTGTTTTGTAAGAAGACTTGACCTGCAGCTTAGGTCCCTATTGTCATAATGTGATTGGGTCATGTATGAGTTATCAGGCTAGGTGGATTGACATGTTGTTGCCTGGGGTAGAATTTGATGCCCATCAAACATATTTTCAAATGGCTCAAGGAATTTATGAGTGTCATTGATCTTGATTATAAATCGATAACTAGAATTTAAAATTATGGAAAAGGACAATTGTTATGTCATCCAAAATCTAAGGCACATATGAACATTAATCAAGGAGTCGACTTGATTTTCCAAAAGTATTTTCACGTAATTTACCCTAGAGTTGTAGACATAGAATTATACCGGTAGCCACCATTGTTGACGATTGATATTCAACAAAAAATTTTGAGAAGAACAAAAGGAATTGTATGCTTCTTAGGCACACCAAAAGGTACATACTATGTGACTCTCTAAAAAAAATTCCAAAAAAGGACTAGGGTTATTTTAGTTGGATTGAATATAATCAGGTAGGGTTTATATTGTGAAAGGAGTTCCCAAAGGTTATTAGCAATTGTTACCGTACAAGAATTGTAATTGCAACCATTAGTCAAATTTCAATCCAGTTGGGTAGGGTTAAAAGGGGTTTAGATCAAGATATTCTAGACTTGTTACCTAGATCTTCAAAGAGAGCTAAAAAAGACCTAGGGTACTGGTATTCTCTCTTAGAGACTGATAGGTAAAAAGGAGGATATTAGGGACCCTATTATCCCTTGGATAGGCTGGGATTTATTCAGATTTTGTTGCACTCGCGCTGATAAGCGCATCCTAGTTTTGCATATATGGTGATTTTATTTAGGGAAGATGGTTGTCCCCAATGTCTATCTAAACCCTGAGTTGGTGTATGCAATTAGTAGACATTATGATCCAAAGACCAAACAATTGAGGACTCATACGTGTGAAGAGATGAACTCGCATTAAACAAAGAATTGATTGTGAAGGTTTTCAATTTGAACCCACGGGAAAATTTCAAATTTGATTTAATGAGTTATGTCGAGAATATAGAAAGGATAGAAGCAATTATAAAGTGAAGTGGCTACCCTAGCATAGGAAACCTAACAAACAAAGACTTAAGAAGATTCATTCGGATGAGATGGAACCCTTGGAAGTTGGTCCATTCCTAGATTACTTCAAGTGCACATATATGGCTCTATGCCAAGTTCTAGGGATTGATTATAAAATATAGATGCCTATTTATCTGATGATGATGGCCATTGACATCCAACATTGGGAAGTCGATATGCTTTTGACTATGCCTCTTTTATAGCAGACAAGATTCATCAAGAGCTAAAAGATCTAAAAGAACATGACAACATCCCTTACTTCACATGGTATTCAATGTTGTGCCATATCCTTTTGTATCAAGGAAAACATCAATGGCACCCTGCCTTAAGAATAGTACATAAGACACCAGATGGTCGGCCCATGCCAATCCAGATGAGAACCTACATATGGGACTCCCATTTCCAAATATTTGACTATTGCATCTTTGAGAGGTTCTTTATGCGAAGAATATTGGATCTTCTTGGATATGAGAGGTGGATGTTGTCTCCTACTTTTATGAGGTTCCTAAGACTAAAGGAGTTAAAGCCAGAGAGGAATTGGGATCACAATTTTGGAGACTAGTTCTTCCATAGTAATTGCATAGTGATCAGAGTTTATAGGGTTGAGGTAGAGCCACACTTATTGCCTATGTTTGTGTTAGACAGGGTTGCAATTTCTAAAGCAATATGGCAAATGAATGAATCAGATAAAATGCACCTTAGAAATCAAAAGAAAGGATCATTTCTTCCTTCCACTATTAACTTTTCAAACTTTCTAGTTGCTTCAGCTAAGGAGGGCCTTGATAATTTAGAATCAAAGTTGATGGGCTACTGATTAAGGCTAGGTTTGAAGAGAAGATGTGATTCTGAACATTATATTGATTAAATGAGGAGATCAGTGGGAAGGTCAAGTTATAGCCACCAATTCAACCTCTTTGAGGATCTTATCAGAAACTATGCAACCCCAAGGAAAATTGCAAGGAGAAAAGAAATTTGGGAAAAGGTTGCAAAATGTGAAAAGAGGAAGGAGTTGGTTCCTATCTACAAAGGTGCATTCCATGCCACTACAGATTTGTTAGCTAGAATGGAATTGATGAATAGAAGTGTTGACATCCTAGGAGAAATGCTTGAAGAGGATGTGATAGATACTAATCAAGTTGTCCATCAGGCTCCATTTATTCAAGCCCCATTTATGTAGGCTCCAACTATGAGTGCTTTGAAGAGTGAAGAAGGAAAAAGTCCTAGTAGAAGAGAATCATAGAGCATGGTTCAACCTTTGGTGGATTATGATGCTATTGAATGTACTAGTGAAACCAATGTTGAGTATCAAGAGATATTACATATAATCCCTTCCCCTCAAAGGCCTAATATGGCTGATCTCCCTCTTGGGAGAACATTGTTGAATCTTGAGGAAGGTGACAAGGTAGTCCAAGATGTTAGGACTTTAGCTTGTGAATATTTCCTCTTTGATGGTGTGTTTATCAAGACTGGGGAATTCAAAATGTTGTTGGTCAAGGGAAAAGTGAATGCAAATCTGCAAATGAAGAGGGATGTTTCTTGGCAAGTGGAAGTAGACAGTGAAGGAGAAGCCATCCAGAGCATCCAAAAACAAAGAGTATGATATGTCAAAGATGACACTTGAGGAAGGGAGAATAATTGTTAGGGAGAGTGGATGCCTATTGTTACTAGGATGGAATATAGCTTCTGTTATAGACTTAGACACCATTCGAAGGAAAAATGCTGATGAATTGTCGAACACCCAGAATACTGAGAGGGGGATGAACCAGTATTCCATTAAACCATTTAAGCATTGAACATCCCATCCATTTAACATATTTAATTGCAGCAAATGAAATAAAGCATGAAGCATTTAGAAACAACTCAAACCACATGAACACCAAAATTTTTATGTGGAAAACCCAAAACGGGAAAAACAACAGTGAGGATTAGCTCACAATATATCATCATAAGGCAATCGGTTAAGGTTGATACAATTGGTGGACTCACTATCCAAGAATGCTCACTGCATGTGGCTCATTGCCAAAGGACTCACTATCCTAAAAGAAAGAGGTAGAAGAAGAGTTGTGGCTCACTACCAGAACTGTTACAATTACATCTAACTTATGCATGAAATACAGTTCCAATGAAGCTCAATTTACATAAACAAAACCCTTCAAACTGATCACACTGCTCTACTCTATATTTTCTCAATCAGCATTCACAAGCACTTTTTGCTTCACACAATCGCACACCAATTCATACTTTTTGATTATATTCATGCACACACACTTTCACGATCCCTTGATACTTATTTATACTGTCTTCAACCTTGAAAGCATTCTCCAAGGTCAGAAAATTACCTTAGCTTCGCAAATTCAAATTAGGTCGGATTGAAAACATTCCCGCAGTGGAAAGGAATGAAGGCGGACCACAACACATCTTAGCTTGGACCTAAATTCATCCAAGCACGCCACTCCACGCTTTCACAATCACTGAAGCAACTCTGTAATCAGTGTAAACACCTGAGGTTGGCCAAACCTGTGTTAACATAATAAACTTGTAAGTACACACTTCCTTAAGACAAAATACAACTTCGTGGACCATATACCAAGCTTTAACATAATCTAGAGTATCCCACAAACATCTTGAAACATCCTGAAATCTAACAAATTCCTCCACAACAACTTTCATCTATTGCACAACCTTATCCTATTTATCTAGTATACTTAACTATCTCTGTCATGCACTATATCACTAGAAATCAACTTCCGGAGCACCAAACCATGAACAACTTCAACAGATGAAAGATATGAACTTTATAAGCACACTTCTAGAACCACAAGACCTAAAACCACTTTGTAGAGAAATGTAGAGCAAGGACATTTCCCCCAGACACCTCTGCAAACCTTTGCAAGTCTCGGTCTTCATACTGGTGAACACACCTCCCTCTACACAACAATCTAGCATGCCAAATCTTAAATGTAGCATCTATAAACACCTCTAAACAACATATCCAAACCACATAAATAGATCTTCAATATAAGGAAAATGCGGAGCAAAACCAAAACACTACTCGGCAACTCAGAATACCATTGTCACACATTGTTTTCTTATTTTAATCAATTTTTGTCAAAAGCACTTGGAAACCAAGCACCAAAAGCATATTATCACCAACTTTAGCACTTCCTCATCATCAGAGACAACATCCACACAATACCAACTTGCTTGCACTCTTGCAATCCTCTTGCTCATACAATTGACACCAATGACAACACAAGCTTGTTGACATCAATGACAACACTGACTGTACATACTTGTAACAATCTCCCCCTCTATCATTGATGTCAACACATAATGTGAAAAAACCATCAAAACAATAGCATGAGGTCAATACTATGCTTCATACCAACTCTTTTCCTTTCTCTTTCTCTCCCCCTCAGCTTGCTACTCTCTTATTGACAACTGACTCTTTCCTTTTTTAGATTGATCTCTCTCCCCCTTTGACATCAATGGAAAAGGTTTACACATCTCTCTTTTAATCTTACTTTTAGACAACTTCTCAAGCTTGTACCTGCTCACTACTGCTTTGCAACATCATTTCATTTACTGCTATGCATACTCCCCCTTAGAAGCAACCAACATTAGAACTTACTCCCCCTAATTGCAACACCAACATGACCACTACCTACTCCCCCTAAGAGGTAGCCTCCAACATCAGTCTAGAACAAAGAATGACTCTTAAAATTCACTAGACTTATGCATCTCCTTATGCGTCTAGTTCAAGGAAGGAGGGACAATAACCCCTAACTTCTCACAGAGATACTCAAATGTATCCTTAGGAAGAGCTTTAGTGAATATATCAGCAACCCGATCCTTTGTAGGTACATACTCAAGCTTCACTTCATTCTCTGCAACCTTCTCTCTCAAAAAGTGATACCGAATTGAGATATGTTTTGTCCTTGAGTGCATCATCAGATTCTTTGAAATGTTAATAGCACTTGTATTATCACAGAAGATAGGAATAGGTTCATCATATACAACTCTGATATCCTTCAAGGTTTGCCTTATCCACAACACTTGTGTGTAGCAAGATGTTTCAGCAATATATTATGCCTCTACAGTAGACAAAGATACTGAATCATGCTTCTTACTTACCATGACACCACTCTACCTCCAAGAGAGAATGCACCACCAGTTGTACTTTTCTTGTCATCCACACAACTAGCCCAATCTACATCTATATAAGCACTTAGAGCAACATCATTATCCTTTGGATACCACAAGCCATGATCCAGAGTTCCCTTTAAATATCTGAATATCCTCTTCACTACTGCAACATGTGACTCTCTAGGATCTTCTTGAAATCTATCCACATGACAAACTGCATGTATAATATCTGGTCTAGTAGCAGTTAAATATAGCAATCTTCCTATCATTGATCTATACCTGCTCTGATCAGCCTAAGGAGATTCATCATTCTTGTTCATCTTGCAACCAGTTGTCATAGGGTTACATACTGGTTTAGAGTCTTCCATTCCAAACATCTTCAACATCTCCTTGGCATACTTTGATTATGAAATGAAAATAACTTTATCTGTCTGATTAATCTATCTAGCCCAAGGAAGAAGTTCATTTCCCCACACATCGACATTTCAAATTCTTTCTGCATTTCATCTACAAAACTCATACACATACCTTTATTGAATCCTTGTTGTAATAAGTACCTGTCTAACCTTGCATACCAAGCTCTGGGGGCTTGTTTCAATCCATATAGTGTCTTCTTCAACCTGCAAACCATATCCAATTTATCTGATAACTGAAATCCATCCAGTTATTCTATGTATACTTTTTCTTCCAATTCACCATTCAAGAAAGTAGACTTCACATCCATTTGATATACTTTAAAATCCTTATGTGTTGCAAAAGCCAAAAACATCCTGATGGCCTCCATTCTTGTCACCGGAGCATAAGTTTCCTCATAGTCTATTCCTTCTACTTGTGATTAACCTTTACACACAAGCCTTGCCTTGTTTCTTACCAATTCTCCATTCTCATTCAATTTGTTCTAGAATACCCACTTAGTTCTAATCACATTTTTCTTTGTTAGTCTTGGGACAAGTTCCCAAGTCTAATTCTTTTCAATCTGCATCAGTTCTTCTTCCATAGACTTGATCCAATACTCATCCTTGCATGCTTCAATTACTGTTTTAGGTTCAACTTTAGAGAGTAAACATAGATTCACCTATTCTTCAACATCTTTCCTTCTTGTTAGCACACCTTTGTTCTTGTCACCAATGATCTGATCTTCAGGATGATGCTTCTGCACATACTTGGGAGTTTTAGGAGTCTTTTCTAGAGCTTCTTCCTCTTCAACCTACACTTCCTTTTCCTTAGCATTTTCTTCTTCTCTGCAAGAAGATTCATCTGATTCATATCCATTTACTTCTGAGTTCTTTTGTAGATCTTCATCAACTTTGACATTTGCACTCTCAACAATCCTTCTTAGCCTCTTTTTGTGGCACTGGTAGGCTTTACTTTTATTAGAATACCCAAGGAAGATACCTTCATTAGACCTTGCATCAAACTTTCCTAGGTTTTCTTCATCCCTTCTGATATAACATTTGTTTCCAATCATTCTGAAGTACTTAGTAGTAGGAATCCTTCCATACCATAACTCATAAGGAGTCTTTGTACTATTTTCTCTGTCCTGTACTCTATTTAGTATATAAACAATAGTATGAATTTCTTCTCTCGAGTAGACCTTCGGTAGACTTGCTTCCTTAATCATTGTCCTTGCAGCTTCTTGAACAGTTCTATTCTTTCTTTCAACCACTCCATTCTGCTAAGGAGTACTAGGGGTAGATAAGTGCCTCTTTATTCCATGATTCTCACAAAACATGTTAACTCATTGGAAGTGAATTCTCAACCTCTGTCAGACCTTAAACATTTGATTCTCATATCCATTTCATTTTCAACCATGACTTTGAATGCTTTGAACTTTCTAGGGCTTCTAATTTTTCTACATGTCATTCTAGAATAATCATCAATTAGTAGCATGAAATACCTGTCATCTTGAAAACTCCTTACCTTAGTAGGGCCACAAAGATCTGTATGCACCAATTCCAATAGTCCAGTAGAAGATTGATCCTTGACTTTGAAACTTCTTCTTGCTTGCTTTCCAACTTGACATTCCTTACAAATAGTATCGATAGTCTTTGTAATCTTTGGTAGATCTCTTACAGCTTGAAATGAACTTATTCTTACCAGGCTATCAAAATTGATGTGACACAATCTCCTATGCCATAGTCAACTCTCATTGATCTGAGTCATGAAGCAATAACCATCACCACCTTTGAGCTGATAAACATTTCCATCTGTCCTCTTTTTAGCAGCTATCACAGTTCCAGAGTCTTTCCTAATTTCACAGCCACCATTCTGAAACACAAGATTGTATCCTTTGCTACACACATGTTCAACACTCAAGAGATTATGCTTTAAACCCTTAAAAATAAAGAACATCATTAGTATTATGCTTGCCATCAAAACTGATTCAACCTCTTCCACATATCTTAGTAGATGTATCTTGATCTCTTCTTCTTCTCTCAACTCTCTTTGAATGCTTTTGTGAATGATTTTGCTAAGTAAAATCCCTTTTATAACCTTTTAAATCTGACCTAATTCATATTAAATTCCTCAAACAATAAATCTATCAAGCCTTTCTTTGTTTACATAGTCAACTTCAAGTGCTCCACGAATTTCTGCATTATGAGATTTTCTACTAGAATTTTCTCCAACAGTTCAAGCATAGTATCCTACACAATATATCCTTATGCTGAAGCATCAACATCTCTCCTTTGGTAGGGGATGAAAGATTTTCATTAAAGCTCCCCCTGAACCAAAGCTCTCAACTTAGTTTTCAGAGGAAACTTCTGCACCAGATGTAACTTCATAGACATCCTTAACCTCTATTTCTTCCTTCTTTCTCCAGATCCTTTCTATTTCCTTCTTTGTTTCTGTAGGATCAATCTTTTGCACTGGTTCATTACTCTCAACCAGTTTATACTTCTTCATGTTTCTACTTCTACAAAACTTAGAAATGTGTCCAGGCATATTACAATTGTAGCATATAACATTCTTCAGACCAATATTCCTTTCATTCATTCTGGATCTGCATTGATTAGCTTTATGCCCAAATCCATTGCATGTAGCCTTTGAAAGATTGAATCATTCTACCACTATTATAGCCATTCGAAAGATTGAATCATTCTACCACTATTATAGCCATTCATCATTTGACTTATGCATTCACTAGCTTTATGACCAAATCTCTTGCATGTAATACATTGACCAGATAAAGATGGAACATTCTGATTCATTCTTATTCTACATTCTATTGCCTTGTGTCAAAATTTATTGCAAGAATGACAAAAACCATTGAAAGATGGGTACCTTTGTGCATTTGGTTGTCTAATTGGTGGTCTTCTAGTTTTATTTCATTGATTCTGGAGTTGCTTGCCATTGTTCTTCTTATTTTCAGCATTTAATGTTTGACCTAATTTTGAAATTTCACCCTTTTCAAATCCTAAACCCTCTTTATCATTAGGACCTTTCTAATTTGCAATCATTTCATCAATCTTTGTAGTAATCATCTTGAATTTGTCTTCATGACTCCTTGCTTTCTCCAGATTAGATTTGAGATTCACAACCTCTTGTTCAAGCCTTATACATTCTTCAGATTTGCTTTTCACAACTGCATTAAGACATTCCTTAATTCTTTTCTTTTCTTCAATTTGTACTTTTAGAACGGTGATGGTTTCATTTACTTGCCCCAATTGTTCACTGACCTCCCTATGCTTTTCTCTGAACTTCTTGATTTTCTCTTTCAATTCTTGATGTATTCATTTGCTTCCTTAACATTTTCTTTCAGATCTCTATTTTAATTTTCAATTTTTTTAAGATCTTCAAGGGCAGCATTGAGTTCTCCTATCTTGTCAAGCATACCATCTTCTTTAGTGAAATTAACAGGAGGAATCTCTTTTAGAAGAATAGGTAATCTTCTAGCAGCCATGTGTTCAATCTCCAAGATCTTCCTTGAGTGGTTAGGCTTCTTCCAAAGGACTTGGCTCTGATACCAATTGTTGAACTCCCAGAATACTGAGAGGGTGGGGTGAATCAGTATTCCATTAAACTACTTAAGCATTGAACATCCAATCCATTTAACATATTTAATTGCAGCAAATGAAATAAAGCATGAAGCATTCAAAAACAACTCAAACCACATGAACACCAGGATTTTTATGTGGAAAACCCAAAATGGAAAAAGCCACGATGAGGATTAGCTCACAATATATTATAATAAGGTAACCGGTTAAGGTTGATACAATTGGTGGACTCACTGTCCATGAATGCTCAATGCATGTGGCTCACTACCAAAGGACTCACTGTCCTGAAAGAAAGAGATAGAAGAAGAGTTGTGGCTTACTACCAGAACTGTTACAATTGCATCTAACTTATGCATGAAATACAGTTCCAATGATGCTCAGTTTACATAAACAAAACCCTTCAAACTGATCACACTGCTCTGCTCTATATTTGTTCAATCAGCATTCACAAGCACTTGTTGCCTCACACAATTGCACATCAATTCACACTTTCTGATTATATTCACGCACACACACTTTCACGATCCCTTGATACTTATTTATACCATCTTCAACCTTCAAAGCATTCTCCAAGGTCAGACCTAAAACATTCCTGCAGTGGAAAGGAATGAAGATGGACCACAACACATCTTAGCTCAAACCTAAATTCATCCAAGCATGCCACTCCACTCTTTCATAATCACAGAAGCAACTCCGCAATCAGTGTAAACATCCAAGGTCAGCCAAACCTGTGTTAACATAATGAACTTTTAAGTACACACTTCCTTAAGACAAAATACAACTTTGCGGACCATATACCAAGCTTTAACATAATCTAGAGTATTCCACGAACATCCTGAAACATCCTAAAATCCAACAAATTCCTCTATAACAACTTTCACCTGCCGCACAGCCTTATCATGTTTATCTAGTATACTTAACTATTTATGTCATTTACTGTATCTCTAGAAATCAACTTCTGGAGCACCAAACCACGAACAACTTCAACAGATGAAAGATATGAACCTTATAAGAACACTTGTAGAACCGCAAGACCTAAAACCACTTTGCAGAGAAATGCGGAGCAAGAACATTTCTCCCAGACACCTCTACAAATCTTTAAAAATCATAGTCTCCATACTGGTGAACACACCTCCCTCTACACAACAATCTAGCATGCCACATCCTGAATGTAGCATCTATAAACACCTCTAAACAACATATCCAAATAGTATAAACAGATCTTCAATATAAGGAAAATGCGGAGCAAAACCAGAACACTACACTATAACTTAGAATACCACTATCACACACTATTTTCTTATTTTAATCAAATTTTCTCAAAAGCACTTGGAAACCAAGCACCAGAAGCATATTATCACCAACTTTAGCACTTCCTCATCACCAGAGACAACAGCCACACAATACCAACTTGCTCACACTCTTGCAATCCTATTGTTGATGCAGTTGACACCAATGACAACACAAGTTTGTTGACATCAATGACAATACTGCCTGCACATACTTGCAATATGAATATGTTCTAGGAGATGAGGAATGGGCTAAGGCTAATTATTTTAGGTTTGGCTTCAATACCAAGCATGAAACTTTAGCCATTTGGGTTGTGGCATCGAAACATGATAAGCCTCAAGTTATTAATGATGCCAATGAGCTAAAGGGAAGTCTTATTGTTAAGAGATTGAGTGATACAACAACTCCACAAGTTGCTTCCTTGGCAGTCGGTATTGTCCTGTTCAATGAAGCTACAACCAAGAAATTACATGCAGATTATAATAAGCTGCAAGCTGAGTATACTAAGTTGATGTGGCAGTATAATAAGATAAATTCAATGGTTGATTAGCCTAAGATCACCATGACCAAACATGTGTCACCTCTTGTCTCTTCAAGTACAACATCCCAACAGGACAAAGACAACTTTATGCTTATAATTGAGGGACTAAAAGAAGAATTAAAGAAAAGTAAAGAAACAAAGGCTATTGCAAAGTCCAAAGGAATGCAGGATACAACTAAGCTAATGAGGAATCTTTTTGACCATTGAGTAACCTGAGTTTGAGAAAGGTTGACGATGCATGGGACTGTTTTGACAAATCAAGAAAGGCAAAGGATGTTCAAACTAGGCAAAAGCTAGCTCTAAAGAAAATTTTGAGCACGTGGATCCCTGGGTTGTCATCAGTAGCTTCCATTCAAGGTGTTTCTAAGTTTAGTCTTGGTGCTCCGCAAGAAGTTTCAAGTACCTATGAGGTGGCAAGTCTCCTAGGTGATGTCTCTTCTTCCCAAGGAAGGTTTGATTTCATGATTAAAGAGAAATTTAAAAATTTCAAAGCCTTGGAGGAATGTCAGTTGTTGCCAATTTTGGAAATCGAGGAAAAGATGAAATCATTAGATTTATACAAATTAGAGATCCAAGGCATCACCCTAATATTGATCAAATCAATCATTCATGGGGATAAAGTGGATCCAATTTTATGTAATGCAAAGTTGGATAACTTGCTAAAATTGGAATCCAGACTTTATAGTTTTGTAAAAGGTGCCAAAGTACTACTGGATGCGAGGTATTAAGCTCATTTGAATAAGATGGCAAAGATCCTGGAATATTCCTGGTCATCTGAAGAGGACTTCACAAATTGGATGCAAAAGTATTCTTCAAGCTTGGTGTGAGATGACATTTTGGTGTCTAAAGGACACATTGGAATGTGTCATATCTATCTCCTTGGTTTTTGCAGGTTTGATAAGATAGTCTGGTAGATGGTTAATAAGTTTTTGAATTATATTAAGCTAGATTAAAGTGTAATTAAGGAGTTAATCATCAATAGTCTTGGCTATAAAGTGATGGAGAAAGATGCATTTGGCAATCAATTTTAATTCTTAGCCATTTTTGGAATTATTTAGTTAGAATGCAGCCTTATTCACTAAGGGGAGCAATTAGAAGAATTAGGCAGTTAGGTTGTTATCTTTATCTTCAAGGATCCAGTTCATGTAAGATGAAAAAGCATGAGTCACGTAATTGTGAACTCCATGTTTGACATTGGAGGATCTGGTAATATAACAACTGGATGCCTGATGCAGATTCCTAGGTAAGAGTTGTCTCTCTTACACTAAAAAGAGAAGTTGGAAGTGCATCTATAGGAGGGCACTCCCTAGAGGGGCAATGATGTCCTCTATTTGGGATATAAGGATGATGGATAATGATTCCATCTCGCATCATTCCTTTTTCATTGCATCTTGAAGTTGCCTCAACTCTCAGTGTAGGTCTCTTGGCTCTAACCTTGGGTCTCTCTAGCAGCAAGATAGATGCTCATGTATTTATCTAATGGATCAAGGGTGGTGGCCTCTCCCCATCCATTCACTTCTCCTTCCTCTGGGCCCACCGCATATTTTTCATCTTACGAAGGAATCACCATTCAGGGTGTTAGTGATAGTGAGAGGAGAATTTATCCATGTCAGATCAACAAGATGGATTGCCTATTCCATGTCAGCTAAAAAAGGGGCAGCCTAATCCACCTCAGTTGGATAAATGGGTGGCCTGATCCACCTCATCAGGAGTGGTTAGAAGATTGTTGTCTTCTCACCACTCATTTAGATAGCCTGTGGGAGCATGAACTCTCAAGTGAATCCAGTTGTTGGCATCAGAAGAAGTGTAAAAGGTTGTTTGTAAAAAATATTGTAAAGTGATAGGTGTTCTTCGTCCATAAAAACTTTGCTTGTAACCTTTTCTATAAAGGATGAAGTTATTGTAATGAAAGAGGAAAGATACGAGGGAAAAGGCTCTGTATTAAGTGTCTTTTAATGGAAATAATAATGTTTATCTTGTGAATTGTACTCTGTAACATTGTTATGGTGGAGGCTCTTAGTAGAACAATCTTGGTAGAAAATAGGCAGCAAAATTGGGAAGGAATATCAATTCCCATTTTTTTAGAACCAATCAATGATGCTATTGTTGCTGATGACACTCTCATGTTTGGTTAGTTAAGCTATGAGGAAGTTAAATCTATAAAGAAAGTCATTTCAAACTATTGTATAGCCTAGATAGTCAAAAAATTAATTCTTCTAAATCTAAAATATACTTTTTTAATTCATTGATTTAAATCTAAAGAAGAATTTCTAACCTATTGGGCTTTAAGTCACAAAATTTACCTTGTCTTTACCTAGGTATTGTTAGATCTAGGACACACAACTGAGAGGGGGGGGGGTGAATCAGTTGTACAGAAACTTGCTTCTACTTCAAACACTTGATTCTTCTTTGTTAGTTAATAGCATATCAATTAACCATCCATGAAAGCATAATGCATAAACACAGGAGCAGATAAACATCAACACATTAGACACCAAGATTTTGACATGGAAAACCTGGTTAAGGGAAAAACCATGGGGTGATTAACCCAAGGATTATTCTCTATTAGAAGAATAAGAAAAATGAATGGCACATGCCAATTAGGGCTCACTGCCTGAGCACACTGCTCACAAAGAGGCACACTGCCTACAAGAGACACACTGTCTACAAAGTGATAAGAATCACAAACTTGAACTAGAGATTGACATCTTTACCATGTCTGGATTAGTTCCATTTAAGCCTAAGATACTTCTGCTCTGCCCTTCGCTCTTTCGCTATACCACTCTCATCCGCTGCTCAACACATTTTGAAATGAACTCACAAACCTTTATTTATATAAGACATTGACTTAGGAACAATCATCTAAGTCGGCAATCAACCATAAGGACATTCACAAGATGATTAATACATCCGGTCGGCCACCACAAGAACATTCGCAAGATGAACAACTTCATTCAATCAGTTAGTCTGAACAAGAACTTCATCTGGAAGAATATCTTCAATTCCAGGCTCTACCACCAATGCGGATCAACAACACAACCTCAACATGATCCAAGAACCTTCACAAGCTTGCCTGAATGACCAGGAACATCCGCACTTCCTCTGCTTACCGGAATCTCTTCTCTTCCTTATCCGGAACTTCAAGAACACAGTCTACCGCCACTGTCATACTGAAACATGTGCTTCCGGACCTCCAAATCATGAACAAATTGAGATGACACATCACAAGGACATCGCAAACACTCCTTCCAATCCGCAGAGTCTAATAATGCACCTTCGGATCTCACCGGACCTTTTTGTAATACTCTGTCCCTCCAGAGCATCTCCCGGAACCGGTTCTACTTGACCGATCATAACTTTTTCATATCTTCATGCGGACCTCTGAAATCTTAACTGGATCATCTCAAGACTCATATCTACAAACCCTTTAATCTGTATCCTCTGATTCTCAACCTATTGAGTACATTTGCCTTCTTCTTATCACTATTCTTCACTGTTCCTGATTGAGACTACTTTTCTCAATACCCTCAACACACAGCTCATCCAAACCTTCTTACCAATGCAATATGAGCATGTTGACATCAATGACAACACTGGTTAACCTCATACTTGCAACAGGTATCCCCTTATTTAATGGTGCAAGTTGAAAGGAAGCTAGGTGTGAGGAAATTGCTTCCTACACTAATCTAATGAGGAGAGATGAGTGCAAATTCAATTTAATCTTTATAGTTATAGCTATGTTAACCCACTAACAGAGATATTGCAGCAAACACATACACAAGAATGTAAGATAGAAGAAGAGATACACAAGATATACGTGGGGATCAAAAACCCTTACGGGTGAAAAACCCCACACTCCAAAACACAGCTCAAATGTATTCTGTAAACAATGAAGGTTACAATACAGTCACATAGCCAATGCTCTTACAGGAGTCTTTAACACTCATATCTGGAGATGATTTGGTAGCATAACAGTACCTGTCAATCACATAATGCATTAACTCTCTAAAGAACCTATTTATAAAGAAAATGCAAGGCAAAAATGGCTCCACATTGAGATGGACGTCCAACATGGCCTTATGTCCCAAAACCCATGCCTATGGACACTTGTCCAACATTGTAGGATGTTCCTGACACTTGTCAAGTCACCCCATCCCAAAGAGGTCGCATATTTCCATAATGGGCTATGACAGATGCTCTTACGACTCGTACAACTATCATAGAATTTGGCATAGTTGTCATAACTTACAGCTAGAAGAGAATCTATCATACACAGGCTATAAATAGCATATTCTCTTACAACATGTCATAACCCACCTTGGGGTGCCTAAAGATGCCTTCCTTCAAGATGCTTCTCGACACATGTCCATACCTATCATAGGATCTTCTATTTCTGACTCTTACATGTCATAACTTTTTCATAGGAATCTATCATGACCGTTTCAGTCAATATTCCCTTACACACATTCCAAGATGCTGACACATGGAAAAATATTCCTACCACTAAGTGGGACGCCTATCTCCTGATGTGAGGACAAATTTACATGTGGTCATATGCCATGTAGGATGACACATCACCATGCCAACTCCCACAAAATGACAACATAGGATTTGCATCCTAATTATACAATAGGCAGTAAATAAATAAATAAAATGAAATAATACAAGGAATTACTAAGGTTGAGACACCTTAATTCCCAACATTCTCCCACTTGTCGAACACCTTGTAAGAGCCAATAGAATTAACAGGATTTAACTACTATAGGCCAAGAGGCCCATAGACTCCGAACACCATCTGAACTTCTCTGTGCCCACTGGTTTCATCAATGCATCTACAACATTCTTCAATGTATCTACCTTCTCCAAATTCACCTTCCCATCCTCTACCATGTCTCACATGAAGTGAAAATGTACATCAATATGCTTTGTTCTGGCATGGAAGTTACATTCTTCGCTAGGCAAATCGCACTCTGACTGTCACAACAAATCATAATCTGTCCTGCATCAACATCAATATCTGAACACAATCTCTTAAGCCAAATGGCTTCCTTGCAAGCATGAGTTGCTACTATGTACTTAGCTTCTGTCGTGGACAAAGAAACCATAGGTTGTCGCTTACTCATCCAACTAATTGCACCACCAAACATAGTGAACACATAGGCACTAGTGGATCTCTTGCTGTCAATGTCGCCTACCCAATCAGAATCCACAAATCCATGAATACAAACTGAATACGGAGGTCCTGTAACATTACCATGATAGCATATGGAATACTCGGAAGTACCCCTCAAATATTTGAACACTCGCTTAACTATATCCCAATGTACTCGTCTAGGATTAGCCATAAATTGACTAAGGACTCCCACTGCTTGGGCAATGTTTGGTCTTGTGCAGACCATAGCATACATCAAATTGCTAACAACACTAGCATAAGGTACTCTGCTCATGTCCTCCACCTCACTAGGAGATTTTGGACAATCGTCAATAGACAACTTTGTCCCCAATGAAACAGGAACACACAACGGTCTACAATCTGCCATGCTGAACCTTGTTGCAATGGCCTTGTTTGTTGTCTTTTCATTGATGTCAAAAAGGTTTCATCAGTGTGGTAAGTTCATCATGCTTGGTCATCAAGGTTGATCATTGTTGAAACAAGGAGTTGTGTGATTGCTTGGTCATTAAGGTTGATCTTTGTTGAAATAAGTTCAGTCTACTGTATCAGAGATTTGGAGTATCTGATGTGAGTCCTTGATGTAGCAGAATACTATGAATGGCTCTTGATCTTGGCACTAAAGTCTCATGAATGGGTTTCTTAGTGATTTGCTTTCAGTGCTTAGTGGTTGTGCTCATACTTGGTGATCATGTCATCATATCTGCATTAGATCATGTTATCATGTCTGCATCAGATCATATAAGAATCATAGGATCATTGATAAGTCTTATTCAGTGATAAGCATTGTTCTTCATACTATCATACAAGTGTCAAGCTTTGTTCTATATGGTGTCAAACTCAGAGACAATTTAGTGTTATCTCTTTTGAAGTATTCTATGCATATATCAATGCAGTCATTACAGTGTGTTGAAGTGTTTTTTTATCTATCAAGGATTAGGGTTTGTTTTTAAGAAGGTTTATCTTTAAATTCCTAGTTCAGAAGGATGTTGAGTGATCATAAAGTGCTCTTATAATGAACGTCATACCTTTTTAATTTAATTGACTGTTGACCAGTTCGAAAGGTATATTATAACTTAAGTTATATTCTCAAGGGTGTGTCTTCATTTTATCACTGGCCCCGATGGCCTAGGAAGCCCGGTCACCAGGTGTTGTTTTTAAAACCAAGGCGGGAGCATAAGATCAACGGTGTGGATTTAATAGTTGTTTGGTGCAAAAGGCACATCCAAAGGTTGGTTTTAAAAGTGAAGGAAGCTCAACAGTCATCAGGTAACTGAAAAATTGATGCTCTGTTTGCTATAAAGGCCACAAATAATGGCTTTTCTGTTTTGCTTTTTAGAAGTGTTAAGAGATAAGGTTTCTAATTCAGATTGATTTATGATATATGAAGAATTTTTGTGTGAGTACGAAGGAGAAAGAAGTCTATACAATTTGTATATGGGTTAAACAAGATGGTTTTCTTGTGAAGGATTGTATATATGTATTTTAGGGAAGATATGTATGATATACTTTGTGGAGACTACAAGCAGGCTGTAGAAGGTTCAAGAAGATTGAAGGATGAAGAATTAATTTGAGAGATACTGTAGGAACAATACAGAGGAAACTTTTGTGCAATGTTTTAAATTAAATGAATTCTTTTGCAGAGATGGTCAATTTTTGCTATGAAGGCATTAAAATTGTGAAGGAGAAAGCATCAAGGAAGGTATAAGGTTGTATGACATTGAATTGAATTGATGACTTGTTGATATTAAAGAAGACATCAGTTGGTTCTTATTGCAAAGGTTAAAGAACACAATTTTTGTAATGAATTTATTGTGAAAGACAAAGGGGAGGTATAAGGTTATTGTACTTGATTGAAACAGGGTAATCCCCTGATAAATATTATATTTGCACTCAAAGTGATTGTGTTTGCCAGTGAGGCTTGTTTGGTCAGTAAGACCTATTTGTTCGCCAGTGAGGCATATCTGTGTAGGTAGTGGGTGCTCATGTTTGGTATTGGAGTTGGTGCTCCATAAGGAGTTGGTGCTCCTAGATATTTTTTGTATAACCAGTGAGGTTTTTGATAAAGCCAGTGAGGCAGTTTTGGAGTGGTTTTTCTACCCTTGGAGGGTTTTCCACTCGTGCATATTTGTGTTATGTCTCATATTGTTTTCATCTGTATATATGTATGTTAATACTTTACTCATGAGGTTTTGTTCTCTTTCTTCATTCTCAACCATGTGCATATGTGTTTGACAAATCAATGATATCTTTCTCTCTTTGTGTCTTGAAAGTTAAAGTTTGCAAAAAGATTTGAAAATTTACACAACACTGATTCACCCCCCCTCTCAATGTTGTCCTGGACTCCTACAAACCTATCCAACATGGTCTTCACATACTTACTCTGGCTTAACCAAAGTTTTATGTTAGCTTTGTCTCTTCTGATTTCCATTCCCAGAATGTACCTCGCTGCCCCTAGATTTTTTGTCTCAAACTATGCTGACAACTAAGACTTCAAATTAGAAATCATATTCTTACCATTCCCAATCAACAACATATCGTCAACATTTAATGCAATATTGAGAATGCGATCATTGTCAAACTTGTAATACACACAATGATCAGATTTTGATCTCAGAAATCCAATGGACAACACAAAGACATCAAACTTCAAGTACCACATCCTAGGTGACTGCTTCAAACCATACAAAGACTTTTTAAACTTGCAAACCAAATTTTCTTTACCTTTCTCTATGTAATGCTCTGGCTGTGACATGTAAATCTCTTCCTCCAAATCACCATGAAGGAAAGTTGTCTTCACATCCATCTGTTCTACCTCTAAGTCATAAGCAGCTGCAAGAGATAACAAAAATCAAATGGATGTCAGCTTTGCAACGGGAGAGAAAATTTTACCATAATCATTTGCCTTCACTAGTGAATACCCCTTCACAACCAATCTAGCCTTATACATTTCAACATTGCCATCTGCACTAAATTTCTTCTTGAACACCCATTTGCATCCAACAGGTTTTTGTCCTTCAGGAAAAGGCACCAAGTCCCATGTTTTATTCTTCTCCAAAGAAGCCATCTCATCTTCCATAGCCTCCTTCTAGGAACTTGCATCTTTCATGCCCATATCCTCTTTCACAATTCTAGGCTCATCAGTGTTAGTAAGTAAAGCAAAAGCACAACTAGAATCAAGTAATGAATAACCAAACCTATTAGGTTGCTTTCTTGTTCATGTAGACCGCCTCAATGGCTGAGGTTGAGGTTCTAGTTCTTCTTCTGAGATTTCTGAGCTACTAGAGCTCTCCTCATCATCAGGTCTCATAGGGTCTATTGGTTCAGTCTTCTCAAGGGTAGAAGGAAACTAAACCACATCTTCTTTCTTTTCTATCTGTTATGGCTGTAGAACAATGGAAGAAGGTGTTAGCTCTCTAAAGATAACACTTCTGCTTTACAACACTTTTTCAGCCATAGGATCCCAAAGCTTGTATCCTTTCACACCGACACCATAGCCAATGAAAATACATTTAACAGCCTTTCTCTCCAATTTAGACCATTTCTCCCTAGGTACATGTGCATATGCCTCACAACCAAAAACACGAAGATGTCTAACTGAAGGCTTCTTACCAGACCACACCTCCATAGGTGTCTTACCAATAAGAGCTGATGTAGGAGATCTGTTTACTAGGTAGCAAGCAGTGGCAACAACTTCAGCCCAAAACTTTTGTTCGAGGCTTGCTCCACTAAGCATACTCCTAGCTTTCTCCATCAGTGTCTTGTTCATCCTCTCTACAACTCCATTTTTCTGCGAGGTGTATGGAGTTGTCTTATGTCTTTCAATCCCTTGCTCTTTACAGAACTTATCAAACCTTGCCGAACAAAACTCACCACCGTTATCAGTTCTCAAACACTTAATCTTTTTAAGTGTCTAATTTTCAACAAAGGCTTTAAACTCTTTAAACTAACTAAAGACTTTAGTCTTGCTTCTGATAAAATAAACCATGTCCTTCTACTGTAATCATCCTTGAAAGATACAAAATATACAGATTTGGAAATAAAAGGAACATTAATAGGACCAAACACATTAGAATGAATAAGATCCAATACACCATAAGACTTGTAAGAACTAGAGTAAAACTAAACACGGTTTTGCTTTCCATATACACAATGTTCACAAAAGTCAAACTTGAGATTACAATCATTTAACCCCTTAATGAGGTTTTTATTTTTCAGGGTTCTAAGACCCTTCTCACCAATGTGGCCATATCTCAAATGCCATAACATAGTCTTTTCAGTAGGAAGCTTAACTTCCAAAGCATGTACACTACCATCAAAATGTGTTACAACAGATTTCTTCACTGCTCATTTAGATGGTGGGGGTGAAGTGACTACAATACTTTTCTTTGAGTCAAAAGAACTATTGCACTGTGAAGTGCATGCCTCTAGCTGAAATAGAGTACCTCTCTGAGTACCCTTCACAAGACCATAGATCCTCTAGTCATATTGCATCCATCCTTCGAAAAGATAACCTGCGCACCTGCATCATTCAACATACTTATAGAAAGCAGGTTCTGTGCTAGGCCTAGGATGTGCATAACCCTAGTGATCCCCTTCACTCGTCCATCAGGGAATCAGACTGAGACTCTTCCATGACCAACAATCTTTAGATGAGATTCGTCACCTAGGTACACTCTTTCACCATCGAACTCTTCATACTTCATGAACTAGCTTCGATGTGAGGTCATGTGGAATGATGCACCAGAATCAATCAACCACACATCATTAGATGCATGGGTGGCCAAGGCTGCGATGAAGGCATCACCATCATCTTGTGACTTGTCTGAATCTAAATCTGGGGTAGTCTTCTTTTTCTTTTTCTTTTCTTCTTTGCATTCCTTTTGAAAATGCCCAGATTTGCCACAGTTCCAACAGAGAGCCTCAGACTTTCTAGGAGATTTGGATCTCCCATGGCATTTGGATCTACCCTTTTCACCTTTCTTGTCCTTCTTCTTCCCTTTCTCTTTGGGTCTTCCACGAACCACAAGAGCTTCTTTAGCCGACTCAGGTGTCTTTCTCTGCATTTCTTCATATAACAACGAAGACACCACATCTTTCATCTTGAAGGTGGTAGTGGTGCTTCCAATGGCCATGACAAAATGATCACACAAATCTAGCAAAGAACAAAGCAGGGTCATACACCGATCCTCCTCCATCTTCACACCCACAGATGACAACTGTGCAACAATCATGTTGAAAGCATTCATATGGTCTACAACAGATCCTCTATCTTCCATCTTCAAAGAAAACAACTTATTTTTTATAAAAAACTTGTTCACCAAGCACTTGGCCTAATAAACATCACCTAGCTTCTTCCAAAGGTCTTTCATGCTCTTCTCCTCATGGACATTCAACAGGATAGAGTCAGCTAGACAGAGTCTTATGAGACCCTTAGCCTTCCGATCTTTGAGGTCCCAATCAACTTGTGACATTGCTATAGGTTTGACACCGGATACAGTTTCCCAAAGGTCATGATCAACAAGTAGGTCTTCCATCTTGAGTTTCCACAACTTGAAATTAGTACCATTAAATTTCTCCACCTCTAATCTTCTAGATGTGGTTGCCATCTCCTTTTTGTAACAAGATACAGATTACTCTACACAAACTCCCACTCAACGTAAGATTAGCTCAAAAAACCCCTACCCAGCAACTAGAACCAAAGCTGGCTAGGCTCTGATACCAACTAAAAGAAAGCTAGGTGTGTGGAAATCACTTCCTACACTAATCTAATGAGGAGAGATGAGTGCAAATTCAATTTAATCTTTATAGTTACAGCTATGTTAACCCACTAACAGAGATATTGCAGCAAACACATACATAAGAATGTAAGACAGAAGAAGAGAGACACAAGATATACGTGGGGAAAACCCTTACAGGTGAGAAACCCCACACTCCAAAACACAGCTCAAATGTATTCTGTAAATAATGAAGGTTACAATACAGTCACAGAGCCAATGCTCTTACAGGGGTCTTCGACACTCGTATATGGAGATGATCCAGCAACATGACAGTACCTGTCAATCACATAATGCATCACCTCTCCAAAGCACCTATTTATAAAGAAAATACAAGGCAAAAATGGATCCACATTGAGATGGGCATCCAACATGGCCTCATGGCCCAAAACCCATGCCTATAGACACTTGTCAAGTCACCCCATCCCAAAGAGGTCTCCTATTTCCAAAATGGGCTATGACAGATGCTCTTACAACTCTTACAACCGTCATAGAATCTGTCATAGCTGTCATAACTTACAGTTGTAAGAGAATCTGTCATACACAGGCTATAAATAACATATTCTCTTACAACATGTCATAACCTACCTTGGGGTGCCTAAAGATGCCTTCCTTCAAGATGCTTCTCCACACATGTCCATAATTGTCATAGGATCTTCTATTTCTGACTCTTACGTGTCATAACTTTGTCATAGGAATCTGTCATGACCGTTTCGGTCAATATTCCCTCACACACATTCCAAGATGTCAACACATGGCAAAATATTCCTACCACTAAGTGGGATGCCTATCTCTGCATGTGAGGACAAATTTACATGTGGTGATATGCCATGTACGATGACACATCACCGTGCCAACTCCCACAAGATGACAACATAGGATTTGCATCCTAATTATACAATAGGTAGTAAATAAATAAATACAATGAAATAATACAAGGAATTACCAAGGTTGAGACACCTTAATTCCCAACAGAAGTAAAAATAAATTTTGGAAATCTATTATCTATTCCATTCAAAAGATGTCCTCCTAGAAAGGTAGATGGCTAACTATGGCAGGAAGAATAATTATTATTAAAGATGTCCTATCTGTAGTTCCTATTTACATTATGTCAATACTTAAAATCTCTAGTGGTGTAGCTTTTGAGATAGTAAAACAAGTTAGAAACTTTTTGTAGAAAGGAAATATTGAAAAGCAAAAAGTAGCATTATTATCCTAGGAAAAGGTGTGCATGTCTAAATATGTAGGTGGAGCTAGAGTGCATAATATTAAAGCTCAAAATTTGGCTCTGGGGGCAAAGCTTTTCTTGGTATATATGTATGCTAAACCAAATTCAAAATAGTTTAAATTAATGTAGGCTAAATATTTTGATACGTAGGAAAAAGAAATAATTTTTACTATATCTATAGGATCAAAAATGTAGAATTTCATTATCAAATGTAGGGAAGTCATCACCTCGCATCTCTCATGGGTAATCCATAATGGTGAGAAATATTATTTTTGGTTTGACTCTTTGAATGGTCATAAACCTTTAGATAATAGGATGGATCTATTGGAAGCAAAGATATATTTGAAGTAGACATGGAGAGAGAAAGTTAAAGACTACTTTGAAATAGTCAGGGGAGAATATCTACACAAATCCAAATGGAAAAGTCTAAAATAATGCCCAATTCTAAATAATCAAAAAGATTTGGTCAATAAGATATTGACAAATAGGAAAACAAATTGCTCTCCCAAGGAGGATGAACTAAGTTGGATGGCCTCCAACACTGGTCAGTATTCAATCAAGCAAGGTTATATATCCCTAACCCATTCCTCATCTTTAGAAGAATGACCTTCAAATTTAGGTTTGGATAATGTATTCCTTATCGAACACATCAGGATACTCAGAGGGGGGGGTGAATCCGTATCTAAAAAAACTTCAAAACCTTTGGAGCAGATTAAAATATAATCATTACAGCATCAACATAAGCATGAAAGATTAACACAATGCACATCAACACATAACACCAGATATATGTGGAAAACCACGATGAGGATTAACTCACAATATATGAAGCTCAAAAATCACAACTTTATTTTAGGGCTACAACCCAAGGAAGATACTACTCCCTGCTGACTTTGTTTTATGGCTACAACCCAAGGAAGTTACTACTCCCTGATGACTTTGATTTAGGGTCACTCCCAAGGAAGCTATAACTCCCTTCTGACTTTGTTTTGGGGCTACAACCCAAGGAAGCAACTACTCCCTAAACTAAGAATGGACTCAGGAAAGATTACAGCATGACAATCTTTCTACTGTTTGAAAACTAACATTGAAGCTCACACCTTTGATGATTACAATTTTACCTCTTCACACTTTCTTTTGATGATTGGATTAGTTAGGCACGCTCTTCACTTCCCTCTTGTCACAAAGTTATCTTCAAGATGAATCAAGACAACCTCTAACACTTCTTCTTTTTCTCCTTTAGTCAGACATCACAATGCATATGATTTTCATATTCTGCTCTTCACACACTCACATATTCATCTTTGCAATCATACTTCACCTAGACCAACTAGGTTTACAATATATACATGACATTACATTGATTTTCATTACAAGTCGGCCAATACAATAAGAATATTACATTTTACAAGTCGGCCAGAGATTATACAACATGAAACTTGCATAGGGTAAGCCTTATCATGAACAACACGCTACACCAGAAGAAACCACATGCTTTGTGGATCCCAACACATGCTTAGTCCAGTCCTAACCATCCTTCACATCATTGTTCTTCAAGGAATCACTTCTGCACACATTGCTCGTTTGAAATAGGATGGCCTTAAGCATGAAGACATGAAATTTGAAGTATAATGGTCACCACCACTTGAAAACCTTGTGCAGTACTGGAAACACGAAAGATCTTCATGAAATTCTTCCAGATGAGTCTTCATGAATCATACAACACCTTCAAATACACCTCTAATTGGGTGCTGCCACAATAATGGGTTACACTTTCTGGGACATCCTAATTTTTGCTGAAATCACATATTTTTAGAAAATATAATGATTTAAGCCTTGAAATGTTATGTTTAAAAGATTTTATTTGAAGAGGGTTTGATCAAACCCCCTTAGATTCAAACCCCCTTGGATAGAACCCTGCTAGTTTTAAACCATACCTATAATGGAGTCTCCTCTACACCTATCAAAATGCTGATAAAAAACCACTTTTGATTTACCTTTTGGGGGATCAAATGAATTCATTTAAAATTTATGTTTTGTAAGTATGTAGTCCTTATTATAACCTTCCCAAAAAGTATAATTTTAAATATATTTAATTTGATTATTATATTTATTTTTTATTTCTTGTGAATGTAGGTTTTTCACTGAACATCAAGTTCTCTGTTCTACACACATCGAAAATTAGTAAATTGGTGAAAAAAAATTCTGAAAACTATCTATGCCCTAGGTATTGATGTCCCTATTTCAACAAAAAAAATTACTGTGTTTATTGCTTGAGGCTCAAGGCATGATAGCCAAGCTATACAATCCTTATATTTTTTACTGTGTTTAACATTTGAGGCTCAAGGCATGATAGCCAAGCTATGAAACCTTTATATCCTTGACTGTGTATATAGTTGTGGGGCTCACGGCCCAGAGGTTGAGCCACAAATTCATTATTTCTTGTCTGTGTCATGAGGCTCAAGGCCAAAGGCCGAGCCATAAGCTTTATTTCTTTTAGTGTCGAGAGTTCATGCCAAGGGGTGGCGAGCCATAAATCTTTTTATTCTGTGACAGGGTGGTGCACTCAAGGCCGAAGGCCGAGCCACAACCATGGTTTATTTCTTTTCGATAGCCTTGCTCTAGGCCTATGGCCGAGACTATATATTTATTCTTACCAACTTTATATTCGCTCAAGGCATGGAAGCTGAGAATGAACGTAAAGAAATCTTTAATTACATTGCTGGCCTTGTAGGCCGAATGATACTGTATATGTATTGTATGAAATAGTCCTTATTTCCAACTTGGGCCATAGAGGCTGAAGTGCCTCTGGAGTCTTAAGTTATATTCTGCTACCCGTGGCCCTAAGAGGCTGAATGGCAATGAAATGATGCACTTATGAATCTTTCTGTTTATGGCCACGAAGACCAAGAGTCGTATAACAATTGTTAATATAATGATTTATCTCTAGGCCGGGTGGCCAAGCATTAGCTTGCATGTATTATGTAATTATGGATATGGCTACAGCTATTAAAGCCAGACCATAGTGTAAACTATAAATAGTCACATATCATGTGGCCACGAAGGTCGATACATATCTATGGGACACCCTCTATGTAAGGCTCGAAGCCATTATGGCCAAAGCCTAAATGTTTAATGATTGTTTATGCTTTCATAGCTCAGGCTAATAATATGAAAGGGCCGAAATCGACCATGTGTTTAATAGGGTTTAAAGCTCTCAATTTTATGATAGCCTTTGTATAAGGCCAAATTAGGTTAATAATGGGAAGAAATTGATCATAGCTTTCATAATCCCTTCGATTGAGAAGGTGATATATGTGGAACCATAATTATCTTATGTGGTCATTAGTAGGAGAACTACTATTTCCTTTAATTAGTAAGAATGGAATCAGTACTTAACTTTGGAAGGGGTTTGAGAGACCACTGAAGGTAAACTATATTATTTAACAAATGCAAGGGCACCATGATAGTATGTATATGATTCTTTCTTATATAATAATTGATTTAGATGTTGTGAAACACGATGGACCTAGAATGGTAAATGTGGTTCAATTGTGTAATAACCTAGAGTGGAAGGAGGTGGCGAGGAGTCACAAGTTCCTCACTACAAAGGTAACCTAATTGGTCGAAACAAACTCGAGATGGGAGTTGATTGTCCAACTATGGACAATGAATCGAATTGATCCCATGCATACTAGACCTAGGGCGGTGAATATGGTTGACTTTTGACATGATTGGTAAGTGGAATAAAGTGAGGTGGAGTCACAGATTCCCTATAACGGAACTTGACTATTAATGAATAGTTTTATGATAACTATGATGCATCTAATGTATTAAAAGATATGTTGATTCTTAATTAAATAAGGAGAAACTGAATAAGAGGTAAGTTGTATTGCCTTGTAGGAAGCATTAAGTGCCTACCAAGTTTGTTGGAGGTACTATTTCTCCAAGATAATTATATACTTATTAGAACGAATACAAAGATTAGTATGAAACTCTTGTATTTCAATGTAATGGAAGCCATCTTTTACGAATGGTCATACTTCACAAATGAGGTATAAGGTATTAAAATCTATGAGGATGCTTGAGAAAGAATCTTTTTAGTAAGACCATCATTTTAGACTATTTATGAGATAAGTCTCAAATGTCATGATCTTGAATATAAACCTTTGGATAGTGTTGTGTGGTTACACAACACGCCCCATTTTGACTTGGCAAAACAAGGACCCAACTTTTGGTTTGGCTTGTGTTGTCTACTTTCTGCGGTTTGGTAAAAATAAGTCATGTTCATCATCATGTAGAATCAAGATGGGGTAAGTCATCACTATGAGGTCAGTTTGTCAAAATTTGAATTTCATTTCTGTGACTTCATATTTAGAAAGATCATCAAATTTCATGCAGGTTAGCCTTTTACATCACCTTGATATTCATCAGGATGTGAAAGTTAGGAACAATCAAAGTTTTGGTCAAACCTGATATTCGCAAGAGGAGGATCATATTTTATAACCTCAGTCATGTTATCAAAGATTATACTGATCTTAGTCCATCACCTGATAAGTCATGCGGTCCAAATATCTGGACGTCAACTTTAAGTGATGGTGATCCTTACTTGTCAAACAGCCTTATATTTCGCGAGTGTCATATTTCCAAATGTAACCCGATATTTTTTAATATCTCCTACCGTGAAATATCACCCTAAGCCAATATCCTGATGATGTCATTCAAGTCTGATAAATGAAGAAATGATATGATGATGACATCATCATCACATTTACCTCTCGGCAGGATATTTCGTAACATGATCATGTTCGCATAACATGACAATGACGTCATGATGCCTTTCCAATTCGCTGAACGAATATTTGCATGACATCACCCCAATATCTCGATAGTTAGAAAAAGAATGACTTCGGTCATCATCATCATCTAAAACACAGCCCAATATTTTCAAATATCATCCTACCGTTTAAGACATCACCCCGCTCCCGTTGCCGCCATTAGCATTAAATGCACGCCGAGGTGGTTGGTATTTCCTGCCGATCATTAAACCTGATGGAACACCTAGCAAAATCCTAACTTTCTGTGCAGAAAATCAATGAATAAAATCTAATCTGTCAGGATTTACCCTAAATTTGCACTAATTACAAGGTTAAAAGGTAAATCTAATGCCATTTTTACATTTACCTTGTGAAGAAATTACTTTTTACAGAGCACAGCTTTCATATCCTCCTACAGGTGATATTACGACGAGCAAAGTTTGCAGGCAGCTGAAGGTGCATGATCATCGGCCGAATTAAGAGCATTTTCTGGGAAGTCACTGGTATAAAAGAAATCTGCATAACCAGGTAAGTAAATGAAACCCTCATCATGTTGTTTCTGTAACAGTCAAGTATGATGTTATAAGTTCTGGTTTATGCATCCCCATGATGGGCTTATGCTGAATGAATGTAATATGCATGATGAATATTAAAGATAAATTGTTATATGCATGCCTGTGAGAACCCATTGTAAGGCAAGATTTTGTTAATTGCAGGTAGTCATCACTGACAAGAGGTTGGCTAAGTGTGACGCTGAATTCAGTAAGCCTATGTTCTCATCTCAGAGGGGTGTCCTATTCAAATATGGTGCCATTGCAGATACCCATCAGGGGGATACCAATTTAGAAGCCTGGTCAGCTAAGCTGAATGACGAGAAAAATAGAAGTCATGTGCTGGATGCAGTTTTCATATCCGGGATGTGGAATGCCGCCGGTTTCCCGTACTCCATGGAGTCTCTGGAGCTGGTTATCTAGTGTGCCAAGAATTATAATCCAGAGACTAGGCAGGTGATGAAACATGGGAGGATATATGCAGACCTATCCATCAAAGGTCTTTCCAGGACATTTGGACTGCCATTGGGCAAGAAGGTCAAGAGTGTAGACCTGAAGAAATCAGAGAAATAATATGAGAATAACAAAAAACAAGCCAGGATAAACATGTACCACTGGAGGGCTGAGAACAGCACATATCCGGCAGTCGCCAAACTTCCTGTGCACTTGTTCAAATATGATTTTAGTGAGGAATACCAGTACATGATGGCACTACTAAGCAGAGTCACAGGCCAACCTGATGCTGGTAGCTTTAAAGATTGGATGTATGGTGTAATTATGATGTGCATATACTCTGACATCAAGCCATTGCGGGGCCAATTAATAGGTGATGCTCTACATGAGTAGCTAATGAACCTAGGAGGTTCAAATTGTGCTTTCTATATGACATCCTATATTGTCTATTCTTGTGCATACCAAGGCACATTTGATGCACTAGTTACAGATGGAAAGCTTATAGGTACAAATGTTGTGCATATCTGGGATCATCATCCCCAGCTGCAAAGAGCTAATTACCTCCAAGACTACAAACTGGTCAATGATGCATTCTCTATGCATCTAGTGAGAACCATGGAGGAGGACAGAACAAAGAGATTGAGCATGGAAGCTCAAGAAATTATCTACAGGCATGGAGCCTGGTACATACAATTTGCCACATTTTCCTACATGAGGATTGAGAGTTTTGAAGGACCTCCCCTCATGCTGCCCAGGTATCCCACTGATGCAATGATACTTATGGAGTTCATCAGGTGGAGCTCCATAATGATTAAAACATACAAGGATGCAAAGAAGCTACCAACAATTTTGTTTCCAGACACCATTGGCTGGTCCATGTGCCCAGATTCAGAGAACATAAAGAAGGTGATGATCACCTTGAATAAAATGAATCTGCAACCTTTTCCATTGATGAGACCATATGATCCTTATGGCAGGATGTAGAAAATAATAGGAAAGCCTATTCACCAGAGGCACCTAGAAGACTTCTGGGCCGACTGCAAAGATGAAGCAGAAGCAAGGAGAAGAAGGTATCAAAGGCTAACATTGAATCAAATCAGAACCTTTGATTGCATCCCCATCCCTCAACAATTAAAGAAGGATGATGGCAGGATAATTGCAGATGAGTATGAGCAAAAGAAAATATATAATGATACCATCTCTGCACCTGACCTCACCATACAAGAGGACATATCCTTAGACCCCTTCATTGCCAGGACCATATAGCTAACCCAAGCTTGGGTTGATGAACAGATAGAGGCTTTGAAGAAGAAAGGTGTTGCCATTACAGTGGACAACAAGAAGAAGGGGCAGGATATTCCTAGGGATGAGTATGATGACTTCGTAAATGAGAAGAGGAAGTCTAAGGGAGATAAGCTTCCTCCACAACAACAACAGAGCAAAAGATCCCAAAGGGGCAATAAAATAGATAAGGTACCCAAAGGGGTTATATTGAAAGAGCAGTGTTCAACGCTGAGGAGGCAACAACATCAGGATCATGATCAGGATTAGGGTCTGCATCACCTCCATGGACAAGTAAAACAAAGTCCAAGAAAGAAAAGATAGCAGAGGCTGGAATTACTGAGACCCAAGAAGAGGGTCAATCATCAAGACAACTAGATAAGGAGGATATCCTCATGGAGGAAGAGCCTGAGGAAGAAGAAGCTCCTTTGTTATTTAAAAAGAAGAGGAGGTCTCCACAGGTGGTGGTGTCTACCCCACCTAAGAAACAAAGAACCTCTATGAGAGGTGAAATACGACAACCCCCTATATTGTTACAAGGGGCAAGTAGTGAAGTACACAAGGAACTTCAACACAATGTTCCTCTTCCTACCATTGTCAAGTTTAAAACTGAGCTCGCAGAAGAGCAGATGAAAGAAACTTCCAAGACACATGTAGGTCACATCTCGCTAGACGAGACAATAAATTTGTCTGATGATGAAGTTGTATAGGAAGTGACTTCACAAAAAATGGAAACACTTGCTGCTGGTACAAGCATGACCCCTCACAAGACTCTACCAGTTCAAACTATACTGGAGGAACTGAAGAAAGTAGAAACTGAGAAAGAAAAGAGCCCAGAGCAGATAGCCCGAGAAATAGGGCTAGATACATTAATTACATAGGTGACAAGTCCTGTAGTGGTAGGCCTGATAGAGAAACAAGATGTGAATCCTGAACATCCAGCAGGATCACCTAACAAAGGGTACCCAGCAGAAGAAATAAAGATGGCCGAACCAGAGAGCCATACTTCAGAAATAAGCCAACCAAGCACACAAGATGCATCAACGGAACCTGTTGTAATAGAGGTTCAGGAAACAAAGGCTAATGAAAAGGATGTATCTGAAGATCCTACCGCCAAAGCTCAGAAAGTTGGTAGTACAGGTGCGGAACAAATAATGGCTTTAGAACAAATGCTAGCACCACAGGTAGACTCCACAATATCCAGTGCGGTGGATATGCAACAAGAAAAAGAAAAGCCAAAGGAGGATGCCACAATGTCCATTGGTGAAAATGTACCTCAACAAGGGGAAGAGTCAAAAATAGATGAGGTAATGATAGAAAAAGATCATGATCAATAGATAGATACATCACAAGATCCCCCACCCCAGGAAGGTATTCCTCCGGAGAAAGAAGTTCCTCAATAGGAGGACATGCCACAGGATCAACAACAAAGTGAGCATCATGAAGAAGAATTGAGAAAATCGCCTTCTCCACCACACCTGCTGACAAAAACGGGAGATGAAGGTGAACATCATGATGATGCAAAGAAACATGATCAGGTACCTCCATGGTTGGAGAAAGAGGTAAGAAATAGAATTTGAATTTCATAAATTTAACGTATCTACTTTGTTTTCTGAGAATATAATGAAGCCTAAGAGGAAGGCCAGAATGACTTTGGCCATCAAAAGAGATCCAACAACTGGGAGAAGGACTGCACAGATTGTAGTACCTACTGTGGAGAAAGAAAAAGGTAAAATTACCTTAGATGAGTTTTAAATTAGCACAGTGGATCTAGGTTTTGCCAATGAAGACCAAGAGGGTCAGGAAGGCAAAGATATTATTGATTCTTTAACTCAAAAGGTGAAAAGAGAGAAAGAGAAAAATAAGCAACACAAAGAGCACATTGCTCAGTTGCATGCTTACATAAGAAGGCTAACTAATACTGAAGAAGCTTCAACTGAACATGTAGTCCCATTGACTGCTATTTCTCAAGAGGAGGTGAATAAATTAGACCTCATGAAACATGAGGCATCTGTACTAAAGAGATGGATGTCATCCACATTGGATGATACTGAAGAAATTGTAAAGGCCTCTTTGAAGAGGTGGATCACTCTCAGTGACTCCAGGACCAAAGTAGACAAATTGCAAATGCAGATAGGAAAAAGGTCTTACAAATTGGAAAAAGTACTAAACATCCTGGGAGAAATAAAGAGGATAAATCCTCAGCTGCTTATCAATAAACAGGTATTGAACAGTAATACCGCCTTGTTGATTGACATATGGTATAAGGACATTCAATTTGAATGTGGAGTACTCAGAAGATGCAATAATAAACTGAGAGATATCAGCATGAAGTTGCACGATTTAATGGCTATTGAGGCCGAAATATTGGAAACATTGGAAGGAAAAGTAGAAGGAAAAATAGAAAATCAAGATGAAGAATTTGCCATCAAAGCTTTACATAGCAACTTCCAATCAGTAGCAGATGATCCACTTGTCCACTTGACAGAAGAAGTCATAGATAAAATAATGAGAATCAAAGTCAAGATGGAAAATTACAATGTGACACTGCAAGATAGAAAAGATAAACTAGATAGAAGTAGAAACAAATATGAGGCACACAAGCACACCATCATCAAAGCAAAGACTCAGGATGGCAGAGAAATAGATAAAATTGTGTAGTCATACTAGTAGATCCGGAGCAGCATGTAGCCTCATATGCGCAGTCATCATCATGATGATGATGAAAGTTCAGGAAATGATGCACCTGGTGATGAAGAGCATGACTCTGATAAAGTAAGTGATGATGCATCATAAAGTGAATATCAGCATTAGATACTTAGTGAAAATAGGTTTTTAGATAGTTGCCAGCTGGCAACTTGTGCCATTTTGTAAAGGTTGACGTAGTAAAAGAAAATGGCGACTGTAGATATGCATTGATAAATCATGATCGTGGATCTTTTGTAATGGATTCCTCACCTTGTTCTATAAAAGGTGATGGAATGCCTTATTGTAAATATTTGAAAACTTAATTGAAATTCGTCTGCTGAAACATTTAGAGCTCATTTCAAATTTTTTGTATACATTTATATTTTTTCATGCTTAATGAATGAGAAGACTGTGTCGATTACAATTCATAGTAGATCTTGAGTAATCAGTGTATGAATTCTGGACATATGTGGTGATTTGCTGCGTCCCTTGGAGTGCATGTCTACTTACATGTGTTGTCTTCGTACAAATTCCCTTTGAAGTTAGCATCAACTATATCTAGCTGTGGAATGTCCTGGTGAAAATATGGTTTGGTTTTCTTCTCTTCATGACAGTATCTAATATACATGTGGTTCAAAAGCTAAAGGTTTAACTTTAATTTGAAGCATTTCTTCCAATTTCTTTTAAATTTTAGAACATTTCATCCTCATAATTGCAAATAATTGATGATCTTAAGCAAATAACAAAAATATGTGGATATCTCATAGATAATTGCAAATATTTAGCATATTTGAATACAGAGCATGCATAATTGAAAATATCATGCAAAGATTGAAGTATTTTTGCATCATTCCATCAAACAACTATATAATATGACTTTTCTGTAAAGAATTTCTACAGGAGTATCATCATGATGATGACCTTTCACGTAAGGCCCCAAAATGGAAACATCAACTCACATTAACCTCTGAGTAACGTCAGACGATTAAGACCTAATCACCAGAGACTTGGGACAATGAATTCTCTGAATTCATCGCATCTTTCAAGATGAATAAAGGTTAATGTGTACTTTTATTCTATGCTTATTTATGACTTACATCATGACCAACATAAATTGGCACTAGAAGGAGGGCTGATCTGAAAGACTACGCTCATCATCATTATTTTTAGGTTTGCTGATGCAGAGAGTAAGGTAACCTCGAATCGTCTGAGAATTTCAAATAGTACACAAATATTTACTGTAGCAAGCTTGTAGATGCTCATTCTGTGTAAAGGTTTCCAGATTTAACATAAATATTGCAAGCTTTACAGTAGATCGTTATGAATTCAAAAATATCAGACAAAACTACATAAATTTGTTCAAACTTTGAAGAATTTTGGCCTTAGAAACTTGATATCTCGTGCCGAGGGTCATTATACCGCAAATATCATCTTATATTTGCACTGTCTTTGCAAATAGTTTGTAAATATCCAGTCTGATCAGTCATCCGACCGCAAATATCACCTCATCCAGTGAAATCCAGCCAATATTTGCAAAAGTTTTAGCTGATTTGCCTCAAAATTGAGAAATCCTGGCTCACAGGATAAATACCAGGTCTAGACCTGGTGGAATTTTTGAAGAATTGCCTGTTATAGGTTTCAGACCTAGAACTGTGGACATCCATCATACTCTCGGGTCCAGTGCATCAGGAGCTTCACTAGAACCTCCTCTTGTAACTCCTGTTGGTTTGTAAATACCTTCTGGGATATCTGTGACACCTCCTATTCAACCTCAAGGTGTACCTTTAGTCCAACCTCAACCAGTTGCACCACCAGCTCAACCCCCTCCGGTTGCAATGTCTTTCTTTGCAGTAGAGTCACCTTTGACCTTTCCTACATATCATGAGTTACCAAAGAATTTAGATAAACTTTGTCCAAAATATCATCCTTACCAAGATGCTAAGGATCATATTAGGACCTTTAAGAAAGCTTGCTGTAGAGCCAGAATAGAACATCAAGATGTGGTGTGCAGATTATTTCCTTTTTCCTTAGGGGAGGAAGCCTATAATTGGTTCATTAGTCTTGGTCAAGGTTTTGTTGACTCATGGGCCCTACTAGAAAAAGCCTTTCTTGATAGATTCAAGGTTCCTGTCGATCCCTCAATAAACTATTATTTATTTGCCACTATCAAGAGATTTGAGAATGAGCCTATTGCAAATTTCAATGCTAGGTTTCAGAAAATGTTGTCCAGGGTGGTCACTCCTTATACTGTGTCTGACGAAGTTGCAAGGAGCATTTATTATTCGGCCTTAGATCCTTTGACTTCCATGTTCATAAGGAGAACACACCTGCAAATCACAACTTTAGCCTTAGCCTTTCAAGAAGCCATACAAGTAAATCAGCAGTTGATACCTGCTCCTACTCCAAATATAGTATTCCCTACCTTACCTGCCATGCATCCACAATATCCTGCACGATATCCTAATGGGGCAGTGATACCTCCAGTAGTCATGCCTGCACCTTTACAAGTACCTCCACTAAGCATTATGCCTCCTAATGGAAAGGGCCAGTTGCCACAATATCCTGCACAAGCTCAGACACCTCAAGGTACTAATCTATCCAACAATAACCATGGATCATCTTTCTTCAGGCCTCAGACTGAAAATGTAGTGGCCAAAGCTCAAGAAGAAAAGGAAGAAATTAAAGAAATTTCTGTTCAACTGAGAAAACTCACTACAGAAGTGACACATTTGAGAAATCAGGGTTTCTATTCCCATTCAAATCAGAATAGAAATTATTCCAATGATAGGCCAAATTACCCTGAAAGAGGATATAACACCAATAATTTCAACAATAATGGTGGAAATAACAATAATCCTCAGAGAGCCCAGAGTATGGAACTCTAGGCCAAATAATGGCTCATTACCATCACCCCTGGACAATCAGCCTCCAGGTGAAGCCAAACAGACTACTAGAGTCAATCTTGCTGAAGCAGCCCTTACTAATTGGTGTAGGATCCACAATACAAATGCACATGCAGAATTAGATTGTCCACAATTTAGAATTGCTGCTAGCATCTTTCAGACTGAAGTGTCTAACACTTCTGGAAATCTACCTCAGGCAGAAGGAAATGAGATTGTTCCATGTGGATATGACTCAGCCTTTGTGCTGGAAACTTATACAAATCAACCTCATCAGAGTTATAACCAAGCATGTGAAGAATCTGCCCTAACCTTTGAAACAAACTATGTATTCCCCTTTGAGGATGAAAATGAGTCTGCAAGAGAACATGAGGAAGTGCATGCATACCAGCAACAATATCCTGGTAAGCATAATTATAACTTGAGAAGGAATGCCAACAGACCTGTTGGTCCATTGACATCATCTCTACCTCCAAATAACTTCAATACACCTCCTGATCCTAAAGCTAGCAATAAGCCTGGGTTCCCCAAGGTAAATGCCCAATACTTGTCGCCTCAAAACACAGGATCAAAGGTTGTAAATGCACCTCATGAATCTGACAAGTTGGTCAATTATCTGGCTGATGAAATGAAGAAAATTAAGATCAGCCTGTCCCTGTCTGAGTTACTGAAAACTCCTGCCATCAAAAGGGCATTTATGAAGTCACTAGATGATCCTGCTCCTAAAGAGGATGGCCATCTTTCAAGTCAATCTAGTGGCAAAGATCATGCTGCCAGAGATAATACTATCAACCTAAAGTGTCAGCTACAGTCCAAGTTGCAGAAACCTCCCATATGACCTTGTATAGGGACAAAACTGAATCACCTCTGTTCCTCCTCACCATAAGAATGTTCAGTAAGAACCTGCACAACTGTTTGGTGGATTCAGGGGCCTCCATGAATGTTATGCCCCTGTCAATATGTAATGCTTTAGGACTACATCCCGCTAAATCCCTAAAAAAGGTCACTCAACTGGACAAAACAGAAGTAAGTGTAGTAGGGGAGTTGACTCATATCCACATGCAATTAGCATCTGATCCTAGGATCCAGTATTACATCAACATTTAGGTAGTTGACATACCTGATACTTATGGGATGTTGCTTAGCCGAGACTGGTCCAAAACACTTAACAGATATATGTCCACAGATTTCAGTCACATGTGGTTACCATGGAAAGGTATACCTAACCAGATCAGGATTGATGCTGAGCCTAGAATGAAACATATGATCACTGAGTACAACAAAACAAATGAGATCATGTACGTAGTCGTAGAACCTGGAGTCTACTGCGTCAGGCCACAAACTGTCAAAATAGAAGAGATCCTGATGCTTGACTTTCATCATCATCATCATCATCATGATCAGGAAGATGTACCAGTCGTAGAACCTGACAATACTCTAGAGAATGAGACCGAAATAGATCGCTTCAGAGACTTTGAGATGCATCTGTCTAATCAGGTAAGGTGTTGTCAATTGTTAAATATACCCGCTAATGATATTTGGATTGATGGATGGTGCAGATTACACGATGAAGCACATTCAGAAAAGACTTGTGAAACATGTTTAGATATGATGATGCTAGAGCAGACATGCAGTGAGGCATCATCATCATATTCCAAGGTAAGTCCTACATTTGATGATGATGATGATACTAATTCTTGTTTGTCTTCTGCAGGAACAGAAGAGCTGACGGATCATGATGAGGATCATATCCTGAGAAAAGAAGAAATTCTAGTTTATGACCAGATAAATGATGAGAAGAAAGAAAGGATCACCCCTGGGAGTGATTGTTTTATGGAGCCAGATTATGAATTGTCCGATGAAGACAAAGGTAGTGACCTGACTAAGTTTGAAGAATTCCTAACGAAAGAAATAGAGAAGATGACACAATAGCATAGATCTCCCCACGAGGTCTTAATTAAAGGTTGGTGTAGGTTGCATGAGGCACCTCATTCAGAAACAACCTGTTCGCTATGTTTACACATTTTGAAAAGGCAAACAGCCGCAGATCCAGAGGATCATCCTCCTGCTGATGTGAAAGAGAAAATAGAAAAGCCATCAGGCTCACAAATGAAAGGAAAGAAGAAACTTGAGAACGATGAGATCCCTAAATTAAAGTGGATATCAGGTGGAGCAGCAGCCAGAGCTGCAAAGAAAAAAGAAGGTTCAGCTAAGTATCCTGCTGAAGATAAACCCTGGATCCTAAGGTTTGATGGATCCAAGTCCAAGCAAGGTGCTGGGGTAGGAATTGACCTCATTGATCCATCAGGAAAATCCTATCTGGCAGCCTACAGATTACAATTCCCCTGCACTAATAATGTAACAGAGTATGAGGCTCTGATTCACGGGATACTGTTTGCTCATAAGAAAAAAGTAAAGATTCCGCATGTCTTCAGAGATTCAGAACTAGTTGTGAGACAAGTAAGAGGAATTTACTCTTGTAACTACAGGAAGCTATCCCACTACAAACATCGTGTGTGGGACCTGATTGAGGACTTTGACGCCTTTAATATCACCCACATGCCAAGAGAACAAAACCATAGGGCAGATGCACTTGCCCAGGCTGCCAGTACATTGGAGCCACTATCTATATCAGGTCTAAAGAGATTTTCAGTAGAACTGGTGTCAGTACCTTCAGTACCTGACAATGTGACCAACCTCCAAGTGTTTGATGATGATCAGCACATTTTGGATTTCATCTCAAACAGAGATGTATTTGATGCCCAAATCATAGATGAAAATGGTATGGAAGATCATGTCTGGGAAGAAGATGAAATATTAGAATTGCCTAGCAACAGAATTCCCAAAGGTATGATTGAATTAGAAAGAGCCTTTGATTTGGATAATATGCTGAAGCAGAAGGATCTTCCCAAAGCTGATGGAGGTCAATATTCACAAGTGAATATCAGACAGAATGATGACAAGAAAAATGTCTTGATAGGTAAGGTTTGCACACCCGAAGAGTTAGAAGGAATAACTCAGGCCCTTAAGGACTACATCCATGTGATTGCATGGACTTATGATGAGCTGAAGACATATGACACATCTGTCATAACTCACACTATACCTCTCAAGCTAGATGCTAAACCTTTTAGACAGAAGCAAAGGCCAGTCAATGCTTTGCTTGAACCAATAATATTTGAAGAAGTTAAGAAATTGTTAAATGCCAGGATAATCTTTCCTGTGAGGCACTCTACATGGGTGGCAAATCTAGTGCCGGTTAGGAAGAAGAATGGAGACATCAGGCTATGTGTAGATTTTAGGAATCTGAATAGAGCATCAGAAAAGGATAATTATCCTTTACCCTCATTAGATGAAGTTCTACAGATTGTAAATGGAGCCAAAATGATGTCCTTCCTGGATGGCTTTTCAGGATACAATCAAGTCATGGTTGACAAGATTGACAGACTAAAGACTACCTTCACCACAAAGTGGGAGATATTTGCATATAGACGTATGCCATTTGGACTTATAAATGCTGGATCTACATTCCAGCGAGCAATGGACATAGCCTTTAGAGGCTTAATAGGAAAGTGTATAGTCATCTATATGGATGACTTAACAGTGTTCTCCAAAGAGAGGAGTGACCATGTAACTGATCTCAGAAATGTATTAAAAAAATGTGAAGAGTATGGAATATCACTGAACCCCAAGAAGTGCATATTTGGGGTGACAACAGGAAAGTTACTAGGCCACCTGATCATAGAAGATGGAATTATCATTGACCCTGACAGGGTGGAATCTATTATGAAGTTACAACTTCCAGGAAGCAAGAAAGAACTTAAATCTTACTTTGGTAAGATAAACTTTGTGAGGAAGTTCATCACCAGCTTTGCTGAGATTGTCAGACCACTAAATGCAATGTTGAAAAAAGATGCACAAATCGAGTGGACACCAGAGGCCAAAGCTGCATTTGAAGATATAAAAAAAGTCATTTCTGATGCTCCTGTCCTAATCAGTCCAAACTACACAAAGGACTTTTACATTTATTCATTTGCTTCAGAACATACCTCTGCGGCAGTGCTTACTCAGAGAAATGAAGAGAAAGAAGAGAAACCAATTGCTTTCATGAGCTGTCCTTTCAGGGATGCTGAATTGAGATATGTAGACATTGAGAGACAGGCACTTGCATTGGTCAGAGTAGTAAAGAAATTCAGACACTACATACTGAGAAGCAAGGTGATTGCAGTAGTGCCTGATGCAGCAGTGAAGATGCTGTTGATGCAGAGTGAGCCTGGGGAAAAAAGAGCCAAATGGATTACCGTATTACAAGAGTATGACATGGAAATTACACCAATGAAACTGGTAAGAGGACAAGCTCTAATTCAAATGATATCTGAGATTGATCCTAACATCACTAGTCAGTAGTACGTTATTAATGAGAAAGATAATAAAGAGTGGTATTCGGATATCAGGCATATCCTAATCACCGGAAGCTGTCCATCAAGAATGCAAGCTTCACAAAGAAGAGCCTTGAAAATAAGATCCCAAAAATACATGATGAAGGGAGGAACCCTATTCAAGAAAAATTATGAAGGAGTATACCTAAGATGCTTAGAAAAACTAGAAGTAAATAAGGTTTTGTTAGAACTACATGACAAGTTTGGAACGGCACATGGATCAGCCTTGGCCACAACACATGCAATCCTCAAAGCAGGATATTACTAACCTACAATTTTTAAAGACACAGTTGATCATGTTAAATGCTGTCATGTATGTCAGGTTGCCGCCAACAGAGAGAAATATGCTGCACAACCCTTGCAACCAGTGATAGAAGAGCACCCATTTGCACAATGGGGCATGGACTTCATAGGACCAATCAATCCTCCATCCTCCTCAGGTCATAGGTATGTCTTAACAATTACTGACTATTGTACCAGATGGACTGAGGCTGTCAGCAGCAAGACCTGTACTACAGATGATGTTATTAGATTTCTGGAAACTAACATTGTTACCAGGTATGGAACTCCTTATGCTTTGGTAAGTGATAATGGTTCTACTTTCACTTCAACTAAATTGTCAAGTTGGGCTTTTGATCATGGGATCATACTTAAGTTTTCATCCAACTACTATCCCCAAGGGAATGGATTAGTAGAATCCACCAACAAGAATTTGCTAAATATCATAAGGAAACTAATAGAAAAGAACCCTATGGAATGGAACTCATTTCTGAGATATGCCTTATGGGTAGACAGAACTAGAATGAAAACTACATTAGGAAACTCACCTTTCCAATTGGTATATGGGGTGGATCCTATCCTCCCTGTAAACTTGAAAATTCCTACTCTACAGTTTGCCCAAGAGTACCTAGGCATTGATAATAGACAAGAAGTCGGGTTGCTTCAATTGATGCACCTGGAAGAAAAAAGGAGTCAAGCAATTGACCAATTTGCAAAACATCAGGCTGTGGTCAAACGCTGGTTTGACAAGAGAGCCAGAGTTAAAGCTTTCAGGATATCTGATTTAGTCCTAATGTGGGATAAAGCCCATGAAAGGAAAGGTGACCATGGCAAATTTGACAAATTATGGTTAGGTCCCTTTCAAATTTCTGAGATACTAGGGGACAACACTTATAGGCTTAAGAATCTGACAGGTGAGGATGTCCCATTGCCAGTTAATGGACAATTCCTCAAACATTATTTCTAGGACTGAGTGACTTCATGACAATCATGTGTATCATATTGTACATTTGTGTGGTTGTTTGTACAGTGTTCTTTTGTCCTATTTTGTTTGTGTGTTGAGTTTTGTTTTGGTAAGTCAGGATGATGCACCTCATCACCCCAGAAAATAACTAAATTGTTAAGATTCAAGTGATGAGATCAAATTTAGATATAGGTTATGATTCATTCTAAGAAGTAATCATGATCAGGTTTGTGATATCCTTTCATCAGGGTGCCTTTTCTTGGTCAAAGTGAATCAATCACAATGAAACACCTAACAACCTTGGGTTTGTTGAACACACAAGTATAGGTGTTAAATGAAACATCTAAAGGGACTTCCTTGCTACCAATACAATCTCCAACCTAGAGTTGCAAGTGACTGTACCTTATACAAATGAGCTGACATGACGATATCAGATACAAAATATATATATATAAGCAATAATATTAGGCCATCTAAGTAACCTTACCGGGGCTATAGACGCCTGCTGGCAGTGGGGTTCTACTTAGGGAGATTGTATAGATAACCTTGTTGGGGCTATGAATGCCTGCTGGTAGCAAGGCTCTATCTAGGTCAGCTATGAGGGATGATCTCCAACTATGTAGTTTAACACCAGTTACTCATGTTTTCAACTTGCTTTCAAGATGAGGATAATTAATCATCTGCACACACGTGATCCTTGGTTAGTATTGTTACCATAATGAAATTTTATCATTCAGAGGATCATGATGCTTATGCTTACATAGAATTAGAATACTATGAATGAATGTGATCACATCACTTGAATCATTGAAATTTGTTTGTTTTCTTTGGTGGCAAGTTGTTGTGTGGTTACACAACACGCCCCATTTTGACTTGGCAAAACAAGGACCCAACTTTTGGTTTGGCTTGTGTTGTCTGCTTTCTGCGGTTTGGTAAAAATAAGTCATGTTCATCATCATGTAGAATCAAGATGGGGTAAGTCATCACTATGAAGTCAGTTTGTCAAAATTTGAATTTCATTTCTGTGACCTCATATTTAGAAAGATCATCAAATTTCATGTAGGTTTGCCTTTTACATCACCTTGATATTCATCAGGATGTGAAAGTTAGGAATAGTCAAAGTTTTGGTCAAACCTGATATTCGCAAGAGGAGGATCATATTTTATAACCTCAGTCATGTTATCAAAGATCATCCTGATCTTAGTCCATCACCCGATAAGTCATGTGGTCCAAATATCCGGATGTCAACTTTAAGTGATGGTGATCCTTACCTGTCAAACAGCCTTATATTTCACGAGCGTCATATTTCCAAATGTAACCCGATATTTCTTAATATCCTCCTGCCGTGAAATATCACCCTAAGCCAATATCCTGATGATGTCATTCAAGTCTGATAAATGAAGATACGATATGACAATGACATCATCATCACATTTACCTCTCGGCAGGATATTTCGTAACATGATCATGTTCGCATAAAATGACGATGACATCATGATGCCTTTCCAATTTGCTGAACGAATATCTGGATGACATCACCCCAATATCCCAATAGTTAGAAAAAGAATGACTTCGGTCATCATCATCATCATCAAAAACACAGCCCAATATTTTCAAATATCATCCTGCCGTTTAAGATATCACCCCGCTCCCGTTGCCGCCATTAGCATTAAATGCATGCTGAGGTGGTTGGTATTTCCTGCCGATCATTAAACCTAATGGAACACCTGGCAAAATCCTGACTTTCCATGCAGAAAATCAATGAATAAAATCTAATCTGTCATGATTTACCCTAAATTTGCACTAATTACAAGGTTAAAAGGTAAATCTAACGCCATTTTTACATTTACCTTGTGAAGAAATTACTTTTTACAGAGCACAGCTTTCATATCCTCCTACAGGCGATATTACGACAAGCGAAGTTTGCAGGTAGCTGAAGGTGCGTGATCATTGGCTGAATTAAGAGCATTTTCTGGGAAGTCACTGGTATAAAAGAAATCTACATAACCAGGTAAGTAAATGAAACCCTCATCATGTTGTTTCTGTAATAGTCAGGTATGATGTTGTAAGTTCTGGTTTATGCATCCCCATGATGGGCTTATGCTAAATGAATGTAATATGCATGATGAATATTAAAGATAAATTGTTATATGCATGTCTGTGTGAACCCATTGTAAGGCAAGATTTTGTTAATTGCAGGTAGTCATGGCTGACAAGAGGTTGGCTAAGTGTGAGGCTGAATTCAGTAAGCCTATGTTCTCATCTCAGAGGGGCGTCCTATTCAAATATGGCGCCATTACAGATACCCATCAGGGGGATACCAATTTGGAAGCCTGGTCAGCTAAGCTGAATGACCAAAAAAATAGAAGTCCTGTGCTGGATGTAGTTTTTGTATCCCGGATGTGGAATGCCGCCGGTTTCCCGTACTCCATGGAGTCTCTGGAGCTGGTTATCGAGTGTGCCAAGAATTATAATCCAGAGACCAGGCAGGTGATGAAACATGGGAGAATATATGCAGACCTATCCATCAAAGGTCTTTCTAGGACATTTGGACTGCCATTGGGCAAGAAGGTCAAGAGTGTAGACCTGAAGAAATCAGAGAAAGAATATGAGAATAACAAAAAACAAGCCAGGAAAAACATGTACCACTAGAGGGCTGAGAACAGCACATATCTGGAAGACGCCAAACTTCCTATGCACTTGTTCAAATATAATTTTAGTGAGGAATACCAGTACATGATGGCACTACTAAGCAGAGTCACAGGCCAGCCTAATGCTGGTAGCTTTAAAGATTGGATGTATGGTGTAATTATGATGTGCATATACTCCGACATCAAGCAATTGTGGGGCCAATTAATAGGTGATACTCTGCATGAGCAACTAATGAATCTAGGAGGTTCAAATTGTGCTTTCTATATGACATCCTATATTGTCTATTCTTGGGCATACCAAGGCACATTTGATGCACTAGTTACAGATGGAAAGCTTACAGGTACAAATGCTGTGCATATCTGGGATCATCATCCCCAGCTGCAAAGAGCCAATTACCTCCAAGACTACAAACTGGTCAATGATGCATTCTCTATGCATCTGGTGAGAACCATGGAGGAGGACAGAACAAAGAGATTGAGCATGGAAGCTCAAGAAATTATCTACAGGCATGGAGCCTGGTAAATACAATTTGCCACATTTTCCTACATGAGGATTGAGGGTTTTGAAGGACCTCCCCTCATGCTGCCCAGGTATCCCATTGATGCAGTGATACTTATGGAGTTCATCAGGCAGAGCTCCACAATGATTAAAACATACAAGGATGCAAAGAAGCTGCCACCAATTTTGTTTCCAGTCACCATTAGCTGGTACATGTGCCCAGATTCAGAGAACATAAAGAAGGTGATGATCACCTTGAATAAAATGAATCTGCAGCCTTTTCCATTGATGAGACCAATGATCCTTATGGCAGGATGTAGAAAATAATAGGAAAGCCTATTCACTAGAGGCACCTAGAAGACTTCTGGGCCGACTGCAAAGATGAAGCAGAAGCAAGGAGAAGAAGGTATCAAAGGCTAACATTGAATCAAATCAGAACCTTTGATTGCATCCCCATCCCTCAACAATTAAAGAAGGATGATGGCAGGATAATTGCAGATGAGTATGAGCAAAAGAAAATATATAATGATACCATCTCTGCACCTGACCTCACCATACAAGAGGACATATCTTTAGACCCCTTCATTGCCAGGACCATACAGCTAACCCAAGATTGGGTTGATGAACAAATAGAGGCTTTGAAGAAGAAAGGTGTTGCCATTACAGTGGACAACAAGAAGATGGGGCAGGATATTCCCGGGGATGAGTATGATGACTTCGTAAATGAGAAGAGGAAGTCTAAGGGAGATAAGCTCCCTCCACAACAACAATAGAGCAAAAGATCCCAAAGGGGCAAGAAAATAGATAAGGAACCCAAAGGGGTTATTATTGAAAGAGCAGTGTTCAACACTGAGGAGGCAGCAACATCAGGATCAGGGTCTGCATCACCTCCACGGACAAGTAAAACAAAGTCCAAGAAAGAAAAGACAGCAGAGGCTAGAATTACTGAGACCCAAGAAGAGGGTCAATCATCAAGACAACCAGATAAGGAGGATATCCTCATGGAGGAAGAGCCTAAGGAAGAAGACGCTCCTTTGTTATTTAAAAGGAAGAGGAGGTCTCCATAGGTGGTGGTGTCTACCCCACCAAAGAAACAAAGAACCTCTATGAGAGGTGAAATAAGACAACCCCCTATATTGTTACAAGGGGCAGGTAGTGAAGTACACAAGGAACTTCAACACAATGTTCCTCTTCCTACCATTGTCAAGTTCAAAACCAAGCTCGCAGAAGAGCAGATGACAGAAACTTCCAAGACACATGCAGGTCACATCTCGCTAGACGAGACAATAAATTTGTCTGATGATGAAGTTGTACAGGAAGTGACTTCACAAAAAATAGAAACACTTGCTACTGGTACAAGCATGACCCCTCACAAGACTCTACCCGTTCAAACTATACTGGAGGAACTGAAGCAAGTAGAAACTGAGAAAGAAAAGATCCCAGAGCAGATAGCCCAAGAAATAGGGCTAGATACATTAATTACATAGGTGACAAGTCCTGTAGTGGTAGGCCTGACAGAGAAACAGGATGTGAATCCTGAACATCCAGTAGGATCACCTAATAAAGGGCACCCAGTAGAAGAAATAAAGATGGCCGAACCAGAGAGCCATACTTCAGAAATAAGCCAACCAAGCACACAAGACGCATCAACGGAACCTGTTGTAATAGAGGTTCAGGAAACAAAGGCTAATGAAAAGGATGTATCTAAAGATCCTACCGCCAAAGCTCAGAAAGTTGATAGTACAGGTGCGGAACAAATAATGGCTTTAGAACAAATGCCAGCACCGCAGGCAGACTCCACAATATCCAGTGTGGTGGATATGTAACAAGAAAAAGAAAAGCCAAAGGAGGATGCCATAGTGTCCATTGGTGAAAATGTACCTCAACAAGGGGAAGAGTCAAAAATAGATGAGGTAATGACAGAAAAAGATCATGATCATCATGATCAGCAGATAGATACATCACAAGATCCCCCACCCCAAGAAGGTATTCCTCTGGAGAAAGAAGTTCCTCAACAGGAGGACATGCCACAAGATCAACAACAAAGTGAGCATCATGAAGAAGAATCGAGAAAATCGCCTTCTCCACCACACCTGCTGACAGAAATGGGAGATGAAGGTGAACATCATGATGATGCAAAGAAACATGATCAGGTACCTCCATGGTTGGAGAAAGAGGTAAATATAGAAGTAGAATTTGAAATTCAGGAATTTGACATATCTACTTTATTTTTTGAGAATATAATGAAGCCTAAGAGGAAGGCCAGAATGACTTTGGCCATCAAAAGAGATCCAACAACTAGGAGAAGGACTGCACAAATTACAGTACCTACTGTGGAGAAAGAAAAAGGTAAAATTACCTTAGATGAGTTTCAAATTAGCACAGTGGATCTAGGTTTTGCCAATGAAGACCAAGAGGGTCAGGAAGGCAAAGATATTATTGATTCTTTAATTCAAAAGGTGAAAAGAGAGAAAGAGAAAAATAAGCAACACAAAGAGCACATTGCTCAGTTGCATGCTTACATAAGAAGGCTAACTAATACTGAAGAAGCTTCAACTGAACATGCAGTCCCATTGACTGCTATTTCTCAAGAGGAGGTGAATAAATTAGACCTCATGAAACATGAGGCATCTGTACTAAAGAGATGGATGTCATCCACATTGGATGATGCTAAAGAAATGGTAAAGGCCTCTTTGAAGAGGTGGAGCACTCTCAGTGACTCCAGGGCCAAAGTAGACAAATTGTAAATGCAGACAGGAAAAAGGTCTTACAAATTGGAAAAAGTACTAAACATCTTGGGAGAAATAAAGAGGATAAATCCTCAGCTGCTTATCAATAAACAGGTATTGAATAGTAATACCGCCTTGTTGATTGACATATGGTATAAGGACATTCAATTTGAATGTGGAGTACTCAGAAGATGCAATAATAAACTGAGAGATATCAGCATGAAGTTGCACGATTTAGTGGCTGTTGAGGCCGAAATATTGGAAACATTGGAAGGAAAAGTGGAAGGAAAAATAGAAAATCAATATGAAGAATTTGCCATCAAAGCTTTACATAGCAACTTCCAATCAGTAGCAGATGATCCACTTGTCCACTTGACAGAAGAAGTCATAGATAAAATAATGAGAATCAAAGTCAAGATGGAAAATTACAATGTGACACTGCAAGACAGAAAAGATAAACTAGATAGCAGTAGAAACAAATATGAGGCACACAAGCACGCCATCATCAAAGCAAAGACTCAGGATGGCAGAGAAATAGATAAAATTGTGCAGTTATACGAGCAGATCTGGAGCAGCATGCAGCCTCATATGCGTAATCATCATCATCATCATGATGAAAGTTCAGGAAGTGATGCACCTGGTGATGAAGAGCATGACTCTGATAAAATAAGTGATGATGCATCATAAAGTGAATATCAGCATCAGATACTTAGTGAAAATAGGTTTTTAGATAGTTGCCAGCTGGCAACTTGTGCCATTTTGTAAAGGTTGACGTAGTAAAAGAAAATGGTGACCGTAGATATGCATTGATAAATCATGATCGTGGATCTTTTGTAACGGATTCCTCACCTTGTTCTATAAAAGGTGATGGAATGCCTTATTGTAAATATTTAGAAACTTAATTGAAATTTGTCTGCTGAAACATTCAGAGCTCATTTCAAAGTTTTTGTATACATTTATATTTTTGCATGCTTAATGAATGAGAAGACTGTGTCGATTACAATTCATAGTAGATCTTGAGTAATCAGTGTATGAATTCTGGACATATGTGGTGATTTGCTGCGTCCCTTGGAGTGCATGTCTACTTACATGTGTTGTCTTCGTACAAATTCCCTTTGAAGTTAGCATCAACTATATCTAGCTGTGGAATGTCCTAGTGAAAATATGGTTTGGTTTTCTTCTCTTCATGACAATATCTAATATACATGTGGTTCAAAAGCTGAAGGTTCAACTTTAATTTGAAGCATTTCTTCCAATTTCTTTTAAATTTTAGAACATTTCATCCTCATAATTGTAAACAATTGATGATCTTAAGCAAATAACACAAATATGTGGATATCTCGTAGATAATTGCAAATATTTAGCATATTTGAATACAGAGCATGCATAATTGAAAATATCATGCAAAGATTGAAGTATTTCTGTATCATTCCATCAAACAACTGTATAATATGACTTTTCTATAAAGAATTTATGCAGGAGTATCATCATGATGATGAACTTTCATGTAAGGCCCCAAAATGGAAACAACTCACATTAACCTCTGAGTAACGTCAGATGATTAAGACCTAATCACCGGAGACTTGGGACCATGAATTCTCTGAATTCATCGCATCTTTCAAGATGAATAAAGGTTAATGTGTACTTTTATTCTATGCTTGTTTATGACTTACATCATGACCAACAGATAGGTCAACATGAAACTGTGAACCTAGGAAGGTCAGAAGTTAGAAAATTTCTTTTAACTTTTTTATGTTGGAAATGGAACAGGGTGACGAGGTGTCACAGGTACGAAAGTAACCTATTAAATTTGATGAACTCCTAGATAGGAGTTGATTGTCCTAGTATAGGCTATGAATTGAACTAAATTCACATTTTACTAGACCCAGAGAGGTCACATTAAGCATACTGTAGGATGAGATAGCTTCTAGGTCGAGTAAGGGTGGTTGACATACGACTACGCTCATTGCAAAATGTATATGTATGTAAATCTTTGGCCAAAGTAATATATCCGTCTCTACATGCATTGTTAGTCCACAGTGCTCTAGATGGCCTAGTGTCTCCAGTAGTGTCATACATAGTTAGAGTGGATCTATAGTTGTGTGACTATGAGACATTAGGAAGGACACAACACTAGATACTCAAATGGCTGACCTTATGGTTCCTAATATCCAACCTTTCCGTGAAGGGTAGGGCCACTTCCAGTTAGGAAGTTGAGTGGGGGACCGCGGGTCTGTGGTTGGTGGAAAAGCACTAGGATGATGCTCTATTTCCCAAGCATGAGCCAAGCCGAGGCTTATGGAGATAGATGTCATTAGTTCGAGATACACTATTTGCATTTTATGACCAGTTGGTCTATTGTAATGTATAAATTGATTTATGATGCCTTGGGCATAACTTGTACATGAAGAGTGATGGTTACTCACTAAAGATATGTAAATGATAATTGTATTATAAGCTTTGTTAAATATTTTGTTTAGAATAACATGCTTAATTGATGAAACGATAATGAATCATTATGGTTAAGTTTTGATTGGCATAATCATATTGTTAACTAATCTGTTGATTAAGATGGATGTTTATGCTAAATATTGAGTATTATGATTAGTGATGTTACAGAAACAATGCAAAACTATGCTTGTTTATGAACCTAAAATGCTTGATTTTTTTACTTTTTTCAATGTAAATGCTCAAAATATGTTATGAGACTATGAAAAATGATGAATGAATGGAATCTAATTAGGTTTAGTGTGAGGGCTATCATTTCATTCCCTTATATTTGACTACTTTATTTTTACTATTGGTGACACATATTAGACTTATGGGACTGTTGATCCTGATTTGTAGGACTATTAGACTTTATGCTTTATGTGGATTTATTATGTTTAGCATGATTACGATGTGATTAGACCTTGATATTGATTCACTGATGATGTTAGACATATGATTTACATTATGATGTTATTGGGATACTATTCATGTAATTTTAGTTAGAAATTTATTATGTGACTCTCTTGTGATGGATTTTTGAAATGCAAAATTTAGAATTTAATTATGATCTGATTCCTGGATGTTTATATGATCATGTGATGATGTGAGTGTAAATTTCACTTTGCTTGGCCTATTATATACATGTGGGATTAACATTTCATTTGAGTGCGCAGGTGTTTTCTAACGAAGCCACAGATATTCAGAGATCATCCCACACACTGTGTTATTTTCCGTGTAAAGCCAATTTAGTTCCAAGAGGAACCAAGATCAACTATGTGATGCATGATGAATTTTTGTAATGTGATTGTGTGATGTTAGTTGGGTTAGGTCTACCCCTTCTTATATTTGATTTTTTATTGGTGTTGTAAGTTGTAATGTCATTTGAATTTTATTATGAGTTTTAATTTTTGAGACCCCTTTTTATGTGTTTTTACTCAACCTATGGTGCTCAAAATGGGTTAAAATTGACCCTGGGTTGTACCCCTAGGGTCTAAGGGTCATTTGAGCTTGTATAACCTTAGGTAAACTCTCATTTGGTCACTTTAACTTCACCCTAAAGTAAAGTGACGAAAATGGAAGTTTGGGAGGGAGAGGATAAGTGGGTCAAACACTCAACCTCTTCCTTTCCTCTTTCCTAGGTTGGGGGAGTCTTCAAGACCCCTTAATTGTGGAGGACTCAACTCCAAGCCTCTCCCACAATTGGTGAGGGTACCTTGAGATTGAGTAGGCTTTCCTAAGAGGAGATGATTGGGGCACATGTGGTACCCACTCCTTCTTTGACTCCACCTTGCTCTCCCACATATGTTAGAGAGAGCAAGTGGATGGGAGAAAGATTTGGTGGAATGGGTGGATGACATGTGTTACCACCCCATTCCAAGAGTCTTGCAAGTGGTTGGGTGGAGGAGTGAGGAGGTGACATGTGTCACCTCCCCATTCCTCAAGGCTCATGAGAAGAGCTTATTTTAATCCTTCTTGAAGAAAGGGAGGGGGTTGTTGAATCTTTTCCAATTTTTGAATTTTAGTTGCTTTTGGGAAAAAGTTAGAGGAAAAAGGTTGGAGACTAAACTTGGAGGAGGAGATAGAGGAGCTCTACTCAAATATCTTCCATTTGGGCTTTATAAGGTTGGTCTCAAGGCAAATACCTTTCCTTGTGCATTTTCTTTACTTGTATGATGTGTGTGTGAGTTTCATTTTGTTTGTCTTTATTTTGTTGTTGTGGGAAAATTGGGTATGGGAGTTGTGAGAGCCTCTCCATTTGGAGAGAATGCTCAATATGTCTGGGGTGGGGGAGGAGTGAACCTCCTCTAGGTCACATCCTTATCTTTGTGGGATTTTAGCCTTGATGGCAATATGTGTATATGATCGTTTTGTGAAATGGCTTGAGAGCCAAGAGAAAAACTTGTGAAAATATGGTTTAAAGAGATGGCTTGAGGCCTTGAGAAGAAATTGGTTTTGGGAAGTTTTTGGAGTGACACTCTTGAGTTAAGTGATGTCCACTCCCCTACCCCATTAAACTCACCTTGGGTGAGTTTTGTTATGTGAAAGCCATGGGAGTAGTTTGTTTTGGTGTTTCGTATGCATTGTTGTGTTGTGTGTTTACCTTGTGTGAGGTTGACCTCCTTGCTCGGAGGTGACTCATGAGTGAGTCAATGGTAGGGAGGAGAGCAATTCATTGTAGCTTCTTTCCCTTTTGTGTCATTGCAGGATTTCTCCTTGAAACTATGAGATGTTAGAGTAAACACTATTTTTTTTGTGTTGTTATTTTGAGCTCATGAGTGAGCATAGCCATGGTTGGCCTATTTGTAGTTGTGTTATTGAGTAGAGAGTGAATGTGCTCTCTTGAGTTGTAAAGCAAAAAAAAAAATTAATCTTGAGTTGTATTTAACTTCTATGTATTTGGGAGTGAAAGTATATATATTCTGATTTTTTTTTATATGTTATGAGTTGGAGAAAAAAAAAGTGAATATTAGTAAAATGGTTGTTCTATTTCATTGACATGTAAAAGTTTTATTCAAAAAAAAGAAAATTAGATAGTTGTTAATGAAAATGATATTTGTTCATAGTAAGGAAAGATTAGTTACTACTGTTTATTTCAAAAAAAAATGTTTTAATGCATTGTTTTTCCTTTTAAAAAAAAAGGGCGAGAAAATCATATGAAGTGTTGTTTTGTGTTGGCTATATTATTTCAATATCAGCATTATTTAGTGGAAGAAATTTCCATTCCATATCTACATATGTTTTGTTTAAAATCAATAAGAACATTTGTTTCAATGTATATATAATCGTATATATATTTACACACACACACACATGTGTGTGTAAGTATATACATTATAGATAAGTATTTCTTTTTGCCTTTATGCTTCAAATGAAAATATGTGAGATTTAAAATGACATATATATATTTGAATATAAGACATTTTTATTACTGTTAAAAAAAACAGAGTCTGTCTATACACCAATGGAAATAAATATATATATACTCCATTTTTTATTGCTGTCACATATTATAATCTAAAACTGTGTTAATAAAATAAACTGTGTAATGAAATAAATCTGTGTTTTTTTTAAAGGAATGTGAAGCGTTGAAAAGGGTTGTGGTGGGGTTTACACCCCACTGCCACCGTATCTTGAGAGCTTGGGTGTGGGGAGGGGGCCGAGCCCCACCCACACGCCACCGTAGTGGGATGTGGGTGGGGCTCGACCCCCTCCCCAAATCCCCACTTCCATCGCTACTGTCCCCACACCCCTCTAACTCCCCACTCCCCTCGTCGCCTCCATAACCACCACTACCCTCGTGGTCCCTTCACCCTCTACACTGCCCCCTTTGGCGTTGACACAGTAGCGGTTTAAGTGTTAAGACAATGGCGTCCCTGCCACTCGGCCGCATATGCATTTCAGCCTTGGGCCATTCTCAGAGTTGCAGGTTTAAAATGTATACTTTAAACCCTACACCTATTTCATAATATATATATACCTCCGACCCTGTCATTTAATGGAAACCCTCTATTAAAACCAGAGGTATATACATAAAGAAAATAAATTATTAATATATATTAACAAAAAAATATATACGTATACGGGTATTCACAATGTTTAAACCTCCTTTGAGCTTCCATACATGGAGGCTATTTCCCCAAACCTACAAACAAGAAAACAAACAGACTTGAGAGGAAGAACAAAAAAATGAAAACGAAGAGAAATGAGGAAACACAAAGGGAGGCTAGGGTTTTATTTTCATTCTTAAGGAAATTCTTATTTTATTTGTGAAGGGCTTTTAGGGTTTGCATTTTAAAATTGTTTTTATTTAAGTTTTCCCTCTCCTTTTATTTTTATTCTTGGATTGTCTCTCTTGTTATTTTAATTTTATAATGAGGAATTTAGGGAGATTATTCATGGGTGGGTATTTTATTAGTTTAGTTAGATTTTACTATTTGAAATCCCTTATGAGAGAAGTTATGAAATTTTATTATTCCATTTAATATGGTACGACCATTTTAAAAGTTTAGTCTATTAGGTTAGAGGATCTTATCTATTGTTTTTAATTAATTTAAGTGGGGTTAAATGAATATACTTAATTCCCTACATGTGTGGTTATTGAAACGTGATAAATGTATAATTCATTGAAATTAAATTATTGCTTAGGGCATTAATCCAATTATTATTTATTGAGATGTAATTAAATTTAAATCTTTGCAAATAGATTGACACATGTAGACGTTAACCCATAAGGAAAATTTTGTGGTTATTCGAATATTTAATTCAATTGCGTTATTTTGAATAGGATAGAGTGTTTTAATTAATTAGCTAGATTTGTCATTAAACCAACCTAGTAAACTATCGACCAAAATTAGTTTTATTAAAATAAACCCTATTCATGCCCATGAGGCGTTATGCTGTCAGATTTTTCCAAAAAACTAGGGTTTAGTTAGGCTAGTAAATTTAACCTTGTGTAGTGTTGCATTATCATTTTTACTAGCTTGTCGACATTGTGATTTAACATTAAATTTATTCCTATGCTTTAGAATTTGACTTTGATTTCGGTTTGTGTCAAAATCCCATCATTCGCTTAGGTAAACCTAGAGTTTTGATCCTCGATCCTAACCCTACTAGCGAAGTTATTCATGTTGCATCTACCCACCTAGTTGGCCTTCATCGCGTAGGGGAAATGTACATGTGATCGCATTACCTCGCCTTCAACTGACATGTTTACGCCTTATGCGTATTACCACCGAGTACACTTACGCGTGCGAGGGGGTTTCTAGGGATGCGTGGAAATTTTTTGATATTTCATGTCATGACCACATGACAGATGTGGACATGACATGTGCGTTACGTGTCCTGACCACATGGGAAAAGTGGGCATGACATTTGGTATCAGAGCCTAAGTTTAAACACTGGGCTTGTTTGGGCAAATTACTTTTTCTATAATTTTGATTAATTAGTAACTACCTTGTTCTTGTAGGATGCCACCTAGAATGAAGCAAGCGCGTTCGCGCCGTACTGAGTCTGTAGAGATACAAGATGAGTCCACGGCAGAGGGTCAAGGACCAACAGCCTTATAAGAGAAGCAGGCACCGCATGCACCACCAGGGCTTGATATAGGACCTCAGATTTTACAGATGTTACAGGCTATGTTAGAGAAGCTACCGCCAGTTGTACCAGCGCCACTGTAATGTCCCCTTTAGCAAGTCAAAATTTTCTTAACCTTGCACAGAATTTCAACTTGTAAAAGAGAACATTAGTAATCAATTCTTCTTATAATATGAACATATATCAATAATTCAATTATCTAATCCTTAAGTGGATTCATACTTAGGGTTGTCTATTATATGTTAATTTTATTTATTTTCAAACCCTAGTGGAGATGGGGTACTATCTCTTGTTAGGTTGCATGTATCATCCTCTGTGGGTAGTGCCTTTGTATGATGTAACACATGCCCATTCCACCTTAGGTCTTACTCAGTGCCTTTGTATGATGTAACATATGCCCATTCCACCACAGGTCTTACTTATTACCTTTGTATGATGTAGCATAGTCCATTCCACCACAGGTCTTATCCATTGCCTAAGTATGATGTAACATGGTCCATTCCACCGCCGGTCTTATCTACCTTCGAGGTATTAATGCTACTTCTTCCTAACAAGTTTACCTCCAATCTCTCAATGTGTGCTATGCTCTTATATAAATCAAATATGATTACTCTTTATTATGTTTATTTATTTTCAATATCAAAGTTGTATTTAACTCGAAAGTGTTCTCTTGAAAAATATTTTTTTTCCTCCGATGATGTTTTCCTTCTATCTCACAACCTTTCTCTTTCAAGAGATATATTCGAAGAGGCACGTCTCTTATTATGTTTGGTGGTAAAAGACATATGTACCCTCTTATATTTTTTATACTTTATATTAATTCCCTTTTGTGGTAAAACTAGTTCTAACCATACCTAAATCCCTTATCATAAGAGGATAGGTTAAAAGATATTTATTTTATCTTATTATTTATTTATATTATTTGTATTTATATTATATCATTATAATAAATGATATATTATTTATTTTGTATTCTTTGTATTATATCATTTATATCATAATAAATGATATATGATTTATATTATATTATTTATATTTATATTACAATATAAGATAATAATAATAATATTTGTATTTATATTATTAGATATATTTATACATATTGTTATTTATAATATGGATATTATATTTTAATTATAACAAAATATTCATACAATAATATTATTTATTAAATAATATATAATGTATGTAATTATTTCTATTATCCCAAATAATATTTTACAAACCATCTTTATCATGTTCAAATCTACTTTAACAGTGTCTTAGATATGGCGACATGACAACCCTCCCCACTCAAGATTGCTTGTCCTCAAGCAACTATAATTAGGTATCTTATAATATTTTATAACATTATATTTATTGAGGTTTATGTACACAATAAATACAATAAATATTTGGAGCTAGTTGTTTACATATATTTTAATTTGTTTTTCTCATGCCATTTCAAGTCGTAGGTCACCCATAGAGATATTTTAATTATTTTATTCACTATTTCATTTAGTATATTTACTTAATGTAATTTTAAGAGTTATTTTATTCTTATTTATTTTTTACCTTATTTACTCATTATTTATTAATTAAATATTTGTAAGTAAATTTTAATTTTTTTAATGTTGCATCATAACATATTGAGTAAATTTTAATTTTTAATGTTACATCTATATATTTAAAATATTTTATCAATGTATTAAACACTATTATTCCAGCAAATTCATACCTAGGTTTTCATTGATTCTTGCTTTTTTTATTTATTTTTATTTTTATTTAACTATTATTCACAAGATGGCAGGATCACTGCTCTGATACCACTGTGAGGAACCGCGTGCTGAGTCGTGAGCTGAGCCACGTGTAGAGCCCCGCGTCGAGCTGCGAGAGGTGCCACGTGTAGAGCCCTTTGTAGAGATACCAGATACCACAGTGGATGAGGTAGGGTCAGCTTACAAAGCACGGAGTAGGAGTCCTCTGCGACATGCGAGACAAGATGAGACTATGAGGGTAGAGCAGGTGTATCATGGACCTTATGAGTATGGTATGTATGAGCCAGTCATAGGGCATAGAGACAGAGGAGACCCCATCAGAGACCTACTTAGGCTTAATCAACCCACCTTCGCAGGAGCTGCAGAAGGAGCCAAGGCTGAGGCTTGGCTTATCAGTCTGGATAGATGCTTTGCATTGCGACCTTATGGAAGTAACATGAAGGCACACGTGGTAGTACACCTCTTGAGAGATGCAACAGCTACTTGGTGGTGCACTGAGGAGTGCAAGCACTATTTATCGTTAGACACACTCACATGGGACACATTTATAGAGTGCTTTAATGCACGATACTTGTCAGACCATTATAGGCAGTGCTGGATAGATGAGTTCCATGACTTACAGCAGAGAGGACTCACGGTTGTGCAGTATGAGAGAAGATTTATCAAGCTTTCACATTATGTAGAGTATCTCCATGATGAGAAACTCCTAGTTCATAAGTTTATCAGAGGATTGAACCATAGCATAGCAGGGCCTGTACGCATGGCAGGCCCCCAAACATTGAGCGATGCCGCCAAGAAGGCATACATAGCTGAGGAGATACAGGGACAAGGGTAGGGTTCATGCCCTTAGTTTCAGGATTGTGGGCAGCAGCAGGATCAGCAGAGTTACCGCAGACACCCCAGAGAGGAGGATTTAGTTCTCCATCATTACCTCCTAGGCCTCCACAACAACAACAGCAGAATCAGTAGAGGTCTAGACCCCAACAAAGGGCACAGGGAGGACAGAATCGAGGTTGGCATCAATAGGGCCTGCGTAGAGATCAGAGGCAGCAGGGACCACCTACGGGACCCGCGAGGTCACAACAGTCATATAGGGGTTCACAGGGATCCACAGGTAGATTTAGATAGCAGCAGTCGGGTAGGACTTAGACTGGATAGGCACAGGCTCGGGGCCCACGCTATGTGTGTGGTGGAGCGGGACATCTAGCCATAGAGTGCCCACAGGGCTTTATGGCAAGGGGACAGCCCCATTCAGGAGGGTTAGAGTAGACGGTAGGAGATGTGGGCAAGTCCCACAGCATGTTCACAGTGGTTGATAACCGCCAGGCTGATTTCCAGGGATCAGTGATTTATACATCCAGTATGATCGGGGGTACTGATGGGGAGCCTCCACCTAAATGCACAACTGATCGATCGGTGAGAGCCCAACTCGTGTCTCAGCGATCTACATCCTTTGCCTATCGGCAGGATAATTACTATCGACGAACTCTAGTTCTGTTATGCCGATGCACCGATGGATCTCCGTCGGTATTCTTTACCCCATATCACCCGATATGCCCTGATCGGTAAGACTGCGGCTTCATTCAATGGCTTAAACCCCTCTTTGGTCAGACTATCCTCGTCACTCTGAGCAAGGAATACTTCCCCGACGGCCTTTGTCTCACCGACAACAACCTCCAACTCCTCCAGTCCAAACCCTAGCACATGGAGATGCTAGGTAATCTATTGTGCACAACCAAATTTGGTCCTCTGCACCACTAAATAGGAAAATGAAATAGAAAACAAATGAATATTATACAATGAATCCATTCCACTGATTTTGACAGAAATCTCACCAATGGAATGCTTCACATTGCCATATCGTAACAATGGAAATACAGAAAGGAAAAGAGATCTACAGCTATGCAATTTGTAATTACAGAGAATGGAAACAAAAATGACAACACAGAATAGTTTGATTCTCCTTAACACAATGCATGATTACACACAATCTCCAATTCGATCTAGTTATAATACAATGCTTGATCTTGTTCATTTCCCTAGTTTTATAAACTCACTAGGGTAGTACCGAACTGACTCCAAGCGGCTGGGAGAGCCTAACTGATTTCCAAGCGGCTAGGAGACCAACCGTCTAACCACTAACAATTGACAATCATGACCTAAGTCCCTTGGGACTTACAAAATGAACCTAGAAATAAACTGAAATTACATGCATTGTCAAATAGACCTTATTACAACCTAAAACATGATTCAAATGCCTCATGGAGGCCACCTTGTGTTAGGTGCTCCATTACCATACATCCCACCTAGAAAAGAACTCATGTCCCATGAGTTGAGTCTGTGTCTTGCTCCACCTATATCCTTTGCTGCATCATGTCTTCCCCATGATCTCTAGACCACAACTTGCTTCCATGGAACCAAAAATTCATGCCTAGCATTGTAGACTCTACTCACACCTTGCCATGAGTGAGTACTTGCAATCAAACTTGGATGTTGCATGCCATGATTGCTTACTATCATCTCTTCCTGAACACCTGCATTCAAAATCTTCTTTGATACTACTTGTACTGCTGCTATGGTAGAATATGTTTGCCTTGCAACTATTGTTGGCTCTAGAGGACAAACAATAGTCCCTACGAGGATAGCATCCTCTTCTTTCCAATCAACTTGTAGCTGCCTAGAGACTTGCACTTTGACCTTCTTCTGATCCATTTCAGACATTACTATCTGATCTCCATCATTCAAAACTGAAATCACCTTCAAACTGTGATCTTTGGTATCCTCACGCCTTGAGGAATCTTCAACTGTCCTTGTCTCTTCTTCATTGATCTTCACAAACTCTTTTGTACCCATCAAAATGATCTTGGCTGCCTACTGTGTTGCAGCACCTTCTTGCAATGGTGTCATCACAAAAGTCTTTCCATCCTTCTTGATGGTGTATGTGTTAGCATATCCATCATACAATGCTTGCCTATCAAATTGCCATGGTCTACCTAAAAGTAGGTGACAACACTCCATGGGCAAAATGTCACATAAAATTCTCTCCTTAAATTCTCCAATCTGAAAATCAACATATGCCTACTCACTTACCAAAAGTGATTGACTGTCACTTACCCAAGATGCCCTGTAAGGAGTTTGATGAAGAATCCTTTCTATGTTCAATTTATCCACCATTTCCCTAGATACCATATTAGCTGTTGAACCAGAATCTATGACTACCTTGCATATTTTACCTTTGCTTTTGCAATTGATCCTGAAAAGAGCTCTCCTTTGTGATGGTTCAGTCTTCACTGGTTCTTTGAGCAACGTCCTCTTGATCATCAAACTTTCTCCCATTTATGATTCTAGAGTCACTTCAGGAGTTGTCCCACGCCCTGCATCCTCTTTAGTCAATGTGGTTCTCCTCTCATTACCATGAGAAGTTGAGGCCTTCTCTGGACACTTATAAGCTGGATGCCCATCTGATCACAATTATAACATCTCATGTTGGAGAACTTGGATTCTCTACCTGATCCATTTGTCCTACCTCTTTCATTTGGCCTTCTTCCTTGGTAGCCTCCTATGCTACTTGAGTCTCCAACTTGCTCTTCTTGGTTAGACTCACCACTAGGCCTCTGGTTAGGGCTTCTGCCTCCAAAACTGCCTCAAAAATTTTTGTCACCTCTTCCTCTACTCTGCTGCTCACCTTTCCTCTTCAACTTCTCTTCAGCTCTTAATGCTACTTGAAAACATTTTTCCATAGTTTCAGGGGTAAACAAACTTATCTCATCTTGAATATTGATCCTCAAACCATTTAAATACCTTGCTATCTTAGCTTTTTCATCCTCCATGTACCCACAAGGAAGAGTGTATTTGTGAAACTCCTCAGTGTAAGTAGCCGCATCCATATCTTTTTGCGTAAGGTTTTGCATATGCCTATAAATCTGCACCTCGTAGTTAGATGGAAGGAACTGAGACTTGATCTTCTCTAGCATTTTGCTCCATGAAGAGATCATACTTTTCCCATTCTTAACCCTTTCTCCTTGGGTGTAATTCCACCATGTAAGGGCAACACCTTTGAGTTTAGTCTTTGCAAACTTAACTTTCTTACTGTCAGGAACTTCCTTGTATTCGAAGTAGTTGTTCAGAGCCTCAATCCACTCCATAACTTCATTAGCATTCATCTTTCCACTTGTTGACATTACTTCTGAATCAGCATTAGGGTTTGCCACTTCTAATGCACAGGCAGATTCAGGCCAACTGAATACAGGAGGTTGCGTGAGCTCCTCCCCTTCACTTCTGGTTCTGCCGCACCAAGGGGGGTATCCCTATAACTTAAGATGTAACCTTGACTGGCTCAAAGATAGAAAGATCTGACTTGACAACAGCAGGCAGAATGCTCTCATGTATGGACCAAGATCTGTATGATAGATCACAAGGCTGGCAACATTCTTGGACATGATGTCTGGTTGGGTATGAGAGCATGCAGGGGGTTCCTAATCCTACTCCTACAACTAACAGGTGGAAGTATGAAGTGTTTTAGTTTGAATTTGGATGCAAAGCTGGACATGGTGTATAACACAAGAACACAGCATGACTGGTGCCTATCCAGGGCTTGGAGTCAGTAGACATACACCTGTGAATGATCAGCATAAATAGCTAAAACTGGATTTCAGGGGGATACACATGATATCTGCCTTACAGATATCTCCCAATATAGAGTGTTGAGCTATCTCTACTTATGGCATCCCTACTGCAGTATACCCTTCCCAATGTTCAACCTGAAAACAGTTTAATCTGCCCCTTGAGCAGAGGTTAAAAGATCAGACATTCAACATAGGAATTCTATGCTCTAGAATCTAAACATAAGCAAACATCCAGATCCAGAAGAAGGATACATGCAATACTGGAGACAGAATTAACACAACACATGCTAAGGTAGCATTACTCATATAAGATCAACCATGAAACCAGTGGATTCATGCCAAGTCCTACAACAGGAGATACATAAACTCACAAGAAAAACTGTACAGAGCAACCAGATCAGCTGGTTTTGGATTACAGAGCCAAAAATCTACAACTTTCAACAACCTTGAATGATCAACACCATCTGCATTATATAGCAGGAGGGTGTCTTCAGCATTAACTACCAGGTTGACCAAAATTCCCGCCAGATATACAGTACCATAGAAATGGCGCTCAAACTTGAATGCAGTAGGTAGGGGAGGAGACAGGAAGATTTTTCGAGCCTTACGCCGCCGCCTAGGGATTCAGATCTTCAATCAGGTACAACATTCGTCCACGCCATCGCCCATACCTCTGCAACAATCACCATTGATGGCGCACCAACCCGCGGCCTCGGGAAGAACATCAAACAGACAGTCGCAACCGCTTCCCGCCGAGATTCATCATCATGATATTTCGAATATGCAGGATAACATTATCCCACATGCACCCCGCAGCAACCTCCTTTGCACTTTATATACTAGGTCATGAGCATATATCATGTCGGCGCTTTTGCTCCTGACGACACTAGTATAGACTTCATCATCATCATCCTCCAGCAGCATGATATCCTGTTGTTCGAAATATCACCCTGACGTCATCATGATATTTGAAACATAACCTTCATGATAATCGGCACAACCTGATCCTTCGGAGGAACATCCTCCTGCTGAGCTTATAACAAAAGTCTGGCCGATGAACATCCTGATGACGTCATCATCATATCCTGCTGACGTCATCATCATATCTGCCTACTGCACACCTCCTCATATCCGGATGACGTCATCATCATGTTTGCAAATATCAGGAGGTCTCTTCAAGATGATCAGTGTTAGAAATATGACCCCCGCGGGACCTTGATGACGACATCATCATATTAACATCATCATGATATTCGGAAGACAACCGGATATTTGGAAATATCCTCCTGATGTTCAAATATCAGGTTGCACTGTAGCTCCTCTATAAGATCGGGGCGATAACTGAATATGATGATGTTGCTTGAAAAGATCACCCCCCGGAGATAATGCGCGAAGCCAACAGGCGGATATCTCCTTGATATTAGCATCATCATGATGCTCGAACAAACAAACTTATATCCGGGTGATATGAAAATATCACCCCTTCCTTCGGAATATCATGATGCAGTTAGGCAGAAAGAAAAATATCACCCTGATATACGGATGACGTCAGCATCATCAGGATGAGAAACAAAGAACAAGAAGTGATACAACATCATCAGGATGATATTGACTAAGATCATCCTGACGTTCGAAATATGATGACCCTAGTGAATATCGGGTCGTACTTGAAACTCTTCAACATCATCATCAGGATGATCATAACCAAGATCACCCGATGATAGAAATATCACCCCGGCGAAATATCATGAAGGCAGAAAATATGATGACCTCCACAAGCAGCAGGATGACAACTGAAAAAATGATGATGATGACGACCCTTAGGATAAAACAAGTTAGGTCGAGCAACTCAAAGAATAAGCAACATCATCATCATGCTCGCGCAAGGTGATAAATGGAAGATCACCGAAGACTTTGAAACATCACCCTCGCAAGCAGATAAGGGCGCACTGTAGCTCGTCAGCATCATCAGGATAAAACCCGAACATCACCCGACAGCGAAATATGATGATGACGATGAGAAACCGGTCGACGAAGAACATGATGATGCTGACCCTCATGGAAACAAACATGATGATGATGACCTCCTCCTCAAGAAAATATGATGATGCAGCTGAAAAATACTGAGGAGGTCCGTTACTTAGAGCATTTTTTGGATACTTAGGGAGAGTGCCTGAATGAAAATTGCTCAGAAAACCACCAGTCAATTCAGGCGTCAACAGTGGCTCTGTCTGGGGACGTGCAGGTGAAAGACTGCAGCGAGAACCCCAGATCTCTGGGATGCAGACCAGTCCCTTATCCATTGGGCACAGAGTCAAATACTGCACTGACCTGCATCACCCAACACACTTGATGGCCTAAGGCCACCAAGAAAAGAAAAACATGTATCTCCCTTTGTCAAATATCTTGTTTTCATCTGCATGCACTGGGTCAAGCTTGGAGATACTGTCAGGATCCACCCACAAACAAATCTTGTCATCTGCACATTCAACCCTCTGATTTGGCTTGTCATCATCCTTGTGCAGATAACCCTCAGCATCATGTGACATGTGGGTGCAGAATGTTTCAGGCAATGCATGCTCAAATGGTATGTAACACCTATCATCATCTGCATCAGCAGTATGCATTGTAAAATGATCTCCTAGTTGGACTGCAAATAGGAAACACTCAGAGTCCACCACACAACTAGGAAGATCAGGGCTCATTGTGTTATATGCTGGCCTATCAAAAGAAAAGCTTTCAAAATCACAATTGTGCACATCATGTACACAACCATCTGGTACACCAGGCTGGAAAAGATCAGGCTCTGACACCTCTTTACAATCAGGCACATTTTTACAATCACTTACCTGATGTATGTTGTTTCCTCTTTCATCAGGATGAGAAACAGAATCCAAGCCAAAAATAGTGTCTAGATCTTCACCACACTTAGACAGATCCTCATCACCACATGTGTCATAAATGGGTGGCCCAGGTACATCAGCTTCATCATAGTATGCCATTTGTTCATGGGCAGCAGAGCATACCTCTTCATCACCAATGGATTCATTCTGTGGAGGAGTATCAGCCTGTGTATCATAAGCAAAACAGCCATCAAATGAAAAACAGTCATGCTCTGAACTAGCACTTATTTCAATTTCTGACTGCTCTTCATGATCTCCATGTGTTTGAAAGATAGGCAATGGGTCACACATAGGACTGCCTCTCTCTTTGCTTATATCTTCTCTGTCTTGAGTACAATACTCACAATTTTCTCCACAGGTCCATTCTAAAAATTGCTCATTGCTGTCCACAACCTCATTGTTGTCTTCATGGTCAGATGCCTCATGATTGCAATGGGAATCCTCATTAGTCCTTTCACTGGCATCCTCAACATTCATCTTTTCATCTTCACATGATGCCTTCATGACTTGGTCATTTGCAGCTTCATAACCATTTTTCACACCAAGGCCTGGGGACAGGGGTTTCAGCAGGTGCATATTTCTCATTTCTTCTACATTCTCAATGAACCTGTATGCCATCTGCATACTTGTCACCTTGAAATCCCTCAGTAATGCACTAGAGCCCTCCTCAAAAGCTTCAAAGAATATGCCAACACAGGCTGAAATATCAGGTCTGAAACTTTCAGGGACATGTGAAAGGGCTACTGCAAACCTATGACTGAAATCAACACATGGCTCTTCATCTTGTTTTCTGATTCTCATCAATTCTGCAACAAGATCAGCCGGTTCTTTTGCAAATTCTTCTTTGAAACAATCAGCAAGTTCATCCCAACAGGCAAAGGATCTCTTTGGAAAGCTCAAATACCAGTCTTTTGCTTTTGCATCAAAGGACCTAACAAGAAACCTCATCCACATATCCTCATCTCTGAATGAATATTTTCCCATAAAACTTTGAAAATTTTGGATATGTGCATTCCCATCACATACATTGTGACCACTAAATCTAGGCATCTGACAGTATATCCTAGCAGGCATAGTTTCTACTTTATAATCTACCCATGACAAATCCAGTTGGTCATACAAAGGATCAAAAGGGCTGACAGGAGGTTTAGCTTTTTGACTGGCAGACACAACAGGGTTATTACTTCTTAACTTGGCCTGCTCAGCCTCTAAGAGTATCAACCTATTTCTTATCTCTTCAATCCCTTTATCCAACATTTTACCACTGAGTGTGGGATAACTCATACTTGGATTCATAAAAATCTTACTCCTAGACATCCTTTGTCTGTCTAAGACCTAAGGCTTCCCCTGGCATCTAACTTATGCAGTAAAACAGCAAATAAAGGGGAAGTAACAAGGTACCTTTTCTCATACAGATGCAGAAATATGTACATCTTTCAACCAATAACATACATCTATCTTTCATGTGCATTTAGATCTTTTTTGCAGAGTCGCCACCTCTCCAGAGAGGACAAAATTTACAGCAGCTGAAAGCTACTTCTCCAGGTTCATTCCACCAGCAGAGCATCATTTTGTTAGTGACTCGGATGGGTCACAAGTATTATTCTTTATTTTATCAATCCTTCCCCAGCAGAGTCGCCAATTTGTTGACATTACTTCTGAATCAGCATTAGGGTTTGCCACTTCTAATGCACAGGCAGATTCAGGCCAACTGAATACAGGAGGTTGCGTGAGCTCCTCCCCTTCACTTCTGGTTCTGCCGCACCAAGGGGGGTATCCCTATAACTTAAGATGTAACCTTGACTGGCTCAAAGATAGAAAGATCTGACTTGACAACAGCAGGCAGAATGCTCTCATGTATGGACCAAGATCTGTATGATAGATCACAAGGCTGGCAACATTCTTGGACATGATGTCTGGTTGGGTATGAGAGCATGCAGGGGGTTCCTAATCCTACTCCTACAACTAACAGGTGGAAGTATGAAGTGTTTTAGTTTGAATTTGGATGCAAAGCTGGACATGGTGTATAACACAAGAACACAGCATGACTGGTGCCTATCCAGGGCTTGGAGTCAGTAGACATACACCTGTGAATGATCAGCATAAATAGCTAAAACTGGATTTCAGGGGGATACACATGATATCTGCCTTACAGATATCTCCCAATATAGAGTGTTGAGCTATCTCTACTTATGGCATCCCTACTGCAGTATACCCTTCCCAATGTTCAACCTGAAAACAGTTTAATCTGCCCCTTGAGCAGAGGTTAAAAGATCAGACATTCAACATAGGAATTCTATGCTCTAGAATCTAAACATAAGCAAACATCCAGATCCAGAAGAAGGATACATGCAATACTGGAGACAGAATTAACACAACACATGCTAAGGTAGCATTACTCATATAAGATCAACCATGAAACCAGTGGATTCATGCCAAGTCCTACAACAGGAGATACATAAACTCACAAGAAAAACTGTACAGAGCAACCAGATCAGCTGGTTTTGGATTACAGAGCCAAAAATCTACAACTTTCAACAACCTTGAATGATCAACACCATCTGCATTATATAGCAGGAGGGTGTCTTCAGCATTAACTACCAGGTTGACCAAAATTCCCGCCAGATATACAGTACCATAGAAATGGCGCTCAAACTTGAATGCAGCAGGTAGGGGAGGAGACAGGAAGATTTTTCGAGCCTTGCGCCGCCGCCTAGGGATTCAGATCTTCAATCAGGTACAACATTCGTCCACGCCATCGCCCATACCTCTGCAACAATCGCCATTGATGGCGCACCAACCCGCGGCCTCGGGAAGAACATCAAACAGACAGTCGCAACCGCTTCCCGCCGAGATTCATCATCATGATATTTTGAATATGCAGGATAACATTATCCCACATGCACCCCGCAGCAACCTCCTTTGCACTTTATATACTAGGTCATGAGCATATATCATGTCGGCGCTTTTGCTCCTGACGACACTAGTATAGACTTCATCATCATCATCCTCCAGCAGCATGATATCCTGTTGTTCGAAATATCACCCTGACGTCATCATGATATTTGAAACATAACCTTCATGATAATCGGCACAACCTGATCCTTCGGAGGAACATCCTCCTGCTGAGCTTATAACAAAAGTCTGGCCGATGAACATCCTGATGACGTCATCATCATATCCTGCTGACGTCATCATCATATCTGCCTACTGCACACCTCCTCATATCCGGATGACGTCATCATCATGTTTGCAAATATCAGGAGGTCTCTTCAAGATGATCAGTGTTAGAAATATGACCCCCGCGGGACCTTGATGACGACATCATCATATTAACATCATCATGATATTCAGAAGACAACCGGATATTTGGAAATATCCTCCTGATGTTCAAATATCAGGTTGCACTGTAGCTCCTCTATAAGATCGGGGCGATAACTGAATATGATGATGCTGCTTGAAAAGATCACCCCCCGGAGATAATGCGCGAAGCCAACAGGCGGATATCTCCTTGATATTAGCATCATCATGATGCTCGAACAAACAAACTTATATCCGGGTGATATGAAAATATCACCCCTTCCTTCGGAATATCATGATGCAGTTAGGCAGAAAGAAAAATATCACCCTGATATACGGATGACGTCAGCATCATCAGGATGAGAAACAAAGAACAAGAAGTGATACAACATCATCAGGATGATATTGACTAAGATCATCCTGACGTTCGAAATATGATGACCCTAGTGAATATCGGGTCGTACTTGAAACTCTTCAACATCATCATCAGGATGATCATAACCAAGATCACCCGATGATAGAAATATCACCCCGGCGAAATATCATGAAGGCAGAAAATATGATGACCTCCACAAGCAGCAGGATGACAACTGAAAAAATGATGATGATGACGACCCTTAGGATAAAACAAGTTAGGTCGAGCAACTCAAAGAATAAGCAACATCATCATCATGCTCGCGCAAGGTGATAAATGGAAGATCACCGGAGACTTTGAAACATCACCCTCGCAAGCAGATAAGGGCGCACTGTAGCTCGTCAGCATCATCAGGATAAAACCCGAACATCACCCGACAGCGAAATATGATGATGACGATGAGAAACCGGTCGACGAAGAACATGATGATGCTGACCCTCATGGAAACAAACATGATGATGATGACCTCCTCCTCAAGAAAATATGATGATGCAGCTGAAAAATACTGAGGAGGTCCGTTACTTAGAGCATTTTTTGGATACTTAGGGAGAGTGCCTGAATGAAAATTGCTCAGAAAACCACCAGTCAATTCAGGCGTCAACACCACTAAACATAGGGACATCTATCTGAGCCTCCGAAGAGTCCTTGCCAATTGCCTTGATGGCTTCCAGAAATTGCTTTTGTTCAACTGGTATCTTTGCCTCTTCTTGTTCCTTTGCTTCTTCCTCTTTCTCTTCTCTCCATCTAAATCGTCCTCTATCCTTTTTCCTATCTTCATTGCCTTTAATTCTACCTTGAGTGCTTCCTTGACCCTAGTTTTGATCATCTCTTCCATCTCTTGAAATTTCTTGACCACTTCGGTGGTCATCCCCTTTGGAGGCATATTGCTAGCCTCTCCGTCGCTCTCTCTGTCTGACATAAACATTCACAGACAACGCCAACACTTTTGCAAATCCTCAATTCAACTACAACACAATGCTTAATCAGCTGTCCCTCCTACATGCTACTCCACAGACCCATTCCTCTCATCCAACAACAGATCCTGGAGATGCACTACCACTCTCTCTCGCAGTGGCTTCACTTTGCACCCTCTTCCAGCCAAATCTCTATTGGTGAATGTCCTGGACAGTCCTCATCATCGTCTGCCCACACACTACAGGAATAGGATTCATCTGCCTTCATAAAATCAAATACACAACACCTCCGCCCAGAGCTTTTGCTAGCTCTGATACCAATATGATGGGGAGCCTCCACCTAAATGCACAACTGATCGATCGGTGAGAGCCCAACTCGTGTCTCAGTGATCTACATCCTTTGCCTATCGGCATGATAATTACTATCGGTGAACTCCAGTTTTGTTATGCTGATGCACCAATGGATCTTCGTCAATATTCTTTACCCCGTATCACCTGATATGCCCCAATCGCTAAGACTGTGACTTCATTCGATGACTTAAACCCCTCTTCAGCCAGACTATCCTCATCGCTCTGAGTAAGGAATACTTCCCCAACGGCCTTTGTCTCACCAACAACAACCTCCAACTCCTCTAGTCCAAACCCTAGCACATGGAGATGCTAGGTGATCTACTGTGCACAACCAAATTTGGTCCTTTGTGCCGCTGAACAAGAAAATGAAATAGAAAACAAACGAATATTATAGAATGAAGCCATTCCACTGATTTTGACAGAAATCTCACCAGTGGAATGCTTCACATTGCCATATTGCAACAACAGAAATATAGAAAGGAAAAGAGATCTACAGCTATGCAATTTGTAATTACAGAGAATGGAAACAAAAATGACAACACAGAATAGTTCGATTCTCCTTAACATAATGTACGATTACATACAATCTCCAATTTGATCTGGTTACAATACATATGCTTGATCTTGTTCATTTTCTTGGTTTTATAAACTCGCCAAGGTAGTACCGAACTGACTCCAAGCAGCTGGGAGATCGATTCCAAGTGGCTGGGAGAACCTAACTAATTTTCAAGCGGCTGGGAGACCAACCATCTAGCCACTAACAATTGACAATCGTGACCTAAGTCCCTTGGGACTTACAAAATGAACCTAGAAACAAACTAAAATTACATGCATTGGTCAAATAGACCTTATTACAACCCAAAATGTGATTTCCTAAACAAAACATGATTCAAATGCCTTATGGAGGCCACCTTGTGTTAGGTTCTCCTGCACCAGGTACCCCCATTTCTATTCTTTTTGACTCTGGAGCTACTGATTCCTTTCTCTCTACATCGTTAGTGGAGCGTTGCAGGCTGGTGGCCTCTAGGCAGGACATTAGGTGGGAGGTTGAGTTGGCCACTAGGGCCAGGATGTCAGTAGATGCCTTGGTTCAGAATTATGAGATCTCTTTGGGGTCCACTACATCTTGTGACCTTATAGTTATGCCATTAGGATCCTACGATGTGGTTTTGGGTATGGACTGGCTTGCGGCTCATAGAGCCAAGCTAGATTGTCACCGAAAGGTGATTAGTTGCTTAGATGATCATGGTACATCAGTTGAGATAGTGGGCATTCAGAAGTCCACAGCAGTTCGTATGATATCCGCTCAGCAGCTCAAGCACTGCATTTGGAAGGGATGCCAGATGTTCGCTATTACAATTAGTGACAGATCGAAGGACGAGCCTGAAGCATCATTGGATGATCATCCCATCTTGAGAGAGTTTGCCGACGTGTTTCCAATAGAGTTACCAGGGATGCCACCCCGTCATGAGATAGACTTCCATATTGATGTAGTGCTGGGTGCTGAGCCAATGTCTCATGCACCCTACAAGATGACCACTCATGAGCTTACAAAGCTCAAGTTGCAACTTGAGGACTTGCTTGAGAAGGGGCACATCCGACCCAGTGTTTCACCTTGGGGCGCTCCGATCATCTTCGTGAAGAAGAAGGATGGGTCACTTCGGTTATACATGGATTATAGGTAGTTGAATAAGGTGATGGTGAAGAACCGTTACCCTCTGCCTAGGATTGATGATCTTTTTGATCAGATGCAGGGAGCCAGAGTGTTCTCGAATATTGATCTGAAGTCCAACTATCACCAGTTGCACATCACAAAGGTGGATATTCATAAGACTGCCTTCTGAACTAGATATGGCCACTATGAGTTGACTGTGGTACCCTTCGGTTAGATGAATGCCCCTGCAGTGTTCATGAGTTTCATGAATGGGGTGTTCCGCACTTACTTGGATCGGTTCGTGATCATTTTTCTTGACGATATTTTGATCTATTCACAGACCAAGGAGGAGCATGTGGATCACTTGCGTCAGGTTTTGTAGTGCTTGAGAGAGCAGCAGCTTTATGGCAACTTGGTGAAGTATGCCTTTTTCAAGACTAAGGTGCAGTATCTAAGACACATCTTATCTGGCGATGGCATCTCCGTAGATCCATCGAAGATCAGGGCTATCAGAGATTGGTCAGCACCCACCAGTGTGACAGAAGTCAAGAGCTTCATGGGTTTAGCTGGTTACTACCGCAGATTTGTAGAGGGCTTTTCTAGGATAGCGCACCCCATTACTTCCCTACAGCAGAAAGGGAAGAGTTTCACTAGGACCGAGAAGTGGGAGAGGGCCTTTGGGGTCCTCAAGGAGCATCTTATCAGTGCTCCCATCTTAGCGGTTCCTGATCCTACAGAGGATTTTGTACTTTGTACAGATACATCTCTTGAAGGCTTGGGAGTCATGCTTATGTAGGGTGGTAGAGCGATTGCATATGAGTCGCGTAAGCTCAAGAGACATGAGCTGAACTACCATACTCATGATTTAGAGCTCGTGGTAGTGGTACATGCTCTTGTTCATTGGAGACACTTTCTTCTGGGTCGTCGATTTGAGCTTCATTCAGACCACCATAGTTTGTAGTACATATTCACACAACCTAATTTGAACGCCCACCAGCGGCGTTGGATGGAGCTTTTATGCGAGCATGACTTTGATGTCCACTACATCAAAGGGAAGGGAAACGTGGTCACTGACTCTTTGAGTCGAAGGCGCCATGAGATCCTGACCTTGACCTTGAGTGTGGACTTGAGAGAGTGCATCATTCAGCATCTACCTGAGGATGAGTGGTTTCTGGAGGTGCAGCAGGAGATCCAGTCATAGAGGGCCCTTAAGGGAAAATTTGTAGGATATTCCCTTGAGTCAGATGGGTTACTTAGGCATCGTCAATGCATCTATGTACCCCGTGTAGGTGACCTTTGTGCAGTAGTTATTTTTGTGGCTCATAGAGCACCTTATGCAACACACCCAGGGGTAAAGAAGATGCATGCCGACTTACGACAGTTATACCATTGGGCAGGTATGAGACGGGATATTGCAGAGTATGTTGCTCATTGCCTTGAGTTCCAGAGGGTCAAGGCCAAGCATCAGCATCCAGCAGGTCTTTTATACCCTCACGTGATACCTGAGTGGAAATGGGACACCATTTCCATGGACTTCATTGTTGGTATTCCTATGTCATCACGCCGCCATGATGCCATCATGGCGACGGTTGACAAGTTGACCAAGGTGGCGCATTTCTCACCTGTATGCACGATGTACAATGCACCATCAGTGGCGAGAGTATCCTTGGATTAGATTGTTAGACTACATGGGGTACCTCACCGCATCATTTCTGATAGGGATTCAGTGTTCACATCAGCCTTTTGGAGAACTTTGCAGCAGGCGTTGGGCACACAACTCAACTTCAGTTCCGCTTATCATCCTGAGACAGATGGTTAGATAGAGAGGGTTAATTAGGTTCTTGAGGATATGCTCCATATGAATGTCATGGATCACCAGAGTAGATGGGAGGAGTATCTATATCTAGTTGAGTTTGCCTACAATAATGGGCATCACAGCTCGTTGGGTATGCCTCCTTTTCAGGCCTTATACGCAGACCTTGTAGGACACCTTTGAGTTGGGACCGTATTGAGGACAGGGCTACGATAGGGCCAGAGTTGGTTCAGGATATGGAGCAGCAGGTGACTTTGATTAGGCAGAGACTTCAGGAGGCACAAGATCGACAGAAGAAGTATGCCGATGCTAAGACGGTAGATCGAAGCTTCTCAGTTGGGGATAGAGTATTCTTGAGAGTGTGACCGCACAAGAGTCCAATTTGTTACGAAAAGGGCTCTAAGCTCACACCTCATTTTGTTGGGCCTTTTGAAATCTTGGATCGAATAGGACCCGTAGCCTATCATCTAGCCTTGCCACCTAGCCTGTCACGCATCCACGATATTTTTCATATTTCTATTTTGCGGCGTTACATATCTGATTTATCTCATGTATTGGATTGGAGTGCTCTTCAGGTAGAGGCAGACGGTCAATTGGCTTTGGAGCTAATTTTCATATTGGCTCATCGAACGTAGGGCCTTTGAGGTTGAGGGTTGGACTGGGTTAGGGTCTAGTGGGACATGTACGATGAGGTCACGGCGACATGGGAGGATGCAGCTAGATTGAGGGCCCTTTATCCTCACCTCTTTGATGACTTCCAGGAGGAAGTACAGTCTTAGGGGGGGAGGATGTAATACCTACAATTTCATTCCCTTATATTTGACTACTTTATTTTTACTATTGGTGACACATATTAGACTTATGGGACTATTGATCCCGATTTGCAGGACTATTAGACTTTATACTTTATGTGGATTTATTATGTTTAGTATGATTACGATGTGATTAGACCTTGATATTGATTCACTGATGATGTTAGACATATGATTTACATTATGATGCTATTGGAATACTATTCATGTGATTTTAGTTAGAAATTTATTATGTGACTCTATCTTGTGATGGATTTTTGAAATGCAAAATTTAGAATTTAATTATGATGTGATTCCTTGATGTTTATATGATCATGTGATGATGTGAGTGTATGTTTCACTTTGCTTGGGCTATTATATACATGTGGGATTAACATTTCATTTGAGTGCGCAGGTGTTTTCTAACGAAGCCACGGATATTCAGAGATCATCCCACACACTATGTTGTTTTCCGTGTAAAGCCAATCTAGTTCCAAGAGGAACCAAGATAAACTATGTGATGCATGATGAATTTTTGTAATGTGATTGTGTGATGTTAGTTGGGTTAGGTCTACCCCTTATTATATTTAATTTTTGATTGGTGTTATAAGTTGTAATGTCAGTTGAATTTTATTTTGAGTTTTAATTTTTGAGACCCCTTTTTATGTGTTTTTACTCAACCTATGGTGCTCAAAATGAGTTAAAATTGACCCTGGGTTGTACCCCTAGGGTCTAGGGGTCATTTGAGCTTGTATAACCTTAGGTAAACTCCCATTTGGTCACTTTAACTTCACCCTAAAGTAAAGTGACGAAAATGGAAGTTTGGGAGGGAGAGGATAAGTGGGTCAAACACTCAACCTCTTCCTTTCCTCTTTCCTAGGTTGGGGGAGTCTTCAAGACCCCTTAATTGTGGACTCAACTCCAAGCCTCTCCCACAATTGGTGAGGGTACCTTGGGATTGAGTGGGCTTTCTTAGGAGGAGATGATTAGCGCACATGTGGTACCCACTCCTTCTTTGACTCCACCTTTCTCTCCCACATATGTGAGAGAGAGAAAGTGGATGGGAGAAATACTTGGTGGAATGGGTGGATGACATGTATCACCACCCCATTCCAAGAGTCTTGCAAGTGGTTGGGTGGGGTGAGGAGGTGACATGTGTCACCTCCCCATTCCTCAAGGCTCATGAGAAGAGCCTATTTTAATCCATCTTGAAGAGAGGGAGGGGGTTGTTGAATCTTTTCCAATTTTTAAATTTTAGTTGCTTTTGGGAAAAAGTTAGAGGAAAAAGGTTGGAGACTAAACTTGGAGGAGAAGATAGAGGAGCTCCACTCAAATATCTTCCATTTGGGCTTTATAAGGTTGGTCTCAAGGCAAATGCCTTTCCTTATGCATTTTCTTTACTTGTATGATGTGTGTGTGAGTTTCATTTTGTTTGTCTTTAGTTTATTATTGTGGAAAAATTGGGTATGGGAGTTGTGAGAGCCTCTCCATTTGGAGAGAATGCTCAACATGTGTGGGGTGGGAAAGGAGTGAACCTCCTCGGGGTCACATCCTTATCTTTGTGGGATTTTAGCCTTGAGGGTAATATGTGTATATGATCTTTTTGTGAAATGGCTTGAGAGCCAAGAGAAAAACTTGTGAAAATATGGTTTAAAGAGATGGCTTGAGGCCTTGAGAAGAAATTGGTTTTGGGAAGTTTTTGGCGTGGCACTCCTGAGTTGAGTGATGTCCACTCCCCCACCCCATTAAACTCACCTTGGGTGAGTTTTGTTATGTGAAAGCCATGGGAGTATTTTGTTTTGGTGTTTCGTATGCATTGTTGTGTTGTGTTGTGTGTTTACCTTGTGTGAGGTTGACCTCCTTGCTCGAGGGTGACTCATGAGTGAGTCAATGGTATGGAGGAGAGCAGTTCATTGTGACTTCTTTCCCTTTTGTGTCATTGTAAGATTTCTCCTTGGAGCTATGAGATGTTGGAGTAAACACTATTTTTTTTGTGTTGTTATTTTGAGCTCATGAGTGAGCATGGCCATGGTTGGCCTATTTGTAATTGTGTTATTGAGTGGAGAGTGAATGTGCTCTCTTGAGTTGTAAAGCAAAAAAAAAAAAAATCTTGAGTTGTATTTAAATTCTATGTATTTGGGAGTGAAAGTACATATATTCTAATTTTTTTATATGTTATGAGTTGGAGAAAAAAAAGTTAATATAAGTAAAATGGTTGTTCTATTTCATTGATATGTAAAAGTTTTATTCAAAAAAAAAGAAAATTAGATAGTTGTTAATGAAAATGATATTTGTTCATAGTAAGGAAAGATTAGTTATTGCTGTTTATTTCAAAAAAATATATTTTAATGCATTGTTTTTCCTTTTAAAAAAAAGGGGGAGAAAATCATATGAAGTGTTGTTTTGTGTTGGCTGTATTATTTCAATATCAGCATTATTTAGTGGAAGAAATTTCCATTCCATATCTACACATGTTTGTTTTATAATCAATAAGAGCATTTGTTTCAATGTATATATGTGTGTGTGTGTAAGTATATACATTATAGATAAGTATTTCTTTTTGTCTTTATGCTTCAAATGAAAATCTGTGAGATTTAAAATGACATATATATATATATATATATATATATATATATATATATATATATATATATATATATACGTATATATATATATACGTATATATATATATACGTATATATATATATATATATATATATATATATATATATATATATATATCTATATATATATATATATATACGTATATATATATATATATGTATACGTATATATATATATATATGTATACGTATATATATATATGTATACGTATATATATATATGTATACGTATATATATATATGTATACGTATATATATATATGTATACGTATATATATATATATGTATACGTATATATATATGTATACGTATATATATATACGTATATATATATATATATATGTGTATATATATATATTTGAATATATATATTTATATATGTTTAAATATAAGACATTTTTATTCTTGTTAAAAAAAATAGAGTCTATATATACACCAATGGAAATATATATATATATACACTCCATTTTTTTATTGTTGTCACACATTATAATCTAAAACTGCGTTAATAAAATAAACTGTGTAATGAAATAAATCTGTGTTTTTTTTAAAGGAATGTGAAGCGTTGAAAAGGGTTGTGGTGGGGTTTACACCCCACCGTCGCCGTATCTTGAGATCTTGGGTGTGGGGAGGGGGCTGAGCCCCTCCCCAAATCCCCCCTTCCGCCGCTGCTGTCCCCACGCCCCGCTAACTCCCCACTCCCTCTGTCGCCTCCTCAACCACCGCTATCCTCGTGGTCCCTTCACCCTCTACGCTGCCCCCTTTAGCGTTGACACAGTAGCGGTTTAAGTGTTAAGACAGTGGCGTCCCTGCCACTCTGTCGCATATGCATTTCGGCCTTGGGCCATTCTCAGAGCTACAGGTTTAAAATGTATACTTTAAACCCTACACCTATTTCATAATATAAATAGGTATATATATATATATACCTCCGACCCTGTCATTTAATGAAACCCCTCTGTTAAAACCAGAGGTATATACATAAAGAAAATAAATTATTAATATATATTAACAAAAAAAAAAAAACATATACGGGTATTCACAATGTTTAAACCTCCTTTGGGCTTCCATACATGGAGGCGATTTCCCCAAACTTGCAAACAAGAAAACAAACAGACTTGAGAGGAAGAAAAAAAAATGAAAAGGAAGAGAAATGAGGAAACACAAAGGGAGGCTAGGGTTTTGTTTTGATTCTTAAGGAAATTCTTATTTTATTTTTGAAATGCTTTTAGGGTTTGCATTTTAAAATTTTTATTTAAGTTTTCCCTCTCCTTTTATTTTTATTCTTGGATTGTCTCTCTTGTTATTTTAATTTTATAATGAGGAATTTAGGGAGATTATTCATGGGTGGGTATTTTATTAGCTTAGTTAGATTTTACTATTTGAAATCCCTTATGAGAGAAGTTATGAATTTTTATTATTCCATTTAATATTGCATGACCATTTTAAAAGTTTAGTCTATTAGGTTAGATGACCTTATCTATTGTTTTTAATTAATTTAAGTGGGGTTAAATGAATATACTTAATTCCCTACATGTGTGGTTATTGAAACGTAATAAATGTATAATTCATTGAAATTAAATTATTGCTTAGGGCATTAATCCAATTATTATTTATTGAGATGTAATTAAATTTAAATCTTTGCAAGTAGATTGACGCATGTAGACATTAACCCATAAGGGAAATTTTGTGGTTATTCGAATATTTAATTTAATTGCATTATTTTGAATAGGATAGAGTGTTTTAATTAATTAGCTAGATTTGTCGTTAAACCAACTAGAAACCTAGTAAACTATCGACCAAAATTAGTTTTATTAAAATAAACCCTATTCACACACGTGAGGCATTATGCTGCCAGATTTTTTCAAAAACTAGGGTTTAGTTAGGCTAGTAAATTTAACCTTGTGTAGTGTTGCATTATCATTTTTACCAGCTTGTCAACATTGTGATTTGACATTAAATTTATTCCTATGCTTTAGAATTTGACTTTGATTTTGGCTTGTGTCAAAATCCCATCATTCGCTTAGGTAAACCTAGGGTTTTGATCCTTGATCCTAACCCTATTAGCGACGTTATTCACGTCGTATCTACCCACCTAGTTGGCCTTCATCGCGTAGGGGAAATGCGCATGTGATCACATAACCCTGCCTTTGACTGACATGTTTATGCCTTATGCGTATTTCCACCGAGCACGCTTACGCGTGCGAGGGGGTTTCTAGGGATGCGTAGAAATTTTTTGATATTTCGTGTCATGACCACATGACAGATGTGGACATGACACAGTGTTGCGTGTCATGACCGCATGGGAAATGTGGGCATGACATTTAGTGTGTGAGATAGCTTAGGTCTGATGTAAGAAGGATGCCAAAGTCCTACAATGTTTAATGCACAATCAAAAGAATGAAGGTAGTCATTTTTGTTGAATCACACAATGTGTAAATATGAAAGGTGAAAGGTTCAAAGCTAGGATGCAAAAGTATCCACTATGATCCAATGCTACACTTCAAAATCAGATTTGAATGAATGTTGAAAAGGAGTAGCAAAATATGAAAATGAAGTTTTGACTACAACCCCTAGTTTTTGCAAAGACTAGGTTATATGAAAAACGTAACTTTTTAAGAAAAACCCTAGCAAATGCAACTTGTAAATGCAAAATGTGATATGAAGAAATAATGAATTACTGTAATAAAGATCAGATCTGATGTAAAAATTAGAAAATTAAATCTTTTTATGATACGCAATGCAAAATATGCAAGATTATTCCTTAATGCAAGTCTAGAATGCTTAGGCCCTGGATTGTTATTTGGCTGCTTCGGGGCAAAGCATCAATGAAGGCAAGTCTTTTATTTATTTCTTTAATACTCCTAATCTTATTCAGCAGAGAATTACAGGTATCCTCAGGTTCTAGATTGGCTCGCTTCCTTTTGTTTACTTTGGCATTCCTCTGGCTGTTCAGTCATTACCTCGTGTGTTCTGGCAGGATGTTATTGAGAAATTTCAAAAAAAGGTTAGTCATTGGACTTGCAGGTAGCTTACTATTGCAGGAAGAGTGACCCTTTTGAAGTCTATGGTTCAGGCTCTCCCATTGCGGAGGTGATTTATGTTATCTACCCCTGCCATCTTTGTTAACAACTTTGAGAGTCCTTGTCGATAGTTTCTCTGGTCTAGTAATCTTCTTTCGAGGAAGTGGAGTTTGGTCAAGTGGGATGTTGTTTCTCAGTCGAAATAGGAGGGTGGTCTTGGGTTGCGTCAGGTTGATTTGAATGGGCAAGTTTGGCTGCTAAACTTTATTAGAGATGGTGTTCTCTATAACAATAGACTTGGGCTAAGATCCTCACCTCAAAATCTCTTAGGGATGTGGATTACGTGGACGTGCCCAAATACAACCTAATGGGTAAGAGATCTATGGTTTGAAACACCCTCAAGAGGGGAGCCTATACACTCAAAAGCATGACTCCATTGCCTGGGACTATCGGGTGGATTTCAGCACGCACACAGACCCTTTCCCTCCTTGTCATGGGGTGATCCGCCGCATCACTCTCGCTCACGTGGAATTAGCCAGTCAAGAGGAGGCGAGACACGGAGGGGGTTTAGCTCATTGGAGAGCTAGACTTCGTGGAGAGGGGTTAACAAGTATTGTAGCCTTTGTTGTTGTGTGCTTAGTTGTATGTTTCGTTTGATTGTTATTGTAGTTGAGATAACCCTATGACCTGAAGGGTCACTAGTTTCTCTTCTCCTCTTGGGGGTTTCTAAGATTCCACCTCTATGTGGGTAAATGATTGTTTTCATTGATGTCCTCTTGTCTTTGTATGCATTGAATGAGTTCTTGTTGTATTTGGCATTGTCTAGTTTCTTCTAATAACAGGATGAATGGGTCTCCTTATGGTAGCACAAATGTTTCTTGTTTTGGTCTTGGATGGATCTCTTAGATCTTGTCACGGACCCACTCTCCTCTCACTCCTAAGCACATTCATGAATCAGGATAGAGGTAAATGTGTGATTACTAACCTTAACTAGATCTAGGGTTTTGACCTAGGGTTTGACTTTTAAGTTTTGACTTGTTCTTACCTCGTGATGATATCGAGGGTTTGTTTGGATCATTTTAACCGTGCTTACCTCGTGATGGAATCGAGGGTTTGCAATTTTTCTATTCTAGTGTCTCTATATGCATGCAAGCTAAATGATATGCAAAACGTCTTTTTGGTATTTTTTAGTATTTTTGGAATAGAAAGTGATTTTAATCTATGAAATGGAAATATGTATGCAATTCTATATGAATTTTCTAATGCAAGGTTTGAAAGGAAGCAAGGTGTGCAGAAATCGCTTTCTACACTAATCTAATGAGGGGAGTAGAGTGCAAATTCAATTGTATCTTTATAGTTACAGCTATGTTAACCCACTAACAGATATATTGTAGCAAACACATACACAAGAATGTAAGACAGAAGAAAAGAGACACAAAATATATGTGGGGAAAACCCTTACGAGTGAAAAACCCCACACTCTAAAACATAGCTCAAATGTATTCCATAAACAAAGAAGGTTACAATACAATCATAGAGCCAATGCTCTTGCAGGAGTCTTTGACACTCATATCTAGAGATGTTCCCGTAGCATAACAATGCCTATCAAACCTGTAGTACTTCTCCTCTCCAAAGCACCTGTTTATAAAGAGAATACAAGGCAAAAATTGCTCCACATTGAGATGGGCGTCCAACATGGCCTCATGGCCCAAAACCCATGCCTATGGACACTTGTCCAACAATGTAGGATTCTCCTGACACTTGTCAAGTCACCCCATCCCAAGGAGGTCACCTATTTCAGAAAAGGGCTATGACAGATGCTCTTACGACTCTTACAACTATCATAGAATTTGTCATAGTTGTCATAACTTATAGCTGTAAGAGAATCTATCATACAGGCTATAAATAGCATATTCTCTTACAACATGTCATAGTCCACCTTGGGGCACCCAAAGATGCCTTTTTCAAAGATGCTTCTTGACACATGTCTTCACCTATCATAGGATCTTCTATTTCTGACTCTTACATGTCATAACTTTGTCATAGGAATCTGTCATGACCGTTTCGGTAAATATTCCCTTACACACATTCAAAGATGCTGACACATGGCAAAATATTCCTACCACTAAGTGGGACGCATATCTCTTCATGTGAGGACAAATTTACATGTGGTCATATGCCATGTAGGATGACACATCACTGTGCCAACTCCCACAATATGACAACATAGGATTTGCATCCAAATTATACAATAGGCAATAAATAAAAAAATACAATGAATTAATACAAGGAATTACCAAGGTCAAGACACCTTAATTCCCAACATTCTCCCACTTGTCGAATACCTTGTAAGAGCCAATAGAATTAACAGGATTTAACTGCGATAGGCCGAGAGGCCCATACACTCCGAACATCGTCTAAACTTCTCTATGCCCACTGGTTTCGTCAATGCATCTACAACATTATTCAAATTATCTACCTTCTCTAAATTTACCTTCCCATCCTCTACCATGTCTTGCACGAAGTGAAAATGTACATCAATATGCTTTGTTCTGGCATGGAAAGTTGGATTCTTTGCAAGGCAAATCGCACTCTAACTGTCACAACAAATCGTAATCTATCCTGCATCAACACCAATATATGAACAAAATATCTTAAGCCAAATGGCTTCCTTGCAAGCATGAGTTGCTGCCATGTACTCAGCTTCTGTCATGGACAAAGCAACCATAGGTTGTCACTTACTCATCCAACTAATTGCACCACCAAACATAGTGAACACATAGGCACTGGTGGATCTCCTGCTGTGAATGTCACTTGCCCAATAAGAATCCACGAATACAAACTGAATGTAGAGGTCCTGTAACATTACCATGATAGTGATGGTGACTGATTGTCATTGATGTCAAAAAGTTTGATATATAGTTTCAGTTGTGACAGTAGTGGCATGGTCTTCATAATGACAGTGGTTTGGTGGTATGGTCTTCTTTTGATCTCAGTTACAGATGGAATCATGTGTGATCTTTATGCTTTCAGTAGAAGTAACATTGGTTGGCTCATCATGATTAGTTTTGTTCATGACAATCAGGTTGTTTTCTTGCTCTTCATCTTCATAGTTCGCTTCTTGGTTATCTCAGGTTGATCATACCTTATCAGATTTGTTTATGGTTCATGACATTTTTTGTCAAAATTTGTTTAATGATATGACATTCTTTGTTTGATAATGTTAGCCATGGTGAGTTGAGATGAGTAATCTTTGATATGGGTTCATGATGGTTGGAGTTTACAAAGAGGTTCCAAATGCAAAATAGGGAGGTTGATATGGTATCTCTATCATCATTCTCCATAATTCAAATGCAGGTGCAGATGCAGGTTCATATTGCAGATGTTAGAAGTCAAATGATTAGGGCTTTATATTTCTAAATTCATCTTCTTATGTCTTTAAGTGCTTTTGGTGCACGTCATATAAATAAAAGCACTTTTTTGTTTTAAAAGAGTGTTACCTATTGCACATGTCATGGCCCACTTAAGTGGCAATGTAAGGGGTTGTAGTCATTGGGGTACCGGCCCCCTCTACCTAGCGGGACCGATGACATTGGTTATATTTCTTAACGGTGGTGCCAAATGTCTTATCGGTGGCTGGGTTTAAATATTCAGAGGGCGTGAAGTCTCTAATCAATGGTCACCATTTAAATTCAAACTCTCCTCCCCGACAATGCACATTGACGTGCATGTGAACATCAAAGTCCTTTGTTGACTACAGTTTGAAGTTATATTTGGCAATTTATGGAGTCTTTTTGAGCCCGAATAGAAAGAATTTTTTTTAAGGAGTTTTAGAAGGTTTTTAGAAATATTTTTTAAAGATTTTTCTAAATCTAAAACACAAGTATCCCTCTCTCTCGGGATTTAAGGGGTTTATTTTAGAAAAAAAAAATTTTGAAGACATTTTATTAAATTGGAAAAAAAAAATTTGTGAAGTGATTTTTTGGAGAGGAGGTTTTAAAGAATATGAAGAGATTTTTAAATAAGATTTTTTTTAAGGAGAATATGAAGAGATGAAGGTATGCAAAATAGAGAATTTGAAAGTCATTTGTGTATTGCATGAGATATTATGAAATGATTTTCTTGAAGAATGATTCTCTTGGGAGAAGTTGTTTTTGTTTTTTTGCAAGAGCATGTTGAAAAGATTTTTGAGATGAAATTTTTATGAAAGGGAATTTGAGCAAATTGAAGGCTCCAAATGTGAAAAGACTTATGTAGATGATTCAGAGAAATAGAGGAAAGAGAATGGCTTTGAAAAAGATTGATTTTATTTTTTCTTGCAGGATGGAGAAAAAGAAAATGAATGGTCATGGGAATGAAGAGAAAATTGATTTTATTTTTCTTTGCAAGTTCTTCATAGATGCAGTGAAGAAATATATGATGTTTTTATGCAGACAAAATTGTAGAAGATGAATAGATTGGAGAAGAGAGAAAAATGAATTGTATACGCAGAGAAGAAAAGACAATGAAAGATCAAGGATTTTTTTTTAGATGATCTTTTTATAGAAGAATATGAATTGATTATACAGAGAAAAGAGAGATATGAAGGTCATGTTATTTTTCCTTACAAGAGAAAAGTTGAATTTGAAAGGTCTTTTTGTTATATATATATACAAATGATGAAAGTGAGTGTGTGTGTGTGTGTGTGAATTGAATTGAAGTGAAATTTGAGCTGAGAGAATTGATGTGAGGACCATAATGCAGAAATGATAATCTCCTTGTTGCAACATATTGAACCCTGAAGACAATGATGGTGTATCAGGTGAATTGTTATGCAAAGATAATCAGGTGAATGAATTGTGAATTGATTGAACAAAGTTAATGATACTAGTATGCAAATTGGGTTGGGTATGCTCAGAGATGACAGATCATGAATGGTGCAAATCAGATTGAGAAGCAATCATGTCTTGCACATTATTTTGATGAGGACAATTGAATTTGTCAGTGAGATCTTCATATGCCAGTGAGGCTTGTGGTCAGTGAGACCTCTATATGTGCCAGTGAGGCATCTTGTAAAGCTAGTGAAGCTTCTTTGGTCAGTGAGACCTTCATGTAACCAGTGAGGTTTTGAATAAGCTAGTGACGTAGTTTCAGAGTGGTTTTTATTCCCCTTGAGGGTTTTCCACTCATCATATCTTGTGTTATATTTCTTATGTGTCTTCATGATCTGTGTTTAATGTCCTGATTCATGCCTTCAATATTATAATTGTACATCTGTGAGTTAATAAATAACTTTGTCTTTCTCTCTCTTTATCCTATAAGTCAAAATGATTAAAATTGTAAAATTTATACAACACTGATTCGCCCCCCTCTCAGTGTTGTCCTAGACTCCAACAAGTGGTATCAGAGCCACGTTCCCTTTAGAAGCTTAATCGGCTTGGGTAGGTCCTATGTGTGGAGTACCATGGGTAAGTGCAAAAGAAATAAGAACATGAGAAATGTCAAGTCTCATTCTGTTCAAAAGGTGCAGTCTGTATCAAATCCAGATGTTGATATAAAGTCGATTGATAAATATGATTCTGTCATGCCCACATTTCCCATGCGGTCACGACACACAACACACGTGTCATGTCCACATTTATCATGTGATCATGACACAAAATACCAAAAACTTTTCCACATGTCCCTAGAAACCCCCTCGCACGTGTCTGCGTGCTCGGTGGCAATACACATAAGGCATAAAACATGTCAATCAATACTCAAGGAAGTGTGTCTACCTACATAATCCCCTACGTGATGATAGCCGACTAGGGGGTTATGCGATGCGAAGGACGTCGCTACTAGGGTTAGAATTGATTTAATTCAAAACCCTAAGTTTCCTAGGTGAGTGAAATGATTTTGACTAAATCAAAATCAAACCCTAATTCTCTTGTATAAATAAAATTGAATAATAAAATGCATCCAATGGTATGATGGTCGCATGATGAAGTGGAGTGATTGAATGCTATCGCAAAAATGCCATAAGAAATGAAACCTGAAAATCTAGGAAAATTTTGACAGCATAACGTGTTTTTAATAATTGAAATAAAAATTTTAAAAAGAAAAAATCCAAAGGAAATTCATGCAAAAAAAGTTAAATTAATTAAACCTATGGAGAAAATTATATAAATTTCCAAGGCCAATTAAATTGACCGTTCAACTAATTATTAAAATTCAAAAAATAATTAAATGTCCAAAAGGAAATTCAAAATTAAGTCCGTTAATAAATATAATTTCGACCATTATATTTATTAACTAACTAAAAAATAATTGATAAAGGGGAAGAATTAAAATAGCTCTCTCGGTAAAAAAATAATAAAATCGATTAAAATAAAAATTTGAGTAAAAATCTTACCACCGCATTGATTTTAAATACGCTAAAAAAAATCAAAATACAAGCCCAAAATAAATAAATTACAAAGGGAACACCCTCCCCAATTAAAATAAATCAACCCATTCCCCACAAAAATAAATTTCTACAAGGCATTAAATCAAATCCCCAAGTAAATCTTATTCCAAATTAAAACAACCTCCATAAGTCAAATGGTCAAAAATGACCCAAGGCCAAAAGGAGAGGGAATTATAAATTCCCGTGCACATAGAATAATAAAATAATTAAAAATAAAAATAAATAAATTAACAATACAAATAACCTCACATTTTTCCACTCAACCCTAACTACAATAAATTATTATCTATTCTCACAAGGAAAGCCCTAGATTATTATTCTTTTATTTCCTTGTGGATTTGCCCTAACTTGCTCATTTGTTTTTCTCTTTCATTAGTCTCTCTCTCTCTCTCTCTCTCTCTCTCTCTCTCTCTCTCTCTCTCTCTCTCTCTCTCTCTCTCTCTCTCTCTCTCTCTCTCTCTCTCTCTTGTTCTTCACCATTTCTTTGTTGCAGGATAGAGTTTGGGTTTCATCAATAATGGCTTTGCAGCCATGGAAGCAACTCACAAAGGTATATATATTGTTTATAAAAAAAAACTAGGGTTTCATTTATATATGGTGAGTTGTTGCATCTGTATATATTTTAACAAATATATACCTAACACAGATCTAAAGAGAGGAATTGTTTGCAAGCTCTAATGGAGAAGGGATGGCGGGGGTCGGTGGCGCCGCCAGCGGAGGAAGGGCGACCGAAGTTTTGTTTTTAATGGTGCAGGGGATATCAAAGAATGTGGCGCATAAAAAGGCTGACACCACAGGAGAGGGGAGAAGGTTGCAGCAGGGGTTTAAAGGAGGAGAAGGGGTGGGTGTGGGTGGAGGCACTGCCTCCTCCCCACACCCCTCTTACATATGTGTGCTATGGGCGCCACCGCCCACAGCCATTCATTAATATATTTTTTTTGTTGATATGAAAACTGTCCACTATAGAGTATGGGGTTCAGCACCCAATAACACAGTTTTGATTCTTTACATTTCGAGTTTCTGCCGATTTCATTTAAACATTTTTACATGTAAAAAAATAGTTATTAATATTTTTAAATCTATATATATATATATACACTGCTTATTTTAGCTTCACAGTGAGGTTAACATGTAACTAAAAAACCAGGAATACAAAAATAATATATATATAACCACAATTACTAAATAGAGAATATAATCAGATTTGTAAATTATTTTAACCCAGTAGTATATACATTTTTTTGAATATAAATATACAACATTACTACTTCTCCCTCTCTTTTTTTTTTTTGCAAAATACACAACAAACTAAATATTTCTTCCCTTCCCTTTCAACAACATATAAGATGAAACATAGTAATATTCTTTTGACATAACAGAAAAAATAAAATCACAAATTGACAAATTTTCTTGAGAATAAGATATAGTTTACACAGTAAATTTCTTTTGTTTTCAAAACTCTACTCAAGGGCTTCTTCAGGACTTAAACTTGTTTTAAAATATATATATATATATATATATATATATATATATATATATATATATTAAATGACAGTATATACAAAATCATTTCTATCCTACTATCTACAAACACGTAGGTACAAAACAGCAAGTTGAGAGTCATGTATTTTCATTTCAAGCATACACAGCAAATGTACAATTTCTTGGGCATTTTCCCATAAGCACATGAACATAACAGCGTGAATAAATGACATTTTTTGAATAAACAATAAGGATTGCTCACATTAGAATTTATTACAATAGCAACACAAGGAGAGTAATAATTTTGCCACAAATTACAATAAGGCCATGGTTCACAACAACCAACGGAAATAATGCAAACAAGGTAAGAGAATAGACTTCTCCAAGCTCCATTTCTCCAAACTAAAAACCTGTAATAAACACCAACAATGGGGAACAAGCCACAAAGGAATGCCCTCCTCCCTACCATAAACCCGCTAGTGGGTCACCCCCGAGCTAGGGAGGTAGGAGTTCACACGGTTTTGTGCACACACACCACCAAATGAAAATTTTCAAACACACAAACATCACTCCCATGGATTTGTACAAACAAAACTCAATAAATTGAGTTTGGAGGGGGTAGGGAAGTGGACCCCTCAACTCAAGAGGCCACCCCAAGAACTCCAAAGATCACAAAATCCCAAGGCCTCAAGCCAACCACATTTTCCACCAAAACTCAAAAACCACTATGGCACTCATGCCAAATCACATATTGTTTCCAAAACTCATATGATGCCCTCAAGTCTAAAATAATGCAACACAAAGGAGATGACCTCGAGGAGGTTCACTCTCCCCTACCCCAAACTAGTTGAGCCTTTCCTCCAAAATGGAGGTGCTCTCACCTCACCCATCCCACACAAAAATAAAATGACAACCCACATAATATACAACCACATACACAAAAGAAAATATAAGCAAAAAGGGTAATGGCCATAGCCCTGGAGCTTACCTTCAAAAGCCCTAAAATGGAAGCATGTTTGAAGAAGAGCTCCAAGCTTCCCAAAAATTTCTCCAACTCTCCAAAATTTCTCTAACACCCTCAAAACCTCCAAGAATAAAAGAAATTTTCCAAAAAAAGAACCCCACACTCCTCTCCAAGAGGAGGTAATATAGGCCTTCCAATTTGGCCTTGAGGAATGAGAAGGTGACACTTGTCACCTTCTCCTTCCTCATCCCATGCCACTTGCAAGGGAGAAGGAGTGTGAGGGTGACAAGTGTCACCCTCCAATTCCATTCTATCCCTCACCTTATCCACTTATGATCTCACACATGTGTGAGAGACCAAGTGGTGAGGTGGCAATTCCCTTAAAGCCTCCATGAGGATAAGGGATGCCATATGGCATCCTCTTATTCTCCAAGAAAGCCATCTCCCTCCAAGATGCTCTTACACGTGTGTGAGGGTCTTGGAGGGAGATCCCACACACTTGGGAGTCTTGAAGACCTCCCAAGTCTTCTTGGTGAAGGGATCCCCAGACTTTGGGAAGGGAGATGGGTCTTTCCCAAAGCATGACTCATCTCCCACCCTTAGCCATTTCAAAATTCGTCACTTTGACTAAACCCCAGTTTAGAGTGACCAAAAGTGAGTTACCCTAAGGTTTAGTTAGTCAAAATTGACCCTAGACCCAAGGGTAACCACCTAGGGTAAGTTTGGGACACTAAGGTACACCTAGGGATGCATAAATTCACTTTAAATGGCCCATAAATAAAAATAATACCAAGTGGTGTAAAACAATTATAAATATACAACACATGATATAAATCAACTAAGAAAGGGGTCACTAGGCCAAAATAAATAAATTAAGCATGCACGCAAGCAACATTTGATCACACGTGATCCTCATCCCTCTTGGGCATGGATTGGTTTCACAGGGAATAACATATGTGTGATCACTACCTTCGATATCCCGTGGCCTGGGAATATAATCCTGCACAACTAGATCAAGTGTCAATCACATCATGGATAATCATAGCCAAAGCAACTAAAATTGAATTCATGTCATTGCATACAACATTAATCATTTACAACATAATTTAATATCAAAACTACATTTTCTATCTAATGTCTCATAATCATCATCAAATAATATATCCACATAATGAACTTGAAATCACATCAATAATCATCATCAACTATATCTCATATATCTAATATCATCATAACATCAAAATATGATCAAATCAAATCACCACATGTCTAATCAATGTCAAACCAAAAGTCAGGAGCTATAATCTAATCTGCATAATGGAAATAATAGTCTCTCAAAGTCTAATAATGTCACCAACTGTAATGTAAAATGATCAAAATAAGAAAGAAAAATAAGCGGCCTCACATCTTCACAAGTTGAATCAGTGAAAGAGTTTTCTAGAGTTCCTCTATTTAATGGTTCAGATTTTTTAGTTTGGTGTATGAGAATGCAAGTCTATTTATCCTCTTTAGGATATGATGTATGGATGTCTATTGAGAATGGATATTCTAATTCTGCAAATATCAAAGAGGCTCTTGAATGCAATCATATAGCCAAGAAGGTTATTTTATCTAGTTTATCTAATGATATTTCTTGTAAAGTTGTGCAATCTGAAATAGCTCAGGATGTGTGGAAGGAGTTAATAAAAATTTATCAAGGTGATGCACATGAAGAAGAAGACAACTTGTTATCTGAAAAGAGTGACAATGATGGAAGCCATTCACATGAAGGAGATGAGGTACAATCTAATTCAGAAAAAGATGATCACATGATGAGTGATTATAATCAAGAGTATGATGAACAAGAATGTGAGATTGACATAGAAGGAGAGCTCATAGGTTCTTTGAGTGAACTCAAGAAATACAAAAAAGAGAATCAGAAATTAGAGTTGTAGCTACATCAGGAAATAGAATCCAAAGACAAAGTTATTTCAGATTTTGCAAGAATTTCTTTAGAATTTGAAGAGGCAAGAAATTAGATTGCAAATACAAAGAGTTATGTTGATGAATCTAACAAAGTGATTATTAGTTTAAAGGCTGAAATTGAGGAAGGAAAAAGGATAATTGATGTAACAAAGTCTAAGTTGAAAGGTAAAATTGTTGAATGTCAAAAGCTTGAAAGAGAAATAGTATCTTTAAGAAAAGATCTTGAGGATGTTAGGAAGCAGTTGGAAAAGAATCTGAAGTTTGAAGAGAGCTCAAATAAGTTGCATAAGATGCTAGGCAAATAGAAGCATCATAAGAACACAACTAGTTTAGGGTATGAAGAAGGTGAGTGTTCCAAAGATAGAGAGACTCCTAGAAAGAAAATTGATCTTCATGCTACTGCCCCTAAAGACAAAAAGAAAATTGATGCTGAAATAAAGACCAAAAATGAGTTTGTTAAAATGCATAATCAAAGGAGGAGAAATTGCAGAAGAACTGCTTTAGTTAGACAAGCATATATATACAGGTATAATTATTCATTTAATGGCTATTGTTACACCTGTAATCAGTTTGGACATAAAGTAGTTAATTGCAGAAGAAATCAATTTGCTTCTATAAGGAATACTAATATTGTATGTTACAAGTGCAATAATGTTGGTCACATACAAAGCAACTACAAAATGAATGGAAGATCCTGCATGGAAGCATAACATAAATGCTCATGGGATGTCAAAAAGGTATTATCAGTCATTTGATTATGATTACAATATAATTTGTTATCTATACAACTCTTTTGGTCACAAAGCACATAGTTACAGAAAAGCATCACTTGATTTTATGTGTTGGAAATGGAAAGAGGCAGAAAAGGTTTGGAGGAAGAAAGAACCTGTGAAAGTGTGGAAGCAAAAACAATGCAAAGAGAAGGCAAATTCTAAACTTGTGCATCTTGCACAAGTCTCTTCATTAGTTGCATAACACATGGCATGAAGTTAGGGGGAGTTGTTCATGTCATACCAATTATCCCCAAGAAGTTACAGGAGAAGATCAGTTGATGTTTATTAATATGATGATCTTGAGATGATGATCTTGTTTTGTTTATCATGCTTGCCTGACAGTGTATGTTAGTAATACAGGTGTTCATGATCAGTGACATGTTTAGTGGTTCATGATGCATACAAGGTGTTAATAAGTTGTTGAAGGGTTCAATGCACAAAGATATTGATGAGGTTGAGTATCTTATCATGTTTATATATTGTTGATACTAACAAAAGTTGAGTTGTTATGATGTTGCAGTTCAATGGGATCTTGATATTGGGAAGTATTGGTTGTCATGGCAAAGAGCTTAAGATGTACTCAAGAAGATCTTATCATAAATTAACTTGTATTAGCTAAGGTGGCTGAAAATGGAAGCAGTTAATTCATATTACTTCTTTGCATTTGATTTTTCAAGTGTTGTTGCAGGAAGAGCTTGTTGGTGCATATTAGTTTGTTGACGTGTCACAGTTGATAGGCTGATTTGATTGATATATCCTAGAGGCAACATGTCTTAATTGATTGTAGTTTGTTTCATATTGTAGTTTATATCAGATTTGACGTGGTATTGTAAAAAGTATCATGTGCAGGCTCAGCATAATGGTCTGCATCTTCATAGTGGTATTGTAACAAGAAGTGGTATTGTGCTTTAGGATGTAAGTTTTCAGATGTGTGTTTCATGGTGTCTTGTTGCTTTCAAGTTGAAATGTTGTTCACGATGCAGATGTACAAGGACAGAGCTTCCAGGATAAGTTTAAGATAGCAAATTGCATAAGTGTTCAGTGCCTTCAATCTTTTGAAAGACAAGTGGTATCAAAGTTTTTTGGTAAGTGGTATCTCAATTTTTTGGTTGATATGAAGATAACAGAATAACAGGAGTTTATGTTTTTAAAGTCCTCATAATGCAATGTGATTGTAGTTGTTATGATCATGCAATAACATCTTTCAGTGGAGTTGTTCTCAGGGGGAGTTTATTCACTCTTTGTCATCAGATGTCAAAAAGGGGGAGAAAGAAAAAATGCTTTATGGAGTTTTGCCATCAATGACAAAGGGGGAGATTAATGGTGACTGATTGTCATTGATGTCAAAAAGTTTGATATACAGTTTTAGTTGTGACAGTAGTGGCATGATCTTCATAATGATAGTGGTTTGGTGGTATGGTCTTCATTTGATCTTAGTTACAGATGGAATCATGTGTGATCTTTATGCTTTCAGTAGAAGTAACATTGGTTGGCTCATCATGATTAGTTTTATTCATGATAATCAGGTTGTTGTTGTCTTACTCTTCATCTTCATAGTTGGATTCTTGGTTATCTCAGGTTGATCATACCTTATTAGATTTGTTTATGGTTCATGACATTTTTTGTCAGAATTTGTTTAATGATATGACATTCTTTGTTTGATAATGTTAGCCATGGTGAGTTGAGATGAGTAAGCTTTGATATGGGTTCATGATGGTTAGAGTTTACAAAGAGGTTCCAAATGCAAAATAGGGAGGTTGATATGGTATCTCTATCATCATTCTCCATAATTTAGATGCAGGTGTTTAAGATCAAATGCAAGTGTAGATGTAGGTTCATATTCCATATGTTAGAAGTCAAATGATCAGGGCTTTATATTTATAAATTCATCTTCTAATGTCTTTAAGTTCTTTTGGTGCACGTCATATAAATAAAAGCACTTTTTTGTTTTAAAAGAGGGTTGACCTGTTGCATAGGTCACGGGCCACTTAAGTGGCAATCTAAGGGGTTGCAGTCATTGGGGTACCGGCCCCCTCTACCTAGCGGGACTGATGACATCGGTTATATTTCTTAACGGTGGCGCCAAATGTCTTATTGGTGGCTAGGTTTAAATATTCAAAGGGCGCGAAGTCTCTAATCAATGGTCACCATTTAAATTCAAACTCTCCTCCCTGACAATGCACATTGACATGCATGTGAACATCAAAGTCCTTTATTGGCTGCAGTTTGAAGTTATATTTGACAATTTATGGAGTCTTTTTGAGCCTGAATAGAAAGAATTTTTTTAAGGAGTTTTAGAAGGTTTTTAGAAATATTTTTTAAAGATTTTTCTAAATCTAAAACACAAGTATCCCTCTCTCTCTCAGGATTTAAGGGGCTTATTTTAGAAAAAAAAATTTGAAGACATTTTATTAAATTGGAAATTATTTTTTTTGAAGTGATTTCTTGGAGAGGAGGTTTTAAAGAATATGAAGAGATTTTTAAATAAGAATTTTTTTAAGGAGAACATGAAGAGATGAAGGTATGTAAAATAGAGAATTTGAAAGTCATTTGTGTATTGCATGAGATATTATGAAATGATTTTCTTGAAGAATGATTCTCTTAGGAGAAGTTGTTTTTGTCTTTTTGCAAGAGCATGTTGAAAATATTTCTGAGATGAAATTTTTATGAAAGGGAATTTGAGCAAATTGAAGGCTCCAAATGTGAAAAGACTTATGTAGATGATTCAGAGAAATAGAGGAAAGAGAATGGCTTTGAAAAAGATTGATTTTATTTTTCTTGCAGGATGGAGAAGAAGAAAATGAATGGTCATGGGAATGAAGAGAAAATTGATTTTATTTTTCTTTGCAGATTCTGTTAGACTTAGGGCACACAACTGAGAGGGGGGGTGAATCAGTTGTGCGAAACTTTCTCAAATTAAACACTTGAATCTTCTTTAGTGATTAGCAGAATATTAATCATGAACCATAATACATTCAAATCAAAAGCAGAAACATATCAAGACATAAGACACCAAGATTTTGACATGGAAAACTCGGTTAAGGGAAAAACCATGGGGTGATTAACCCAAGAATGTATTATCTATTAGAAGAATAGAAAGAACAAATGGCACATGCCAATTAGGGCTCACTGCCTGAGCACACTACTCATAAGAGGCTCACTGCCTACAAGAGACACACTGTATACAAAGAAATAAGTATCACCTTTATGAACTGGAAAATAGCATCTTCACCATGCTTGAATCAATTCCATTTAAGCCTAATACTTCTGCTCTGCCTTTCGCACTTCTCCTCGCTACCACACACTCATCACCACAAGACACACTTCAAAAAGACTTCACAATCCTTTATTTATACAAGGCATCGACTTAGGAACAATCATCTAAGTCAGAAAACACCTACAAGAACATCTGCAAGACGTGTAATACATCCGGTCGGCCAGTCTTAAGAAGAACACCAATATCTGGTGGTAATTCTTCAAATGCAAACTCTAGCTTCAATGCGGACCACCAACATGAACTGGACATGATCCAACGATCATCATAACCTTCCCTGAATCACCAAGAACATCTGCACTTCATCATCCTACTGGAATTCTTCTCTCCTTCATCCGGAGCTTCAAGAACACAGTCTGTCATCACTGTCACAAATGAATAGACTCTTCTGGACCTTCAAACCACGAACCAATCTAGTTGATACTTCACAGGGATGTCCTTAACACTCCCTCAAATCCATAGAATGGGATAACAAAATTCTGGATCTCACCGGACCTATCTGTGACACTCTGTCACCTCTGAACACCTGTCAGAACCGGTTCTACTTGAGCGACCATAACTTCTTCAGATCTTCATGCGGACCTCTAAAAACTTGACTGGAGCATCTCAAGACTTATATCTATAAACCCTTTAAACCGTATCCTCTGATCCTCAACCTATTGAGGACTTTTACCTTCTTGTCATCACTGTTCTTCATTGTTCCTGGTTGAGACTAATTTCTTAATATCCTCAGCACACAGCTCATCTAATCCTTCTCATTAATGTAACATGAGTATGTTGACATCAATGACAACACTGGTTAGGCCCATACTTGCAACAATCTTCCCCTTTGTCATTGATGGCAACATATGATGTGAAAAACCATCAAGACAAGGACTTCTCCTTGCTGTCGCAACTCCCCCTAACAGCAACAAATGTTCACATGTCTTCTCTTCCTTTATTGCTCCCCCTTTGTTCAGTAACCACTTATTTCTCACACGTCTTCTCTCCCCCTTTGACATCAATGGCAAAGGGCTCATACTTGCAACTCCATTACTTCATAACATACCAGCTGCTCCCCCTAAGTAGCAACTTCCTATCATCAATCCAGATCACAAGATATGACTGTGATATCCACCGAATTGATGCACATCAGTGCATCCTAGTTCATCATCGGAGGGGCAATAACCCCTATCTTCTCCCTGAGATAATCAAAAGAGTCCTTAGGAAGAGGTTTAGTAAAGATATCTACAATCTGATCCTTGGAGGGCACATACTCCAATCTGACTTCATCCTTGTTCACTTGCTCTCTCAGAAAGTGAAACTTGATAGATATATGCTTAGTCTTAGAATGCAACACTAGATTCTTAGAAATATTTATTGTACTTGAATTATCACAAAAAATTGTGATAGGCTCCTCATATTCTACTTTAATATCTCTTAGCATCTGCTTCATCCACAAAACTTGAGTGCAACTACCTGCTGTTGCAATGTATTCTGCTTCAGTTATAGACAGGGATATTGCCTCTTGTTTCTTGCTTAGCCAAGAAACCAATCTTTTTCCCAAAAAGAATGCTCCACCACTGGTACTCTTCCTGTCATCCACATCTCCTGCCCAATCTACATCTGTATATGCATGAAGAGAAAAATTATGATCTCTAGGATACCACAAACCATGCTCAGATAATTGAAAACCATCCGGTTGTTCAATGTACACTTCTTCTTCTAAGTCACAATTCAAGAAGGCAGACTTGTCATCCATCTGATACACCTTGAAATCCTTGAAGGTAGCAAATGCAAGAAATAATCTGACTGCTTCAATTCTTGCCACCGGAGCAAAAGTTTCTTCAAAATCAATTCCTTCTATTTGAGAGTAGCCTTTGTAGACCAATCTAGCTTTATTTCTGATTACTTCACCAACTTCATTTAGTTTGTTTCGGAAGACCCATTTGATTCCAATCACATTCTTGTTTCTATGTCTAGGAACAAGATCCCAAGTGTGATTTTTCTTAATTTGCATCAACTCTTCCTCCATTGCTTTGGTCTAGTTTTCATCATTGCAGGCTTCATTTATTGTCTTAGGTTCAATCTTTGAAATCAGACAATATTCATCTGAATTTTGAGCAATTTTCCTTCTAGTTTGCACACCTTTGCTTTTGTCACCTATGATCTAATCTTCAAAGTGGTTCAGTCTTACATACCTTGGAACTTTGGGAGTTTCTTGCACTTATGCTTCTTGATCAGGCTCATTCAGACCTATCTCTTCTTCTTGATTTGCCAGATCAGTCTGAATCTGACTTTCAAAAGAGGATTGAGCTCCTTCAACCAGAACACCATTCTGATCATCTTCATCATATTCATAGAACCTTGAGGGTTTCTCTATTCCCTCATCAACCTTCACATTTGTACTTTCTATCATCTTTCTTAGTCTCTTGTTATAACACCGGTATGCTTTGCTCTGAGTAGAGTAACCCAAGAATATTCCTTCATCACTTCTAGCATCAAACTTGCCTAAATATTCATCTCTTTTGATGTAACATTTGCTACCAAAGACTCTAAAATATCTTACAGTAGGAGTAATGCCAAACCAGAGTTCATAAGGGGTCTTACCGGTATTGCTTCTGATTTGAACTCAATGAAGAGTATAGACTGCAGTGCTGACAACTTCTCTCCAATAGATCTGAGGAACATTTGCTTCCATCATCATGGTCCTAGATGCTTCCTGGATGGTCCGATTCTTTCTCTCCACTACTCCATTCTGCTGTGGAGTCCTCAGAACACACAACTGTCTCTTAATTCCATGTTTCTCACAGAATTCTATGAACTCACCGGATGTGAATTCTACACCTCTATTAGACCTCAGACATTTCAACTTTATTCTTGTTTCATTCTCTACCATAGCCTTGAATATTTTGAATTTCTCAAGAGCTTCTGATTTCTCCTTTAGAAAGGTTACCCACATCATCTAGGAATAGTCATCTATTAGCAGCATGAAGTATCTATCACCTTGAATACTTTTGGTTCTTATCAAACCACAGAGATCAGTGTGAACTAAGTCCAATAATCCGATAGAAGACAGTTCCTTGCTTTTGAATGTGACTCTGCTCAGCTTACCCAACTGACATTCCTTGCACAAGTTGTTAGTAGGTTTCACCAATTTTGGAAGATCTCTTACAGCCTAAGTATTGCTTATCTTGATGATATTATCAAAATTCACATGACACATCCTTCTATGCCATAACCAACTCTGATCAACTTGAACAAATAAGTAGCTTTTACCAGTACCAACCAAGTGGAAGATATTACCTTTAGTTTGAGCACCAGATGCAATCTCTATTCTGGATCTTTCAAAGATTTTGCATTTTCCATCCTTGAATCGGAGATCATAGCCTTTGTCCACCAATTGTCCAACACTAAGAAGATTGTGCTTCAAACCTTCAACAAATAGTACATTACCAGTTTTGTTTCTTCCATCAAAAGAAATAGTTCCTCTTCCTCTGATTCTACCAGTAGAATTATCACAAAACTTCAGCACTCCTCCTTCATACCTTTCCAAGTCTATGAACTTATTTTTGTCATCTGTCATGTGGTGAGAGAAACCACTGTCAATGAACCAATCATTATTTTCTTCAACTTGGGTAGCCAGAGCTCTTTCTACAACTTTATGATTGATAGATACAGAGGATATTGGTTCTTCTTCCTTGATGGCAATAAACACCCATTCACTTCCGGATTTGTTTCCTGTCTCTGATTCATCATCTGTTACTCCTTCATTATCATCTTCTTCATGAACATAGTAACAATTCTTTTGGAACCTTGATCTATTGGGATTTGGCTTTGAAAACCTTTCCGGACATCTTGAGGCAAAATGACCAATCTTATTGCAGTTAAAACATTTAAAAGGCAATTTTCCTTCATACTTACCAGATCCTCTTGGCAGTCTCTTTGCAATGAGGGCTTCAAGTTGAGCAGTTTCTACTTCTTCTTCTATGTCTTTTCTTGCTTTTTTATACCATGACAGTTTCCTTGATGAGTTCTCTCCTGGATAAAATCCTTGTTTACCTTTCACAGAGGCACTGGCTTTGAATGCAGATTCAGTTTTGGGGGGATCATCTCCAAACTCGGTCATTTCAAAAGCAGCCAGTTTGCCAGCCAATTGGTCTCTTGTGATAGTTGTATGGGCTCTGAATTCATCAATGGCAGCAACCTTGGTTTTGTAAGAGGTAGGAGGGGATCTGAGAATTTTACCAACAATCTCATTTTCATCCAAGACTCCACCAAAATTTCTATTTCCACAAACTAGGTCATTCACTCTTGGCATGAAAGTGGTAATATTTTCATCATCTCTCATCTTCAGTTTTTCAAATTTCCCTTTTACACTCTATAACCTTGCACATTTAACATACTCGTCTCATTCGTGCAAAAGTTCCAATTTACTCTAGACTTCATAGGCATTTGGTAGGTCAATAACATTTGAGAGCTCTAAGTCAGTTAATGCACTTAGAAGAGCCTCTTTGGTCTGCAGATTGTTTTCAGCATCTGTGATTTCATTTTAGGGTTGTCGAACCACCCTGTGGAGGTACATATGCTTTTGTGACCATGGACCAGTACGCCATTCCCATACACTGCAAGTGACATTTCATGAGACCTTTCCAAAGAGCAAAATTGGTTCCATCAAACTTCGCACTATCCTTCTTGTATGACGACATCCTGGATCTCCTCAAGCGGTTAAGCTCCTTTTAGAGGAACTTAGCTCTGATACCAATTGTTAGACTTAGGGCACACAACTGAGAGGGGGGGTGAATCAGTTGTGCGAAACTTTCTCAAATTAAACACTTGAATCTTCTTTAGTGATTAGCAAAATATTAATTATGAGCCATAATGCATTCAAATCAAAAGCAGAAACATATCAACACATAAGACACCAAGATTTTGACGTGGAAAACCCGGTTAAGGGAAAAACCACGGGGTGATTAACCCAAGAATGTATTCTCTGTTAGAAGAATAGAAAGAACAAATGGCACATGCCAATTAGGGCTCACTGCCCAAGCACACTGCTCACAAGAGGCTCACTGCCTACAGGAGACACACTGTCTACAAAGAAATAAGTATCACCTTTATGAACTAGAAAATAGCATCTTCACCATGCTTGAATCAGTTCCATTTAAGCCCAATACTTCTGCTCTGCCTTTCGCACTTCTCCTTGCTACCACACACTCATCACCACAAGACACACTTCAAAAAGACTTCACAATCCTTTATTTATACAAGGCATCGACTTAGGAACAATCATCTAAGTCGACAAACACCTACAAGAACATTTGCAAGATGTGTAATACTTCCGGTCGGCCAGTCTCAAGAAGAACACCAATATCCGGTGGTAATTCTTCAAATACAAACTCTAACTTCAATGCAGACCACAAACATGAACTGGACATGATCCAATGATCATCATAACCTTCCTTGAATCACCAAGAACATTTGTACTTCATCATCCTACTAGAATTCTTCTCTCCTTCATCCGGAGCTTCAAGAACATAGTCTGTCATCACTATCACAAATGAATAGGCTCTTCCGAACCTTCAAACCACGAACCAATCTAGTTGATACTTCATAGGGACGTCCTCAACACTCCCTCAAATCCGCAGAATGGGATAATGAAATTTTGGATCTCACCGGACCTATCTGTGACACTCTGTCACCTCTGAACACCTGCCAGAACCGGTTCTACTTGAGTGACCATAACTTCTTCAGATCTTCATGCGGACCTCTGAAAACTTGACTGGAGCATCTCAAGACATATATATATAAACCCTTTAAACCGCATCCTCTTATCCTCAACCTATTGAGGACTTTTACCTTCTTGTCATCACTGTTCTTCACTTTTCCCGATTGAGACTAATTTCTCAATATCCTTAGCACACAGCTCATCTAATCCTTCTCATTAATGTAACATGAGTATGTTGACATCAATGACAACACCGGTTAGGCCCACACTTGCAACAGATTCGTCATAGATGTAGTGAAGAAATATATGATGTTTTTATGCATACAAAATTGCAGAAGATGAATAGTTGGAGAAGAGAGAAAAATGAATTGTATATGTAGAGAAGAAAAGACAATGAAAGATCAAGGATTTTTTTTTAGATGATCTTTTTGTAGAAGAATATGAATTGATTTTTGAATTGATTATACAGAGAAAAGAGAGATATGAAAAGTCATGTTATTTTTCCTTGCAAGAAAAAAGTTGAATTTGAAAGGTCTTTTTTTTTTAAATCTATATATATATAGATGATGAAAGTGAGTGTGTGTGTGAATTGAATTGAAGTGAAAATTGAGCTGAGAGAATTGATGTGAGGGCCATAATGCAGAAATGATAATCTCCTTGTTGCAACATATTGAACCTTGAAGACAATAATGGTGTGTCAGGTGAATTGTTATGCAGAGATAATCAGGTGAATGAATTGTGAATATATTGAACAAAGATAATGAGACTAGTATACAAATTGGGTTGAGTATGCTCAGAGATGACAAGTCATGAATGGTGCAAATCAGATTGAGAAGCAATCATGTCTTGCACATTATTTTGATGAGGACAATTGAATTTGTCAGTGAGATCTTCCTATGCCAGTGAGGCTTGTGGTTAGTGAGACCTTTGTATGTGCCAGTGAGGCTTGTGGTCAGTGAGACCTCTGTATGTGCCAGTGAGGCATCTTGTAAAGCTAGTGAAGCTTCTTTGGTTAATGAGACCTTCATGTAACCAGTGAGGTTTTGAATAAGCCAGTGAGGCAGTTTCAGAGTGGTTTTTATTCCCCTTGAGGGTTTTCCACTCATCATATCTTGTGTTATATTTCTTATGTGTCTTCATGATCTGTGTTTAATGTCTTGATTCATGCCTTCAATATTATAAATGTACATTTGTGAGTTAATAAATAACTGTCTTTCTCTTTATCCTATAAGTCAAAATGATTAAAATTGTAAAATTTATACAACACTGATTCACCCCCCTCTCAGTGTTGTCCTGGACTCCAACAGATAGCATATGGAATACTCAGAAGTACCCCTCAAATATCTGAACACTCACTTAACTGCATCCCAATGTACCCGTCCAGGATTAGCCATAAATTGACTAAGGACTCCCATTGCTTGGGCAATGTCTGTTCTTGTGCAGACCATAGCATACATCAAACTGCCAACAGCACTAGCATAAGGTACTCTGCTCATGTCCTCCACCTCGCTAGGAGATTTTGGACAATCATTAATAGACAACTTTGTCCCCAATGAAATAGAAACACACAATGGTCTACAATCTGCCATATTGAACCTATCCAACACGGTCTTCACATATTTACTCTAGCTTAACCAAAGTTTTTTGTTAGCTCTGTCTCTTCTGATTTCTATTCCCAGAATGTACCTGGCTACCCCAAGCTTTTTCATCTCAAATTGTGTTGACAACTGAGACTTCAATTCAGAAATCATATTCTTACCATTCCCATTCAAGAGCATATCGTCAACATACAATGCAATAATGAGAATAAGATCATTGTCAAACTTGTAATACACATAATGATCTGATTTCAATCTCAAATATCCAACCGACAACACAAAGGCATCAAACTTCACGTACCAGATCCTAGGAGACTGCTTCAAACCATACAAAGACTTCTTTAACTTGCAAACCAAATTTTCTTTACCTTTCTCTATGTAATGCTCTAGCTGTGACATGTAAATCTCTTCCTCCAAATCACCATGAAGGAAAGTTGTCTTCACATCCATCTGTTCTACCTCTAAGTCATAAGCAGCTACAAGAGATAACATAAATTGAATGGATGTCAGCTTTGCAACAGGAGAGAAAATTTCACCATAATCAATTCCCTCCACTTGTGAATACCCTTTCGCAACCAATCTAGACTTGTACTTTTCAACACTGCCATCTGCACCGAATTTATTCTTGAACACCCATTTGCATCCAATGGGTTTTCGTCCTTCAGGTATAGGCACCAAGTCCCATGTTTTATTATTCTCTAAAGAAGCCATCTCATCTTCCATGGCCTCCTTCCAGGAACCTGCATCTTTCATTCCCATAGCCTCTGGATGTTCAAAGCTTGATCTTTTTTTAATGTTCTGGAATACAAAGGACCCATCATAACCAGAAGTGGCTGTCAAAAGTGACATGACCAAAACTATCCCATTAACATTTTTCTTCGTCCCATTACGCCACTCAGCATCTCAACTTCCATCATCATGGTATGGTATAGCATGGTGTTAGAGTCCAGGCAGATTAGAGCAATAAACACTAACAATTATATGCTGATTAAATAACCAAAATATAACAATGAAGAATAACACAAAAGAGATCAACACATAAATTTAACATGGTTCACCAAATATGGGCTACATCCACAGAAACTCATCCATCCAATGATTTTATTATCTAGTGCAAAACATATTAGAATCTCATGAATTCCATACCCTTAACATACATCCCAGCAGCTTATAACAAGCTTTTTGGAAGCTTCTAGAATTAGGGTATTACAATGTCATTTTTCTTTTGTCGGTTAACAAAAATTAACAACCAACTCCGAATGGGAAAAAAAGAGGGAAAAGGAAAAAAATTGGGTGTTGCACCCCCGAACCACTGCTTCTCGGGGGCTGCCTCCCCCAAACCCCCGCTTCTTGGGGGCTTCTGCCCCCGAACCCCCACTCAAGGCTCGGCTCGGCCCTAAACCCCGGTAAGGATACGTTATGAGTGTATAGTATTTGCATGATCAGTCACCACATACCAACACATGGTATGTGTGGCATGGTAACATGATATCTTAAATGGTAAATCTTAAACAACCTGTATGTTGTAAATGTACCAATAGTCAAAATCATGTTGATAGAATTGTTTTCGACAATTGGATTGATTGAACAGGTTGAGAGAATGATATTGAATAGGTCAAAAGAGAAAGTCGACATAAAATGAGGTCAAAAATTATGTAAACAGTCGACATGACAACATGCCAGCACTTTCCAGTGGGTGATCTTGAAATGTCATTTTGTTGGGAGAATAGCCCATGCCTTTTCCCCCTACATGCACTATCCTTATATAATGAAGTTGTGCATTGACCCTTCAAGAGGCACTGTACTTAAATATCATTCATTACAATGGTCGAACAATCAATAGTAATTTTCCACCTCATTTACAACAAAGAGTGTTAAATATTTATCCTATTTTTATTGGCCAAAATTGACCTTTAACTATTGAAGTGGATGATAATTAAAAATATCCTTCAAAAGGATATTCACTCTTTGTCGATAATAATGTGATTCGCGAGCCAGATGCTTTCACGAGGAAGTTTTAAGCTTAGGTAGCATAATCCATTACGCATTAACATTAGTTTTGTCAATTTATAATGAATTTGTATGTATCTCGTACTTGGTGTGATGCGACATTAACATCGTAGAAAAAGATAATGACACTATTTTCTGTGGCTTGAGTAGATCATGTGGAATCTAGACTTTTTTGCCCTGACTCCTTAATTACGTCTCCGTAAACGTCTCTATAAAGTACTATTCAATTTCCAGGAGTGAAATTGAAAGCCAATTAGCAGAAAACAAATAGAAGATGGGTGTATCTAACAGTGGATTTCCTCCTCTATCCATATGGGATTATTCATTCAACTCCTTACTCTATAAGTGAAATAGTACTGAGCGTGACCAATATCTGGCCATGGCCATGGATGACACCGTTGCACTACTAGACCCTGAAATGTTTTCTTTCGCGCAGGAGCTCATGAGCCATAATTTAATTCATATGTTTCCCTCTAAGGGGGACCTGACGCATAATTATATGATGTCTGGGCAGTTGAAGGAACTTTCTAAAGTACAGAATTCCAAGATTATACATGATATTTCTGTGCCTGAAGCACAATTTCGTAATGAGATGCTATGACAACTAGAATCAAGTAATAATTAACCAAACCTATCAGGTTGCTTTCTTGTTCATGTAGACCTCCTCAATGGCTAAGGTTGAGGTTCTGCTTCTTCTTCTAAGATTTTAGAGCTGCTAGAGCTCTCCTCATCATCAGGTCTCACAAGGTCTGTCTGTTCAGTCTTCTCAGGGGTAGAAGGAAACTGAACCGCGTCCTCTTTCTTTTTTGTCTATTCTGGCTGTAGAACAACAGAAGAAGGTGTTAGCTCTTTAAAGATAACACTTCTTCTATACAACACTTTTTCAGCCACAGGATCCCAAATCTTGTATCCTTTCACACCGACATCATAGCCAATGAAGATACATTTAACAACCTTATTCTCCAATTTAGACTATTTCTCCCTAGGCACATGTGCATATGCCTCACAACCAAAAACATGAAGATGTCTAACTAAAGGCTTCTTACCAGACCACACCTCCATAGGTGTCTTACCAACAAGAGCTGATGTAGGAGACCTAATTACTAGGTAGCAAGAAGTGGCAACAGCTTCAGCCCAAAACTTTTGTTTGAGGCTTGCTCCACTAAGTATACTCCTAGCCTTCTCCATCAGTGTCTTGTTCATCCTCTCTGCAAACTCCATTTTGTTGTGAGGTGTATGGAGTTGTCTAATGTCTTTCAATCCCTTGCTCTTTAAAGAACTTATCAAACTCTACCGAACAAAACTCACCACCGTTGTCAATTCTCAAACACTTAATCTTTTTACTAGTCTAATTTTCAGCAAAGGCTTTAAACTCCTTAAACCAACTAAAGACTTCAGTCTTGCTTTTGATAAAATAAACCCATGTCCTACTGTAATCATCCATGAAAGATACAAAATATACAGATTTAGAAATTGAAGGAACATTAACAAGACCAAACACATCAGAATGAATAAGATCCAAAACACCAGAAGACTTGTGAGAACTAGAGTAAAACTAAACACAATTCTTCTTTCCATATACACAATGTTTGCAAAAGTCAAACTCAAGATTACAATCATTTAACCCCTCAAAGAGGTTTTTATTTTTTAGGGTTCTAAGACCCTTCTCACCAATGTGGCCATATCTCAAATGCCATAACATAGTCTTTTCAGTAGGAAGCTTAGCTTCCATGGCATGTGCACTACCATCAGAACTAGTTACAACAGATTTCTTCACTGCTCATTCAGATGGTGGGGATGAAGTGACTACAGCTCTTTTCTTCGAGTCAGAAGAATTATTGCACTTTGAAGTGCATGCCTCCAGTTGAAACAGAGTACCTCTCTGAGTACCCTTCGCAAGCACCATAGATCCACTAGTCATCTTGCATCCATCCTTCAAAAAGACAACCTGCACACCTGCATCATTTAACATACTTACAGAAAGCAGGTTTCGTGCTAGGCCTGGGATGTGCATAACCTCAATGATCCCCTTCACTCATCCATCAGGGAATCAGATTGAGACTCTTCCATGACCAACAATATTCAGATGAGAGTCATCACCCAGGTACACTCTTCCACCATCAAATTCTTCATACTTCGTAAACCAGCTTCGATGTAAGGTCATGTGGAATGATGCACCAGAATCAATCAACCACACATCATCAGATGCATGGGTGTCTAGGGTTGCGATGAAGGCATCACCATCATCTTGTGATTTGTCAGAATCTGAATTAGGGGCAGTCTTCTTTTTCTTTTTCTTTTCCTCTTTGTATTCCTTTTAGAAATGCCCCATTTTCCCACAGTTCCAATAGAGAGCCTTGGACTTTCTAGGAGATTTGGATCTCCCACGGGATTTGGATCTGCCCTTTTCACCTTTCTTGTCCTTCTTCTTCCCTTTCTCTTTGGGTCTTCCACGAACTGCAAGAGCCTCTTTGGCAAACTCAGATATCTTCCTTCTCATTTCTTCAGATAACAGCGAGGACACCACATCTTCCATCTTGAAGGTGGTAGTGGTGCTTCCGATAGCCATGACAAGATGATCCCACGAATCTGGCAAAGAACAAAGCAGGGTCATACATCGATCCTCCTCCTCCTTTTGCACACCCACAAATGTCAACTGTGCAACAATCATGTTAAAAGCATTCATGTGGTCTGCAACAGATCCTCCATCTTCCATCTTCAGAGAGAACACCTTTTTCAGAAAAAGCTTGTTTAGCAAGCACTTGGCCTAATAAACATCACCCAGCTTCTTCCAAAGGTCTTTCATGCTCTTCTCCTCATGGACATTCAATAGGACAGAGTTAGTTAGACAGAGTCTTATGAGACCCTTAGCCTTCTGATCTTTGAGGTCCCAATCAACTTGTGACATTGCTATAGGTTTTACACCGGATATGGTTTCCCATAGGTCACGATCAACAAGTAGGTCTTCCATCTTGAGTTTCCACAACTAAAAATTAGTGCCATTAAATTTCTCCACCTCTAATGTTCCAGATGTGGTTACCATCTCATTGCTGCAACAAGATACAGAATGCTCTACACAACACTCCCACTCAACCTAAGATTCGCTCAAAAAACCCCTACCCAGCAGCTAGAACCAAAACTAGCCAAGCTCTGATACTAACTGAAAGGAAGCAAGGTGTGTGGAAATCGCTTCCTACACTAATCTAATGAGGGGAGTAGAGTGCAAATTCAATTGTATCTTTAAAGTTATAGCTATGTTGACCCACTAACAGAGATATTGTAGCAAACACATACACAAGAATGTAAGACAAAAGAAGAGAGACACAAGATATACATGGGGAAAACCCCTACGGGTGAAAAACCCCACACTCCAAAACACAGCTCAAATGTATTCCGTAAACAAAGAAGGTTACAATACAATCATAGAGCCAATGCTCTTATAGGAGTCTTCGACACTCGTATCTAGAGATGTTCTGGCAGCATAACAGTACTTGTCAAGCCTGTAGTACTTCTCCTCTCCAAAGCACCTGTTTATAAAGAGAATACAAGGCAAAAATGGCTACACATTGAGATGGGCGTCCAACATGGCCTCATGGCCAAAAACCCATGCCTATGGACACTTGTCCAACACTGTAGGATGCTCCTAACACTTGTCAAGTCACCCCATCCCAAGGAGGTCACCTATTTCTAAAATGGGCTATGGCAGATGTTCTTACGACTCTTACAACCGTCATAGAATCTGTCACAGCTATCATAACTTACAGCTGTAAGAGAATCTATCATACACAGGCTATAAATAGCATATTCTCTTACAACATGTCATAGTCCACCTTGGGGCACCCAAAGGTGCATTTTTCAAAGATACTTCTCGACACATGTCTTCACCTGTCATAGGATCTTCTATTTCTGACTCTTACATGTCATACCTTTGTCATAGGAATCTATCATGACTATTTCGGTCAATATTCCCTTACACACATTCCAAGATACCGACACATGGCAAAATATTCCTACCACTAAGTGGGACGCCTATCTCCTCATGTGAGGACAAATTTACATGTGGTCATATGCCATGTAGGATGACACATCACTATGCCAACTCCCAAAATATGACAACATAGGATTTGCATCCAAATTATACAATAGGCAATAAATAAATAAATATAATGAATTAATACAAGGAATTACCAAGGTTGAGACACCTTAATTCCCAACAAGGTTAACCTATGTTTTTTTTTGTTTTCAATGATTTTAATGCAATCTAATCTAATGGAAAAGGGAAAATGCTTCTTCTAATAATCTAGATCTAGAAATGTGAAAGCAATTAATCTAACATGCAAGATCTAATTATCAAGGAAAAAGTAATGTTTTACTGTTCCCAAGAGCAAATTTGATTCTCTAACTACTATGAATTGAAGAAAACAATGAAGGAACCTAAGAGAAACAAAGATTTGTTGACTCCACTACCCTCAGCAATTCTTGTAATAGACAACCTTGAGTCCTTTTGTGGCAGCAGGTGATCCTCTTGACAACAAAACAACACAAGGAAGCAAAAAGAAGCTTTGATGAAGATTGTATGATCTCAATGAGAGCTTGGATTGAGCACAATGGCATAGAATGAAGCAGTGTGACGCTACTTGATTGAACAAATAAAGCAAAAGGCACCTTCGTCCTGTAAGAGCATTTGAATGCTAAGTTGGAGAGCAAAAATGGCAAGAGCTGTGTGCATAATGAATTTGCCTCCCTTTGTGCTTGAGGGATGGGGTATTTATAGGTTTAGAAGAAGGAATTGATTGAAGAGTTAACTCATTTGATTGATGAGTTAACAAAGATGTTGGGGAGTTAACAAGGTTGATTACCTAATGAACTCAGCTGATTGGAGAGTGATGAAGCAAAGATAGCTTATCACTAAAGAGGAAATAGAGGTGAGGGAGTGCATGAGATTGATTGAAGAGTTAATTTGAGATCAAATAGAGCTAATTATACATGTTTAGGTGCATGAAATAGTTAACTCTATATTAAGGATCAAAAACCATGCAAACTGGAAGAAAAATGGGCGAAAACGGAGCAAAAATGAGTGAGAAACTAGAGTTTTTCCGTGGCTACAAAAATAGTAGGGTCGCCCCTTTTGCCAGGCAGGGTCACCCCTAGGCGACCATGGGTTGCCCGAGGGAGATCTGGGCTAGACAGGGTCAGATGCAGAAAAATAGGCTGGGAGATGCAAGAAGGGAAGAAAAGGAGGGATTCTTCATCAAGAAAGAGGTCAATCATGTGGAAGAATCCAAATCTCCACTTGCATCTGCAAGATCTCCTGGGGGAGATCTAGAAATAATAGGGGGAGATTTGGATTGGTTTGGCAGAACTGAAAACTAAAAGTGGGAGATGGATAAGGAGACCTCTAGAAGGCTTCTAGGAGGTGCACTAGATGAAAAACAAAGGGGAGAGGTGAAAACTCACCTACAAGAAACTCACAAGGCTTAGGAGCAAGGTCGAAAGCCCAAAAAATGCAAGTTGACAAGTGTCGCAACAAGTGTCGAAAAGCGTCGCAAATGAGGAGACAGAGAAATTGACAAGGAAGAAACAACACAAAATAAGAAAGAGGACATGTCATCAAGAGGCTCGCTACTTAAAGGACTTCATTTCGCGCTTACATGTACGTGACAAGGATTTGAATCATCATAGGGGTCCTCATGGAGGCTGTGCGTGATTTTTGTGCTTACATATTTGCCCCCTCGAGGATAGTAGTCTACATGAAAGGTAGGTACCATTCCCGAACTAGGCCTTATCTGTTGTCGATTTTCCTACAATTTGTACCTATAATAACTAGTATTAGTCCAGAATTTAAATATATCAAAATGAATAATGAAAAATGAAATGATGAACTTACCATGGATCTTTGAGTTCAACTAGTTGCTTGCCTTTGTCAGTTTGGACATGTAAGGATGAGAGCACACAAAACAATGCATGAAACGGATGCATAAAAGCAAAAAACTAATCTAAAATGCATAAATGAACTAAGCTAAGGGTAAACAAAGCAAACCAAATTGTGAGATCGAGGCCAAACGGCGACGGAATCATTTGTGTGAGCAGTTGTTAGAAAGATATCGTGAAAGAGATCGTAAAGATGGTCGCCTCTTCTTCAGTCGCAGAGAATCGAGTATGCGATCAGTGAAAAAACCTTCTCTAAACCCTAGCTTGAATTTTGTGAAAAATCTCTTGAAATTGTCTATTTTTGGTAACTTTCTCTATTGCATTGTGTTCATCTCGTCATTTAGAGCAAGATTGGTTTTTCATTTTCTGAAATCGTTTGAAAAATGAGGTTTTTAGAGCAGTTTTTACTTGAGTAATCCTCCTTTAGGGTCACCCCTTTTGCCAGGCAGGGTCACCTGAGGGAGATCCTGAAAAGCAACAGGGTCGCCCGGGGAAGATCCTGTAAAACAGTAGGGTCGCCCGGGGGAGATCCAGAAAAACTGTTGGACTGATTTTTTACTGCATTTGATGTTGTTTAACGCTTGTTTCACTCTAATCTGACATGATTTGGTCACTATATTTACCTATTTATTGCAATTTTGAAGGTTTATGTACTTTTTTGTGTAAGGTTTTATTCAGTTTTACGATTTTTAGGGATTTTTACAAGTTTACGAGATCTAATCTAAAGTTCTCTTTTGATTTTGTAGGACATGTGTATCTGATGGAATGCCTGTCGAGAGCAAGGATGGCTCTCAGGGATGTTTGCTTCATTGAGTACTAAGGATCATGGTATTCTGAAAAGGGCAGTTCTAGCTATAGTTTGCCATGTGCTTGTGATTCATCTTGTATCTCGCATATGTTGTGACATTTTGACTTTCTACAATGTAGACAGAAACACATTTAGGTTCTCATAGATTTCTAGAATGGACTATCACTCTATATGATGTGTATCGTATACTCAGGGTTCCTATGAGAGGGCAACCTTTGTCTCTTCTAGTTAGCGAGTCCTATGAGGACAAGGCTTCTTGGGCTGCATTCATGGGGGTTAATCGCCCTAGGGATCAGACAGGAGTTCATCTTACCTTCATGCCATGCCTTCGCATCCCACTCTTGAGGAGGTTCCTGATTGGATTGATTGCTTCGAGGCTATCGAGAGACAAGGCCTCAGCTCGTCTGAGATGGTGTTGGGCACCCATCATTCGTGAGATTGAGGAGGGCATAGTTTACGCTTGGGGTCTTGACATTTTTGCCATGGTTTACAGAGATTTCTATCAGATTTCACGGCGAGGGGCTCTAGCCTTTAGCCACTCTTCTTTGATTATGGCATGGATATTTGAGCACGAGGCCCTACCAAAAGCTCATTCCACTTCCAGATAAGCATTTACCGAGAGTAGCAAAGTGGATGCATGTTGGTCATTTCAATGCTACTTTACCCACTATTGCTACTCTTACAGATGAGGACATGATCTTTGATCCTTATCACGATATGGAGGGCTCTTGGGCCTGAGATGGTGAGATCAGAGAGTATTGTCGTGAGGTATCCGAGATCATAGACCGCAATGGTCTGGTTGAGGCTCATCGAGTTGATCGTGTCTTACAGTAGTTTGGCGGGGATGTCCCTGAGGACTTCCCTCTAGTGTCTACTTGTTACAGGACTGTTCTAGAAATGGGTGAGATTGGACAGAGAAACATCTTTTGGACTCCTTTGACTCCAGGCATATTCATTACTAGGGTCTCTAGAGGAGGACGGGGGGAAGGGAGAGGAAATCCTTCCCAATCTCTAATTGTGACTATTGACTCAAAGTCCACTAATGAGGACTGCGTTCTAGATAGTAATGATTCGTCAGATGAGGCCCTTCCCGAGGATGAGGATTTTGATGATATTGATGATTCAGATGATGTTACTAATATCCCCGAAGGTCCTCCTATTGTTCCTCAACCTCCTCATTCAGATGAGGTGATGCATTAGCTTGACCCTTATTGGCAGCTTGGTGACCCATGTAAGTTTCTCCTATTCACTTTTTATGTATCTTTGTCCTTTCTCTTTTTATGTGGAACTATCTTGGTCTTCTTTCAGTTTGCTATTTTAGGCAATGTCAAAGAGTGGAGGGACTTTGTTCATGAGGTCAATGTTGGATTAGCTTACCCCTTCACTAGGATGACTCATGATCATCTTTTGGATGATCCTGGTGTGCCCCCAGCTACCGGGCGACACACTGACATTTTTGCTCCTATCTAGCATGGATGCCAGATAACTACAGAGTTGAAGACCTAGGTTGACATGCTTAAGGGTGAGAACCAGGTACTCCGAGAGATGGCCCATCTTAATGTTGGACGGCGTGATGCTAGCATGGCGGGGCCTTCTTAGTCACATGCTCATAGCAGAGCACCTCATTCTCATAGGTCTCATGGAGCGATGAGTGGTACTCATAGATAGAGGAGCCGAAGTCCTGAGGGTTCCATTGGAGGAAACCACCCTTGACTTTCTTTCTTGAACTCGTGCCCCCTTGCATGGGGAGCCTCTACTTTTCTCAAGAGCATTTTGTCTTAGCTCTTTGATTCCTTTACATGTAAACTTCAGACATATTTTATGAAAGTTTATCCTCTTATGGTTTTCTCCCATCGAATTGGTACTCATCTCTTGTGCATGTTCGGAGGTTTTTGGAACTTTTTAATTATGTTTGACCTTTTCAACTCTTTTAATGAATGCAAGCATGATAACAATGATATGTTTTTGTAATTTTTTTGGGACATATATGAGATGCAGTTCATGATATGATAATGCAAGAACACAAGAAATGCTGAAATGAAACATTTACTTTTACTGAATGTCATGAGATATGACATTTGATTTTATTGCTTTGAGACTCTTTTTCTAACTTTTGGCATGAATGCAATATGGAACAAACAATGTGACTGCTCTTAGATACGATTTTCAATTCAAGGGATTGCGAGTTGTCCTAATATAAGAGACCTAATCAAGGTTGTGAGATAGGACTTTTAAACTCAAGTGGGGAGCAAGAGTGAAATGGAGTGCTTTTGAATTTGGGCTTTGCTAAAGGCTAAACATTGATCCTTATCTAGATAAGACAGTCTGACAAGTTTTTTACTTAGACAAGTAACAAATTTTATTAGTGTTCGCTAGACTTAGATCATAAATGGCAAGCAAGGTAGACCTGGGGTAAAGGATAAATGGGAAAGAACAAGGGTCCCTTGGTAGAAGATGATCCTAGAGACTACTAGACTCTTCGGTTTTACTTAGCTAGTGTGTGTGTGTGCTTTGTAACTTTCTTTCTCTATTAGAATGTCATCCTTGAGGCTTCGAGATTAGACTGATCTCCACCCAAGAGTACGAACATTCAACAATCTTCTCTCTTTCACTCTTTTTTTGTATCTCTTTTTTTCTATTTTCCTCACTTCATTTTTTTCATTTTTTGGGATTTTTTGACTTTTCAAGAAATGAATGCTTTGGGATCTTTGATATGCAATGCTTTGATCTCTCAATTCTCACTTTTAAACACTCTTATTTTGATCACTCATTTTTTTTATTCACTTGAATCTTAGATTGCTTCCTTCAAAGTTTTGATCTTCCTGGTGTTTTTGGCCAAGAAAGATAAGGGGTTGAGTGCCACCTAAAGTTTTTGTAATCTAGTTGGACTTCTCTACTACCAGGGAAGAATTGGGAAGCTCTGCTTGCAAGCTTCTTTTGAACACTGTAGGTTTGAATACTGACTTTGTTTGGACCTAACATCTTGACTCATTAAGATTGGGATCAGTGTAAAGCTAAGAGCTAGGTTTTGATTAGAATCATTGGGAATGAAGGGGGATAATGGCAGTTTGTGAAAAATGGGGAATCTCTAGGTCCTGAAAGGATAATGTATATCTAGACAACATTAAACTCCTTACTAAAAGGAAAATAGTACAAGAGCGAGTCACTAACTATAATGCAAGATGAACAGAATGATGCATAAATGCATAAAACAAATTGTTTTTGACATTTTTGAACTTTTATAGTTTTTTGTAGTTTTGATGTTTTATGATTTTTTTTGGTATTTTAGACATAATATTTCCTGAAGTGAAAAGCATTGACTGTTTCACCAAATTCCTCTCCCTCCATTGTGCACAAGAGATAGGCACCATTTCCAATGTCTTCTTTAACCATGTAAGGACCTTTCCAATCTTCCGAAAAAGCTCTTTTTCATCTTCTTTTCTTATTCTTCGTACTACCTCTTCTTAGGACAAGTTCTCCTATTCTGTAAGGTTTGTCATTTGAGTCTACTACTACCAACTCAGTGGTTTCTCTTGGCATTGTGAGACGAAGTAAGTCTCGAAAGGCATGTTGATGGGAAGGAGTCCAATACAGGACTCCATCACAATTTATTAGCTTTGCTAATAGGTTGAACTATTCTTGCATATAGATCTTCACATCTGATCTTTCTTGGATTCTTTGCAAAAATTGGAACAATTCAAGAGGATTTTGTGGCTCCCTTTGTTCATCAAGAGGGACAAAGCTTATACTTGTCCTCCCATTTGGTTCTGGTCTCAAGTCCATGGCATATCTGATATAACTTTTCGAGAGTTCAAAACTAGCAGGGTCATCAACACCAACTGTCACTCTCATCTTCCATTCCTTGTGAAAGATACCTTCACTTTCTTCATCTTCGTTGGGAAGTCTTTCGACCATTTCTATTTGTACCCAGGGTTCTTCCCATTCACTGAGTTTATTTGATTGAATCGAGGCAGAGGTCATTGGCTTTTCTTGCGGTTGTGATACTACGAACATCCTAGGTAGCATTCCTATAACATCAGTTGATTCATTATCTGTAGAATGTATTTCTTCCATGGGTGCCTCTGGTTGATGTGAACCCTCTGTTGGTGTGATAGGTTCATATGATTCTGTCTCTTCTAGTGTCTCAGGGACACATGATTCATTTAGTGGTGACAGTGGAGTATAACTTTATGTCATGTCTTCCTCAATGTCTAAGAAAGTGTGCGAGTCTACATTCCTCATATCTAGTGTAGTGGTCTGAAAGACCGGTCCTTCAGTTCTATGAGGCTTCTCCCCTATACAAGGGAAAAGTTTATTGGCCTCTTAGAAGTTGATCATGAGTACCTCTAAAGGGAATTAGAGTGGTCCCTCCCATTCAATTAATTCCATGATCTCAATTGTCTTCTCTTTAGGAACCGTTTCCTTTTGTCTTGGTAAGGGCTCATTCTCTAAAGTTTTGATCTCTGCAGTGTTTATGGTCTTTTCTAGGACCTCCATTTGTTTAATGCATATAGACTAAGGTGTAGGATTAGAGACGATTAACTTGTTGGTAGAGAGCGTATAGTCTATGGGGATATCTATACACTTGTTTGGCATGTTTGATTTGAACATACTGAAAAGTTCTAGATCTCCCTTTGTGACATACACTTTCCCTAAGTGTAAGAATTGAGCTTCTTGAAATAATGTGGATGACACAGCCTTCATTCTGTGTATCCAAGGTCTTCCAAGGATCAAGTTATATCCTGTGTCCTTATCTATGACATAAAAAGTTGTTGGAATGGTTTTAGGTCCCAAAGTCATTGGAAGGGTGATTTTACCTATGGTGGCCACTTTTAGATTAGCATATCCACTTAGAGTGTCTCGTGAAGTGGTGATATTGGTGTGTCCATAGCCCATCCTCTCTAATAGGGAGAAGTGAACTATGTTCACTGCGGTCCCATCATCAATTAATGTTCGTTTGATGCATGTATCATAGATCCACACTTGGAGATATAATGCAGGGTCTCCTTTTTTTGTTAACTCTGCCTCAGAAGGCATCTGTTGTAAATCAAAGAAGAACCCTGGATCTTTGAGTTCTGAGTTGGGCGGACTAAGGTCGTAATCCACATGGCTGATTTTCTCACTAGGTGGTGGTGTAATTTGGTCAAGGTATTTTAAACATATTGCCTTTAGCAATGCTGAGCGATGTGAAGGGGAGTTCTTGAGTAAGCCGATGAACGAAATGTGCACATACGTTTTATTTAAGTCTTTTATGAGCTCATAAGGTCCGATTGGAGGTGGTATTGGTTCTACCTCCGAGATGATACCTTCATATGCTGGTATTTTCTCATTTTCACCCTCATGGTCTTCATCTTCCTCTTCATTGTGCATAATCTCGACTAGTCCCATCATCCTAGCTTCTCCTTTTTATCCCAGTTGCAGTGGGACTTCGGGGTTACTACTCTGAGTTATCTTGTTTTGATTCATTGTGTCTATGTCTTTATGCATGGGGGACGGATCCTGATAAATTCTCATGTTTGCGTTTTGTGGCGCCATTGGAGCTTGATTTTGTCTTGTATCTTTGTTATCTAGTGTGACCTCCTGTGGGTTTAAGAACATTTCTATGAACAAATGTTGTTGGTCTTCTGGTAATCTTGCTATGAATCTATTGTACTCCCTACAAGATTCTGTGATGTGCCCCCTTGTTCCATGAAAAGAACAAAATTGGTTGAACTCATATGGGGGTCTCTCGTATCTTCCATCATTTCTATTCCTGTTTCCATTGCGGTTCCAACTTTGGTAATTGTCTCAAGGGTAGTACCCATTGTTTCTAAGTCAATCTATGGCATTTATGTTAGGAGGATAGTAATCGCTCCCATTGTAATCATCCTTCATCTTCTTGATTGGGGGTTGATCCGTCACCCCATCTGTGGTTATACTCCTATTGTTTTTATGGATTTTAATGACAGAGTTATTGTTTCCTGTGTCTTCCTTTGTTAGTTTTCCATTTGAACCATAGACCTTTCTACCACTGTCAATGGCGGCTCAGTCAATCCTCAAGGCACTTTCCAATGCCTCTTCGTAGGACTTGTATGGCAATTTTTGAACATCTTCCCTCATGTCCTTGTTAAGGGCATGCAAGAAGAGATCGCACAGTTCTCGATGGTCCATGTTGGGAGCACTTGTCAAAGAATAGAGGACTTGCCTCCATCGAGTGACAAAGTGGGCTACAGATTCGTTTGGTTCTTGTTTCATTGTGAGGAATTCTCTGGTCCCTATTTTAACGAGTTTGGTCATGTCGAATGCCATGACAAACTCTCTAATAAGTTATCTGAATGAATGGATTGAAACTTCTAGGAGATGATAATACTAATCCAAAGTGATGCCTTCAAGAGTTTTTGGGAAGATCTTTGCTACAATCACATCCCAAGGGAGGAGTTCTCTTATGGCCGTGGTCTAGGCTTTGATTTGGGAATTTGGATCTCCCTCTCCTTTGAACTTCGAGAGATCAGGCAATGGTCACGGTAGTTGCACACTTCTTATGTTTTGGTCCAAAGGTTCTTTCAAATATTCAAGATACGTTCCTAAGAAGGCACTTTGAGATTACGAAGTTGATAGTAATAACCCTGTGGGTGGGTTTTGATAACCCATCGTTGGATTTGTTTGATTATTCTGAAAAGGAGGATTCCCATTCAAACATGTGTCGTTGCTAGCATTTTGCGAATAGTAGTTGAGGTAGGGGGATTTTGTGATGTCCTCTAGTCCTGTTCATGGGACTTTTGTCTTCTTTCAGGAGAAGCTTGTTCTACTTCCAAGATTCTAATTCTTTGTACTAGCGTTGCGATCAAGTCTGCAGGAGTAGCAACTCTAGGTGCTTCTTCATTTCTAAGATATTCTCTTCAAATATTTTCGTGGTAATGTGCTTCCTCACGTGTAGCATTTTCTTTTTGTTCTTGTTGTAAGGCGATTCTCAATGCCTCTTGAGCATCTTTGGTTTCTTGCAGACGTTTTTCTAACCGTTTAACCTTCTCATCAAGATGGGTATTTGATGTACTTGTGGAAGGTTGTTCAGGTTGGTGTATCTCTGGCCTTACCCTTCTAGCTTTATGCGGTGCATTTGGTATGGCTGGGTTGTTGAAATATAGAGAACGCCTAGATTCTCTTTGATCTTGTTCGTAATCAGAATCCTCGTAATCATAACAGTTGGTGATTGGCGCATCAGGATGTGGCGACACATACCTATCAAATGAGAGAGTTTCTAGTTCTCTTGAGGGAATGTTCCCTTGGTTTAAGTTAGGTTCCGTCATATTTGGGGGTGCCATAGACACCACAGAATAAATGGAATAGATGATGGCATAGGTGATAGAAGTTGAAGTGGCAAAAGCGACTATGAAGAATGGTGTGAAAATGTTTTGAAATTTCTGTTAATTATTTTGATATGTTTGAGATGGGAACGTAAACAGCATAACCAAAAGCTTCTGCCCTTCACATCAAGTTCACCAAAATATGTACGCTCAAAATCATGACTCCGGTTGCCTGGGGCTGTCGGGTCAGATTTTGACATGCACACGGACCCTTCCCTCCTTGCCACAGGGTGATCCGCCACGTCACTCTCGCTCACGTGGAATTAGCCAGTTGAGAGGAAGTGAGACACGATGGGGGTCTGGCTCGTTGGAGAGCTGGACTTTGTGGAGAGGGGTCGGCAAGTATTGCGGCCTTTGTTGTTGTGTGCTTAGTTGTATGTTTCGTTTGATTGTTGTTGTAGTTGAGATAACCCTATGACCCGAAGGGTCACTAGTTTCTCTTCTCCTCTTGGGGTTTCTAAGATTCCACCTCTATGTGGGTAAACAATTGTTTTCATTGATGTCCTCTTGTCTTTGTATGCGTTGAACGAGTTCTTGTTGTATCTGGCGTTGTCTAGTTTCTTCTAACAACAAGAGGATGAATGGGTCTCCTTGTGGTAGCACAAATGTTTCTCGTTGTGGTCTTGGATGGATCTCTTGGATCTCATCATGGATAGTCCTCACCCACTCTACTCTCACTCGTAAGTACATTCGTGAATTAGGATAGAGGTAAATGTGTGATTACTAACCTTAACTAGATCTAGGGTTTTGACCTAGGGTTTTGTTGACCTAGGGTTTGACTTTTGAGTTTTGACTTGTTCTTACCTCGTGATGGTATCGAGGGTTTGTTTGGATCATTTTAACCGTGATTACCTCATGATGGAATCAAGGGTTTGTAATTTTGTCTATTCTAGTGTCTCTATATGCATGCAAGCTAAATGATATGCAAAACATCTTTTTGGTATTTTTTAGTATTTTTGGAAATAGAAAGTGCTTTTAATCTATGAAAAGGAAATATGTATGCAATTCTATATGACTTTTCTAATGCAAGGTTAACCTATGTTTTTTTTGTTTTCAATGATTTTAATGCAATCTAATCTAATGGAAAAGGGAAAATGCTTCTTCTAATAATCTAGATCTAGAAATGTGAAAGCAATTAATCTAACATGTAAGATCTAATTATCAAGGAAAAAGCAATGTTTTACTGTTCCCAAGAGCAAATTTGATTCTCTAATTACTATTAATTAAACAAAACAATGAAGGAACCTGAGAGAAACAAAGATTTTTTGACTCCACTACCCTCAGCAATCCTTGTAATAGGCAACCTCGAGTCCTTTTGTGGCAGCGGGTGATCCTCTTGACAACAAAATGTCACAAAGAAGCAAAAAGAAGCTTTGATGAAGCTTGTATGAGCTCAATGAGAGCTTGGATTGAGCACAATGGCATAGAATGAAGTAGCGTGATGCTACTTGGTTGAACAAATAAAGCAAAAGGCACCTTCGTCCTGTAAGAGAATTTGAATACTAAGTTGGAGAGCAAAAATGGCAAGAGCTGTGTGCACAATGAATTTGCCTCCCTTTGTGCTTGAGGGATGGGGGTATTTATAAGTTTAGAAGAAGGAGTTGATTGAAGAGTTAACTCATTTGATTGATGAGTTAACAAAGATGATTGGGGAGTTAATAAGGTTGATTATCTAGTGAACTTAGCTAATTAGAGAGTGATGAAGCAAAGATAGCTTATCACTAAAGAGGAAATGGAGGTGAGGGAGTGCATGAGATTGATTGAAGAGTTAATTTGAGATCAAATAGAGCTAATTATGCATGTGTAGGTGCATGAAATAGTTAACTCTATATTAAGGATCAAAAACCATGCAAACTGGAAGAAAAACGGGCGAAAATAGAGCAAAAACGAGTGAGAAACTCAAGTTTTTTCATGGCTACAAAAATGGTATGGTCACCCCTGGGCAACCATGGGTCGCTCAAGGGAGATCTGGGCTAGACAGGGTTAGATGCAGAAAAATAGGCTGGGAGATGCAAGGAGGGAAGAAAAGGAGGGGTTCTGCATCAAGAAACAGGTCAGTCATGTGGAAGAATCCAAATCTCCACTTGCATCTATAGGATCTTCCGAGGGAGATCTAGAAATGATAGGGGGATATTTGGATTGGTTTGGCGGAACTGAAAATTGAAAGTGGGAGATGGATAAGGAGACCTCTAGAAGGCTTCTAAGAGGTGCACTAGATGAAAAACAAAGGGGAGAGGTGAAAACTCACCTACAAGACACTCACAAGGGATAGGAGCAAGGTCGAAAGCCCAGAAAATGCAAGTTGACAAGTGTCGCAACAAGTGTTGAAAAGCATCACAAACGAGGAGAGAGAGAAATTGACAAGGAAGAAACAACACAAAACAAGAAAGAGGACACGTCATCAAGAGGCTCGCTGCTTAAAGGAATTTATTTCACACTTACATGTACATGACAAGGATTTGAATCATCATAGGGGTACTCATGGAGGCTGTGAGTGATTTTTGTGCTTACAGAGCCAAGTTGATTAAACAAGGATTGTTCTGGATTTGCAACAGGGGCTCGAAGGCTCTTTTCTGGTTTCATTCCTGGGATGAGCATCCTCCTATTATGTCTACACACCCTCATTTGCAGGACCTATGTAGGCTTTTTTCAGAAGCTAGTTGGACTTATGTGATGGATTTTAAATCCCCTTAGGTTCTGGATCGGGCCACGGTGTACAGGTGGAAGGCCCTGCATGAATGGCCACCTGGGGGAATGGTGGAGGATTGGTAAGAGCTGGCCAGCATCTTAGCTGGTAGGGTTTGCAACTCTCTTTTGGAGAGGGATGTTTTGGCCTAGGGAGGTGACCGAAAAGGCAAATTCATTATTGCCTCATTTTATCAGGTTCTGGATGAGCAGATGTTTGGGTGCACAGGGGTCCCCTGGTGGAAGCAAATCTGGAGTAAATTCTCTTGGCCTAATTGCAACTTCTTTTCTTGGTTGCTGATTTATAATAGATGCCTGACTTGGGAGAATCTTTGGAAGCGGGGCTTTCAAGGCCCCTCTATGTGTGTTATGTGCTCTAATAGTGATGAGACTATTTCCCATCTAGCTTCTTCCAGTGTTCTTTTGTTAAGGTGATCTGGCATTTCTGGTGGGATTTTTGGATGCAGTTGTGTAGGCACACTTCGTCTTTAGGACTTCTGGAGTAGGCTGGGGAGTTCTCCAGCTAAGACTTCGTTCCTTCACATTGCTTGGATAATTGGTCCCAACTTCATCATTTGGCATATCTAGTTAGAGCGTAATCATAGGATTTTCTTGGATAAGAAGCTTCAGGTACGACAGGTTTGGATGAGGATCTTGGGTGTTCTTCACGAGACTTTGGTGGCTAAGTGTGATCTCTTAGCCCCTGTGGACCCTGGAGATATGGGAATTGTTCAGACTTTGGGGCTTTCTGTTAGCGCCAATGGTAGGACGAGGTCTGGTTTGGGTCAAGGCGATAGAGGAAAGATTCGGCGAGATGGTCATTGGATACCTCCACCCTTGGAGGTATTGAAGATTAATACTGATGGTTCCTCTAGAGGCAATCTAAGTCATGCTAGTGTCAGGGCTATTGGTAGGGACTACTCAGGAGTGGTTGTGTTCTTCTCAAAGTACCGTGGCCAGCATTCTAACAATTTCATGGAGGCCTTGGCTATTCTCTTGGATTTGAAAAGGGCTTGTGCCCTTGGTTGGCGAAGGATAATTTGTGAGTCAGATTCTCAGATTGTGATAGATTTGTTGAATAAACAATAGTTGGATGATGTTAATTAGCAGCTGGCTAGGGTGGTTAGATAAATTATCTCTCTGGGGGAGGTCCTGGATTCTATCACCTTATGCCATATCCCTAGGGAGTGGAATAAGGTGGCTGATGGTTTGGCTAAATGGGCTTCTGAGCGGATGGGAAATTGGAAAGTGGATGACTAGAGCTGTCTCCCTAAGGACCTTTCTTGGGAGCTTGAGGACTTGGTTATGGAAGACATGAGATGGGTTCTGGGTGTTACTTGATGGTTCTGTTGCTCTTTTGTGGCCCCTGGCAAGTGGTTTGTAATTTCTAGCTTTGGACTATGTTCTTGGATCAATAAAGTTTTTAACCTCTTTTTATTAAAAAAAAAAAGTCTAGAATGCTTGTTTTTTCAATTTTTTTCAAATGTATGCAAAATTTTCCAATGCAAGATGATAAATATGATATGAATGAATACAAAGACTGATTACAACACTTGGCAAGATGCAAGTTCAGTAAAAACACAGGTTCACCAAAATGTTATATATGAAAAGTGGGAAGATGGTGGATAATGTTTAGATCTATCAAATCAAACCCTCCTTTCACAATAACACTCAAGGACAACAACTGAGCCAAGTCACTACAGATGAAAGAGGACTCAACTACAGGTTGGTGTACTCATGAATGATATGGAAAGATTTATTAGTTGAGAGATTTGTCAAACCCTAATTTGACTAAGCCTCAAACTCTAATTATAATGAAATTAGGTATAGATGAATAAACTGCTATAGATCACCAGACAGGAAGACACTCAGGAAGGATTAGAAACTTACCAGAAGTTGGATTTCCTAAAGCAGAGACTTTGCGGACTACTGGGTAGGTGCCCAAGTCTGATAGGGCAATAGTTTTGCAGATTCAGAACAACGAACAATGTTTGATGATGTTTAGCTCCTGAGTTTAGGATAAATCCTATCGGGAGGACTATGGGGCGAGCACCCTAGTCCAATAGGGTAGAATTATAGCAACTTTTCTCCAGATCCCAAATCCTTATCCTCTAAATCGTTTCTATGTACCTGAACTTTGCCAAATCCTACACCTGTAACCTACAATCACAAAGAGAGGGGTTTCATGGTTGTGGTGTTTAGGAGCTTGCCTTGGTCAAGCCTCGGAATGACATTCAAGTCTTCCAACATCGTTGTTAGATAAAGTGCGTGCCCAAGGAAGGCAGAGGCCAAATCAAATGATGAATTGAAATGATTGAAGCACAAATAGATGTCACCTTAGAGGTGAAGCCTTCAAGGAGATGAAAATCCTTCAAATCATGAAGAGATGGATTGATGAAGTCAAATTTGCAACAAACAAACACAATTCTGCTCTACAACATAATGAATGGCTTAAAATCCCTTAGCTTCATATCACAAGTTCGCATTATCCCTCTAGGTGTAAAATGAAGATATAAACTCACTTATATATGCTTTCCTGCTAACTTTTGTAATTCAAATTGAAAAGGAAGGCAGAGGGAAACCTTTTTAAAGGTCCTATGCCGACAATTTTAAATTTGGGTCTTGGCAAATCAGCCTAGACTTGGGCATGGGTGCCCAAGTCCCAAGGCACATTTAGGTCTTGATTAGGCATTTAGAACTGGCCCCTAAGTCCCATTTGACATGGGTTTTGAGGGAATTTTCTCTGGGATAAGTATTAAGCATGTAAAGTGTAAACACGGGGGCCTAGGAGCTAAACTAGGAGGTAAAAAGGCATAGGGATACTTTTTGCTCCGTAACAGTGGGATTTTACAGTGGCATCTGGGGTTACTAATAAGATGACATTCCAAAATTGGACAGTGTGAGTGTCATCTCTTCCATCACTTGTTCCCTTCAATGATTTTTTGTTTCCTGGACATGTACACTAATAAATGTTTCATCAAGGTTAGAGGATATGAAATCATTCCTCCTTTATTTCATCCTCATCTTCATTAATTATCAGTCACCAGAATGCCCCTTCATCAACTCTTTGGGATGCTCAATGTCAAGTGTGAGTTTTGCTTGAGATCACTTACCAAAGGGCTTAATGATTAAACTTTCCGCAGAAAAAAAGGATTATTTAGGTGCATGTCTCCAATCCCAATTCATTCATTCCAAAGCCTTTAGGTGTCTTATTCAAGATGAAAGGAATCTGAAGAACATGTGCATTCATACTTAGTCAGAGAAGTGGGAACCCGGAGAACTCGGCCCTTATGACTCGATAAAACTAGCTCATGTTTTTTCTATACAATGTGCAAAGGCTGAATTTGCAATCTGATATGTCGTCGATCAAGAGATTTTGATGGATTATCCCCATATCTTTGAATACATTGAAGTTGTTTTAGTCTTTCTTTCAAATGCCATGGACCTTTTAAACATAATTCAAAGTTGCTTTATCTTTTTGGTTCTAACTATTTGCAGGCTTATTTTCTCACAAAAGATAAATTCTAGCAGGCGGTAAAGGATTATGACCTCTTTGAGGGCTCAACTCTAGTGGGTGGTCTTTTTTCTCTACAACGCTTAAAAGATAGACTAGAAATAGCTGGTTATTCTTAAATATCATCCACTTCAATAGTCAAAGGTTAATTTTGGCTAATAAAAATAAGACAAATATTTATCACTTTTTGTTGTGAATGAGGTGTAAAATTGCTATTGATTGTTGGACCATTGAAGTGGATGATATTTAAGTAGAGTGAAAATAACCTACGTCTATCATACCATGAAGAGCAATCTTCGGTATGATTGTGGGCTTGTTTTTAAGAATGCAATTCATGCTCAAAGATTCCAGTTGGAAAAATGCTATGATTTCTTGAGCCAAGAATGTGTTTAAAGCTATTAGGTTCCTTCTGTAGCATGCTCCAAAAATAAACCCCTGGGATAGTTAGACATCCTACATTTGTATCTACTTCTGATAAACCTTCTCCATTTGCTCCAGCCCTGCCTATATCTACTTCCATCATGCCATCCTCATTAGTGCATGTCTGGCCTCTAGAGAAAGATAATATCTCTTCTAGTAGCATTTAGATTTTCTAAATCAGTTTTTTTGGCTTTTTTGCCATTCTAGATGTTTTTGTTGTTTAATGTGGTATGCAAAAATATATCATTTTAATTGTATCTTAACTTTTTATTAATATAATTTACAGGTGTGTTATACCTTTTATAGATTTAAAATATATATTCTTTGAGTGTTCATAATTATTTTGATAAGAGTAGGTAGTGATAAATCTTATTTATTTGTATAGATAATAATTCTCATGTGAATATACTAGCATAGATATTTTAAATACATCTATCTAAAAGATGCCTAGGGATATCAATATTGATATTTAAGATAGATGTATTTAAGATATCTATAGTAGTTTACTATATACACACATGAACACATAAATTTTAATTTTTATCTAAGAGTTATTATATTTTATCAATATTATTTACTTTATCTTTACTTGAACAACTATTTTATTTATCTACAATTTTAATAAATTATTTAATTCATATCTTAAATACATAATTATTTAAATAGTGGCAAAGTTATGAAAACAAATTATTTGAATAGATTTACATGCTATTTTATTTACTAAAATACATAGCTTTTTCAATTACTATTGTTTTCATAAAATTATATATTTCATATGTTAATATGTTCAGTACATAACTTTTTTTTTTTAAGATTAAGAGAATACATCTTGGAAACTAAAATGACAAGAATACAAATTGATAAATAGTTATTTTAATAGTGTAAAAGAAACAATTAAAAATTAAATGAAAACAAATTATTTCAATAGTTTTACTTACTATTTTATTACTTTAACTTTTACTTTAGGAGTTATTTTATTTTTCTATATGAATATTAAATTTTAATATATATTTATAAAACGACTAAAAACACACATGAACACATAAATAAATAAGCAAATAGATGGAAAAAGATATAAACTATTTTATTTATTTAAAATTTATTTTATTTTACTTTAGAACTATTTTATTTACATAATTAATGCTCTATATAGTTTTTTTATGCTTGATTTAAAACCTACTTCTAAATGTAATTAATTAGCTACCCTTAGACATAATGAAATGAACATCTTGGGGCAAGGCCAGTTAGCACTTACAAAGAAGTAACAACCAAAATCTTTTCTTAAAATAATTTTTGATACTTTAAATATTCTCCACAAATGTTATCGGGTTAGTCTTTCTTTTGTTGGAGGGTTTTATATCAAACCCAAATCAGAGTTTTGGTTTTGTTTGCCCTTTATAAATGTGAATAGTATTTTAATCTCTATTTTCTTTGGCTTATATGCAAAATGAATGGGAAAGCATAAGGGGAAATGACTCAATTGTTGAGCATGTTCCAATAGGTGTCATAGTATTTGTGTATTTAAGGCCCAATATTTTTAAAAGTTTAGCTCTAGTAGTTGTGACTTTAAGTTTGCTAGTGTTACTAAAGTACTTATAATTGAACGAGATGTGCTCATTAGATTTAAAAAGCAACCAATCATGTGATGCCACATCAGCGCACCAACAAAACATGACTTAATGCACACCTATTGGTCCACCTTTTTTGGGGGGAACTATTTGACACCTCAACAAAAAGTGTACTGATGTGGCATTATATTTGATGATGTGGCCTTGAAACCTTAGTTATAAGCAAGGGCCTTGCCAAATAAGTAGTTGTAAAAATTTTGGAGTAATTTGAAAATGCCACGTATTATTTTAAGAGACATGAAGTTAGGGTGCTCAAGTACTGGATCCTCTCCCCTAATGATGGAGAGAAGTAAAATTATTTCCAGCAAACTTCCCAATAATCAATTTAAATCATTTTAAGTTTTTATATCATCGAATAGCTTATTGAATAGGGGAAAAGACCCCGTAGGTGAGATAGTTCCAATGGTTGAGATAGTATATGTGCATTTTAGGCCCAATATTTTTTGAAGTTTAGTACTAGTAGTTGTGACTTTAAGGTTGTTAGTGTTACTATAAGTACTAATAATCGAATGAAATGTGCCCTTTAGATTTAAAAAGCAACCAATCATGTGATGCCACATCAGCGCACCAACAAAGGAGGTCTTAATGCACACCTATTGGTCCACCCTTTTTTGTGGGGAACTATTTGACACCTCAACAAAAAGAATGCTGATGTGGCATCATATTTGATGATGTGGTCCTAAAACCTTAGTTATAAGCAAGGGCGTTGCCAAGTAAGCTACTGTAAAATTTTTGGAGTGATTCAAAATTGCCATGTATGATTTTGAGAGGCGTGAAGTTAGGGTGCACCACTATTGGGTCCTCTCCCCTACCTTGACACTTCTTGTAATTAAATTTTGTGCTAAAAGATTTTGAAATGTTGGGGAGCAAGATTAGTACGAGGAAAACGATGGTGAGAGGGCTTTCACTTCAGTAGGGCTCATGGAGGGCCTAGAAGATGCTAACATAGAGGAGGACAAGGATGATGAGGCAAAGAATGAATGGAATGTTGATCTTGATGATGACAAGGAGGAAAAACTACTAGATCTCTAGTTAGAGACCCATTGAAAACCTTAAGAGTTGCGCTCAGTGGCTGTTGGGAAGAGGAATGTTGTTGTGGGCACGCGTTTGGCAGTTGTATGACAATTTGGCTTGTAGCAGGGGCTAAAGCAAGGCTTTTTCCTTCCTTCTCCCATGTGTAGGCCCTAGAATGTCGATGCCCTCGATGGAGTGGCTAGAAAATAAAATGCAGGTTCAAGTGGCATGAAACATGAAGGGCCCCATGGCTATAATGGTGTCAGTGCTCCTTTTATGCCCCACTGTGCTCCTAAGGGGGATGATCAATATATTTCTCCTACTGGGGCCCTTATTAGATTACTTGGGGAGATGATCGTTTCACCATTGTATTCTATGCAGAGATCTACCAACTCTACTCATGGCTTGGCAATTGAGGGGCCAGATGAGGGAGTTGTTTCTGGCATGTTATCTTCACTACCTCAAGGCTATGTTGCTACTGCTAGAACATATTTCAGTTTTCCTACCAACAAATCTCAGGTCAATGTTGTTAAAGGAAGGCAATGTTCCAATCCTACAATTTCCTCTTCTTTGTAACCTACTAGGGATGGTATGAGTTTTGTCCTGAAGATTCTTGATTCGATAGTTGATAAGGCTTCTTCCAAGCTAATGTTTTCTCTCCTTGGGAAATTTTTAGGAGCTAGGCCTAACATTGATGTGTTCAAGAAATGAGCAATGCGAAAATGAAAATTGTGTGGCTATTTTGAACTTGCTACTATGAATAATGGCTTCTTTTTTTATCTCCTTGAACTATGAAGATAATGTTTGGATCCTCTTAGAGGGCCCATGGTTTTTGGGAAAGTTAGGGTTGTTCCTTAAAATATGGGAACTAGGGTTTGATTCTAAGAAGGAAAGCATCAACAAGGTGCCCATTTGGGTTAGGCTCCCAGGCTTTCCATGGAATATTGAGAAGATGAAGTCTTAAAAGGTGTAGTAAACTCTATCAGTCAACTCATAGCCATTGACGTAGTGACTAAATCCAAGAAACACCTATTGTTTGTTAGATTTTATGTAATTACAAATGTGGATATAGTGCTTCCTTCTTCCATAACATTGTCCTCTAAATTTGGTGTGTGGGTACAATAGATAGTTTATGAGGACTCCACTATTTTTATTAAGGGGTAAAACAAGTTTTGAAGGGACCTGAAACCTTGTTACAAACAACAAAACATCAACTAAACATAAGTTGACCAATAACAAAATAGCAGCACAGCTGCAACAACAATCCAAAATACAATGCAAAGACCCTAAACAAAGCTAAAATAAACAAAAAATTATAGCCTATGTAAAATCTCTACAACCTCAAGTTCTTCTTTGTAGAAACTTTCATGTAAATCCATGAAATCCTTTGACTCCTTCATCTCCTCGGCTCAAATATTCTTCTTGTAGCTTCTCATCCTTGAACTTGGTCTAGTTGTATTCCCCTTTTCTTCCAAGTAAGTTTTATGAGGACTCCACTATTATGTGCCAAAAATGTCACAAATTTAGCCACTATATTGTAGGTTTCTTGAACTTAATAAGGAAGCATTACTCCTGAGAAAAAAATGAAATATGGATCTTGACCTTTCTCAGCCTTTAGAGGTGGTGCCCTTGGAGAGGGGTGGCAATAAGGGTGGACCTTCTTCGAATAGGATTCTCTTTGGAGACAAAGGTGTTTTGGTTTCGGAACCCCTTGGATCTAATGGGAGGGGTTTAGAGAAGGTCAGATATGATTAGAATTATGCTACTCAATCCCCTGTTGTGCCTTTAACATGTAAGGATAATAGGAAGAAGCATCTGGATGAGAGGTCTATAAGTAGTCATGATTTCATATGAGTTAGGTGTGATAATAAAAAAAAGGGAATCTAGCCAGTAAGGAAATTAGCATCAATGATTCTATGGCTAGGGTTGGTGGCAATATTCAAAGCTCCTTGGAGTGCTTCAGTTTCAAGCCACCTTGACCCAGTTGGATTCTTGTTGTATCCATTGATTTATAGTTGTTTTAGTCCATTAAAGAAGGTCATGCAAGAGTTGCTAGTAATTTATAGCCTTTGTGCTATTTGATCCTTATCGCTAGCTACTAGGCTTCATTACTATATATTTTTTTATCTTTGTAAAAAATTTGGGGCCCTTTCAAAACCCTCTCTTTACCTGTATCATTTTTTAAAAAAATCAATTATTAATCTTGAATTCTTCAATATATTACTTGATTTTATTTATTATTATTGATGCCATTTTTTAAAGGTGAAACCGATCAATTTTCTTAACTATAAGTCATAAAAGAATCAATGAATAGTCATAATAAAGGAGATTATTTTCAACTAAGTTGTCCACATTGCACATGGGTCACCCATTTTTTAAGATATATGTCTTGAAAAATAAAAAAAGTCACTAATTGTAATGACCCAATCATGTATTTTTGCAAATAATATCAGATCTAAAGTATACATAGAAAATAAAACATGAAATGCAATGAATTAATCTCCATCCGATTTGCATGTTAAAGATTGTAACATAAAATGTTGATTTTACAATTAACTATGCCATGTAGAAGCACTCAATGTTTGCACACATAAAAATAAACTTCACCAAAACACAGGGGTTGTTTTATGTTGATAGAATGTGCAACAAAATGCTATCATAAATCAGAAATAATAGCAATACAAATGATATTCAAATCTACAAACAAAACTATGTATGTTGGAGCTCCTTTCTAACAAATCTTGCAAATAAACTACTAAAAACTATGTTGGAATCTAAACAACCTTTGAAGTGTAGATTACAACCTCTACGTAAAATTTCCCTCAAGAAACCAAAGGGATTTCATCTTCTGATTTCAACATCAAAGGGCTTTCATCCTTAGATTGATGAATGAACACAAGTACTCAACTAATTTTGGTAGAGTTTTGGTATATAAAAAATGAGATACTGAAATGAAGAAACTGATTACTTTTTATAGATTCTAAAAGCCCAACTTGGGCATCCAAACTTCAATGCCCCTCTTTTCCAACAAATAATAATAAATATTATTTTTAATATTCTCCCTCCAAAAATGCCTACCAAGAGATAAGTCATAACCTCCATTTGATACCTCGCTAAAAATCAACGACAACTCCTGCATAAAAGCTTGTCATAGAATATTCTAAAAATAGCGGGAGTTGTACAAGGCCCATGAAGAATCTCACACCTCATTGGATGTTGAAATAGGTAGTTAGACAAGGACATACTAGCTACAAAATTTAATAAGATGTACCAAAATATTTATTTTAGGTACCCCAACTTGGTGAGGTCCTAATTCCTAGCTTAGTGGGCAAAAATCAAACTTGTTTGGTACGTTGGAAAGATCTCTAGAAGACCTACCCTAAAAAGCAAAATCATACGATTTTTTCAAATAAATCGAGCCCTAGAAATGCTTTAAAGACATCTGAAAATGTAGTTTATGAAAATGTGGGAAATACTAAAAAATTAAATATTAAATTAAAATTATTTCTCCACTTTCCCTAAGCCCACGGGAACTATGGAATAAGATTTTGTATCCCCAAATTAAATTATTATAAAGGGGACAATGCACCAATCTAAAATATATATTTTATATTAGTTAAATAAATTTATGGATTGGTGGAGTTGGGCATGATAGTGTTGGTTCGGTTCACTTCTTTTTCTCTTATGTTATGGGGTTTGGCACTAATAATCAAATGGAGGCTCTAGTTGTCCTTAGGGCTTTGAAGAAATCCTATAAGATAGGTTGAAAGAAAATAATATGTGAGATGGATTCTATGGTTTTGGTCTCCCTTCTGAATAATGAGAAGTTTCATGAGCCTTCTTGAAGGTTGGTTTCTTTTGTGAAGTAGATTCTTCGCCTTTCATGAAACTTTGATTCCATCTCTTTTATTCATATTTCTAGAGAGTGGAATATTGTTGCAAATTGTTTGGCTGAATGGGCTTCTGATGTCGATCGCAACTAGAATGCCATGGAATGGGGGTCCATATATTCTACTTATTCTTCGTAGTTCATAAAGCTCTTTCTTAATGATTTGGTTTAATAGTTCTAGTCTAGTATTCCTTCGTATTATGTGCTTTGATGGCTTTGTAGTTTCTTTTGGCTCCTAGAGGTGGTGGGGTTTTGGAAAACATCCTTGAATTTTCATCCTATGAGCTTTAGTGATAAATATTGCTATTTGGAAATCCTTTTGTAATTTTTTTTGGTTTCTTAGTTAATATATTTTTCCTTTTTTTGCCCAAAATAAAATTATTTTTAACCTCATGTAATTTATTAAGAAAAAGCAAACATGCAAGCCAAGAAGGATTTAATCCCATACATTTAAAGTATGGGTCTTATTCATCTCTCTTATGCCATTTATAGCAACTTGTGACTAATTGACATAAATATTTTAACTTAAATTAAAATTTAATAAATATGTAGAGCATAAAAAATTATAAAAATATGAATGTTATGAACATATAGGATAAATGATAGAGATCATGGACAAATGAAATTATTAATTAATAAATGGTGAGTTTTCTTTTATATATATATATATATATAATTAATAAATGGTGAGTTTTCTTTTATATATATATATATATATATATATATATATAAACTGCTAAGTTATTTAAATATGAACAAGTTATATAAACTACTAAGGCATTTAAATATTGACAAATCATGCCCTAATAGCTTCATGGTAAAAAAATTCAACATTAAATGTATATGTATAACTCAATTTCACTAATGTTTCCATTATTAAAGATGAATCTAAATGTACAATGATAGGAAAACCTTAATTGTTAGAACCATTGGATAAGGAAATATGTAGAATGGACACATAAGCAAATTCAAATGCTAATTAAGTGCTTGGACTATATATATATATAAAGCAGTCTTTAAAACAAAATAACTTTTAAATAATTATTTAGATAGCTATTATATAGTTATTATACAACTATCTAGCATTTTGGATGCATATTTGATTGTATTTATTAATTAATTGAACTTCAAAATCATGTTATATTTTCAATTAATTAATAAATATGGTCAAATGTGAATCCAAAATGATGTATAGACAGATTATTGTATATATATATATAATTTTCTAAATAAAAGATAAAGTAACATTTAATTTAATAAAATATTTTTTAAGTCAATAAAATAGTTAAACGTCTTAAGTAAGAGCCTTTATTGAATTATATTAAGACACTTTTTGTATGAGTTCAAAATTAAATGGAAATTAGCATTAGTATACAAATTTTACCATTATAATATGGATTGTATTTAATGTTTACATTTTTATAAATTAAATAAATAAAAATAATAATTATGTTTTTTATATTGATAAAAGTGGGTTTTTGAAAGTGTTTGGACCCTTTTACAACAAAGTAGCCAAATGGCAAACGGTAGGAGTACCATGAGATATGGAACAAACAACACAACACAAAATAGTAGCCCCGTTGCAATAACACAAAATCTCAACACCCAAGGATCAGGCAACAACAACACCTGATCCTAATCTAGCAAAAGGTGACTCCCTTGACTTAAGGATGGGAAATAGAAATTGACTTTGGGAGGCCTTTCTTTCTTCTCTAGACAATCATCCAAGACAACTCCACATCCAAATCATCAAAATGAGGAGAGAGGAGGGAATCCTCAATCGACGTCGCACCCATAGATGGCTCACACAAAGAGGGGGTTGGTCTAGACCTAGAACCTAGAAGAGCCGAAGATAAAACTAGAGCTGGGATCTCTACACCCCCTGTCATGGGGGTAGCGACTATTAAAGGGGAAATCAAGGTCTGGTCAGAAGAAGAGGGCTTGGAAGGAGTCGAGGGGCTCACCATAACCTTGCCTGCCACAAGGAAAACCTCCTAGGACCATGTCCCACCACAAGGGAGGACAAAAAATCTTAAGAAGGCTCATCATCCTAGGAAGATCCATCCACCAAAGAGTCTGAAGCGTTGATAGTCAAGTGATCGTCAAGGGCATTCCTCCACCACGTAGTCATGCCCTTACAACAAGAGTGGGGACAATCAGAGGCCAAGTAGCCAATTGAAAAACATCTTCTACATCTGAAAGGAAGGCCCTCATAGTCTAAATACTGCATCCAAGGTCTTTCCCACACCATCAAAACTATATCTCCATGAAGAGATTTGGAGATATCAATATCCAGCAAAATACGGGCAAGTGTAGAGTGTCCCATGAATGAAGTAGTGGAGTCAACCTCGGGAAGCAACCAATTGCATTACCAATGGGCTCGTAGCAGAAATCTTGTTAGAACTGGAGGGGGAGATTCATAAGCCTAACCCATATTGGTCTGATGTTGAGAGGTTCGGTGAGTGGGTTGAAGGATATAGACCATGGTTTGATCGAGAGGGAATGCACCCAACCAAACCCTATTGATGTCCAACACTAAATCCCTCTCCTCAGAGGTTGCAAAAGTCATAATGAAGAAGCCTCTTGCATAGGGGAAGAGCTCGATCTTGCCCTCCATGAAGGGCTTCCAACAATCCAAGACCCATTTGTGCAAGTCAAGAAGAGAAGGCCACAAATTATTAAACCAGCATATCACCCCATGGTGAAGATAAAATTCTTCATTTTTTATTACATTCTGGATACACAACACAACTAGGGATGAGTGAGCACATGAGTGGCCGAAATTTCCCACTCAAAGAGGGACGAGCTTGAGCCCTTGATCCAGTAACAACCACATAAGACTAAGGGGAACCTCCCTTCACACCTCTAGTACCTCCATGCCTAGGAGAAGACATAACCTGCACCATCCCCTGCACCCCCATTGCTAGTAAAACAATCTACTTGATGCCTCCCAAGCCAATACCAAGCTCAATGCCTCCAATACCAAGAAATAGAGCACAAAGATCGAGTGTTATTTATCCTCCATCGCAGTTTATAGCCTCATCATCACGAATAGCAAGCGAATCTGTAATAGGGTTACCAACTACGAGCGAGAGTAGCATTTCAAAACTTCCTTTAAAATAATAATTATGTTAATAAAATTATAGTAAAGTATTAATAATATATAATTTAAAGCTAAGGAATTAATATGTCATTAAATATTCTTAAAATATAATAGAGTAATAATAATTAATTTGTAATTAAGAAAGGAAAGCTAAAATAATTTTAGCATAATTTAACACAAAAGTGTCACATGTTATGTAATCATATTAAGACATTTGTATTTCCTAGAAATGAGCCCAAAACTAAACAAGAATTTACAATAGTGTGCAAATTTTGCTATTACAATATAAAATATATCTAATGTTTACTTTATTTTCATAAACTAAACAACTACATAAAAGTTATTATGCTCTAAAAATAATAAAGTATTAAATTATTATTTTTATGTCATTTAAAGTCGGTGAGTTACTATGTAATTGAATATTCTTAAAATAATAATATAGTATTAATAATAGTTAATATGTAATTAAGAAAATAACATAAAATAATTTTAGTATAGCTTTTGTAATAGGATTTTTGAATGAATATATTTGGAAGATTTTAATGACATGGATTAGTATACAAAGGAATACAATATTGTATTGTAAAATGATTTGATTTGAAGAGTACAACAAATTCTTAATCCAAATTGGAGATCCATTTGAGATGGTTTTGCTTTTTTTTGCAAAATTTTGTTAAAACACTCATTTTAATCCCCTACAAACTATGGTATGAATTTTCTAAACCATACACAAATCACAAGAGCTAACATTAGAAAGGGCCACAATAAATATCGGTGATATAGAGAGGATACGCTTGACATTCCTTGCTACCTCCAAAGATAATCTATCAATTCATTAGAAATATCATCATCATTCTCATTTGAACACTACTCAAAGAAAATATACGTTATGTAAACAATAAGAAAAATGAAATATTTAAATATGATTGATTTTTAGTGCTTCTCGAGAAAACTATGTTGCTTTTTTTTGTCTCAACGTTTCGGATCACACTCCATGATCCATATTTAAATATGGTCACATGAAGATGATGGCAATCATCTAGATAATGAGGTACTATTGGGTGTTGCCTAGCACATAACATTGGTGTACAATTTATGGGTAGATGTAGGTTTAGTTAATGGGGCACTTGGTTAGATATAAAAAAATAGTCTATTTTGAAAGTATTAGACCACCTAATTCGCATTATGTGTAATCATTGACTTTGATGATTATGTAGGTGTGACATGGGGTATATGAATAAATCTATCAACTCATTAGACATATCATTGTCATTCTCATTTGAACGCTACTCAAAGAAAATAAACGTTATGTAAACAATAATAAAAATGAAATATTCAAATATGGTCACATGAAGATGATGGCAATCATCTAGATATTGAGGTACTACTGGGTGTTGCCTAGCACATAACATTGGTGTACAATTTATGGGTAGATGTAGGTTTAGCTAATGGGGCACTTAGTTCTATAGATAGTCTATTTTGAAAGTATTAGAACACCTAACTTGCCATTATGTGCAATCATTGACTTCGATGATTATGTAGGTGTAACATGGGGTACATGAAAAACCCAAATTTTGTCTCTGTTCCACCTATTACAAGATGCAATTATACACAAACTTCAATCAAAATGACATATGGCTAACCATACTGAAATCACAAGAGCCACAATAGATATTAGTGATATAGAGAAAACATGCTTGACATTCACTAGTATCTCTAGGTTAAATCTCTCGACTCATTACAAATACCACTGTCATTCTCATTTGAACACTACACACAAAAAATACATGCTATATTTAAACAATAGGCAAAAAGAAAGCATCAATTACAATCCTCATCTCTAAGAGCTAATACTTCAAAAAAACATTCATTGAACATATATTTTACGTATTGGTATAATATCTTATATACTTTGGTCTTCTTGTTTATAATAAGAGCTCATTTATTGATGTATAACTATCAAACTAAATCTATTTATATAAAATATTATGGTCATGTTAATAACTATAATACATCGTTACTAATTATAATAATATGTACTCATAAAGATGAAACTTGTCTTTTCCCCGTTTCATGTTTAATTTTTGAAAATCTTAGTCAATTGGGTGTTGCTAATCATCTAGATAATGAGGTACTATTGAGTGTTGCCTAGCACATAACATTGGTGTACAATTTATGGGTAGATGTAGGTTTAACTAATGGGGCACTTGGTTCTATAAAAATAGTCTATTTTGAAAGTATTAGACCACCTAACTTGCCATTATGTACAATCATTGACTTTGATGATTATGTAGGTGTAACATGGGGTACATAAATAACCCAGATTTTGTCTTTTGTTCCACCTATTACAAGATACAATTAAAAACAAACTTCAATCAAAATTGCATATGGCTAACAATACCCAAATCACAAAAGCCACAATAGATATTGGTGATATAGAGAAAACATGCTTGACATTCACTAGTATCTCTAGGTTAAATCTCTCAACTCATTACAAATGCCACTGTCATTCTCATTTGAACACTACACACAAAAAATACATGCTATATAAACAATAGGCAAAAAGAAAGCATCAATTACAATCCTTCTCTAAGAGCTAATACTTCAAAAAAACATTCATTGAACATATATTTTACGTATTGATATATTATCTTATATACTTTGGTCTTCTTGTTTACAATAAGTGCTCATTTATTGCTGTATAACTATCAAACTAAATCTATTTATATAAAATATTATGGTCATGTTAATAACTATAATACATCGTTACTAGTTATAATAATATGTACTCATAAAGATGAAACTTGTCTTTTCCCCGTTTCATGTTCAAGATTTTCTAAGTTCTGAAAATCTTACTCAATTTTTCCATATTCAATATCCATATTACACAACTAAAAAAACAAAAATTTACACATATGGAGAACAAAACATATAAAATCCTTCTCCTATTACATTCCAAAAATTTGTGTCTTTTAACTAATTGATAATAATTATTTACTTTCTTACAAGAAGGATTTAATCAAAGCATATAAAATCCTTCTCCTATTACATTCCAAAAATTTGTATCGTTTAACTAATTAATAACACATGTTTTTTTCCAATTATTGACTGGCTTTATTGAGTGAATTTATAAGCAAGCTTGTTGAAGAATACATGAAATACATATCTATAGTCGAACACCAAGAATGAATAGAATACACTCATTGGAATCGAACGCTTGGATTTTGCCAGAAAGCTTCTCTAAGTGCAGAATATGTTTAATATGCAAATGATTAACTGAACCAAAATTTCACTCCAAATAATGGTAAGACGAAATTGGTTAAAACTTTTCCAACAAATATGATATGTTAGATGTCGTGAGCTCAACTTCCAATTTTCGAAGGGGGCCGCCCCTTCAACGCAAGGGAAAATCTCGTCGTTCTAGATGATTTTCTCACTTTGCGAGTAGAAATTGTCTATTGGGTGAGTAGCATACAATGACATTTTCAACCATGTTCTAAGCTTTATATATCAAGAGGCAATGTACTTACCAAAAAAATGTCGATCTTTATTAATTTTCATGTTCTTTAGTCATAATTTGTTACTCAAATTGATAGAGATCTTACAGTTTCATGGGCTATCAAATTTCTTAAGAATTTTGGTGGTTATCAATTACTTCTCAGGCATCTCAAGAAGTCGAAAATCTTCAGGTCGAAACAAAAAATTTGCAGTAATTGCTTGAAACTATACATTAATTGATTAGAAATTAGAACTACCATTAAGGCAATAACTGGAGCGATATCGATATATACATTTGAACAAGAAAGAGACATCTTTCATACAGAATAAAGTGTGGAGAATATATAAGGTACAAATGATCCTTCAGCCTTCTGTTTCATGTACGAAGAAGGAAGCTGTGTGGGGATTGAAATTATCCATCACCATGATCTGCATCGCCTCTGTAGCTTTCCAGTGACGTTTACGTTGGTTGATGAACCAATTGTTTATTTGCTTCTGATCCAGACCTGTACTTTCTGCCAGTGCAATCTTGTCTGTCTCCTGCATGAAGGGTATAATTCGTGTGAGAATTGTCATTGGATCATACAAGAGAACAATAAATCTATGTGGATGGTTTAAAAAGAATCATACCGAAGGGTAAGGCCACTTAAAATGGAGATGCCACCAGTCAAGCAACTTTTGCCTTCCTTCTTTGGGGAGCTTTCCTTTTTTTCTTTTCTTGAGAAATTCCTTCTTGAGAGTGCTGAAGTATCCACTGTACTTTCGTAAAAGTTGGTCCTTCAACTCTTTTTCTTGGGCACCAGGATCAAATTCATTCACCTCAGCTTCCCCACAGCTAAATTCCTCTTCTGATGATCCACATCCTTGTCTTTCATAGGAGTAACCTGTCCATTGAATTCATAACACAAGCAAAATTCATAACACAAGCAATTTCAGAACACCTTAATATCAATATAACTTTATCTGAAGATTGAGAAATATTCAGCTACCATAACAAGAAAACCCTCTACTTAAATATCATTCACTTCAATGGTCAAAACTCAATAGCAATTTTACACCTCATTCACAACAAAAAGTGGTAAATATTTGTCCTATTTTTATTGGTCCAAATTAACCTTTGACTGTTGAAATTGATGATATTTAAGAATAGCCGCAAGAAATGAAATTAAAGACTTCAAAACTAAATTTCAAAATAAAAGAAAACAAGTCCAGTGGATAAGTTTTTCAATTTATCATTTTATTGTTAAGAACATTTAATGTCTTTAACATTACAATGGAAAAATTAAGAAGCTAAATTACAAGGAAGATTTTATTTATTTTGTTAATTGGTGCCACATTTTTAATTCAAATTAACGTTTGCACATCAATCACTTGTCTATTTGGACATATGGTTGAGAGGAGTAGAAAATTGATCTACAAAATGTGTAAAGGCAATTTGAAATAGCTCAAGCCTTTCAACATGACTGAAACAAGGAGCATCATAGGGATAGTATAATTATTTCAGAAAGTTCATCAGATTCTCTCTCCATAACCACATCTTTACATTCCATACCAGCAAGTGGTAAGTCCTTAACTGGGGGTAAAATCAGCAAAATGAATTTATTAAGTTGAAGCAAAATAGTAGCAAAATGCACTTATTTCGGCACTTCCTAATTTGTAGCTACCATTTGAGGTGAAAACAAGTAATTATGCCATATGGGGATTTGCCATTGAAAGGAGGTAAACTCGTTTGCTATCATTTAGAAATTTTTTATGGAACAATTTTGAATTATTGCACACATAATAAGGAATTGTATTCACATAATAAGGAACTGTGTTCTCTAATTCAAACAGATGAGAATTGGAAGCATTTTCTGGGGAAAAAAAACATTATCCATAAGGATCTCCAATCACTCCAATATTTACAAAGCACAAACTTTGATTTCAGCTGTTCACATTATAACTGAGCTTCAATTATATGTCAATGAGCCAGCCAAATGGTTCATATTTTCAGAATATGAGCATGATGTAAATTCGAGAGAGAAATTTCAGCGTGTAACAAGGGAAAAAAATAGATCTTTTTTTTTCAGTGAAAACTAATCTCCAAGAAGGCTTGCGATACAAGCTGGGAAAGTATGTGCTTAGAGATGTGAAGAATTCAACTAACGGGGGAGGCTCCTACTTTAAAAGTTGCTAATCACCTTGGCATGGTAAAGACAATAGTACATTTTCAAAGGTCTGTGTAAGGACCAAATATGCAAAAATAATATAGCAAAGTTCAAATGATGTGTTCTTGGTAGCACAAGAAAGCCAACACAAGTAGCACAGAAATAGAAATATAAATTATATAACTTTTTATACCGCTATTGGTTCCTCTAGAACATGGGAGAGCGCCTTTATGGATTATATAAGAGGGCCTCATTTATCAAATAAACGGCATTATTACTTTGTTCTGCTAGACTGATTTAGCAAGATGTATGTTCTCTTACCTTGTAAAAAGACTTAAAGGGGCAATGACACAACTGATTTATTCTTCACTATTGTTGGGGTTTATTTTGTTGCCAAGTTTTATCATATCAGATGGATATTCAAGGTTTTTGGTCAAGTGTTGATCCACATTGTCAAAAAAAAAATAGATGTACGAGATTGAAGAGATAACAACATTTTATCTTCAAACAGATTGTAAAACCAAAGTGGTCGATATAACATTGAGGTAGCTTTCAAGATAGTATAATAGAAATCATTCCAAGACTTGCCCGTTCAAAGCTTGACATATCGATCTATGATTCATACAAGGGCAATTTATTAGATTCTGGTAATAGATCTCTTTTTGGGACATATTTTAGTTACTAATCTTTAATTTGTTTGATGTTGTGATAAGAAGCCACAAAGGGAGCAAGAAGAAAAGTATTTGAAAATATATAGCTGAATGGTAATAGATCTCTTTTTGATACATATTTTAGTTATTTTTAACTGATTGATGTTGTGATGAGGAGCCACAAAGGGAGCAAGAAGAGAAGGATTTGGAAACCTACATCGCTCAAAAATTCATTGATAGATAAGGGCCAAGGCAAATACAGCTCCATATCCAAGAGAGGATGAAAAAGTCTCAAGCTAAAGTTTAAGGCAAGACATGATCAATATAAAATTGTGCACAAGTTTAAAGTTTGGAACAAGGTATGAATTTATTTTTTAAAAATAGTCTAAAATAAAAAGCTAAAACCACTTAAGTATGTTAAGTATTGTCCATTTGAGATCTCAGATCCTTAAATGAAAGGCACTAATGCTTTCGTATTAGATTGGCCTCTGTACATAATGTGTTATTCTGTTGATATTGAAATTTTATGACACACTGAGCGTTCTATTTTTAAATGAAGGTATTTTGTGACCTTCCCTTAAAGCCCTTAGCCTAATGCTCAAAGAAAGTAGGATAAGGGTATTCTTTTGTAAAAGGTGGTGATAAAGAAAAGGAGAGTAGAAAAAATTGGCTGGTGGAGTTGTTCCCTCGTAGCTTAGTTTTTAAGACTTATGCGACCCAAAAGCCTTCCTAATTAGGGGTGCAATTCAGATTGGATCTTGAAAAGTTGATAAGTTCAATTTATTATGCCACTATTCACATTTACTATAATATGGGACTTGAGAACACACTCATCACTCCTACCATGAAGAATTTCAACATGAATAGAGTACGCAAGCTTTATACCAGGAGGTTCATGAATATAGAACAGAAACAAAGAACAATTTTGTACTGTGAAAAACCATGTGGCCGTTTTTCTTGTGTATTGAAGTTTCACTTGTGCCATGGTGGTTTCCAAGGAAACAATTTCGTCTGAAACTATTTTGTTGGCCAAAGCGTGACACAACTCTAGACTTTCACCCAATCAACAACAACAAAGGCTTGACTAAGATGTAAGGAAGTCCTACACTTCAAACCTCGCACATCAACTTTCTAAAGGTGTTTATCAACACTACTTCCCCTTTTCAGATATCTTATGCAGGAAAACCAAAATTGTAGGTTTCAAGCACTCAAGATGCGATTACAGAGAACGGAAAGGATTGCAGAAAAGGTTAGGATCGCTAGCGCGATTCTATCTAGAAGCTCAGAATAGAAAGATTAGTTACTCATTGCTATTCGTACACCTTTCTAGATCTCTGATTTGATACATAGACAATATCTATCACATTACATCAATGAGAATAAAATGAAATATATACAAATACTCTTATCCCTTCTTGTCAATTACACATTCATTTCATATCGTACATGTAACTCAACCATGTTCTATTTAATATCAATTGCTTGATTGATATGTACATTTATTAGCACCAGATAGAAACATTAATTAAGAAAAAGAAATTAACCTACTAGGATTCTTTTATTCCCTTCCAATAATACTATAAAGGGAAATAGATTTTCTATAGGGTTAACCTCATCTAATTAAGTAAATGCAATCAATTAGGCACAAAATCAGCTTATATTAACTACTGATAGTGGGTATTGATGAATCTAATAATTTGTAACAGCTACTTTAGGATAGTAAATGATGACAAGGGCGGTACTATATAGAGGTAGGTGTATGGATAAATGTAATAAATGCATTGATAAGGCCAACGCATGAGAATATATACATATAAAGATGAATTGAGGACTAAATATGTGTGTAATGAAAAAAAGCTAAAAGAAAGAATTTAATTTCATACAAAATTACACCATTTATTAGATATATCTATGAAGACAAAAAAAAACTAAATAGGCAATAACATGAATATGCAAATTTCACCATTACAAATATCATATACTTATTTACTATTAAGTTTATCTATAATTAAATCAAAATAAACTAAAACTAAAAACCAAACTTATCTAACAAATTAAAAGACAATAAAAAAATGAAGTCTATCTAGAACTTTCACCAAAATATAAAATCAGAATAGAATTAAACTAATAACACGGGCAGTGTAGTTATATACAAATAATAAAAAGTATTGTTTTAGCTTTAAAAGATAGAATCGAAGGCATGCAACTAAATTTTAATATTTATTTTCTTTGCATATTGTATTTTTTTTATATTTATCTTTCAAATTCATATTTCAGCTTAAAATTTCATATGATTTATTAGTACATATTTTTAATGCTTTATCTTTTGATCTCATTCATAACATAATGTACATTAATACACATTTTCAATGGATTCGTATTTATAGGGATGAATCAGAAAAGATAATCCTGCTGAATGCCAAATTCAGAAGATACAAAACTAAAACTCAAAGGAAGTACATAGTTTTTACTCTATTGTAATAGAGCATTGGAGCATGTGTATATACAATAAAATTGATTTATAAATACATAAAAGCAAGCTAGAACTAAAATATAAATTCTAGCAAACAAAAGTTTAACTTCAATACTAACCTTGTATTTAGCGTGCATTGATTGTTTGTCTTTATAAAATTTATTCTTCCCCTATACTAAAGCATCTACAGAAGTCTGAACAAATACCATTGATTTATCTTAACAAACGCCAATGAGCAATCCTTCCGTTCTAAAGATCTAACATGTAGAGGCTAACCTAAAATTGATTCTGATAGCTTTATTGATTGGCCTCATATTTCATGCAGCTTTGCAACAACAGATTACTGTATGAGAAAAAAAATGCTTCTTCTGCTGCAACAAGTCTATATTATTTTTTATATGAAGACATACATCAAGCTTCCAACCTTTCTTGTCCTTATTTCTTCTCCTCTATATATGATTCCTTACTCTTACTCTACTCAATTCAAAACTTATATTACTCCAGGAACTCAAAATTATTTGCTCCAATACCATGTTAGGAATAATAGAAAAACACGGTAGAAAACAGAAGCATAAAGTTGAAGATTATAGATGAAACAAAAAATTAAAGCCAATGCAATGGCTCCCTTCGGATACAAAATTTTTAAAATATCTTAAGAAAATACTACCAAACAATATAAAGCCAAATTTTAAAATATTAATATATGAATAAAATATATTTTATTAATTTTGGATAGTAAAATTGACATTTTGTTTTATAAAATATTTCATTATATTATTGTAAGAATAAAACACAACCTACAAATGTATTTAGGGGAGAGATCAATACAAATCAATCCAATTTACAACCTTAATATATAATCGGGTTGCATACAATTGAAATGATTGAGATGTAATTAGCTAAGACAGAAATTAAACATGTGCTGAATAGAAATTGGGATGGATTAGTGTATAACTTGAAATTGACATGGATTGGATTTTTGATTGACATAACATTGCCACAACGAGGTATAAACTGAAAACAGATAGGGGTTATCAGATCAATAAGCTGAGACGGCTGAAATTTGAGAATCTAAGATCTTGGTAAAGAATCATACCAATGAGATTCAATCTAGGTGGCACGATTCTGTTCTAAACAAAGATTAAAGTGTGCAACTTCCATAACCCTTAGTCCAGCTCCTTAGATTAAGCTAACAATTGTTATTCATTTGAACTTCCATAATATATAAATAGGCAGATGAAAATCCTAACATTATTATTCAATTCTAATATCTTCTTTATGTAAGAATAAAACTTATATTTTGTGCAAAGATCATGTATCGTTTAACCATATGTATTAAATACTTTCCTTATTTTAAGAATCAGTTTCTCTCTTATAATACAATCTACATTATCAATCATTAGAATTCAATGTAACTGTGAGGTAATTAAATTAAATTAATTTAAACTTGTATAATTTACAATTTTATATAATATATTTCTAAATATAAGAAAAATAAAAATATCAAAACATATCTATCATTTTTTTTATAAGATTTAGTAACTTAAGGATTAACCTTAGTTTGACAAGGCAAATTTTATGTCAAGAATATCTAAAAGATAATATTTGAAGTAGACTCTATGCCCTTGTTTGGACTCATCTAACAACACCCCTCCTAGTGCAATGCAACTTTGAAGATCTCCAGTCTTGAACTGTAACATTTCAACATTACAGTTCAATCATCGAAGATCTTCCATTACCTTTCAAACTTCAATATGCAAGACAATATAACCTATAATTTTGTTTCGTCTTCCCAACACAACACACCTCTTTCCGAACACTCATTTACGTTGTACATTAGTTCCTCATAAAGGACATTATGAAATCAAACTATCACAATAAAATATACAAATAACCAAATACTACTTTTATCATCTTTTAATAATATTTAGTGTCCATATGTGCCATGATACGTCAGATTTAGTACAATTCAAAGCATACTGGTTTGAGAATGTCTTTGGCTTTTAAAGATTTGTGAAATAAGTTATGATGGTTTTCAGTCCCATGATCACCACCATGGACCTTTCCCTTATCTCAAAAGTTTCATCCAACGTGGCTAGAATAACTGCTTCTAAAACATAAAACATATAACATGTTCTGTAGTTGGTCTTTTGATCAACAACTTGAGGATAACATTGTTCATCAACTTAACCAACATCTTATATGTTGTTATCTTCTCGTCTCCATACTAAAGACCTACTTTACAAGTGCTTAGATCTGTTCAAGGGGTTGAGATCAAGTGGTTAAAGCACTAGTTCTTGTTGTGGAGACCCAAATTCAAACCCTCAAAATAACATTTAAAGTAAAATTCTAAATAGTAATTATTGATCTCCCACTATTTAGCTTCCTAATAAGTTGTTATTCGTGAAAACAAAATATTATATTGCTTGTAAAAAATTAAGTGTTAATATCCATATTAGCCATATTTACATTCCTCCAACAAACCTAAATAGCAATGTTTCTACATTACTCCAACAAACCTAAATAGCAATGTTTCTGTAATGCAACTTCCAAACAAATGGGTGCACATATCCTATGCATTGCTCCTAATTGCTCATTGCTTCAATTCATAACGTGAAAGTTTGTTAGTTTCAAATGTCCTTAAACATATGGTGTTGCCTCAAGGGTGAAAGTGGAGTATTATGGCTCACATTTAAGAAAACAAATTTGACAATGCAAAAAATGGTGCTTTCCACATATTTCCTCCCTTAAATCTCTTATTTGCATTCTTAATGTCACGCTTCCAATGTCCAAATTCAACTCATAAGAATATACCATTTCAAATCTAGCTGAACTTTACTGTTATTCCAGGCAAGCTCTTCCACATTGAAGCGCTAACTTATGTATGTCACACCTTTTGCTTAATCTATAGTTGTTTGACAGGATAAGCTGGGCAAAATGGGTTTTCAAAGCAAATGCCTAAGCTCAAACTCCAGATCCCCAAAATTCTATCTTTAATAAGAAAATCAAAGGCAGGGAATCAATACACATACTTCAAGAAAAACATAATGTTATTTTTCAAGTCCTATGAACTCATATTAACAGGAGAGGCTGCACTTCCTGCTTATTTATATTTTAGCTTGCTCTCTAGGAAACCTGTTTATTTGGGAGAACAAACATTCGAAATCTGTAGTTGATATTAGATGTATTGGGTGGTACTAAACATTCCAAATCTTTAGTTGCTATTAGATGTTTTGGGTGTACTAATAATCAACCTCCTCTTTCAAGTAGAGTATTGTTCTACCAAACAAATTAGAATCACAGAAGGCTAGATTTGAATACTTCAACATAGATATCCTCGTACCCAAATTGTTTCAGAAAAACTTTGATAAACACAATGAGAATGGGTTGATAGCTTCTTAGCTTTTTGAGATACTGTTTAAAGTTTTAACTGGTTCACCATTTTTTTTTTGTTTGTAACGTACTCTTTACTACTAAGGAAGCATACAGATTTAATAGAAGAGCATTTGCAATAACTATTATCAAACGCGGCGAACATTAGTTAAAACTGGTCGAGCACGATAGGGAATTGTTTAACCTGAGTATCACGTCAAATTGTAAAAGAGACCATGATAATAAAAATCCTAAAGTGGGTTCTACAAAAGTTAAAACAAGTTTGCTTCTCATTCGAAAGATTACTTTAGGTATCAGCTTTGGCTGGTTGTTATCTTCAACTAAGGAATTTATAAATAATCTGATTGATATTTCTGAGAATAACGTAGATTGATTTAAATTTGGGAACTCGAAGAGTTATGAGAGATGAACAAATCAATCTTTATGTGGAGTATATTCAAGAACAAGAACAAAAAACAAAAAACAAACCTGGAGAGGGCTTTCTGATCACTCCAATGTTTAATGAGCTGAGTTGAGTCTCAATCTTGTTTATAAACGCCATCCCTTCTTTGTAAGGCTTGGCAAGCTCTGCCTGGTGCCTTCTCAACATTTCACAGTAGGCCTCCTGTTGAAAAAAGTTGAGGACTGGTAAATTTGATGTATATCATAACCTAATAGAAGCTTCATAATAGGTTTGCTTGGAATACAAAGCATCAGTAGGAAAAAAAAGTCCTATGAAAATCACCATGAATTCATCAAGCTCTGGATCTTCTCCTATACTTATTGTGGGTGAATGTCTCTCAAGCTGTCTCTCCTCACTAATCTCCTCCAGTGCTGAAACAACATCAGATGGAGCCCCAGTCTGGAAATAAAGCAAACAGCAAAACATCACAACAACGAACGAGTTTTGCTTATTGTGCAGTACTGTCTAGAATTAGGATCTTTTTTTATCAATTCATACAGATGAAATCAAACTAGTTTTGCCCCAGAAAGAAGAAGAACTTAAAAGGAAAGAAGCAAATCAGAAGTCCACTGATAGACATAAAAGTTTAAAACCTTCTGTAACTGAAATTGACTCCATTCTGACAGTTCCCAAAAGAAAGTAAACCATTAGTGCCATCTGACATTATTTCTGGATAACTGCCTAATAGCTAAAAACAGCAATGATCTACTTGAAAATGATAGAACTGTCACAGCTTAAAGGTGACGCAAAGATGCTTTATTTTTTCTTGGTTTTCAAGCCCTTTTTACCTTTCGACAGTCCATGTAGGCTGCCAGCAAGCGAGGATAATCAGGATGGCCAGCTATTTTAGTTTTCATTAGATCAATAGAATCTTTGGCTTCAGTAGAAGAGGCACTCTCCACCTCCAGTGATGTTCCCATGGCTTCTTTTTCTTGGTGCTGATATTGAAACTGAGACACACCTCTCACTACTAAAGATGGCTCTGGCCGGCAAAGCCGCCTTCTCTCTACTGCAACAATCTTTCTGTCAACTTCCATGTGATTCATCTCCAACTGTCCACTTTGGAAATGACCACCGACAAGATGCTTTGAATGATGATGGTGATTGTGACCAGATGGAGGAGGATCCTGTCCTCCATGAAACATGGTTGCAGCTGAGAGAAGACCATTCACATGATTGTGGGTATATGATGAATGAGGTGGTAGTGGTGGTGGCGGTGGAGGAGGAATGGTCATGGTGGTCATCATTCCTTCACAGCTTGCAGAAGCTTCCTGTTCCTGTTCAGTCATGAGGGCCATCATGGAACCTAATCCTGCTCCTACCATCCCTCCTTTGTTTCCATACGCCCCATAAAACACAGCAGCATTCATATCCTCCATACCCAGTAAAAGTAAACCACTAACTACACCACTGTCAAACTTCCCACACAACAACACTATTCCTCTTGCTCATCCCACCGCCATAATTGACAAGAATCAAAAGCACAAACCTCAAATCCAAATTTTATTGTGTCTATGAGCCCAAATCCTATTGCTAACAAAAGTACCAAACTTTTTGTGTGTAGGCCACATACCCCACATAGTCTCTCCTTGCATCTCTTGACAAGAGGAGAACTAGGTTAGGTAGTAATCCAATGGATATCTAACCCATATTCTTTCTTTTTGCCCAGCCTTTACCCAAATGAAAACCTATGAGAAAAATACCCATGTAATGCCTCTAAAGTACAGTCTAAGTACACGATAGATGTACATTATTGAACATTATCAGTGCCTATATATTGCAGATCTTTCCCTTCCTATCAAAGGACAGATAAACGAGAATGTCACTCTGATTTCTCCCCCACAAATTCATGAGAAGAATTATCATCTTTCCAACATGTAACATGATCATTAAAACCAGTAGTCAAATCAACATCCACTCTACCCATCATTCAATGTATCCATGCGTCAGGCGCAATCGAAGAGAAATGTGTTCAAGCGTCAGGCACAAGCGATTATAAATTTGACGGTCTATATGCACGTCTCACTGTAGTAGTTCACCAAACTATTCGACGTTGTCTTTTGTTCCCTTTGTTATTTTTAAAAGTATACTATGTCGAGCATAAATTTGGTGGCTGTATGGTTGTAGTTAGGGATTTTTCTCTAAATATCATTTTACAAATATGTTCATACCTTACACACAAAGGCATTAGAAATTATTTAGAAACCACATCCACATTAGAAGCGAACTATGGAAGACCAAAAGTCACAACTTAGAATTCCACATTAGATGTCCCTATGGGGATTTGAACTTGGGTGTCCACAATGAAAACCCAACATTTTAACCAATTAAACTCTACTCCTTGGACTAAATTTAGTTATTTGAAATTTTGGGAAGATTATATTAGTGTTTGGGAGTAAGTGCCAAAAATTATACAAGATTATAGTTAAATATATATGATCTATGATGTAATTTTTTAAATAAAATATGTTTTATTATTTGAAGGGTAATTTTGAATAGATAATGGCCTCACAAGTAGGAGGCATTTTTTTTTGCAATATATAGAATTGTGTTGGTATGAGCATTAATGACTTAGCACTCACTCCATCCTCTAGGCGATGCTTATAGGGGTGAAGCATCAAGTCTTCCTATCCATCTAGTGCTACTTCAACTCAAGTAACCATGTAGTTTCCCCCAAAATCAAGTGCTTGGATAATCATGTGCTAAAAATATTATTTGATAGCTAAGGTTGATGTCAAATTTAGTCCCATGTTACAATAGTTCATACAAGGGTAGACAAAATATAAGCCATTAATTTTATATTTTATTAAATAGTCTCAAAAATTCAATGATTTGATATATTGGTGAAGTTGATTTTATATTTTATTAAATAGTCTCAAAAATTCAATGATTTGATATATTGGTGAAGTTGAATGGTTCACAAAGAGTCAACAGATAGTAAAGTTTTTATGTGTAATGACTAACACCGTCAGATGAAGTTGAGATTTACCCCCAACAAATTTCGCAGATATCTCTCAAACCTTGACTTTAAGGTGAAGGATGTCAATATTAATCCTCCAATAACAAACAAACTCAATGATACCTCCAAATTATTAACCAAAAATGTCATAGATATCCCTTAAACCTTGACTCCTAGTCAGAGGAAGTCAATGTTAATCCTCAATATAAAAAACTGAGACCTTACTCCTAGTCAGAAGAAGTCAATGTTAATCCTATAAATTAAAAAACTCAATGATCCACATTGTTTAGAAAAAAGATTACACCTTACAATGAACATATCATACCAACATATCTTACCATGATTAAACTTAACCTATATATTTTAACTCTGTAAAGATATAGATTAGAAAAGGGAAAATTCTTGCTCACCAAAAAAATTTAAAAATCATTTCTTACAAGTACAAAAACTGGACACCATAAAAAAATCTATCCAAATTTAATTATTCCATAGATGAAATGTAAAATTATTATTAACTATTGAAGAGCTAAATCATTTGATGTTTCATGCATTGCCAACCAGCTGGAAAAAGTATTGGATGTTCATCCTCTCAACAACCACCCACCCAAAAAAACAAAAATTCTTTGTATGGCAAGAGTAGGTGTTGGGCAGTCAAGAGAATATTGCCTAGAAGTGATTTCGGTCACGTGCAACGTGCAGCGGGGAAGGTGGCTCTGCCGACGGAACAGCACCATAAGCGGTGGGGCTGAGAATAACGGCTGATGGAATGGCGCCGACTGCGGAAAGCTAAAGCCAAAAAGGTAGCGGTCGGTCGCATGGCTGCGCCACAGGTGGGCCCCAGCGTCTCCCGGGCTGCGAGACCCGTTTCTTGCGGAGAATCTAACAACGCTGTCCTTCGTACGGCCTTAGATTTGGAAATCATAATCATCCATCCCCCCTATTATTTTATGTGAATGACATACCCATCACGGACATTTTTTTCTTTTCGGCAGGGATCTCGTTGGATGATAAAGTGGCCCCATTTTTTTTTGGTTAGGTAAAAAGATGGAGAAATGTCCTATTTGTATTGCTTGTGCTTGATTAGTGATTGAGAGTGTTTCATTCTCAATTTTCAGAGTTTTCAAAATTGTCTGCTCCCAATGCCTACCACTATCTATTATTAAAAAACTACAAATTGTCTAGTTAAAAAAATTGGAGGAAACTAGGTAAGCTTCTTTGGCTCCTATGCCAATGTAAGCTCAAATATTCTCATGTGATGATTCATGTAATAGAAAATGTAAGCTCAAATATTCTTATGTGATGATTCATCTAATAGAAAATGTAAGCTCAATATTCTTATGTGATGATTCATGTAATAGAAAAGAGAAGGGCAGGATAAAGAGTGAGGGGTGGGGGTGTGTTTTTGAATTTAATTGTGTAATTATTTTTTATTATTGTTTGGAATAATATTTATTATTAAGATGAGGAAAATGTTTACAAAGAGTTTTATACATTTTTAAAGGAAAAAAAATAAGTACACTTTTTATAAAGATTTAGAAGCAATGTGGGAAGAAGGTGATGGGTTTTGTAGATTTATAAGAGGAGAAAATAAACACATCTATAAAGATTTAGAGGTGAATAATAAATGAATAAACTAATTATTCATTAATATTTTAGATATATGGGTTGAGTTTGATTACTTGATTCAAGTAAAGCTAATTAGAATTAAAACTTGATGTGTTATTAAAATGGAAATAAGATGGATTTGGGTTGTGTACTTTTAAATTGATGGAAAGTGAATTTCATATGTGCAACAGAAACTTGTGATTGAGATTTTGATATTCAATTATGGATAAGAGGGTAGAGACAACCAAAATCTAAGAAACTAAGTGTTTATGATGCAATCACGATAGCACTCTTATCTAAAAGGTGTGGTCTTATCTAGATTTCTATGATTTTGTCATGAGCAATATTTGGTCTTCAATACATCCAACACAGTTGTTGCTTAATGATATCTAAGATTTAAGGAAAATAATTGTAGTGCTAAGGGAGTATTGTGAGGCTTTTATGCAAAGGTTGAAGAAGCATTGTGGGGATTTTTATGTAAAGGTTGAAGGAGCACTATGGGCTTTTTATACAAAGGTCGAAGTTTAGGACTTCCCTATGCCTTACTCAAGCTCCAAGATTGAGTTAAAAGTAAAAATAAAAGTGATTGTAGAGTTGGATGTCGATGTTCATGTAAGATAGAGAAGTCACTATGTTGGACATCTAAAATTGGTAGAGATAGATGTGTGGATGTATTGTCCCACTTATGATTCATTGATGATGTAAAATTACATAAGGATGAATCCTTTAATTGTATGTCCTAGACATGAAATTTGAACCTTTTTGGTGTGCACACTAAAGGGAAATAACCATGTCTAAGATTGTTGATCATTAAAATTGTGTGTAATTTGAAATTTGATTTAAAGGTGGATGATATCGTGCAACTATGATCTTGTCCAATGGATAGGGTACATGGTGTGATTTTATCTAGGGAGGGGAAGGTTTTAGAAATTGTAACAAAGGTGTTTTAAGCAAAACACTCATGCATAATAGTTGCTAGAATGGGTCTTGGGTTAAGGTGATTGCAAGGTAATGATGGAAAAAAGACCAAAAAGGGCAATTTTTTATCTAAAAAATCAGAGTTAGTTGTATATAGAATATTAAGATGGTGTAAAAAAATGAAACACATGATTTTATTTCTAATTTTCAAATATATAATTTATTCTCATACCCAAATGATAAAATCTGGGTAAGTAAAGGATGTATAAAAGTGATATTTTTTCAACTTTAACAGAGGCAAAAACATGCATGTGTATGTCTGGCCTAAAATAAATGAAAGTATTTTTCAAAATCTTTTTGTGATTAATGCAATTGATGTTGAGGCTTGGGATGGATTTTTTATACTTTTTACAAATATTTTTATCAATTATTTAATAGGATTAAGGTATAAATCTCAAACCCCCTCATATGTCAAGGGTAATTTGACCTAAAATAATCATAACATTAAAAAATATTGTGTGTAGTGCATGATGTCTAGCTTGGCCTTATACATTTTAAAAAAATAGATTTCAAAGTAAAAAATAATTATAAAATAAAAAAGTATATATCATTTCAAGTTTATGAGACTTTAAGTTTTAAAATTAATAAATAATTAGAAAATTAAGTTTAAATTTTGAAATGTACATATTTGAAAACTAGGCGTTCTCATCTACTTGATGAATTTTAATTTTATTAAAAACATTAAATATAAAGTCGTCAACCATATTACTAAAGTTAATTTTTTTTTTAATTCAAACATAATTGATATCCAATTATAAAAGACATCTATTTGTATTTGAAATAGATATCCATTTCTAGAAATACTTTCAAAAGGCTATGGTTGTATTTTTAAATGGATATCCATTTGTTCACAAAATAGATATTTGTTTAGAATTGGTTGTCTAAACCAAAACAAATAGGTCCAATTTTTCTAAAATAGATATCCACTTCATTGAAATTTTTGGCCTCATGTTTTTGCTCCCGACTTCTTGCTTTCACCCTTTACTTGTGTGCACCAAAAGAGCCCAAAAGTGTACTTTAAACATCTACTAAAATTATCAATACAAAATGGCATAAACAAGAGGGAAACGTGTAAGGGTATGCTCTACAACATTATATTAGGATTCTTGTTTAAGGCGATTAAATAAAATTACTTTTACCTTACCTTATTTTTTATTCATATTTAACTTTTATTTATAGTGAATTAATATTTTGCATTTCAATACATTTTACTTATCACAATCTTCTTTTTATTTTATGTTATGCCCTTAATCTATTGATTGTATCAAGAGATGTGTAGTCGACTTGTGGCTAGCATAACCCTTAATTAAGTTACACAGTGATCATTTATAGTCTTGTTTAGGTAACTAAGTCATCCTAAGTGTTATATTTAGGTGTCTAAGTTAGCCTAGGTAGTAGCTAAGGCATAATTAGATGTATTTAGGAGCTAGTGGGTAGTTTATTATCATCATATTATGATTTGTGTTCTTATTTGAGATATTTGGAGTTTTACCCCCTTGTAAGTGGTTTATTATTCTTAAATATTATTTGCATCATATTTACTATTATATTCTTTTCTTGAGGTAAGTGCAAGAAGATGAGTCCACTTTTCGCCAAAAAAGTGAAAGTATTTTTTGTTTTCAAATTTTGTCATTCTTGGAGTAAAAATTTGAAGCACTTACACATAAAATATTAATATGATGTAAAAATATGAAATGTAGGATTTTTTTTTCTAGTTTTCAAATATGTAATTTTTTCTAGTAACCAAATGATAAAAGTTAGTTTTCTATAGGATGTACAAAAATTTATTTTTCTATAGGATGTAGAAAAAGTGGTTTTTTTAAAAATCTTTTTTTTTTGCCAAAGCATGCATGTGTATGGCCAATATAATTTGACCTAAATGAAGGTATTTTTCTAATTTCTTTTGTCGAAAGATGCACATGATGTTGAAGTTTGGGTAGAATATTTTTTGTAATTTTTTGAAATATTTTTTCATTAAATTTTTTCTGGCTCTAATTAGTGTTTTTAAAAACCCTCATGTACAACCAACATAATTGGAGATAAACTAATCATAACATTAAAAAAAAATTAATCATGTAGTGAATAATATCTAAATTGGTCAGGCAGAAAAAAAAAATTTCAATAAACTTTCAAAATCAAAAGTTATTAAAAAAATGGTAACGTATGTTATTTCAAATTTATGAGTCTCTTTGTTTAAAAAATAATTAATAAATAGAAAATTATGTCCAATAGTAAAAAAATTGCATATTTGAAAACTAGACTTTGTGTTTTGTAATGGGTTTTAATTTCGTCAAAAAATTCTGAAAAAAAAAGTCGTCAGCCATATTAGTGAAATCATTTTTTTCTCTTGGTGTTTACATGACCTTATACTTGTAGGTCCAAGGCCAAGGCTTGGGTTTCCAAGCCTAAAACCAATTCAAACCAATGCAAACTTGCAGGTGTCAAATTTTAAATTTTCAAAAATGAGCACTCCCTAAAAAACAGGCACCCATTATAAATGGGCGCACATTCGAAAAATGGAATGGATGCCTATTTAGGAACATGCGCCCGTTTCTAATACAATCATTTTTCTTTTAATAAAAATGTAGTACGACCTATTTTCTGCAACTTTTCTTTTTGCATGTACGGCCTAACAACGACGATTTCTACAATTTTTTTATATGCAGATGTCATTACAATCTCTCAACAAGGCATATTATATTCAATTTTTATAGGGATTCGACCATAAGGAGCATTTTCAAATGGAATGAAGTATAAGAACTATTTTTTAGGGAGATCAAGCAAAGGAATTATTTTTTAGAGAAATCAAGCACGTATGATATTGAACAAAGGATCTACATCTACTTGTACTTCTGAAATTTTAAGGAGGTGTCCAATTTTAAGTAAAGTAATATATCATTTGTTATTTTTATCAAGATATTTTGGTAATCATAAGATCAAATAAACATCATCAAAAAAAGGAAGGACATGACACATGAAGAAATTGAAGCACATTGAGAGAAAGAGGCAAAATGACAAAGAGATAGGAGAGAGAGGACTCGAGAAATGAATAATGTTGAAGCATCCAATTTGATCACTATTGAAGAGGATAACATTGAAGAGACTAACATGGATGTTGTGAATGTAGAATATGCAAATGTGAAAGAGATCAAGAATATGAAAATTTTGATTATAAAATGAATCCAGGTATGTCTTCAAATGCATTCAATGATAATGAGATTAATGATTTAAAGAAAGTTGGATATAACATTGTTAATATAAATTCTTCTATTAAAAACAACACAACAAAAAATGAAAACCCTTGTATGAGTGAAAACGAAAATATTTTTTTAAATTGAAAGTAACATTTGTTTTAGATAATCTTCATGGTAAGATATCTTGGAGACAAATTTGAAACCATGCAAATAGATTGTATAAACTATTTTTTTATAGAAAAACTTTAAGATTTCAACGTCAACTTGTATTGCAATTGAATGTCAAAAATGCGAAAAGTAATGAAAAAATTAGGCATGTTTGTAAAACCCAAAAAAGTGGATGAATCAATGGAACAAGTTATGTCTAGTGTTGCTAATGCTATTGATTCTATTGGAAAAATGAGCCAATCTAAAGATTAGAATACAACACGCCAAGAAATAACAATTGTTTTAGTCTATAAATCAGTTGTGAGCAAAATAATGACAAGTAAGACAAGTGCATTCACTCATATGCATGTTAGAACTTTGAGATGAGCAACAAATAGAAGAGTAAGTATTGAAGATGATCTAATTAACCAATGTTGAACTTTTAGTGGTAGACTCCCAAGGTCTGATATGAAATTAAATAATGAAATCATGTCTTTGATTAAAAAATATTGGCATGATAATACAAGAGTTTCATCAAATTCTAAAGATGTTTTGAAATTAAGGGTGGGGTCAAAAAAACATGATTCTCATCCAAAACATCTTTTAGACATGATTCAAACAAAATTATATAGAAAATTTTTATATGATTCAATTATAGAAAATTTTAGCATAAGTCAAAGATCATTTGAGAAATGTAAACCTTGGTATGTCAAGATTAATAAACAATGAATCTCTTGTTGTTGCAAAACTCATGCAATTTCATTATTATTATGATGTTTTTTGATATATGTTGTACTTTGCATACTAACTAAATTATGCAGGAATGTGGTATTTGTTGCATATGTGTTGTCAATGATGTCAACTGAGTGGCAATGTGGAAAGCAAAGGTAAATGTGAATATGCTAGGCAGTCAGAGGAACAATGATGATGTGAGACAAAGGATCAGTATCATCTGTACACAATCATACCTTATCATTTGAAGTTCATATGTAAGTTCATGATAAATGTATGTTACCATTATCCTTGATGTGTTGTGTTAATAATGAATGTCATGGAGGTTATGTTGGTTTCATATGTTGTCCTTTAGATGATATTAAGTCATATTGTTTGACGTTGGATGAAGAAAGTTGTAGAAATTTTGAAGAAAAATTATCTAATTATTGGTTCAGTCAAGAAAGGTGTCACAGGCTCAAAAGAATGTACCTCATTCTATCGCATTTGAAGATATGAGCATGTGGATTGGACAAATAGCTAGATATTGCTCCAATGCATCTATGGTTCAAATATGAGATCATCAAGTCTATCACAAAGTGTTTTAGAGTTAGAAGAGTGAAGGCGGTAATGAAACAGGGTAAGTGTAGTCATAGAGAGATAGAAGATTGTTCCACACTTCTCCACAAATGAAGATTTGACATTGTGCTTTGGAGGACATGTAGATATGAGTACAAGGTATAAATGATTCAAGTTTCAAATAATAATATGTACCGCAAAAGTGTCTCCGGAGTCTTATTGCTGGTTATGGTAAGTAGAGGGAGATAGTGGATGCCACCGCAGTTCACTGCACACTAATATTTGGCACTGTTGATTGAATGATGAGCTCGTATGGTTGGTTGGTATGCTCAGTTCAAGTTTTAATAGTTTTTATTTACCACAAGTATGATCTTCAATGCTTTACATAAAGACTGTGTATGCAAAGTATGTTAAGGATACTAACATCAATGTTCAAGTGTTTACGCCAGCATAAAACAACATGGATTGATAAAAGGAGAGTATAGAAATGATTTGCAAGTCATATAATGTTCATTGTGTGGTCTACATGATGTAATTTTGTCTCCTCCGATACCACCTTAAGTCTGGAGCTAAATGTAAGGAAGGATAAGTGTTTGTTGGGCTAACTTGGTGTATGTTGATGATTATGCCTTGTGTTTGCAAGTGTACGCCAGCGTGGAAGAGTTTTCTAAGATAAATTAGGTCCTGATTAACTCTTGTTTTTGAACCGCATTGGATTTCTACTTACTACAAATGTTTGGGAGCCAACTATTGTGGCCATTACATGTTTCTTTCTGGCCGACAAAGGAGAAAGTTTTTGGAGCTTACAGAGGATATAAATATAAGATCAAAGTTGTTGAATGATGTAGGTGATGTGTATTGTGTGATAGCATGGATAATATGTGAATAAACTAATCGCAAAAGTAGTTTTGATGATGAAATGTGGAAAGGATCGGTTTATGTAAAGTAATATTGTTGCGAAGCTGATTATAGGTGATGTGGTGACAAAGAAAAGTTTTTGAAGGTGTTTGGATGTTGTGAAACTTGGTATTGTGAATATTCGGAGATGAAATATTTGTGTAGAGTTTGGAAAGGCCAACAGAAGGTTTGAGCAGTCAGTGTTTGTGAAAGAAACATATGAGTTAGATAAGTATTTTGTTGCAGAGGTTAAAGCCTCTTTGTGTAAAAGTTGTAAGTGTTGTAGCATTTAAGAGAGTTATAGCTTCCTTTGGGTTGTAGCCCATAAATGATAATGTAATCTTGTTTTATTTGTGAGGCTGGATTTGGATAGTAGATCCAAGCAGTTTGCTCATCGTGGGTTTTCCCTTTTAGGGTTTTCCACGTAAATATGGTGTTATGGTTTTGTGCTTATTGGTTCTTGTGCTTTAAATGCTTACATTAGTTTGAATGATGTTAGAAGAAAAGAATTTGATTAAGTACTGATTCACCCCCCCTCTCAGTACTTCTATGTGTTCAACAATTGGTATCAGAGCTAAATTCCGTGATCCAGTCTAACAATTGAGGTAAATCTTGGAGTGGAACACATGGGAACTGAAGTATTGTTTAATGACAAGAATCCTCTGGAAGATGATAAAGATATGACAACATTTAATCCAGAAGATTGTGAAGTTGATTATGAAGGAGAACTCATTTCTGCCCTAGAAGATTTGGATGCAGCTGTATACAAAAAATTTGGACAAACGAAAAAGATAAAACAATACAAATGTATTCACCTCGATCCAAACCCTTCGATACCTCAAATATCTCGAATGATAGATGCATGCAAGATTGTTGATCGATTAAATGATTTGATATTGATGTTGATTGCTCATTTTCATAGCATAACAATAAGATGAAGATGATAGCGGAAAATAGATAGATGAAGATGAGAAGATTGGAGGAATTTTGGCAGAGTGAGGATACTAGAAGAAGATAGATCTAAATGGCTTGTGTGAGGCTAGATTTATGGGCAAGAGCTGATATGATTCGATGGCCAAGATTAAAAGTCAATTGTGTGATGTGTATGGCTAGGATTAAAAGTTGATTTTAGTGCCTATAACGCACATTAAGTGGATTATGACATGAGGCTAAAATTAAGATGTGAGGGCATAAGTGGGATTTTTTTATTTATTTGAGAGAAAGATGCCCATAACGCACAATGAATGGGGCTAAAAATAGGATTTGAGTGGGAATCTCATAATTTAAATAATAGATTTATGTGTGCATGTGAAGAGTTGTAGGCATGTGACACATGTAATGTGGTAAAAGTGAGGGATGAGGGATTAATATTTAATTTGAATTATTTTGAGACATGTGAAGGGGAATTAATTAAATAAAGGGGTTTATTTAATTAATTGGAAAGGTGATCAAATGGAATTATAAGTGGGATAATGTAATGACCTAGGGTAAAATATTACAAGATGTCTTACAAGGTCATGTATGACTAGGTAATGTTATGACATGGACAATTTTGGGTGTCTACAATTTGCCCCTCTTTGAGATGATGTTCGAGATGATGAGATTTATGTCGAGTAACATCATTTCAAGGAAGCTAAGGTACGGATAAAGGAAAAGGATGGGATGGTGTAAAGATAGGATGATGATGGAAAGATAGGAAGAGGATGCCCCCTCAAGAGGATAGGCGGGTTGAACATGGGTAGTCTCTCGAAATGAAATAGATTGGTCAAGAAAGAAAGATAAGGGAATGGATAGAAGAAATGATGATGTGTTATGCTGCAATGAAAGTGAGCAACCATGATGTTTGATATCGCACTAGACGTTATGCACCAAGGTATAAGGACCAAGATGACGATGTGTCTCATGCCCCAATATAATACAACCTTGTCTAGATACAAGATATGAATATTAGCTGGGAGTGATTCGGATTTGATGCAAATGCAAGATAAAAATGATAACCCACACGAGCAAGCAAGCAAGCATGCACAAATGATACAAAAATAAACAAGGTATTGCCCCCATCAAGCTGTAAACCAATGATTAATTGATTGATTGTGTTACATCCCTAATTTTGGCTTGTTTTTACTTTTTACTTTTACGTGGTTAAAAGTGAATCTATGGATAAATATTTTGACATTGGGTTAAATGTCATTAGAAAATATTAATTTTATTGAATATCAGTTATGTGATTAAATGTAATGCATATGATGATTTAGCAATTTATGTTATGAGAATTTGATTTATTATTATTCATAAGGTTTATGAATGGGCTAACGATGCACTGATCATGATCTGGTGATTGCAAGAAATATTGAGGAAAACAAGTTTTGATGACTCTCTGAGAAAGAGAGAGAGAGAGAGAGAGAGAGAGAGAGAGAGAGTATCTTCTAAAGAGAGGAGAATAGACATTGGGTTACAAATGGTCGTTTGCCAAATGAGTATAGTGTTCAATAGTTAAATAACTCTAGTCGATTGAGGTAAGTTGTATTTATTCAAGTAGGTTTAAGTATCTGGATCGACTTGACAAGTTATCGATGTCATTGATATCTTTTGATGTTTTGTTAAACATCAATCTTACCGCATTGTAAAACTGACCTTGTCGAGAGAAATCGATAGTCGTTTTGTAACGAAATGTGACTTGTTGTCGAACACATCACTTTTGCGACGTAAGCAAGTTAACGATTACACCTCAATGATGTAATTGGCAAAATTGTTGCATGTCTCTTGTTTATAGTTTTTACATCAAAATTTTAATGTATTTCTTCTTGCAGAATCGATGTAATTCAATTTTCTACATGAAGGGGAGATGAGTTCGACCCAAGCACGTATTATACGAAAGTTCCCGTAAAAACATATTTACTTATTCCTTTTATAAGTATTGTCTTCGTACTTTGATTATTATTTTACATAAAGCTTTAAGTGTTAGTGTGATATAGTTATAAGGTTATCAAATTACCACCTTTTCTTATTGTGAAGCTTACATATCTTTACTTGAGATGCTTTATAGTGGGGACCCTTGTCATTGTGGCAATTATTGTCCATGTTGTCCCTAAAACCGAGCATGCCTATTTTTCATTGGAGAAGTCCACAGTTGTGGACATTGCTTTTAAAACTTTAGAAAGTGGTCAAGTGGGTTTTAAAGAAGTTAACAACTTCTTTTATGAAAAAGATTTCTTTCTTAACTAACTCGACATCACTGAAGGTCATTAAGTGAGTCGTTGTTGGTTTGTTGAGTGGTATTTAGTAACCACATTTCCCTTATTCTACTCACTCAAGCCTCATAGTGTAACAAGTGGAGTTATGCGGCTCAAGGGAGATTTGTTTCAACTGTTTTATAGTAGAATCTTCTTTTAAGGATGAGCAGGTCGAGAGAGGAGGAGCGGCTTGTAGTGGGCCATTATGACAGTTAAGAAAGGTTTTAACAACTCTTAATTTGGAGTCGTGGATCTGCAGGTGTCAGCCTTTGTGTTAAGTAGTTAGTAGTGAAGATTATGGGAAACGACTCATAAATGAGTCATGTGGAGTGTTTAAAAGAAAAAAATACCCTCATAGAGTCGGTAGGAGGAATAACACTAGAATCAACAAAGAGAAGATTTTGAGCCATGAGTTTACAAGTAAAGTGAAGAGTGAGAAACGCAGCATGGAGGAATAAGCGAACCACTGTGTAAGCTAGAGCTCACAGTGGATGAGCACAACCAATCATAAGACTTTCTGAAGTGTCTGGAATAGGTTCTTATCCTTATTTGAAGCTTTTTCATAGTTTTGATATTTGATTTATATGTTAGTTTCATTCAAACTTTGAATCGTTGCTAAGGCCAATGTCATAGTAGTTGAAGCTTAAATCTCTTACAAGCTCTATTAGATATGAATAATGGTATTCAAAGTGATAAGAGTCATGATTTCACTGGTAGGAAAATCATCATAATTGGTTCTTCAAAAGATGGTATAGTGGGAGTTATGTAGACAATGAACTATGTTGAGAGTACCTATGTTGAAACGTAGACAATGATAAAAGTCGAGAGTATCTCTGTAAACATATTCTTTTTCTATTTATGCTTATATTTTAGAGGACTCTATTCAAATATATATTAAAAACATCTCCATCCTCATTATTATATCGATGACTTCATTTGGAACAACGAAAACATTACAGATTTATGCATGTATAGGGTTCATCATATAGGGAATTCATAAGATTTAGTTTATCACGGGACTAATATACTTGTCTTATGATTGAGTCACCCCGTGTTTTTAATGAAGTCATGTTGTGAGAATTGTAGAACAACTAATGAAATCATAGGTTTGAGTTGTGCAAAAGCACTTGATATTGATACTATGATTTTTGCTACTTTCGATATTTATATACTTCTTATGTGGAAACAACTCAGATAGTAAACCAAGTTGATAGCAACTTAACTAGTCTCTATACATTAATTGATACCAAATCAGTCTTAGTCAATATTTTAGACTTATATGGAACCATATGGTTTGATATAATTAAGATTTCATTGTAAAGGGAATATAACCTTGTTGTAAAAGGTTGAATGACCTCTTAGTAATAAGAACACTGGAAAACATTCAACTATCTAGTCAAGGGTTAAGAAACTTAAACCCTATAGTCAGAAGAAGAAGACTAGGAGTTTAACCTTTTGTTGGCATTTCAATTCGCACCTCTGGAATGCGAGTTGAAAATGGACAACTATGGACAGATAAACTACTCTTCTATTATGATGGAAAGTTCTATTTTTGCTTATGTTTCCTTAAAAGATAAATAAATTAAATTTTGCCTATTTTTTGCTTCTCAGCTGCGAGCACAAGGTTATAAAACTCTATCGCTGCAGCAGAGGTTTTTCTTTTTAACTTCTAACTACAACTAGGCCTAAACTAAATGATGCTTTTGATCACCTAAGTAAATTCAGAGCATAGGGATCAAAAGTTAACAGAGAATGATTTGTTTTAACATAAAAGCTCAAATAACTCCTTCCAGATCACATCAGAAGACTCATTGTACTTTAAAATGAAAACTAAAAGTAAGATTACACAAGCCACACATCTAACGACAAAACTAGATGATTGTGAGACAGAGAATCAAAGCAAATGGTAGGCATGAGATTTCTATTCCCAATATCATAAAATTATTACAACTCCAAGACAACAATATTGTAGCAAAAGGCAGGCACACAATATGCGATCAAACATCAGATAACAGATACACATAGTGAACAAGCACTTGGAATAACAATTTATGTAGGCTAGAATAGGCACAACAATTTTTTCTATCATAATTACATTCCCCCCCTTAACAATGGGCAAGGCTACCCTTATTTATACTAAATCAAAGGAGTAGGGAACCCTAAAATCTCCTTGATTTTACCTAACTAACTTGCCAACTCGCAAGCTTTATTTCTATTCTAAGACAAAGATTACAACTAACAACTGCTTTAAAACAATTTGCTTTAAAGAAAAGAAAGATCCAACTATTACAAAGTGATTTTTACTATTTTAAGGATGGATAAGCTTTGGATGAAAGTAAATGCTTTAAAACAAAAAGCATTTGAGTTAAAACTGCTTTCTTTTGAGTCACATCCTCATTTACATTCTTGCTTTATTGGTGATGTCATCCATTGATATTTTGGGAAATAATATCTTCTAAAAAGCTAGTGACCACATCTTTTCCAGGAACACTGATACTCTCTAAGATGATATCCTAATTTTCTAACATTTCTTCACCATCTGCAATCATCTGAAGAAAATTATGAACTTCACCCACAACTTTATCAAACTTTACTATCATGACAGCAAAACAATCCATTTTGTCGGTACTGAGATCACCATTAAAATTGTTGCAAACGAGAGTTTGGAATTCTGTCTATACTTCCCTGAGATCATATAGGGTACCATCTTCTTTCTCAAATGAACATGGGATCTGAGAAACAAAAGATCTCATGAACTATTTACCACTTTTTCTTTCTCTTCTGCTAACTCTGATATAATACTGTCATAGGTTTTTACTGTGAAAAGATACTGTGCTTTCTAAGTAGAAACAATCTTCTTATCTTCTGTTAAATCAATGGAATTATATGCTATCTTCAAGTCGAAGATTATGATCTCAAACACCGGTCTATTTTGAGCCATAGTCTATTGTAACTCCTAAATGCCTTGACACAGATCATGAGCGTTGTACTTTAATTGATAGATCTGTGAAAGTACAACTCTGCCTTTAGTTACAAATTCTTCTACCCAATCCTTCATGTGCCTCCCATAAATGACCAACTGACGCAACTACTGTTGATTGACCGATGATTCTAGAATCTGAGGAAGCAGTAAGTCAGCTTGTGAAGTGTCATGGAAAATATTGGAAATATACTGCCGCAACTACCTATTGTCAACCTTGAGGGCTGCTTTATCTTCTCCATCTTTCAACACCCTCTCCTTCAGATTATCTGCTGCAACCTCGAAGAGATTTACCTCTGTATGTTGAGTACTCCTACCAAGATTAGCTCTGACAACCTTGAAGTCATCAATCTCAACCTCATTAACATTCTTATCTTTTGGTGGTGTTGTAGTTTCAAGGATCATTTCTCCATCAGCATTCTTTCAAAGTGAACTTGCTTCTTAAGTTTTCTATTTGTTTTGTCCTAGCAGATGCTATTAATCTTTGTCAAGTTCAACTGATATGAAGACTTTCTCCTCTTCCTACCCAAAATGTTCTCAAGCTCAGATGAGCTGACCTCTCTAGGAAAATCAATTCTGACTTCATCAACTCTTGATAAACCTATATGTGTCTCAATGTTATGAACTAGTGAGTCTGGCTCTAAAGATATATGAATGGGAGAAGATCTTGGTGATGAAAGTGGAGAAACATGAACTAAAGGCAATGTTTCAACATGTGGTGCTAGTTCAATGGGAACTTCTGATGCAACTGCTGGCTATTCCTGTTGAATATGGATTGGAGACTCAACCTTTTTCCTCTTCAACTTGGCCATCTTTGTTCCTTCTAGAAGGACGCTGATAGCTTTAACTCTTGGTTTTGGTTTGGAAGTGGAAGGTACTGATGGTTGAACAACTGGTGGCTCTGTAACTAGAATGGCTTCTTTCTACTTCTACTTATTACTCAAGAATATCATGTTGTTTTTTTATAACCCAGCTCGTTCTTTCCTCAATTGAGGTATTCTGTTTGGTGGACCAATTAACTGGTGACAATGGTTGTTGCTCGACCTGGTCTCTGAAATATGTCAGAAGTAGAACCTCGCCATCATCATCTGACAAGCCTTCTACATCTTCTGACATAATATCTACCAACTACTGAAGGGTAAACCTGTTGTAACTACATTTCCACACTTTAAATTCATCTACACAATTAGCCCAGAAATCTTCAACCGCAGGTGCATGTGCATAATTTTGACCAAGGTGTGATGTAAAAACACCACGTGGATCATATGAAAACCTCCTGTTGAAAAACTTAAGACCATACTTGGATGATTCACCACCAATTACTTTGGCATCTGCTCTAGATCTGCATCTATAAATACCCATCCCAATCAAAAAACTAAACGTCGTCCTGTGCCTGCTATGCAGAAATGTATGAACTTCATAGACTTGCCTCAGAAATTCCGTAAACGCTACCTTATATGTGGATATCTTGGCAGCATGGCTGGCTCTCCTGAGAAGCCATATACTCTGATGTAGGAGAAAGTGGAAAACTGGATAAACTAATCAGCCCATTCCACCGTTGCCAATCTGGCATCAGCTGAAAATTGTATATGCAACTCATTATCTAGATCTCGCATTGCATGCATAAGGAATGCATCATTCACCCGCCTATAATGTCACTCAGCCTGAGAAAACTCTAACTGCGAGAAATGGTGATATACATGGTGAATGCCCAGAGTTCCAACAATATTCAAACCTCTAAACTGACTCTGAAAGGCCATTAAATATACGAGGTATGACATCATGTGGAATTCATGGGCCCTTTGAAAATCAATTATCTGATGGTGGAGACTATCACTGATTAGTGCTACCTAATCATAGTATTTTGTTCTATCAACAATCTGGGACATGATGTAAAACATCCAACGCTGAAATTTGTTAGCTTATGCTTAACCTGTGATTCAGCTCAGCAGAGTAATCATTATTGCATGTTCTTCTTTGAACTCTCCACGTCTAACATTTTTTGGTAAAACATTATGCTTTTCTTTCAACCACTTTGAGCAATCTTTTTCCTATATTTTTCTTTATCATTGTGCCACACCCTTTTGCATTCTTCAATAGAAATGACTAAGTTCTCCTTCCATACTAGTATTGAAAAACATTTTTCAATGTCATTTGGCTTGAGGCTACAAAGCACACGTCCATCTGCTGATTGGATCTCTCTTGTAACTGAATTGTAATGCTTAGTGCAAGCAATCACGAATTCAATGCTTTGCATTGTGATGGGGAATGAAGCTGCTGCAAGCAACCTGGAGTGACTCAAATTCATGATAGCTATATTTCTTGCATCTTCCAAAGGATGCAAATTGAACACTGGAAGCACCTTATGCAAATCTGTCTCAAAAGTTCTCAGGTAATCATGAACCAACATCGTTTTAGGCTTGATCTCTATTGGAGAGTACTGCATACTGAAAAACTTGAAGAATGACTGTGAACATGCCTGTGTCAGAAATATTTTAGACAAAAGGCTAAAAATTATTTGTTGATTTCTTCTAAAAAGCAGATTTTGAGAGAAAAAGATGGCACATGGGTTTTGTAGACAATCCCATTTTGAAGCAACCTAGATCATCGGATTTTGAAAAAGCTAAGGATTTCCTGAAAAAGAAGGAAAAAAGTAGATTTTTGAAAAGATAAAAAATTCCAATCTTCAAGAGGATGAAATTCCAAATGGACCCATTTCGATGAAAACTGAAAAAGCTCTAGCCCTGTTTCTAAAAAATGATGCCCTAGAAAAATGGACCTTGAAAAAGCGTGCCTCTATGCTTCCCAATCCCGAAACTACAAAGAACATTGAAAAAACACTCCATTTGGGTTCTCAAATTTTCATGAGAAGAAAAAGATGTTTTCTTTCCTCTGGATGCAGCTTGCAAAAATAATGAATAAAGGAAGCCAAAATCTTGTCTTTATAGAACTTTAGGGCAAAAAAATAGCTTTCTTTGTGAAAGCACAAAGCTTGAAACTTATCCATGAAGAAAACATCTTTTAAAGCACAAATCCAAGTAGATATACTCGAATAGGAAGAATCCCTATTTTGTAGCTACCTATAGATTCATATGTGAGATGATTAAAATAAATTTTCTTTGATGATGTCATCAAACACACGAGGTTGCAAAAGTGTTAGCCAATTTTTCCTTTGTTTTGAAACTTTTGCACTCATTCTGACTCCAGCATGGCCTGCCCCTAACTTCAACAAGATGGCAAACTGTCACTATTGATTGAAAAAGCTAATTGATCATGGTATTTTAAAACTTTATCATTCCTGATTTGGTCCCCAGCCTCGAACTGATGATCTGACGACGTTTGACTATAATTTTGACTTCTGGGAACTATCGCTGGACGAAGATCAGGAAAAGGCTAGGAGGAGGAATCATTGGAACATGAAAAAATCTAACAATAGAAAACCTAGGCACCCCTAGCCTCCAGGGGCACTTTTAGACTCATGCCTTAGCCATTTTTCAAAATTTTCAACTTAGTCATTTTCTTGTTTTCCGTGCGCATTCTGGTGATTGTGGGACCCAGTTAGGTTGTCGAATCTTGCCTATCAGAGAAAAACTGAGACTGATGATCAATCAAGTAGGCAAGCCTAATGAAAACTGAATTGATTGTACCTTCTGCCTGCCTCAAAAATTGAGCGAAACTAATTTTCTATGAATCTGACCGGGTTGACAAGGGAGGATTTGTGCATTCTTTGAGAAACCTCAAAAATATTTCAGTTTGGTGCTCATGGGCACTCCCAGCCTCCTGGGGTGCTTTTGATAACATGCCTTAGAAAATTTTTGAGACTTTTTCATCTTTGATTTCATTTCTCCATTTTTCGTGTCGGCAGCTCCCGTTTGATCTTCATTTTTGGTCATCTGGCTGACTGCTGAAGCAGGATGAGAGGTGATTCTGAGTAGCTTGAACATACCTGAGATGAATTTCCATCTTTTACGGGCATTTCAACTGAGTTTGACTAATTTTGACCACTTGAAAATGAGCTGACGAAGACTTTTTGATGTTTCTCGAAAAACGTGAAAAAAAAAAATTCTAACAATGAGGATGATAGGTGCCATCTTCCTCTAGGGGCGCTTGGATGTCAATGCCTTAGTCAATTTTATGATTTTCATCTTTGTTTGTAGTTTACCTCATTTCTCGCGCCGACAGCTGCTTTCTATCTCTGATTTCGATGATTTGTCTAACAACTGCCACTGGATGAAGGATGGACTGGATAGCCTGGGCATATTTGAGGTGATTCCTAGTTTTTCAGGGCCTATTAACTAGAATGACTGCTTTTCTCCACCTGGAAACTGGCTGACAGAGGCATTTTTAACATTTTCTGAAAAACACAAAAAAAATCTAAGTCTGCCAAGGTTGGGTGCCCCTAGCCTCCAGGGGTGCTTGGATTTTCCAGACTTAACCATTTTGAGGATTTTTTTAACTTCTATTTCACTTCTGGATTCATCATGCTCCGTTCTTTATTACTCATCACTTCATGACTGCTTGACATTTATGTGTTATCTGAACAACCCTGAAAACTTGAAACTGACCCCTGGTAGATGAACCTCATCCATTAATGGCCTTGGAGCTCATGCTTCGCCATTTGAAAAAGAAGAATTGACCCAAGAGAGAAAACATGACCTTTTGCAGATTTTGTTTGGACCACCTTGATCGTGAAGCAAAATCAACTAATCAGAATCAGGCACGACACTTGAATTAGAGATTCTATTTTTAGAAACTTTCTATTTTTAGAAAATTTTGCCAGCATCTGTATCTCAAGAAACCCAAAAAACCTAATTTGATGTCTATTTTTAGAAATTTTGACTTTTTGATGAAAAAATTTCTTGACTTTGACAAAATGCCTTAATGAAGCAAAATTTTTGATTTGGCACAACAATTGGCTCTAGGAGAACCGAGAATCTCTGGACTTTTCTAACTTAGACAAGTGCCTTGTCAATTGAGCAATAGAGCCAGGTCATTTTTCTAATCACCTAGAACAAGACTTTTCCCTAATCACTTAAGCGTTGGAACTTCCTAGAACATAAACAACACAATTATCACATTACGAAAAGGGGAAAAACATTATGCTATAACAATCACATCACGGAAAGGGGAAACACATTACGAGAACATAAAGGAAATGAAATTACTCCATCCCTGAAGGGATGAAGTGATTTAAGTATAATCTGTTGTAAGGCAGCAAAAAAAGCCTTCCATCCAAGTGTGATAGAATATAAGTATTCTCCCCTGTGAACTCGTGGATCTTATACAGCCCCAGCCACAAGGAATTGAATTTTCTATGCATTCTCTTGGGCTCATGTCTTTTGTCCCAGAGTAGGACTTGATCACCAATCTCGAAGTCTCGTTAGCGAGCTTTCTTATCAAATATTTTCTTCACTCATTGCTGGTGCTGAGTGATTCTGTCTACAACCTCCACCCTTTCTTCTTCTAGCTTCATCAAATACAGGATGCATTTCTCAAAAGGATATTTGAACTCATCATCCTCAACTGCGGTCACCAGCTACAAAGCGGACAACTCCAGCATGATAGGTAGCATTGTCTCTGTACTGTACAAAATGATGAAAGGTGAAGTACCAATGGCTCTCTTGGGAGTAATTCTATCATCCTAGAGAGCATCGTAAAGCTTCTTATGCCAAATCTTTTGATTAGATTAAACTAGCTTGCGTATAATAGTGACTATATTTTTGTTTGATGATTTGGCCTATGCATTACCTTGAGGGTAATAATCTGATGAATGTGATAACATGATGTCGTGATCAAAACAAAACTCCAGTACCTCCTTAGATGAGAAATATGTTACATTGTCAGTCACTATCTTGCGTGGTACCCCGAATCGTTAAATAATATTCTCTTTCAGAAAGTCAAACAACTTCTAAGGTAGCGCGCTTGGTTGGAATAGCTTCAACCAACTTTGTGAAATAATCTGTACCTGTGAGGACATAAATATGCCCCTTATTGGAATATGGATTGATAGGACCAATGAAATCCAATCCCCATTGCTGGAATGGACCATCGATAATTACTGGCTTGAGAGGGATGGCTGATAGCTTGAGTTTGCCAATAAACTACTGACAGAACTGACATTTTGACACCCATTCGTATGCGTCGTGAAACATAGTTGGCTAGTATAACTGTGCTTGCAGGATTTTGAATGCGGTAACCCTTGATGAGAAGTGGCCTCTGCATGCTTGATTGTGAAATCCCTCCAACAGATGCCATTGTTGGTCTTTGTTGACACATAACAAAAGGGTTCCATCAAGCCCTTGCTTGTATAGGACATCATTCCAAAGCACAAACTTTTGCGCTTTCAATTTTAATATTCTCTTATGTTGTTTGTCCATGTGAATCAGACATTCTTTGTAAGTCAAATAGTATACAATTTCTGCATACCATTCATCTACAAAATCAACAAATAGGACCATAGGAAGATCCTCTTTAGTTTTAGGTTCAGGTTCACCATCAGCTTGGTGCTTCAGATCACCATCTTCCGCCATCAATGGATAAAGACCTCTCTCGCAGACAAGTTTAGTTGGCTTGATCTCGAAATCATATTCTTGAACCCTTGCGACCCAGTTACCTCTCCTGGTACCCACCTCCTGCTGAGTTAGCATGCTCTTAACCGCTGGATCAGTAACATATACTATTGTGTGAGCCGTTAATATATAGAATCTAAAATTCTTTACAACTCTAACGACTGCATATGTGTTCTTCTCTATTTGAGACTACCACATCTCACTATCTTTAAAGCTGCTACTCATGAAAGCAATTGGAGACTCAGTCTCTTCATTCATCTTCTATGTCAATATGGTAGACATGGTGTATTCCGACGCATAACAGTAAATGATGAAGTCCTTATTAAAATCAGGACGGACTAACACTAGTGCTTGGCTGATAGCTTCCTTAATCACGACGAACGCCTTCTTACCTTTGTCTATCCACTTGAAGGCAGATGTTTTCTTCATCATAGATGATATATCTTTTGTAAGCTTTGAGAAGTCTGGTATAAACCTTAATATGAAATTTACTTTACCAAAGAAGGAATGCACCCCAGTTTTGCTTGTTGGTAGAGACAGATTCCTAATAGAATCAACCTAACTAGGGTCAATCCGTGTTCCCTCCTTGGAGATGATATGACCTAGCAGTTTGCCTTCTGTCACCGCAAAGATGGACTTCTTAGGATTCAAAGAAATCCCATGGTATCTGTACCTCTCGAACACTTTCACTAAGTGTGCAAAATGGTCTCCTCACGTCTTTGAGAAAGCAGTGAGGTCATCAAGGTAGATGACAATCAATTTGTTCTTCAAGTCTCCAAATGCCAAATCCATGGCTCTCTAGAATGTAGCGCTGACATTGTTGAGGCCAAAATACATCCTTTCATAAGTGAACGTACCCCAAGGGGTAGTGAAAGTTGTCTTGAATTGATCTTCCTTAGACACTGTGATCTGATTATATCTAGAAAAACCATCAAGTAATGACAACATCTTTGAACCAGTGATTGTCTGCAATGTGTGCTCCATGATTAGCAGAGGATAATTATCCTTGAGAGATGATTGGTTCAAGTTCCTAAAATCCACACAAATTCAGATTTCACCGTTCTTCTTACATATAGGAACTATGTTTGACACCCATGTTGAATGCTGAATTGGAAATATGATCTTTGCATCCACCATTTTCTAGATCTCCCCATAAATTGTGTCTTGAACTCACAGATTGTAATATCTTTGTTTCTACTTGAAGGGCTTTGCATCAGGTTTCAATGGAATTGTATGAGACAATTCAATGGGTGTGAAGACCTTCAAGTCTTCGTATGACCAATCAAAAATGTCCCGATATTGTCTAAATAAAGAGATAAACCTCTCGCTTTCTTCTTTTGTACAACATTTGCCTAAATTAACAAGCCTAGGCTTATCTTCAAATCCAATGTTTAGTTGATAATGTTCAGCAGAGGTCTTATCATCCACTCTCCTCTGATTTTGAATCTATCTGTCATGCCTGTCAAATATATCCTCCAAGGATACAAGACCCTTGGGAATCTTATTACCATTCAATTGGATAATACTTGAGTCTGCTTCTTCTGCAGATTTTGCATTCTTTGAAGCTTTCGTTGTAGGTTCTTCAAACCAACCTTCGAAAGATGAGAAGAACGAGTTGGATTCATCATTGCTCTCGTCAACATTTTTTATCATTGTAATTGATTCTCTGAAAGGAGCCAAACCCCCCTCAAAGAATGGCCCCTTGGAATTATCTTCCATGACGAGAAAATCTTTGATGTGGTCATCGTCATCGAAGATTTACTAGTTGTCACAATTGTCAGGGATGGTTGGAATGCATATTAGCTCAATAGAAAATGCATTTTGACGGAAATCAAAATGAGGCATGAAAAGTGAAGTGGATACTGCAAGAGCATCTGCTTTGCTATTATCTGAACGTGGAATGTATTGGATGTCAAAGGCTTCAAACCAATTGATTGCATTCCACACCCTGTATCTGTAATGTTGAAGGCGATCTTTTTTCACTTAAAATTGTCCTCTAATCTGCTTCACGATCAGCTCTGCATCACCTTCAACTCTGAGTAACTTAATACCCATATCTTTTGCATTCTTGAGACCTAACAAAAGCGCCTCATATTCTACTGTATTATGTGTACATTCAAACTGCAAGTGGTATGCAAATGGATACAAACGACCATCGGGAGAAATTATCATGACCCCTGCTCTTGAACCGACAATTGAACAACTTCTGTCAAATTGCATAGTCCATACCTTTGGCTTTTCTTTTGATTTGTTGACTGCGCACACAACCTCTTGATTCTCTTCGGTTATTTCTGACAGCATAACATATGTACTGGGACCCATTTCTTGATATAGCACTTGTGCTTGAGGATCCTAAAATTTCACTACCGTGAACCAAGACTTGGTTTCTGGTTCCAATTTGAAACTACCTTTCTTTAAAGGAATGGTTACGGATGACCAATCCAACTGTATCTCTCCTCCAAGATTTTTGTAGAAGCTTCTACTTAGCAACATCCCATAATTGGCTAGAATGTCAGCTACCAAGATAGTCATCATTATTTTCTTCTCGGGGCAAGCCGCCAACCGTACTTGAGCATCCTTCAATTGTCCAACCAATGGCTCTGACTTAGACTCAAGCGAATAACATTTGTCATGCATCTTGGTGCATGATAGTCCTAATGCATTCATCACCTTCAAAGGCATGATGTTGTCCGAGGCTCCTAAATCAATGATACAATTACTCAATTTATAGCCTCCTATATATAGAGAGATATAGAAAGGCTTAGGCTTCTCTTCTAGTGGAATGGAGGATTCAAGCAATGTAGGTTGTATGCCAGTCTCCTTCTTGACATACTTAACAATTCTATCCAGTTGATTTGGATGATCCTGAAGGTATTCCAGTTGGGAAATCTGCACTTTACTCTTCATCATAGAATCCACTATATCAAAATTTGCCGAAGACGAATCTTGAGCAGCTTTGACATTTACATGTGGAGACTTATCATTAGAAGCGGAAGCCACTTCCTTCCCATTTTCTTTTGATCTTAGTTTATCCTCTTCTTCTTTTTGTGCCTTGAAATGTTGAGCACGTGTAAACACAGGTGTCAAAATATTTTCGTGATTCACCGCAAGAGAATATTGACGAAGATCCTCTTGTTCTTCTTTTATTAAAACAGATTCTTTCTGGAAGCATCCCGTAGTAGAGTCGCCATCGAATTGTCTGTCTGTGGTAGGACAACGTTCACACTTGGGGAAGGGACAATGTTTGAAATAGGTGCAGCATCAACGTATCCCATAATCTGATTCATTCTTAAATTTTTAGGACATGTGGCACTAGTATGTGCATCAATTTCATGAAAGGAGCAAAATACTACATTTTGAGCAGCATCAACTACTTGTCTTGGTGGTGGTGGTGGAAACCTGGGCCTGTAGTTATTAAAAGGCTGGAAATTGTTCCTCTTAGGCTGATATGGTTGCTGTGTTTGATACTGTTGCTACGGTTGATATTGTTGTTGTGGTGACTGATACGGCTATCGTGCATGTTGTCCCTGAGTAGGAAATTGCCTCTTCATAATAGTCACTTCATTTGCTACCTTTTGTAGTAGTGGATCCGTAGAACTTTGAACAAGAGGCCTGATTAAATCTATCTTTATTTTGCCATAGGTAATCATGTTATCCTCTAACTTGATGGCATTTTCTTGTGCGCTGGATAATTTTGTTTCATCAGCCAATCTCAAAAAAAGGCTATCTCGGAAGGAAAAGCATTAATGAAACTACTCAATAGAATTTGTGGAGACAGATTGAGTGTATGAAAAAGGCACATAACTAGACGATTAAACCTTGCTACGAACTCCCTCATCGGTTTATTGTTTTCCATCAGTGAATTTGAGAGTTGGGTGAACAATCTGTGACCGTCTTCGGTAGGCTTGAACCTTGCCAAGAATTTTTTGCTCATAGTTGCCCAATTTGTAATAATGCTTGGCTCCAGATGGTTGAACCAGTCAACAACATTTCCCACAAGAGTCTCAATGAAGAGATGCACAACAACATCTTCACGTGATACATGCAAAACGACACAAGCTATTGTGAATGCAGAGATATGTTCATCAGGATGTTGAGTCCCATCGCCATGGAACCAGGGAAAGTACTTCCTTGACCCCTTTGGTAGCTCATGATGTGCTTGCAGGGTTAAAGGTCCAATGTTGTCACCCCAAGGCAATGGGGGTGGATGCCTCTAATTCTGATCATTGTGATTGTTATTATTTGCATCACCCATTGCTCTAGGCTGGATTACTAGTTCCTCTTGGGGTTCTTCTTTCTTGACTTTAGGAACTAACTGGACTTCAGGAACTATGTTGGATGCTTCTCTAACTTCTATAGGAACAAGATCTTGGAAAAATGGACTTGTAGTACTGTCTCTTCCCTTTCTTGAATAAACCCTGTGAGCCAAGATTATCTACTGCCACGTGGGAGGTGGTAATAGTAGGCCTTCTAGATACAAGATCTGCTTTGTTTTCTTCTTCATCAAGATTATTAGCCACATTTCTCCACTGAGCAGGACTTTCCTTTTGTGCAAATATGAAACTCCTTAAGCTACTAATGATGTTTGTTTGCTCTCCTTCCACACGCACAAGATTTGGTTGAATAATAGGTGGTGTAAGATTTAGTTGTTGAATAGGAGCAGTAGGACGCCAGAGAGTCATTCCCGTGTCATAAGTTTAAGCTTGAATGAAGTTTTATGCCTTGTGCCCCGTGATGGGCACCAGAAAATTATTGGCGTTTCAATTCGCACCTCTGGAATGCAAGTTGGAAACGGACATCTATGTATAGATAAACTGCTCTTCTATTATGAGGGGAAGTTCCCTTTTTACTGATGTTTTCTTAAAAGATAAATAAATTAAACTTTTCCTATCTTTTTACTTCTTAGTTGTGAGCACAAGGTTATAAAACTCTATTACTGTAGCAGAGATTTTTCTTTTTAACTTCTAACTACAGCTAGGCCTAAACTAAATGACACTTTTGATCACCTAAGTAAATTCAGAGCATAGGGATCAAAAGTTAATAAAGAATGATTTGTTTTAACATAAAAGCTCAAATAACTCCTTCCATATCACATCAGAAGACTCGTTGTACTTTAAGATGAAAACTAAAAGTAAGATTACACAAGCCACACATCTAATGACAAAACTAGATGATCATGAGACAAAGAATCAAAGCAAATGGCAGGCATGAGATTTATATTCCCAATATCATAAAGTTATTACAACTCCAGGACAACATTATTGTAGCAAAAGGCATGCACACAATATGCAATCAAACATCGGATAACAGATAACATAGAGTGAACAAGCACTTGGAATAACAATTTCTATAGGCTAGAATAGGCACAACCAATTTTTCCATCACAATTACAGTCCCCCCCTTAACAATGGGCAAGGCTGCCCTTATTTATACTAAATCAAAGGAATAGGGAACCCTAAAATCTCCTTGATTTTACCTAACTAACTTGCCAACTCGCAAGCTTTATTTCTATTCTAAGACAAAGATTACAAATAACAACTACTTTAAAATAATTTGCTTTAAAGCAAAGAAAGCTCCAACTATTACAAAGTGATTTTTACTATTTTAAGGATGGATAAGCTTTGGATGAAAGCAAATGCTTTAAAACAAAAAGCATTTGAGTTAAATATGTTTTCTTTTGAGTCACACCCTCATTTACATTCTTGCTTGATTGGTGATGTCATCCATTGATATTTTGGGAAATAATATCTTCTAAAATGCTAGTGACCGCATCTTTGCTAGGAACACAGATACTCTCTAAGATGATATTCTTATTTTCTAACATTTCATCACCATCTTCAATCATCTGAAGAAAATCTTGAACTTCGCATACAACTTTATCAAACTTTACTGTCATGATAGAAAAACGATCCATTTTGCAGGGACTGAGATCACCATTAAAATTGTTGCGAACGAGAGTCTGGAATTGTGTTTGTACTTCCCTTAGATCATACAAGGTACCATCTTCTTTCTCAAATGAACATGGGATCTAAGAAACAAAAGATCTCATGAACTATTTACCACTTTTTCTTTCCATTCCGCTAACTCTGAGATAATACTGTCATAGGTTTTTACTGTGAAAAGATACTGTGCTTTCCAAGTAGAAACAATCTTCTTATCTTCTGTTAAATCAATGGAATTATATGCTATCTTCAAGTCAGAGATTATGATCTCAAACACCGGTCTGTTTTTAGCCATAGTTTGTTGTAACTCCTGAATGCCTTGACACAGATCATGAGTGTTGTATTTTATGTGATAGATCTGTGAAAGTACAACTCTGCCTTTAGTTACAATTCTTCCACCCAATCTTTCATGTGCCTCCCATAAATGACCAACTAACTCAACTGCTATTGATCGGCCGGTGATTCCAGAATCTGAGGAAGCAGTAAGTCAGCTTGTGAAGTGTCATGGAAAAGATTGGAAATATACTGCCGCAACTACCTATTTTTAGCCTTGAGTCCTGCTTTATCTTCTCCATCTTTTAACACCCTCTCCTTCAGATTATCTGCTGCAACCTTGAAGAGACTTACATCTGTATGTCGAGTAATCCTACAAAGATTATCTTTGACAACCTTAAAGTAATTGATCTCAACCTCATTAACATTCTTATCTTCTGGCGGTGTTGTAGTTTCAAGGATCATTTCTCCATCAACATTCTTTTCAAAGTGAACTTGCTTCTTAAGTTTCCTGTTTGTTTTGTCCTGGTAGACACTATTAAGCTCTGTCAAGTTTAATTGATATGAAGGCTTTCTCCTCTTCCTACCCAAAATGTTCTCAAGCCAAGATGAGTTGATCTCTCAAGGAAAATCAGTTCTAACTTCATCAACTCCTGATGAACCAATATGTGTCTCAGTGTTATGAATCAATGAGTTTGGCTCTGAATCTATATGAATGGGAGAAGATCTTGGTGATGAAGGTAGATAAACATGAATTAAAGGCAATGTTTCTGTAACACCAGAAAATGTCTCCTTGGGGGCTTTTTCCTCATAAGGTTTAGCTCCCGGGTCTCTTAGCTGCATTTAGGACATCTTACATAATATTTCAACATCTCAATGAGAAAACCCCCAAGTGTCTTGGCAAATAGGACCTAGGGGGACCACGTGAGATAACCCTTACCCAAATAGGGTGAGGACTTGGGCACTCGCATCTTAGTCCTACCCTATTTTGGGGTAGTCCCAATTTTTGGGTGTCGGCTTGGACCGTTATTTCAGTCCTATGCCGACACGGTAAGTTTGAATTATGAAATTCTTGTCGGGAGTGTTTGTAGTTGCATATAAAAGCACGTTTAGGCATTCATTTGTAAACTAGATTGTTATTGTGAACTTTATACATCCTAAAGGTGATTCAAGGCTTTCATTGTGTTACAAGAGTAGATTTGTGTTGTTTATGTGTTTGTGTTTGCATATTTGAGCAATCATCTCCTCATGGCATGAAGAGCTTCTTCCTCCATGAGATCTTCACTACAAGGTGACATTCATTTGTGTTTGTAAGCATTTATCTTTTGGCTTTTTCCTCTACCTTCCTAGGAATGCACTCTCTATCTAACAACGATGTTCAAAAGGCTTGAATGTCTCTCTAGGGCTTGACTGAGGCAAGCCTCTAAACACCACAACCCCCTCCCAAAGTTTTATGATTGCAGGTTACAAGAGTCACATCTGGAAAAAGTGGAGTTGCAGGAAAGATCAACAGACATCAAGGATTCAGGATCTGGATAGAAGCAAGACTCTAGAGCCTTTCCAAAACTTGGGCGCTAGTCCTTGTGTCCTCCACAGTTGAATTTATGGAAACATAAGTTACAGTGCAGATTAGTGTCGAAAGGAGGTTAGGATTCTGCAAAGAAAGTGGTACCTTAGACTTGGGTGCCTGCTCTTTAGTCCCTAACTTTTCTATCTCTGAACCCTGAAAATAGGTGCGCAATTATTTATTATTTCACATCTTTTTGTAGCAACATTTTTTGTAATTCATCTGTTTACTACCGTATTTGCATAATTAGGGTTTTAAGGTACAATTGAGCATAAGAGAAGGAAATTGTCAATCAAATCATAAAAATCCAAGTTTCCCTACATATCAATAGTGACCTAGGGTATGATAGTACATTGCAACTCGACCCTAGGTCCTTGAATGTAAGGGTGAAAGGAGGATTCAAACCAAAACTAAACAATCCAAATTTTACACCTTTACATTTTGGTGAACTCGTGTTATTAGACTTGTTTGCACCTTTCTGAGTGTTGTGCTTCATATTTTCATTGATTTCATTCATTCATATAGTCATTCATTTTATTGCATTAGAAAATTTACAAAAAAATTGGAAAACTGGAAAAATTGGAAAAAAAATGGCATTTTAGGGTTTGCATGTTGCACGAATTAATTTGAATTTCATCAAATTTATGATTTTTGCATTATATATAATTTAGATTACATAAAATTACAAAAAATCAGTAATTTGCATTGCATTTTCATCATAAATTTGCTAGGGTTTTGTTGAAAATTGTGAGTTTTGCATATAACCTAATAATTCCAAAATCTAGGGTTTATAGGTAAAATATTTTTTCAGATTTTTCTACTGATTTTATAGACTTATTAAAATGTGCATTTGGCTGTAGTTTTTCATTTTAAAACAAATTTGCATTTAGATTTCAAAAATTTGCATTTTTGCATAGAAAAAGTCAACAAAAACTAGCATTTTCATTAGATTTGTACTTGCATTTTGCATGTTAAAGCATGAAAATCATTTTCAGATCTGATATCTTGTAATTTTCATCATATATCAGCTTGAAAAACATTCATATAGCATTTTGCATCAAGATCTCAAACCTAGGGCTTCCAACACGTCGATTTTCACTAGATTTGGCCTTATAGACTTCCTAAATTTGCAGCATAGGTGTGTTGTGAAGGATATTTTTGCACTAATTAGTTTTTATCAGGGTAATAATTTTTTTCCCCTCCTAAAAATATTCACAACAGCTGTTTAACAGGCTCTTGTATTGAAAATTTGGTGAAAAACCACACATTTTTGCTATTTTTGCCCTAGGGTTTGCACTCCAAGTGTGTTGTAATAAATTTTAAGGATTGAGGTGACTGATATCATTTCTATTATTTTCTGCACCTCCCAAAATTTTTTACAACACCCCTTTTTCTAGGTCTTGGAATTGAAAAACCGTAAAAAAATTACCTATTTTTACTACATTTTCACTAGGGTTTGACCTTGAGTGGCACTAAAAGCGTGTTGTGATGGATATTTTAACATTAAGAGGCTGTAATTATTGATATAATTCTCTGTCCGTCATCATTTTCCTCACAACACCCTTTGTCATGCTCTTTTGCATTGAGATTTAGTGAAAAATTGCATATTTTAGCATATTTTCACTATATTTTGACTTGGCGTCATCCTAGATTTGCATGAGTCTAATAACCCGCTGCCCTAAGAGAAAAATTCCTTTAATAAGAAGCATAAGACACATGGGATCTAGTTCTATTTAAGAAGTTGGCACATTGAACACCTTCTTTACAAAAGGAGAGACATAAATGTTACAAGATATTACACCTATCACAAGTACAATGGAAGAGCAAACTTTTCACGATGTTGATGATACTATTTAGACAACAGGCTATGTATTTGATGAGAAAATAAATAAACTTGACAAAGACCTAGTTGAATTCCAAGACTATGTGCAAACTGAGAGGATAGTTGAAGAAGTTGTACCTGTGATTCACCATGTAAGAGAATTGATAAAAGAGGGACAATATGGTGTTAATGCAATCCATGGTTTAGCACATATTGTACAAACCAATATCATGCCAGTGACTGAATGTGTAAAAGTGATAAATAACACTTTGTCACCATCTCATACACAAGTATCAGTACCTATACCGACTACGGGAATATCCACTTTTACATCCACAATCTTAACAACTGATGTGAATGCTTGTAGTAATGCTACCACTGGTATTGGAGTATCTAATGGCACTAATTACAAAGCTATGGGATTTGATTATTATAATTTGGTTTCTAAGGGGACCTCTTCTATGCATAATTGTTCTCAACCACCTATCTATTCCACTCATATCCATCCACCTATTGCCTACTCACAACCATCTTCCACCTATCATTATGTCCAACCACCATTGACATATTCTTAGCCTCCGCCTATCACATCTCATGCTCAATCACCTCCTCACTTTGGTTCCAATTCCTTACAGTAAACCGCATCTCCCAATGATGCCATCCTAAACCAACTTTTACAGGGCATGACTACTTTACAACAAAAGGTAACAAATTTGACAAATTCTTTGCAACCTAATATACCAACATATCATGCCTGTAATCCCCTTTCGTATGCAATTTTAAGAACTCCTATGCCCGAGAGGTTTGAGACTCCTCGCTTTGAAAAATATGGTGGAAAAGGTGATCCTAATACTCATGTGGCAACATTCATAGCTATGTGTAGTGATTTCTATTTTGGAGAGGATTTGTTAGAAAAACTTTTCCTACGATCTCTCAAAGATACTATTTTAGAATGGTTTTGCTCTTTGCCTCTGAATTCAATACACTCCTTTTTCGTAGTTGATTGATCAATTTATACAACATTTTCAAGCAAACATCAAACCTCAAGTCTCTTTGATTGATTTAGCTCATTGCAAGCAAGGTCCGAAAGAGAAGTTAACTGAGTTTATTAGTTGGTATTAAGCTTTATATATGCAAATTCAGTATCAGATGAAAGATGAGGATGTTCAAAAGGTGTTTATTACAAATCTACAACCTAACATCCGTGATAAGATCCACTTGATGAAGTATAACTCTTTTCAACATTTATGCACCGCCCTTCTTGATTACCAACTTTCATCTAGTTAGTATGAAAACCAAAACTCATCGGCTCAAGTTAGTCAATCCATGGGTGGATCATCACAAAATAAATTTAAGAGAAACAACAATAATAGGAGTTTCATCAAGATTAATGGACCGAATATGAACAACTTTTCTAATGTGTCTGCTATCACAAATCTGAAGAAGACATCATATCAACCAAGAAAGTTTACTCTGATATTTGAGTCTTATCATTCTATCATGAATCAAGCTATGAGTAATAACATTCTGAAGCTTCTCCTGATTCAGCCTATTGATCCTAGCAAAGCACAAGGACCTTATTTCGATGTTATTGCCTTCTGTCATTTTCATCGGACACAAAGACATGATACTGAACGATGTATGAGTCTTAAACATAAAATACAAGACCTCATTGATTTGAATATCATCCAGGTATTGGGTGTGAATGATAACAGAAATAAATCAGTTGGTCCGTTGAATCAGAATTTACAAATCGTTACTAATCCATTCCCTAAGCATACTGATACCAATATGATGGAACAAGGGTTAGTGGAAATAGACGATGATTATTTAGACTATGATAATATCGTTGGTATGATCGAAGTGGATAAGAAGCAAGTGGATAATCCACCTCATCCACGAAGACAGGGAATTTATGTTGAGGTTCCTCTTCTGTTATCCTTATATGGATCGAGAGATAACCAAAATGTACCAGAAAAAATAAGTAGAACAACTGATACAGATGAGTGAGAAGGTACATGATAATTCCTGTTACTGTGTTAGAAAGATTCAACAATGAAAACTCGCTAAAAATCGCAAAAGAGTAAGACAACTGTCAGCAGTTGGAAATAATAGTTGTTCTCCTCCTCATAAGCAACAAAAAGTCTCACTTCAACAAGGAATTACAAAATAAGCATCATATGATAATAAACAAGACTTTCATAAGAACCACTCAAATTTTGCACTCAACATGATCGAGTACCTCTCCAAGAGGTTCACAAGTTCCAAAATCTAATATAATGATCATACAGGTAAGTATATCTAACCCTTTATCTCTCTCATGATGTTCTTCCCCCGTGATGTGTTATGCGTTGTTTAGGCCTCCTGGGATGACCCCTGATTCTCTTGTAAGGTCCAGGATACTAGGAGACCGCCTCTATTGTGACCTTCTTCTATTTGTATCATCATTCTGTTGGAATTAGGGCAGACAACTGAGAGGGGGGATGAATCAGTTGTCTCAAAACTTTAACACTTGCTATAATTAATTCTTCTTTACCACTTATTTACAGATCATTATTATAACCATGAAAGGATGAATCAATAACACATAAGCAGAAACACAAATAACACACTTGACACCAAGATTTTTAACGTGGAAACCTGGTTAGGGGAAAACCACGGTGGAGGTTAGTCCACAAAAAATAATACCCTGTTAAAAGTATTACAAATGGGGAAGACACATGCCTTCAGACTCACTGCCCAGAGCTCACTGCCTATAGAAATGATTATAAGAAGATTACAAAGTGTTTGAACTGATGAATAGTATCTATGAATGCAAGAATTTAGTTTCGGTTAAGTACAGAATACTGATCTTACACACTTCATCCTTGCTCTGCTCTGTTTACTATTCTGCCATGATCTGGTCCTCAGATCTCTTCTCCTCTGCACTTCTTTTTGGCATTTTTCACACTTACTCCATCATCACATCGTAATCACACACCAAAACACTTGAATCCATTATCTATATATATCCGCATCAAGAAATTCAATCAACTGTAGTTGGCTTCAATAAAACTTAGAACATTTATTGAGCACTCTGCTTTGTCGGTTGAATCTATGCACAAATTTCAATGCGGACCAAAAACTTGTGTTCCCAGATCATCAGTCATGTCAGCCAATATCACTTATTACCACTAATTGCTTATCCAACACCTTTGCTGCATCCGGACCAAGCCCTGTTCTTCTTCTGACTATGCTGACTAACTGGAACCCAATACTCAAATCCTTATAACTTTTGAATCCTTTATCACCGGAGGCTATATCTCTGGATTTAGATAGTCCTGACAATCCTTATCACTCCCTCATATCCACAGCAGACTATGAATTACCACAGGAGAGATCCGGACCAAGATACCAAACCTTGTCACATGCTCTGTTTCTGACTACCCGAACTTAGCCAAATCTTCACTCTGACTTCTGGTATGAACAAATTATGCAATGCAGATGTGTAAGGTAGACTTAGCTACCATCAATGGCAACACTTAGTGAAAAATGACTAAGTGTCAGAACAACTCCCCCTTTCTATGTATACTTATGCTTTTCACTGATCTCCAATGCTCCCCCTTTGCTGGATTCCTCATTTGTCACTGCTCTTCTCTCCCCCTTTGACATCAATGGCAAAGGGTGGGATCCACAAACCAAAAATTACACAAAAATATACATACTAGGCCGCATATGTACAAACAATCCTTAGGTCCTATTTACATAAACTTAAGTATATCACCAAAAACGTTCTTCAATTGTGCCAGCTCACTATCCTAGCTCTTCTTTATAGTGTTCAAAATTGAGATGTGGCCACTGAAAAGAAGTGCTTATGACTCTGTTGTCCATAGATCAATGGGATCACTTGACTGAGTTGCATCTTGGGCTTCAGTCAAGGTATTGAATATTGCTTCCATTTTAGAGGAAATTAGTCCCTAGAGCTCACTCATCCTTGTCTCTATGCTCTCCTTTTCTTTTGTCAATTTCTTTATATCTTCAATCAGGTTGATTATTTTACATTCTTGACCCATCACTGATATTGTTAGAGGATCAAAAGATTGGGATACACTTGACAGTTTTTCCTTAGACTCCTTTATTTTTATTTCAATGTCCTCTATAGCTTTAGGACAAGACAAACAAAATTTATATACATTCCCTCCTTCTCTAAGAGCATTCTGAATACTCTTTACATTGGCATCCAACACCATTCTATCTACTCCAATCAACCCTTTTAGAACATCAAATCTTTTATCATTGAATTTATTTTAGACCTTGACCTCTATAGACTTCTCTAAAGATTCAAAATGAGAGCTTACCGAGTTTATCAAGTTCTTTAACTATCTGGAGGGGGATGTTGAAGAATCCTTCTAGTATGTTGGCATGATTTTCTCTAAAATCCCTGATGCCAGACCAAGTAGCTCACTGTCTTCTATGTGAGACTTCAAAATGTCTTTTATGGCTTTAGCTTGAGCAATGGAAACCAACTTTGTCTTTTGTACCAGAGATAATACATGTCAAAATTTATTGGACCTTGGATTATGTCCTGATCTTCTTCATTTTGTTTGTCCCTTTCCAAAATTTCCTTTACTGTCTCTGCAGTGTCTCTTGCCCAAGATGATGATGTGTTTATCTGATTCTTACCAGTACTGTCAACCGGATTGTCCTGCTTTAGCTCTTCATCATCCTTTACAATCTCTTCTTCTTTATCATTTTTCTCATTGACTTCTTCTGCTTCTTGGTCCTTAGCCTTTTCTATTTCATGCTCTTCAATCTTCAATGAATCATCTTCAATTTGATCATCTGTTTCAACATTCATCTCTATATTTTATTTTTTGGATTGATCCAGAGGAGTTTGAATATCTCCTGCATCATCAGTTTTATCTGTCATCTCCTCATCTTCTTTGTTTATTGCTTCCTTTTCCAGAACAAAGGAATCATCTATTCCAATTTGTTGCTCATTCTTCTGCTGCTCTTCATTCAATGTGTTATCAGCAGGTTCATCTGAAACCACAAAGAATTTGTTCTTGTCCAATGCTTTCCTCAGAATTTGTTCAGTTTCTTGGACAACTTCATCTATGTCTCCAATCATCAATTTGTTCATCCTTGTCTTACTCCTGAATTCATTTTTGACCTCTTTAAAAATTTTATCTGCTTCTCTGCTAGAGATCACTGGACATAGAGTGGTTAACACATGTTCCCTCAACTCCATATCTTTTGTCTTAGTAGTTTCTTTCCTAATTTCTAGAATATCTCTCAAACTCTTGGGAACTTCTAACAAGATCTCTACCAGAGCCCGATTGAATATATTCAAGTATTTGATAGTAGCATCTTCCAAAAGTCTCTTGTTAGCATCATTGTAAAGATCATTAAATTTAGTCAGTGGCTTTAAATTCCCATTAGCAGTGATTGACTTAACAATGTTTTTCACAGAAGGATTTGGCTTCTCAACATTAGCTTCTGACTTCTGCCTCTTATTTGTCGTCTTGCTTCCAGAATGCTTCTCTTTAGACACTTTGATTGCTTTGATGCCTGCAGCCTTCAGCTCTTTAAGATCATCATATGAATATGTCTTTTCTTCATCCTCTTTTTCCAAACTACCATATGGCCTTTTTTCCATTACTTTTGTTCTTTTCTTTTCCTTTCTGGATAATTTATCTTCTGGTTTCTTAGGATTTGCAGGTTTTGGGGGAACAAGGGAAGAAGCAAAGCTCCTAGTGGTCCTTGGTGTGGAGGAGGATTCTACTAGAGCACTTGCTTGTTTCTTATCCTGCTTTTCCCTCTCAGCCTTTTTAGTTCTTTCCCTAAATTGCCTCATAGCTTCTTTGGTGAAGCCTAGATTCTCGGCCACCTGCTCAACTTCTTTCCTTACTTTCCTATTGGTTTCAAGTTTTTTGAGTTCAACATGCAGTTTCACACTTAGCTCCTCATATGTCCCAAATATTTCAACAGTTGTGTCCTTTGGCTTGCTCAAAAGGTGTTGAGCATACATATTCAAAATTTTCTCATCTACCTCATACCCCATGGGCATGATCCAAACAGGTCTGGGTTCTACTGCTTCTATTAAGCGCTGATCAGTGTCCACCATGAAACATATTTCATTCTTGTACTTCTCAACAACCGATTTAAGGATTCTTTCCCTAGAATGCATCATATTCTAAAAATTCTTGAAGTATCCCAGATTGTAGTTTTCTGTGCTTTATAGTCACCAATGTTGTGTAGATGATCTTTTATCTGAATAGCAACTAGCTCATCATTAGTCCAGTGCACACCTTCTACTCCAGGTACCTCATTCATGAAGTAGAAAAATAGACATAGAACCAATGTACCATATTTAAAGGTGTTTTTCTTGTCTTTCTTGATTTTGTTCAAGTTCTCAATCAGTTGGTTCTACAATAACTTAATCTGCATCTTCTTTTAACATTTGATATGCAACATATATAGCCATTCTAGAAATAGAGTTCTTCCTGCTGGAGTGATAAATTTTGTAACCAATTACCATTGAAGTAAACTTAACATCCGGATCACTAATATAATTGATAGTCATTGCCCTTTTGTTGAATTTGGCACTGGTTGCATCAGTCACAGTTTGATTCTTTACAGCCTTCAACATTGGTAGTCCACTAGATGAGTTTAACCCTGTCACAACCTTGATGACATCCTTGGTGATCTTGAAAGGTTTCATTAGCCATATAAACTCATCATGCATTCGGCTTAAAACATACCAGACCCATTCATCTTCATCGAAGGTTGGAAACCTCATAACCTGAATGAAATCTTTATCGTGTAGTGCCTTATACTCAGGTTTAAGACCATGAATTTCATCCCTTAGATGATTCTCAAACAAATCTACAAACCTTGAGTCCCCAAATTCATCTATACTTACATGGATATAGACCCTAATATCTTCAACATGCAATACACCATATGGAACACTTGAAAATGCACCTAACGGGTCGACTTCTACTGATTTGTGTGGATGCTTCTTAAATTTGGGTCAAGGCCTTTCATTGATATCAACAATCAAAGGTTTAGCCATTGCAAAAGATTACAAGTTCAAAGCTTCACTAAGAAATACCTTTTTCATGGAATTAGGGTTGGCTGATGAATTCACCGGTGGCACTTCAAATCCTTGAAATCTTAGCTCAAGTGTTCTACTGCTTGCTCTCTTCGAAGGCAAATTGATCCAAATGATGAAAGGATTACCTTTTATGCTCCGCAAAACCTAATTTTCCATTTTAATAAATGTGTTTCCCTAATACATTCAGTTACACTGTTTCTATATATAGTTGAATTTCAATTGATGCACAATCAATCACATTGGCTTCGTTTCTTCCAAAATTAGCTTCAACAGGTCTGCAATAGGCTTTTCTAACTTCAATCATCGTGCCAAATTCAAGCACCCACTTACTGGCTGGGGGAATTTGTTTTTCTATGCAGCTCCCCCTAAGCCAGAGCTCCTAATTCAATTTCTGGAAGAACTACTAGCACCGGATTCCGGTGCGGACCCATCATCATTGTTCATTGCACCTTTCTTCACCCATGTCTTGTTCATTTCATTCTAGACCTTATTTACATCAACTTTGCTATTGCCTTTGTCTTGTCTCTGCTCATCCAGTTTCCTGTTTACCAAACCCCTTCTTTCATTATTTATGCATCTACAGAATCTTACAATATGACTAGATCGGTTACAATTGAAGCATACAACATTTCTTTGCCCATTTGATTGATTTCCTCTTGATCTGCACTAATTAACCATATGTCCAAATCTATTGCATGCAAAGCATTTGCCATTGAAAGAATTACCATTTCCTCTATTGTTAGAGTTATTCATTATCATATTTCTGCATTCATTGGATTTATGACTATACCTCTTACATTTGAAGCATTGACCGAAGAAGGATGGACCACTTTGATTTACTCTGCTTGTGCACTGAGTAGCTCTATGACCAAATTTATTGCAATTGAAACAATTTCCATTGAAAGATGGATATCTTTGAGCATTAGGCTATCTTACTGGAGGTCTTCTGGGTCTATTTCTCCCATTCCTTGATTGAGAATTTCTTTGTCTGGATCTAGAGCTCTCACCTTTCTCATACCCAAGACCATGCTTATCATCAGACTTCTTCTGACTCTCAAGCAACACTTCAAGTTTAGTTGAGCTTATCTTGAACTTCTCCTTGTATTCATTTGCAATTTCTAGGTCATGTCTAAGAGTGACAATTTGCCTTTCAAGTTCCTCCTCATTATATTTGTATTCTTGTAGGTTAGATTTTAGGTGGCCAATTGTTTTGTCCATTCTGCAGCATTCTTTTGTTCTTTCCTTTAGAGTTTGATTTAGGTCTTCTTCAGTCTTCTTCCTTTCCTCAATTTCTTTGGTTAGCCTCATCACCCCAGATTCTATTTCATGTTTTATAACAAAAACTTCTTTTGTCATCTTTTCACATTCCTTTGTCTTTTCTTCCAAAGCCTCATTCATGTCATTTTGTTCAATAAGATTAGCTAGATGATGAAGTAGTTCCTTCCTCTTTTCCATTGATTTCTTAAATTTTTCTTTTAGCAAATCAATGCAATCATCAACATCCTTAAGGTTCACTTTCAGGTCATCTATTTCTGCTTTGGACCAATCAAGATCTTATAAAGCCAATTGAAGTTATTCTCTGAGAGAACCCATTGAAACTCCTTCCCAGATCTTCCTCAAGCTGTTAAGCTTCTTCCAAGGAACCTTGCTCTGATACCAATTGTTGGAATTAGGGTAGACAACTGAGAGGGGAGTGAATCAGTTGTCTCAAAACTTTAATGCTTGCTACAATTAATTCTTCTTTACCACCTATTTACAAATCATTATTATAACCATGAAAGCATGAATCAATAACACATGAGCAGAAACACAAATAACACACTTGACACCAAGATTTTTAACATGGAAACCCAGTTAGGGGAAAACTACGGTGGAGGTTAGTCCACAAAAATTAATACCTTGTTAAAAGTATTACAAATGGGGAAGGCACATGCCTTCAAGCTCACTGCTCAAAGAGGCTCACTACCTACATAAATAATTATAAGAAGATTACAGAGTGTTTGAACTGATGAATAACATCTACCAATGCAAGAATTCAGTTCCAGTTAAGTACAAAATACTGATCTTACACACTTCATCCTTGCTCTGCTCTGTTTACTATTCTGCCATGATCTGGTCCTCAGATCTCTTCTCCTTCGCACTTATTTTTTACCTTTTTCGCACTTACTCCATCATCACATCGCAATCACACACCAAAACACTTGGATCCATTGTCTATATATATCTGCATCAAGAAATTCAATCAACTGTAGTCGGATTCAATAAAACTTAGAACATTTATTGAGCACTCTGCCCTGTCGGCTGAATCTATGCACAAATATCAATGTGAACCAAAAACTTGTGTTCCCAGATAATCAATCATGTCAGCTAATATCACTAATTATCACTAATTTCTTATCCAACACCTTTTCTACATCCGGACCAAGATCAAATACTAGGTCGCCTTGTTCTTCTTCTGATTGTGCTGACTAACTGGAACCCGATACTCAAATCCTTATAACTTTTGAATCCTTTATCATTGGAGGCTAAATCTATGGATTTAGATAGTCCTAACAATCCTTATCACTCTGTTAGATCCACAACACATTGTGAATTACCACAGGAGAGATCCAGACCAAGATACTGAACCCTGTCACATGCTCTATTTCTGACTACCCAGACTTAGCCAAATCTTCACACTGACTTTCGGTATGAACAAATTATACAATGCAGATGTGTAAGGTAGACTTAGTTTCCATCAATGACAACACTTATCATGCATAGCAGTGTCTCTTGCCAACACATTCTTCTATATTGCCTCTCTCCCTGATTTCATCACTGTGTGTTGTCTCTTGCAGACATAACGTTGTGGTTGGTGACTTGGGGGCACCCTCCTACGTGACTATCCCTAAGACACTTGTTTCTCCCCTCTGATTTATTGTTTCCCTTCCTCCAGTGTTTCTATCTAGTGGGCGGATGACGAAAAATATTTATACTGATGCGGACCTAGCGTCCCTTTCACGAGAAATCAAAAATTGGACTTAGTTCCTAATATGACGATGGGGTTGTATATCTTATCCGACGGTTGACTAGTGAAAGCACTCATGCTTTCCACGTAGTGATTTTGGTGATGTTTTTATCTCATTTACAAATCGTAACAATACTAATGCTCTGTGCACTTTGTTTGTCTTTGAATCTAGCCTTGGTGGTATGCGATTCAGAGATCTTCGTGATATAGCCCCACGGTTATCCTCAAACTCTAAATTCATAGTATAACCTTGGCTCTGTATGTGGTTAATCATATGCATTGATGTTGTTGTTTATCATGATTATGGACACTAACATGTTTCCTGCAGGGATGTGTTTGTAAGAACATTTGGCGATTGTAAAGTACATGTCACCTTTGGGGGACATGCGCTTTGCGAAAGTCTGTGTTCCCTTGTGTGTTTTCTTCCTACCTTAATGTGCTTGATATCAATACCTGATATCAACCACCTTAAGATGGGGGCATATATAAGGTAAGTTGTCTGTTGTAGAAGTTAGCAATATGCTTGTCCTCAGGTGTAGTTTAAAGACTTGTGCAATGAGTACATCTTGCACTCTAAGTTTGTTTGCAACCAATCAATCAATCAATCAATTATTTAAGCCCTCTACGGAGGCGGGATATCAAGCATATCCTTTTTTCTTAAGCCCTCTGTGGAGGTGGGATTGTGTATTTCTCGGAACAAATTGCATCATCCTGTCATTTTCAAAAGTCCTCTATGGAGGTGGGGAGCGGTTCTGTGACTAACTCAACCCTTAAGCGTGTTTTTGGCTATTGTTGTGGTGAAGCTCAATTGTCAGTGTGTTTCTATAATGTGCCTGAGATGGTGATGAACCTAGAAATAAGGACACTCCATCGCTTGTCTGCCATGTTTTCTCTGTGTCTTCAAAGTGTGTGTTTTTGGCATGCTTGCTTTGTGTGGCGTGTCTGTTGCCCCATATACATTTTAAAGACTTGTCCAATGAGTACTTATACCTTGGTACATAATATCCATATGCTATATCAAACATAAGGATTGCAAATCTCACTAATTTGTGTGCAACCATTGTCAAATGTTGCATCTACTATTCATTTACCATAATAAGATCCATAGCTCTCACAAGGATTGATCAAGTCTAATCTTCTTCCATCTTCATCCTCCTTTGCTTCCTCCTATAAAACAAGTGTGTTAGACATATTAACATTCATCATTTTCATATAGCATCTACATTAGTAATTGGTCATCATGCATATCATTTATAAGCATTTACCATATAACCATTATAAGCATTGCATACCAAAATCATCCTAATATCATCACAAATCATTATCATCTAACTAATGTGCATCTCATCATCAAATATGCAAACATAATCAATATCCATAACACATATATGCATATATAACAATAGCAGCCATATACCAGCATCAAAAGCATCCATCATCATATATACATGTATAAGCATCTAGGTCAATATACAAGTGTCTCATCAATGTACAAAAGAATCAATATGTACAAATCTGGCTAACGCAGAGCCATCAAAATAATGCATACATAGGCTCGCAGGCCTCAGAATAATACAAAACTGATACAATATACAAATAGGCCTAGCCCTGGTGTCTAGTGGCACTGCTTGAGAAGCCCTCTCCCTGATCTCTGCCTCTATCTCCACCTATCACTTTGTGTCGCAGTGGCCCCATAACTAAGCACATTGATCATGATCCACCTGTCTGTCGAGAGGCCAAAGCACTTGACCTGCTCCAGTAACTTAGCTGCCTTTGATCCGCTGGAATAGCTCCATGGTATAGTCCACGGTAATACTCTGCCTTGCCATGGGCTCTCCTTGCCGCACCCTGTACTCTGGCTAACTCTATCACCAAGAACATTGTGGCCTAATCTGTGCCAAGAGCAGCTCTTGCTACATCCCTCTCTGATCACCTGTTGTATCCTCTAGAGAGTTGTATCCCTCTCTGCAGTCATAACATGTACTCTCTGTAGCGTTGCATTGCACTCTATCGTCACTCTAACCATAGCCCTGTCATCAAGCATAACTTGTGCTACCTGATGTGCTTGTGCCTATAATTGTGGAACCTATGTCTGATAGGCCTACACCTGTCCCCAAGCTTGCCTCATGGCAACTAAGGCTCTATCCTTGTCTATCCCAAGGTGTTAATATTGTGCCTCCAGTCTAATCCTCCACCCAATCTCTCGCTATAGCTGTCTCCGTAGTTGGGCCTCCCTATCTCCTCCATCTCCACCACCTCTTGCTACCGCCACCCACTATTGTGGTGGCGATGCCTGCACTAATCTAGGTACCTGTCCGTGTATCTGTCCCTGCCCTGGGGCTACTGCCGCTGCTACTACTACTAGAGGTGCTGCTACGGCTAGCACTCGTGGAGGCTACCTCTATCCTCTAACCCTCCCCATCGAGGTGCAAACATTGCTACCTCCCCCATCTCTCCTGGCCTAGTCAGTTGTGTCAGCTTGTGAGTCACCAATATGCGTCATACTCTGGTGTCATTCCTAGATCCGCTAGCCCTGTAATCCAATCCCATACAGCTGTAATGCCTCTACGTCCTCCAAGGCTATATCCACAATAATCTCAGGTCCCCAATCTAGAATCTCCCTCCGTGTCTGCCCATTAATGATGTCCCTGATTGGCTCACCCTAAGGTAACCCAAATTGTCGTAGTACTCTCTCTAGCAAATATCTCTCTATCACATATATATTGTGCCCAAACAGATATCGTGGCTGTCATTCATATAGCAACTCTGGCACATCATCATCCCAGCTCTTGTAGTCCCTCCATGGTCTCTAGGTAAACTAATCAAGCTCATCCAAAGTCTGTCTCCAGTAAACCAGTGCAGTCGCCCCTCCATAATGTGTGCATAGGGTTGTCCTGGCATCCTCTATCTCAAACTCAATGGCCTCGTCACCGCTATGTGCTCATAAGCCCAAACATGCAAAAGTGTGACTCCTACTGACATGCTGGACCCAAACATATACACACAATCATGTAGATAGTGATAGAGTTGTCCCAGTACACAAGGACCCCATGCATATCTCACATTGTACTCAAACATGCTCTCCGTGATAGTACCCCATCCTACCGAGAATCCTCATGCTCATCATTCTGGCACTAAAAATCTGATAATCGCAACCACAATCCTCTGCAGCCGATCACACATCTCCCTCATCCTCTGCATAGGAATCTCGTAATCCTCAACACCTATATTTGGGGTCCTAAATAATCATCGAAATGCAGCCGACCCAAGATCTAGATCATAGTCCACTCGCTCACCCTCGATCATAGTCCACTCACTCACCCTCAATCAGAATCTGCAAAATGCACCATACATCCTCTAATGTGATAGTAGCCTCACTAGTCGAGAATAGAAAGGAGTTGTGCTCGCTATACCATCGCTCCACTAAGGCAGTCATCAATGATGTATGTGCCCAAACCGGCTTAATATGTGATACATGCTCCTAGCTGATGATCTCTAAGAATAATTGCTCCTCCACATCCAGATGTCGCACCAATCTCAAATCTGATGGATGTACCTCTCATGATAGCACTGGTCACAAAACATACTGCAAATCATTCAACCAACTTAGTATTTATGACTTTTTCTAGCAAAAAACCTAAAGAACTGCTACTTTGGCCAACTGTGACCTATTTTAACCAAAGGCAATTTAGCCCCAATCATATGCGATTTGATTTTTCATACGTGATTTGCTGTCGCTCAAACGTGACTAGCTTTACCAACTGTGACTTGTTGTTATTCACACACCACTAGCTTTAACCAACTGCGCATGCACAACCTTAAACACCCTAATCCTAGACCAAATGTGCATTCCTAAGACTAGACACAATGAACCCCACCCATCTGTGACTTCTTTTTCCAAACGTAACTTTCTGTCACTCAAACGCGCTTATCCTAAACCTATGCGCAGTTGGTAGCACAAACTTATTTATGATGCATATGATGAAATCAAATCATGCAAATGGAATAATTTTCAATACATACCGGTGCGGGAGCTCCTGTTGGTTGTCCATGGCTCCTCACTCTCTCGGCTCAGTGATCCGCATGTGGAATTGGCATCCTCGAAGCTATTGGAAGTCCTGAAGCACTCCAAACACTCAGAGCTCTAGAATTTTCAAACACAAATAGCATAAATGAGTTGGATTGAGCCCTTGCAACCTATTTATAGAGCCTAACCCTAATCTTTCTTCTAAGCCAAACACCTAATTTTTTCTTTTCCATCCTAGTTTCCCCCAGCCCCATACCCTCATTCTTCATGTCATCCTAGTCCATTCTCGTCTTGTCACTTATCATGAGTCAACCTAGTCTTTTTTCCCAATAACCTGACTTTCCTCTTGAGGGGGCACCACCACTAGTTTCACTGGGGCATAGCCTATTTATCTTAGTATATTAGTTTCATCTTCTTTGAAACAAATCCCTAACATACATTGTCTCAAAGAGGGGCAAAATGTAGACACCCAAAATTGACCCCTTTTTATTATTGTCAATTTGTCGCATCAATTCGATTTTGTCTAGCACACTTGTGTCAATTAACTATTTTCTTCTAAACCACCCCCTTTTCTATTGTTAATTAAATAAATTATATTTATTTAATTAATTCCATCTATTATCATCTATTTTTCTCTATTTTCTATCTATAATTAAACAATCTTTAATTGTTTAATTATTTCATTATTCCTCTTATAAGTAAATGAAATCAATATTTTATTTATTTATCTTCTCATCATCTAAATAAATTAAATAAATTTATTTATTTAATTTATGTTCACTCTAAATTTAACACTTTCTTCTATCATTTAAAAATAAATTAAATGAATTTATTTATTTAATTTGTTTTTATCTTATCATGTCCTTGTCTTATCACATTCTTCTATGTGTACAAGATAGGTCCTATCCTAAATCAAATACAAAATGATTTAATTGGTTTTAAAATCAATCATCCACATCATCTAATCCTTAAAATAGAAAAGCACTCTATTTTAAGAAAGTCAATCTTAGTACTACTAACAAACCAACTACAATCATTTAATAAAAGCTTTTCCTATGGACACTTGTCTTGTACACATTCATCTAAGCTTCTTGTTCAATATCAACCATTCATATAGCCTCCTAATCTCCATCGTTGATCAATCTTACTAGGGAGCTATATATACACCCTCTCACCTCATTTCAGGATCATCCCACACAATCTTGAAAGCGTCCAGACTATCATCTAATGCATATTGAATCCATTGAGTACTTTGAGCATATCATCCGTTATCATTGCAGCTATGGCAACTATGGTTGCTCACTATTGAGAAGCAATCCACAATTCCAACCAAGGAATCAAGCAATCTAGGTGACTTTGCTTTTGATTTGCATTCATTTTGTATAATTTAGATGGATTCTTTGAAGGTGGTAGGATTAGGTTTGATTTGCAATGCCTGATCTTATAAACCTAATTTTTCTTGCATACACACAGTTAATTATTTTTCTTGTGCCAGACATAGACTTTTGGTTGAACTCTTCTCTATCTAGATTCAACATTTTATTCAGTGACTTTGTATTCTTAACTAAAAGGGAAAGAGAACCCAGTATGCACCTTCCAGTATCCTATCATTTACTTAAACATATATTTAATAAGTCGATACAAGCACATACTACTATGCCCTTAAAGTGGAAACATACATAGTTGATTTCCCATCATATTAACCCTTAGAGGAAAGACAATGTAGCTTACAGATCTAAGTAAATTTTGGCAACATAACAACATGCAAATTAACACTTTAAGAACATGAAAGAAGAAGAATAGAAGAAAGATAGACAGGAGAGAAGAGACACCAATATACGTGGGGAAAACCCTTTCGGGTAAAAAACCCCACACTCCAAAGCATCGAACCAATGTATTAATCTGCAACAACAAACATGTTACAATACACTTGCAGGCTCAAAGCCTTAACATGGAGATTTACATCTTGCTCCTCTGGAGGAAAAACTGACAGCATAACCCTACATAAAACATTTCTTAATGCCTCCATCTCAAGCCCTCAATATATAGACTCATGGGAGCCCAAAATACAACCATAAGGCATTACCATGGGCCCAAACAAGGTCCAATAATACCATGGTAAAAATCCATACGATCCACATTTCCATGACATAAAATTCTAACACCTAGGCTAAGTTTGGGCTTCCAGACTATTATTAGAATATTCCTTACACATGTAAGATGCTGCCATAAGTTGTCATAGTCAACCCACCAACTTAGGCGCCCAAAATATAGCATTTACCTCCTTTAGAAATATGCCTATGACATATGCCATAAACTATCATAATGTTGGTCAAGATTCCCAATTCACAATTAGTAACTCCCTATAATCATGCTCTTACGCATCATAAGAATCTGTCATAGAATCTGCCATAAAATCTACCATAAGAATCTACTATAAATAAACCTTCTGATGACACCTTACAACTCACCATAAGATTCTGACACATGGCAAAGATGCCACCTTGGAAATCCCATGCCCCATTTTGATGGAGCACAATAAAATACATTATAACAATTTCCAATTAATTACGGGAAAATGATTAATTATAAATAAATAAATTTAGGAACTTGCAAAGTTTGAGACACCTTAATTCGCAACATTAACCCCCTCTTATAATTTTAGCAATTTCCTTTATTTATTTTAATTTTTATATATTCTAGTGTGTAGTCTCTTGCTATTCATTTCTATTTTGTAGATAGAGGATTAGACTGTGGTTGTGTTGACATCCTCATGAGTGTGCTAGTTGCCTAGAATAAAAAATCAATCTGTACACCAAAATCAACCAATTATTACACCTATTTTCATGATCTTTGTATGTTAATATTCTTAGAAATTTCCTTTTTATAAGCATCAAAAGATAAAATCATAAATGTATTAATTAGATTAAAAGTTCAATTTTTTTTATACTTCTTTTCTTAAGAAAAGTAATTTGATTGTAAGTCTAATTAATACACATAAGAAATCTTAAATTAATCACCTTTTATCACTTTTTAGTAACAAGGTAAAAAACACACGGGACTGCCCACCAAAGGTAAAAAACATAGTCATTGCAGCAAGGTGCCAAACCCTAAAAACATGGGGATTTTCTTCCATGAAGGTGAGGCTACCGTGAAAATCCATGGGGGGTTTGAAAGGGAGAAGCTATCAGAGCCATGGGGACAAATTTTTCTGATGATCATGAAATATTTCACACTGGAGGGCTGATTCAAGGTATTCTACCATTATCACTTTGCGTTGCTTAATCACTTTAGGAATATGATGGAGATTAGTTTCCCCTTTTTCCTATTGTTTTCTTTGGAGAATTCTATTAAGTCTGCCAAGGATATGCGTGTGAAAAACCCTAGCTACCCTCTCATTCCCATCCACCAAGGCCTAATCCTAAGTGTTGTGATGCTCACAACACGCCCCATTTTACTCCTTAGCAAAATGAGGACCCCTACTATAGTTGGCTTTTGGTTGCTTTTGTGTGTGGGTTTTGCTTGGTGGTAAAGGGAAAAGGTAGGTTCAATACAAACCTTGGTGAAAATAGAGAAAAAATAACATTAAGTACCAGGTCAAAGTGCAGGTGAATTCCTTGTTAAAAATAAACAGGGGTTGCTTTTTGAATTATTTTAAAATTTGCTGTATTTTGCAAGTTATTGATGTTTTTGATAAATGTACAATTAGAGGGTTTGTGCCTTGTATATACAAAGTTCTTTGTATATGCAGGCTCATCTCATATACAAATGCGTTTGTATATCGGGTCTTGGTGTTGGTCGTGAATGAAAGGGTAATCGGGTTTATATAATCTTATACTTGTATACATTCTGTGACAATGTTTTATCTTCAATATACAAGTCGGACCTGAAAAGGTTAAGGTTGGAATGAATAAACAATTGGAGTCCGCAATGTATATTCCAGTTTGTATATTTGGCAGATGGAAAATGTATGAGGTAAATATACAATCGGATATACATAGCACGGAATTGGGAAAGGTATTAAAGTCGGTATAATCGGTGTATGTTTGGCACTTGTATATTAGGTAGGTGCGAAATATACAATCATGAGATACAAAGAATTATATGCAGGGCAGAACTAAAAACTTATCAAAAATAGTGAAGCCCTTGTATATTTGGTGTTGTATGTTCATAATGTACATCTCCGATATACATTGCGCTTTATACAAACCGGAACTGAAGGTAGTATGGAATAGAGTTTAACTATTGTATGTTTGGTACTTGTATATTTGGCGGATGTGAAATATACAATCGGGAGGTACATTGAGTTTTATACAATGCAGAATTGAAAAGTTATGAAATAAAGTTAAACTATTGTATATTTCAAGTTTGTATATTTGGCAACGTCAAATATATAACGAAATATACATTTCATTCTATGCAATACGGAACTGAGAGAAAGTTAAAATACAATACAATCAATGTGTGCAAACTTCAAACATATTTGTTCATGCATCGATTTATATAACCTGGAATTGAGGAATTATCGGGAGGTACATTGAGTTTTATACAACGCGGAATTGAAAAGTTATGAAATGAAGTTAAACTGTTGTGTATTTCAAGTTTGTATATTTGGCAACGTCAAATATACAATGAAATATACATTTCATTTTATGCAATACGGAACTGAGAGAAAGTTAAAATACAATACAATCAATGTGTGCAAACTTCAAACATATTTGTTCATGCATTGATTTATATAACCCGGAATTGAGGAATTATACAAAGCAGTAAAGTCCTTGTATATTGCACGTTGTATATTTTTATATACAACCCGATATACATTGCGGATTTTAAAGGGTTATCAAATGCAATTAAACCGATGCATATCTCCGTGTTGGTATGTATGTTTTGAAATGAACATTACTTTATACATGCAGCCCGAAACTCAGGAAAATTGAAACATTGTAAGTACGTTGCATCGCGTCCGAATGTAATGGCAAGAGATACATTGAGCGGCATACATCATGGATTTCAAGGAAAATACAGCGCGATTGATAGGAAATTGAGGTCTGAATTGGATAAAAGGGGTAAAAACATCGCGTAAAGGTAAGTTTGGGGGTTAAGGGTGGACCCCACTACATGTATATCAGTTTTGTATATTACAAACGTATATTTAACATACAAGCTAATATACATGACTCAGATGCTAAGAATGATTAAATAATAGAAAATCCTTTGTATATTTGGTGTTTTGCATGTTTAAATATACAATGCCGATATACAAAGAATTATATGCATCGCAGGAAAAGAAAGGTAAAAGGAATGTTTGAATAATGTGCTTGTATATGCAGTTATACAACGGAACATACAACAAAATATACAAAACAAAAGATACAAGAAGGTACGGAAGCAGAAAAGTGTAAAAGGGCATTAGTTGGTTCTTTGCATAAAGGGATTGTATGTTTGAAAGATACAAGGGGAACAAACAAAGAAATATACATAGAAAAAATGATGTATACATAGAATTGACTAACGGTAAAAAGTTCAAAAAACAAAAAGTAATAGCAGCCGATGGTTGTAGGGCATTAATTACTACAATTAATGCATGCCAAAGACTCAAACAAAGAGGGAATTTAGCAAGGGCTAGGGCATTTTTATGTTACCTTGCTTTCAAAATATACTATTTAAAACTAAAAATTGCAGAGAAAGGAGCTGTTGCAGTAAAAAGGCAAAATTTACCAGAGGCAAAGAAAGTTACAGTTGCTGGTGAAAGCGAAAGGTAAAGTAAGTCAACATCAAGGGTTAAACGGTCACAAAAATAGGTATTTATCTTGAAACCCCGTTTAAATTTTGAACAGTAAAGCACAACTATTGATTCAGGTAATTTCACTTTTAAAAATGCATGCCTTTTTTAAAGTTACTATTTTAATTGTTAATTAGCTAAATAGAGCTGAACAAATTCAAGGGGGTTACAAGTTAGGGTAAAAGGTAGAAAATAGGCATTTCACAGTAAAACCCTAGATATGAAGTAAAAACAAAAATTGAGACATGTATACGTCTACAGGATGGCCCCTAAACCGAAGAAAGATACAGGGGAAGATACAAAAAAAGAGAGAAAACCACGGAAAGAGGTGGAGAAAGAAGAATTGCCTATACATAGAGGGTGTCTGACCCTGATCAGCACGAATGGAGTGGGGACAGACACCAACATAGGAAACTATGATGCAGAGGATGTTCTAAAAGGGATTACTGCTGCAGACGCTACTCCTGATATGAAGTGCATTTGGGATAGCGGGTTATACCAGGCTGTAGGTTTCCCATTGGCAATGGAGGCCAGGGATTTGTGCTTAGACTGTGTAATAATGTATAACCCAAGCACCAGGATGGTGATGCTCTATGATAAAATAATTGTTGATTTGACTCCTGAGGGGATTGCTAACACTTTAGGGTTGCAGATCACTGATAGAATGACAGACATTGATATGGATCAGTATAATGAGATTTTCTACGCAAATGAGGGAGACTGTAAGGGTAAAATATTTCACCACTGGTACAGTCCAGAAAACAAACCAAAGGCAGTGGCCAGATTCCCTAAGAATCTGATGAGAATACATTTCAGGAAGAAATATATTTGATGATCACCATGCTGAGCAGACTGGTTGGGCTGAGGGATGCCACCAAATGTGAACCCTGGATGTTCACTGTCATAGAATACTTGAGGGCAGATGAAAAGGAACAAGGGCAAATTCATTGGACTAATGCCATTAGTACGGCTATTTGGAAACAGGCCATGCTGAGGCAACAGAAGATGTTGCCATTTTATGTCTTCCTATGTATTGTATTCCTGTGCTGCAGTAATTAGGCCCTTTATTCATGGGATAGAAAGGATTGGTGTTTTGGGAAATGGCCCTAATCAGAGGCTAGTGTATGAACATTACCCTGTCTTGCAGGAGGAGAATGCCTTAAGAAATTTTGCTTTGGTCAATGATGTTTTTTATACTTACTTGGTAAGAATATTAAGGGAAGATCCTAATAAAAGATTGTCCAAGGATGCTGAGAGCGCAATTGGATTGCACAGTTCATGGTTTATACAGTTTGAACACTTTACTTATATAAGAATTGAGGGTTTTGAGGGGAAGCCATTCATGCTTCCCAGGTATCCTTTTGACAAGCTAGTTGTATTAGAGTTTTCAAGGCAGAATTTGAATGCTTTCGGGATGTACAAGAGAAAATTTAACAGAGGAAATGTGAAACTGCCATGGGCAATTGGCAAGTATTCTTGTTTTAGTGAGGAGATGGCGAGTTATTCAGAGCAAGAATTGAGGTATTATGGCTTCAAAGAGTTTGATTTAGCAAGAAGATTCGACCCCTTCCACAGAATTCAGAATTTTGTAGACAAGAAGTACAAGCAGCAAGTGCATATTGAAGATTTCTGGGCTGACTGCCAGAATGACAAGGATGTAAGAAAAAGGGCTCACAGAAGATTAACTGTGGAGCAAATGAGGTCTATTGGCGATATATATGTCCCTCCAGAGGTTAGGGAGGATGATCAATGATTACATCAAAGTTATGCACAAGCAAGATTGGCTCCTATTGGAGAGCCTGACTGGTCACAGCCTTGGAATACATCATTGGATGTATTATCTAAATCAGTAATACTGTTTTCAAAAACATGGCTTAAAGACAGGATAGAAGAGCTTAAAGCTGAAGGAAAAGAGGTTACATTCCCAAAAGGGGGAAGGAAGAGAAAGGCAGACCCCAGTGAGGACCTGCAGTGTTTTTATGAGAAGAAGAGAAAATTTGTTGAAGCTAAAGTTGTGGAAAAAGATAAAAATGCCACATTAATGGATCCGTATGCCTTGGGCATAACAATTGCAGTTGCATCTGAAACTTTTGTTGATGCAAAATCCATGAGCCACGAGGTAGGTGCAAGGGAAGCACAAGATGCCAGTGGAGTGGTAGGGCAACTGCTACGCCCTTAATATTGGTGTACATAGGGTTATGAATAGTCAGCTTGTGGCTATCTTAACTCCTAATTAAGTCATATTATCATTATTATATTGTTATTTAGTTGTTTAGGTCGGCCTAAGGCTTCTATAGGTCTATCTAAGTCAGCCTGGGTGATATCCTAGGCATAAATAGGTATATATAGGAGGTAGTGAGTCTCATTTCATATCATATTGAGTATTGTGTTCTCATTGAAGACTATTGGAGGTATCCCCCTCGAAGTGGATTAGGAGGTTGCCCCCTTGAAGTGGCATATTATTATCAAGTATTTTTAGCATATTTACTATTATATTCAGATATTGTGCAAGTTGTTTCATTACAAGTGGTATCAGAGCATGATCTTGGCATCGTAGAGGCAAGATTTTTTCTCAACATTGGAGGCGATTTTGGGAAGAGCATAACTTTCAGATTTTAGCGAATTTTTTAAAGATTTTTAAAGGGTTTTTGAAGACCATATTAAAGAAGATACAGTCCAGATTTTAGAGGAATTGAAGCAAAAATAAGCGAGTTATTACAAAATTAGGGTTTCCAACAAATTCGCTCTCAAGGCAGCAAATTTGCTAAGTTTTTGGATTTTTTTTGGGTAAGTGGTATCTTGGCCTTAGTAAGTTACAGTAAAAATTTTAGAAAATTTACATTTCATTTGTGTGATTTATTTCAAAAATATTGGTTTCCATCATGACGGGGCCTGCAACAAGAGGCAAAAAGAATGCTGCCACACCGGGGAAATCCTCTGATAAGGATGATGAAATAATAGAGGATAGTAATCCCAATGAGGAAATGAGTAAGGTCAAAGAAGATGTGTCCTCAATTAAGAGGGATATGTGTGACCTAAGAGGAGATATATCAGATCTACGAAGCATGTTTAGCGCCTATATGAATGAACCAAGAAAGGAGTTCTCAAGCAACCAAGGTGAAACCTTCAAGTCGGCTAATAATGACACAAATTTTAATACTCGTATGGGATCTAGGAATTTCTTTCCTAAGGTGGATATGCGCAAGTTAGATGGTAAGGATCCTCTAACATGGATTAACCAAATGGAGAATTTTTTTGAAGTACATCAAATCCCATATGGACAAAAGGTCACGATGGCTTCCCTATATCTAGAACCAGATCAATTCATTTGGTATCGTTGGCTTTGTACTCATCGGAGAAAAAAGGGTCTCACCGTCTCATGGTCAATTTTTACAGAAGAACTCCAAGCACAATATAGCAATAGTGTGACAGACAACGTCTTCAGCCAGCTTGCTAAACTTCAACAAACAGGATCAGTTAAGGATTATATTCAAAAATTCCAAAATCTATCATTAAGAGTGGATACAATTACAGAGGAGAACTTGAATGATTTATTCTTGGGTGGTCTCAAGGATTACATTCAACATGAGGTACATATGTTTAGTCCTAGCTCAGTAAATGAGTCTTTTATCTTGGCACGCAGGGTAGAGGAGAAATATTTGATTCCTAGAAAGCAAGGGGCTAATATGACAAGAGAGAAAGGATATTCAACACCTTCTCTTCCTCAACCTACTAGGTTGACTCCACAGCAAATTGAGGAGAAAAGAGCAAAAGGGTTGTGTTTCAATTGTGATAGCAAATACAGTCGAGGACATAAATGTAGTGAAAAGAAATTGTTCTATATTGAAGGTCCAAGTGAGGAAGAAGAGGAGGAACCCATATTAGAGGAGAATAGGGAGTCAAGTGAGGAATCATATGATTCTCAGCCAATCATTTCTTGTCATGCACTCTCACGTTTCAGTGCACCACAAACTCTCAAGGCAGTGGGTTTCTTAAAGAAGCAGAAAGTAACAGTGTTGATCGAATCAGGTAGTACTCATAATTTCATCAACAAAAAGTTGGCAACTCGTCTAAATTGTTTTATATATCCAGCCCCAGAGTTTCAGGTTTTGATTGCAGATGGGGGTACAGTTAGTTGTTCGGGGAAGTGTCATAGCATTAAATTATCCATGGGAGATTATCAACTTGATACCCCAATGCATGCAATATCCATGGGTGCAGCAGATATTGTTTTGGGAGTACAATGGCTTACTACATTGGGAACAATTGAGATGAACTTCCAAGAACTATTCATGAGATTTCAATCAGAAGGAAAGGTAGTGGAGCTAAGGGGGTTGAAGTCAAAATCCCCATAGATGGTAAGCTCTCATCAAATGCAAAAGTTGCTTAAGAAAGGAGCAGATGGATTTGTGGCCCAGCTATGTTCATTAGAAGTCTCTCAATCTAATGCTCCTACTCATCCAGATTTACAAGCCATAATTGATCGTCACTCAGTGGTTCTTGGAGAGATGCCTAAAGGAATTCCTCCTAAGAGGGATCATGACCATGCCATACAACTAGTTCCAGGGAGCCAACCACCAAACATCAGGCCTTATAGGTACCCACACATACAAAAAAGTGAGATAGAAAAAATTGTAGAGGAGATGCTAGAGGCATAGCCAAAGTGCTTACTCCTCACCTGTGGTGATGGTGCGTAAGAAGGATGAAACTTGGCGCATGTGTCCAAATTATAGAGTGCTCAACATGTACACCATTAAAGATAAGTTTCCTATTCCAGTCATTGATGATTTGCTAGATGAATTGAATGGAGCTATGTATTTTACCAAGTTAGATCTTAGATCTGGTTATCACCAAATTCGGATTAAGGAGGAAGATATTTGTAAGACAGCATTCCAAACTCATGAGGGTCATTATGAATTTTTGGTGATGCCATTCGGCCTTACCAATGCACCATCTACATTCCAAAGTTTGATGAATTCCATTTTTAAGAAGTTCTTGAGAAAGTTTGTGTTAGTGTTCTTTGATGATATATTGATTTATAGCAAGACTTGGGAAGAACATTTGCAGCATGTAGATCAAGCATTACAATTACTCAAAGATCATCAACTCTATGCTAAGCCATCCAAGTGTGCTTTTGGTCTTAAGGAGGTGGAGTATTTGGGACACATAGTTTCACATGAAGGAGTAAAGGTGGACCCTAACAAAATTAAGGCTATCATGGAATGGCCTATTCCAAAAACCATTAAGAAACTGAGGGGTTTCTTGGGATTGACAGGGTACTAAAGAAGATTTGTGAAGAATTATGGTCATATAGCAGCACCCCTCACCACTCTCTTGAAGAAGGATTCTTTTCATTGGAATGAGTCTGCTAATGTAGCATTTGAGCAATTGAAGGAGGCTATGTGTACAACTCCAGTGCTTGCCACTGCGGACTTCACCAAGGAATTCATTGTGGAATGTGATGCTTCTGGAAATGGGATAGGAGCAGTTCTCATGCAAGAAGGTCGACCAATTGCTTTTGAGAGTCGTCAATTAAAGGGTAAAAATCAGCTCAAACCTATTTATGAGAAGGAAATGCTAGCAATCCTTCACGCAGTTAAACAATGGAGGCCTTATTTAATGGGTCGACACTTCAAGGTTAAGACAGATCATGATAGCCTAAAATATTTTTTGGAACAAAGGCTATCCTCTGAAGAGCAACAAAAATGGGTCACTAAGATGTTGGGATATGACTTTGAGATTGTATATAAGAAAGGGAAGGAAAATATTGTGGCTGATGCACTTTCTAGGAAGGATGAGAAAGATGAAGCCTTATTGTGTGCCCTTTCAATATTACAAGCAAATTGGGTGGAAGAAGCCAAAGCAGAATGGCATAATGATGTTGCAACAAGTAATCTCATCCAACAATTAAAAAGTGATCCTAGTAGTTCAGATAAGTTTTGTTTGAAGGGAGATATTCTTTGGTATAAAGAGCGTTTGTATCTCTGCAAGAATTCCACTCTTAAACACAAGATTCTCACAGAGCTACATGAGTCCCTAGTTGGTGGTCATTCAGGATTTTTGAAGACATATCATTGGGTCAAGCAAGATTTTTTTTGGGAAGGGTTAAAAGGTGATGTTCAAAAATTTGTGGCTGAATGTTTGGTTTGTCAAAGAAATAAGGGGGAGACAATTAAGACACCAGGTCTCTTGCAGCCCTTATCTATTCCTAGCCAGCGTTGGGAAGAGGTATCCATGGACTTTATCATAGGGCTTCCCAAATCTAAAGGTCATAATGTCATCATGGTAGTAGTTGATCGCCTCACTAAATATGCACATTTCATTGCATTATCACATCCTTTTACAGCAAGTGCAGTGGCAAAAGTTTTCTTGGAGAATATCCAAAAGCTACATGGTACACCTAAGGTTATTGTCAGTGATCGTGATCCTATCTTTACTAGTCACTTTTGGAAAGATTTATTCTCATGTTTGGGTACTCAATTGGCTCATAGTTCTTCATACCATCCTCAATCAGATGGGCAAACTGAGGTTGTTAATAAATGTTTGGAAGGATATCTACGTTGTTTCACTTCAGAAAAGTAATCTCAATGGGTAGATTGGCTACCACTGGTAGAATGGTGGTATAACACTTCTTTTCATAGCTCATCAAAAATGTCTCCATTTTTGGCACTTTATGGATATCATCCTCCTTCCATCACATCATCATTAAAGGTGTCACCAAGAGTTCAGGCAGTAGAGGACCACTTGCATCATCAACAACAGGTACTTTCAGGACTCAAGGAGAATTTAGCTATGGCACAAAATCGAATGAAACAACAGGCAGACCAACATCGTAGTGAAAGAAATTTTGAAGTTGGGGATTGGGTCTTCTTGAGATTGCAACCTTATAAACAAATCTCAATGAAGCAACACAAAAAGAATAATAAGTTGTCTCCAAGATATTATGGGCCATACCAAATCATGCAAAAGATTGGTAGTGTTGTCTACAAGCTAGAGTTGCCACCAACAACAAAGATACATCCAGTTTTTCATGTTTCTTGTTTGAAGAAGGTAATTGGGCAGAATATTCCTACTCAAACAGTACTACCAGAAATCGATGAAGAAGGAAGAATAATTTTGGAACCAGAGGGCATTCTTCAAACTCGCACAAAGAAGCTGAGGAATAGAACCCTCACTTAGTATCTCATCCAATGGAAGAATTTACTAGTTGAAGAGGCCACATGGGAGGATGAGGAGTTCATTCAAAAGAATCCACACTTGGTTAGCATTGAGGACAATGCTTCTTTGAAGAGGGGGGGCATGCTATGCCCTTAATATTGGTGTACATAGGGTTATGAATAGTCGGCTTGTGGCTATCTTAACTCCTAATTAAGTCATATTATCATTATTATATTGTTATTTAGTTGTTTAGGTCAACCTAAGGCTTCTATAGGTCTATCTAAGTCGGCCTGGGTGATATCCTAGGCATAAATAGGTATATATAGGAGGTAGTGAGTCTCATTTCATATCATATTGAGTATTGTGTTCTAATTGAAAACTATTGGAGGTATCCCCCTCGAAGTGGATTAGGAGGTTGCCCCCTCGAAGTGGCATATTATTATCAAGTATTTTCAGCATATTTACTATTATATTCAGATATTGTGCAAGTTGTTTCATTACAGCAACAACCGATGAGGGCAATCCCAGTCAGATTGTCTAAAGAGGAGTCTTCCAAGATGATTGGGGCACAGAAAGTTGGAGAAAAGTTGAGCAACATTAAAGGTGCTTCCTCTTCAGTAGATCCCAGGCAGACATATATAAAGGTAAAGACAGAGCTGGCCGGTGAAATGCTGCAAGAGTCAAAAACTCATGAGGCCAAGCAAAGTATGGAGACAGTGAACATTGGGAGCAGTGATAGAGAAGAAGAAACCATGTACAGGGGAAAAGTGATTGACATAGAGGAAGAATCAAGTGACTTCCTCAGTGAAGAAGAAGAGGTGCAGGTAGAAATGAGATCTGTTGATCCATTTGGTACCTTAGTACCACCTGAAATCATTAAAGATGTGCAAGAGGAAGCACACAAGATTGAAGAGGCTAAAAAAGAGAAATCATCTGAAAGGATAAACATAGAAGGACAGGCACCATGAGGAGACACCTCAGAGGTGGATGCATTGGATATGCTAAATGCATATGGGGAGTAGGGTGAAGAAGAGGAAAATACATAAAACTTGCAAGCCCAAGGAGAAGAAGAAAAACAAGATGAGGTGAAGGCTAGTTTGCCAATACATCCAGAGCTGCCACAGACAGGAAATACAGAGGCAGAGGAAAAAATAGATGAAGATAACCCAAAAGAAGAGTCAGCAGCAGAAAGGGCTCTTGATGAAGATAACCCAAAAGAAGAGTCAACGACAGGGGAGACTCCTGATAAAGAGGACCAAGAAGGGGGAGATACTGAGAAGGAGGAGGAAGATGAAGTTAAGTCAGAACAACAGGAGCCTCCTCCACAACAAGAGCCTCAACAACAACCAGAGCAACAACAACCAAAGTAGCAACAACAACAGGAACAACAACGGGAGGAAATTGAAATAGATAAACCTCTTGAAGAGGTGATTGATGCAGAGAAAGCTGCAGAGGGCACAAAGGAGGCGCCTACATGGCTGGAAGGAGAGATAAGGAAGGAGAAAAAGGAAATACAGCTGGCTCCCATTAATATTAAGAGCCTATTAGGAGAAAGGACAACTCCAAGGAAAGAGAAAAGAAAAGCTAGGACTATGTCAGCAATCTCGAGGGGTCCAGATGGATCAAGAACTCTAAGCATGGCCATACCGCAGAAGGAGAAAGAAAAAGGTGAGATTACCTTAGAGGAATACAAGATACTAAATCTTGACCTCGGGCACTCCACAAGGGAACAACACATTTCTGAGTGGAAGGATATGAACCAAGTAATAGCAGAAATGCTGAGGAAAGACAAGGATAAGAAGGAGGTATTGAAGGGACACATTGTCCAACTCCAACAATTTATTAATTGGATATTTGACCCCAATACCACAATGCCTGACTTACCTTCTAACCTTGCAATATTATCTAAAGAGGAAGTGCAAGACATGGAAAATAAAAGATTCAAGGCCAATATTTTTGATGAATGGTTTCATGATTTTTTGCAAGAAGGCAAACAAACCATAAGGCAAGCTGTGAAGAGCTAGAAAGTGGCCACAGAAGAAAGAGACAAGGGTATGGGATTAATAAATAATTTCCAAACAAGAGTAGAGGAATGCAGATCTAAAATTAAACAATTAACTGAAATTGACAGAAGGGCAGAGGAATTGATAAATGAAGGGGCACTCAGTGTCACATTAGCAAATCAAGTGCCAAAGGTAATTTTTGAGCTCAAATTTGAGGAGGATAACCTCAAAAGAAATACAGTTGTCATGCAAGATTTGGTAAAAAAAAGTAGGAGAAATGATAAAGGTGCACAAGAGAATCATAGAAAGGCTCCTACAACATGAATGTGTAGAAACACCAACATATAGCTTGGACAGAGCATTGATAGAATTCAAGGCCATATTCACACCTCGTACAGAAAATCCTGATGCAATCTTCAGCAAGCAGATGATGGATACATTGATGGAAGAGAGGGCCAAACTGAAAAAGTACTAGAAAAGAAGAGGAAACTTAGAGAATGAAGAAAAGGAATTGAAAGAAAAGGTGATGATGCAAGAATACATTTTGGCAAAAAGTCTAGGAGGGGACCACACCTTTGTGGAGGGTGTGCTTGATAATTTCAAGAAATACTTGAAAAAGTAAGAAGACAAAGAGTAAAAATATTTTTAGAAGAAATTAAATGAAGAGCTATGGTGGGAAAAGGTCACATAAAAGGGAATCTTATGTAAAGATTCCAAGCGCATCCCTTGAGAAAAGATGCCAAGCAGTAGACTGGCACATGGTTATGAAATGAAGGCACACCATTGGTCAGTAATAAAAGGACCTTAATCGTGGAATGATGGTTGTAACCATGGAATTATGGTTGTAATCATGGAAGGGAAGTTGTAACCGTAGCATGGGAGGGAATTAAAAATTCTATATAAGATACATTGCTACTTGTATATTCTTTTACACAAGGATTTTTAGCTTTTAGCCAGTAATTGTAAATTCTTTCTGAGAATTTTTGAGTAGTATATTGTAGTTTAGAGGAGGTCGCCTATTGTCTGCATTGAGGAATGCGTGGAAACATCCAGCTTTCTTAATGTATCTGTAAAGCACTGTGAGTTTTTTGGTATATTCAATTAATAAAGCTATGAGTCATTCCTACATTATAAATCTTGTATGACTGTGTTTTGAATATGTGAACCTGGAAGTCTGTCTATCTTCTGAGTGTCTTCTAGCTCTTCCTCACATTTAAAATAATTTCTCTTAAAGCTCACAATCTTGAATGCAATATTCGTGAAAATACTCAGGATATTTGGGTTCAATGATTTAGTCTACTGGTTTAATTGAATCTGCTATATTTCTTACTGTATCCATAACAGAACGTTTAAATCCTATACTGAATGATGGTGAATTTAAATTTCTCTAACTTTTCCCAACAATTTTGAAATACTTAGCTTAAACGTTGAAATCCAAAGGAGGTTATCTGACATTTGAATGAGTTTCAGAGCAATCAATTGATATTTGATAATCTTCATAATTAGTTAAAAGCAAAGCATGTTTGAATATAAATCTTGTAAAGATTTGAAGTACAGTAACAATTTTATGCAAAATGAATGATTAGGAAGTGAATATTTGCATTAGTTTGCATAATAGGAGTCCAGTAAGTCACAAACTCACTTTAAATCACGTAAGGCCCCTTGCACATTACAGCTTCATAATAACCTATTGAACGGTCCAACAGGTTAAGACCTGACCAATAAGGAAACTTGGGATTGAGTAATCTTAATTGATTTCTCCATATCTTTCAAGATAGTTAGGTTAATTTATGAATTTTAACTTTTGTTATGAGTGTGTAAAAACAATCATCAACAGTTTTTGGCGCTAGAAGGAGGGCCGATAGGAATTAAGGTTGAGTTTGAGTAAAATTGGCTCATAACAGTAACAGGGTAACTAGGTCTAGGGTTAATCCTGACGACATATTTGTGCAGCTACCTGATAGAAGGCAGAGTAGGAACCCTTTTATTTGGAGTCCTAAAACATCAGATACAGGAAGTTCATCTGGAATGCCTCCTGGATCACCATTTTACACCCATAGGATTGGCAGTCCTAATTGTTCTTCATCCAGATCCTTAAGTCTAGGTCCAAGTTCTCCCAGAGGTCCTAGTCCTCCCGGAAGCCCAAGCACACCTAGAAATTTAGGTAATCCCACAGGTCCAGGTCAGGCACAAATACCAGCAATGGTGTATTTTAATGTCAACTCACCCATATACTTTGTGAATTATCATGAGATGCCAAAGAACCCTGAGAAAATATGCCTTAAATACCAGTTACACTAGGATCCAGAGGATCATATAAGGATATTGAAGGAAGCCTGCTTTAGAGCCCAGTTAGAACATGAAGATGTAGTCTGTAGGTTATTTCCTTATACTTTCAATGAGCAAGCATCTAACTGGTATGTAAATCTGCCTAATGGCTACGTTTCTTCCTAGACACTTATGGAAGAAGCATTTTTGTCTAGATTTAGGGGACCAGTCGATCCTTCTATCTTGTATCATAAATTGGCCACAATCAAAAGGGGTGAGGGAGAACTAATTGATAACTTTAATGATAGGTTTCAAAAGGCATCTTCTAGGTTGGTAGCACCCTACATAGTAGTTCTGGATACACTGTTGGCTATGTATTACGTTGCTTTAGATCCATTAACTGCCATGTTTCTCAAGAGAAAGCCTAATATAGATACGGTATCTAAAGCCTATAAAGAGGTAGCCTCTGTAATTTAGGAAATGAGGCAGACAACCTATAATCCATTCCTCAATGGAGGAAATCCTGGAATACAAAATCAAGTGCAACCTTGGAATAGAGTACCTACACAAAACGCTCCAATGCTTAATCCAGTCCCTACATGCACACCTGTGTATAACCCTGCTCCAATTCAGGCTATAGTACCTTACACTGGTAATACTGCCAGTCTTAATCAGAACAATGGCCAATCATTTTTCCAACCACCTCAAGATACATTTGTAGCAAAAGCACAAGAGGAGAGGGAGGATATCAAAGAAATCACTGCACATCTGAGAAGATTGACCACTGAGATGACACAGTTGAGAAATGATAATTTCTATAGTAGAAATAACCCGGGCTATAACCAGAACTATAATCAGGGTCAAAACCAGAATCAGGGTTATAACCTAGGTCAGAGTTCTAATCAGGGTCAAAGTCACGGTCAACATCAGAATCATAATCAGGGACAACAAATGCAAAATAGAGGACCAACTATAGATAACAGAGCGTGGAATAACAATAACAGGAACCAGAATCAGCCTAGGCAACCCAAAACGTGGAACACAGGGCCTAATAATGGCACCCTGGCTTCTCCATTCGAGAACTTAGACAACCGAGGCACAAAACAAATGGCAGGGATTCAAATGGCCAATGTAGCACTAAAGAACTAGTGTAGGATCCATAATACTAGTGCCCATGCTGAAATAGACTGTCCTCAGTTTCATCTGGCAGCAAGTATTTTTAATGCGGATATACAGGCTCCTACTTCTGAGTTCTTAGTTCCCAAAGGTAATGAGATAGTACCCTCGGGGTATGATACTGCCCTAGTTTTAGAGACCTTTACTTTTAGAGGAGAGGAAGATGACCAATTGTTGGATGATGAACCCTATTATTGTGAAAACCTATATCCTGAGACTGCCTTAGTATTAAACGCTTTTCAGTTTCCATTTAAAACTGAAAATGAGGTGTTGCATGAGATAGAGGAGGTGCAAGCCTTCCAACAGTCACATAAAAATCACACTTATAATCTTAGAAACAACACTAGGCCAGGAGGTCCTTTCACCACTTCCACTCCTCCCAACAATTACAATACCCCACCAGACCAGAATGCTAGCAACAACCCTGCTACACTGAAAGCCAATCATAATGCAAATAATGGAATAGTAACTCAGAGGGTCCAGACAAATAAAATTGAGAGAACAGAAACATTGGGGCTGGTGAGTTATCTATCAGAAGAAATAAAGAAAATCAAGGTCAATGTACCTTTGTGTGAATTGTTAAAGAGCCCAGAGGTTAGAAAAGCCTTTATAAAATCTTTAGATACATCTGTAACAGGAGAGACCTCTACTGAGGTGCTTGTGCCCAATAGAGAAACACAGCCAAAAGAAAAGGGTAAGAAAGTTGAGCAGCCTTCTAACACAAATGTAGTAATGTATGCTGATAAGAGGGATACTCCTCCCTTCTTGTTAACTATTAGATTGTGTGGAAAGAACATACACAATTGTATGGTGGATACGGGTGCCTCAGCTAATGTGATGCCTTTGGGTATATGCAAAACCTTAGGTTTGACTCCCACCAAGTCTGCCAAAGTTGTCACACAGTTAGATAAGATCGAAGTTAACGTGGTAGGAGAGCTAATGCATATTCAGATGCAGTTAGCTTCTGACCCTAGGGTAAGTCAGTTCATTGACATCCAAGTAGTTGATATACCTACAAATTATGGGATGTTATTAAGCAAAGATTGGTCAAAAACACTAAACGGGTACATGGCCACTGACTTTTTGCATATGTGGTTGCCTTGGAGAGGTGTGCCTAATCAAATCAGAATAGAGGTTGAACCTAGGATAAAACATATGATCACAAAATACAATAGGATGAATGAAATATTGTATGCCTCAGTTGAGCTCGGTGTTTACAGAGTCACTAACAAAGGGGTGCAGATTGAAGAGATATTAATGCTAAATTTTGGAGAAAAACTGGTTAGAAAAGATACTGTACTATTCATTGAATCTGATGGAAATTCTTCTGATGAAGAAAGTAATACACTGAATAATTTTAGTCAGGTCATTCAACAACAAATAGAAAAGTGCATGGAACTAAATATTTCAGTCCAATGCAAGTTATACAAAGATAGGTGTAGAGTTCACAAGAAGCCACATTCTGAAGAGAGGTGTGGAATGTGCAGAGACATTATTGAGTATCAGTACCTAAAATGCACAAAGGAATGGGAATTTCGTGAAGAAAGGGTGAGTTCTAGTCGACCTGAGAGATATTTTCATAACCCCATAGATGTAGAAACTCCAGAATCAGGAGAGAGTTCAGGCAAAGCTGTTTATCACTCAGATTTACACACTAAGAAGATAAATGAACAAGTAAGTCATAATGAACTGCATATGGATAAACAAGATAGCACTGCACAGGTGATTGAAAAGGTAAAACATGCTAAAGCAAAATGCCAAAAGAATAGGGATGGCATGTGGACATTAAAGTGTGATGGTTCCAAATCCAAGCAGGGTGCAGGTGCTGGTGTAGAAATCATAGACCCTCATGGCAAATCATACGTAGCAGCATATAGGTTACAGTTTGCTTGTACTAATAATGTTGCAGAGTACGAAGCTTTAATCTATGGACTGGTCTTTGCTATAAAGAAAGGGGTAAGAATGATCAGAGTATTCTCAGACTCTGAGTTAGTAGTCAGACAAGTCAGGAAGTTGTACACCTGTAATTATAAGAAAATGGTTTGCTATAGACATAGAGTTTGGGATTTAATAGAGTCATTTGATGCTTTCAACTTAGAGCATATCCCTAGAGAACAAAACCATAGGCTTGATGCGCTAGCTGTTGCTGCTAGCACTTTAGAGCCTTTAACGCTGTCAGGTTTGAAAAGATTTGCTGTAGAACTAGTAAATGTGCCCAGTGTGCCAGACAATGTAACTCATTTTCAGGTATTTGAGGGGGACCAGCAAATTGTAGATTTCCTAACTTGCAATGAAGTGTTTGAAGCCCAAATTATTGATGAACAAGAGAGGCCTGATGTGTCTTGGGATGAGGAAGACATCATCAACATAAAGAGTAATTTCTTGCCTAAGGGGGTAGTAGAGTTAGAGCAAATCTTTGACTTTGACGGAGTAGTGAGATAGAAGGACTTACCCAAGACTGAGGGAGGTAAGTGTGAGCCATATAACTTAGGAACAAAACAGAACCCTCAGAATGTGCAGATTGGAAAGGTTTGTCTTGAGAAGATTAGAAAAGAAGTCATAGATGTATTGAAAGAGTACAAACACGTTATAGCATGGACATATGAAGATTTAAAGACATATGACATGTCCATTATAACACATGTGATACCATTGAGACCAGAGGTCAAACCATTTAGGCAAAAGCAAAGGCCTGTAAATGCAATTTTAGAGCCATTGATATTTGAGGAAGTAAAAAGGCTACTATCTGCGAGGATAATTTTCCCTGTTAGACACTCGACTTGGGTAGCTAACTTAGTGCCTGTTAGGAAGAAAAATGGGGACATCCGGTTATGCGTAGATTTTAGGAATCTAAATAAAGCGTTTGAGAAAGACAATTATCCTCTGCCTCCCATGGATGAAGTATTACAAGCGGTAAATGGAGCCCAGATGATGTCTTTTTTAGACTATTTTTTAGGTTATAACCAAGTCCTGATCGATGAGGAAGATAGGCTAAAGACCACTTTTACTAGTAAATGGGGTAATTTTGCATACCGAAGAATGCCATTTGGTCTAATCAATGCAGGTGCCACATTTTAGCGGGCCATGGACATTGCGTTCCGTGGACTGACAGGTAAGTGTATTGTGATTTACATGGATGATCTAACTGTGTATTCTAAGGATGCGTCTACTCATGCTGAGGATTTAAGAAGAATACTCAAGAGATGTGAGAGGTATGGAATTTCTCTCAACCCTAAAAAATGTGTATTTGGCGTAATAGAGGGTAAATTGCTAGGGCATGTCATTTCTAAAAATGGTATATCCATTGATCCTGATATAATAGAAAGCATAAAGAAATTACAGTTACCAAACACTAGAAAAGAATTAAAATCATTTTTTGGTAAAATTAACTTCGTCGGGAAGTTCATTATAGGATTTGCAGAGATCGTGCGACCACTGAACGCCATGTTAAAAAAAGATGCAGTGATAGAGTGGACACCAGTAGCCAAAGCTGCATTTGAAGATATCAAGGAGGCCATCTCCGATGCTCCTGTGTTGATAAGTCTGGACTATACCAGCCATTCTATATTTATTCATTTGCATCTTCACATTCAGTTGCAGCTGCACTGACCCAGAAAGGAAAAGACAATGAAGAAAGGCCCATCACCTTTATGAGTGCACCTCTAAAGGACACACAGTTGAAGTACGTAGATACGAAAAGACAAGCATTTGCACTAGTAAGGGTAGTTAAAAAGTTTAGACATTACATTCTACGTAGTCAGGTTAAAGCTGTGGTACCTGATGCAGTGGTAAAGATGCTACTGATGCAAAATGAACCTGGAGAGAAAAGAGCTAAGTGGATCACTGCTTTGTAGGAGTTTGACATGGAAATCATACCGATGAAGCTAGTCAGAGGACAAGCTCTAGTACAAACCATAGCTAATACAGACCCAAATCTGGTAAAGCAACAGTACGTGCTGAATACAAGTGATGCATCAGGATGGTACGATGATCTCAGCACTTTTCTAATATCAAGGAAATACCCAAACAAGATGAAATCCTCATGGAGGAGAGCTTTGAAGATCAAAGCACGGAAGTATATGGTGCAAGGAGGTCTTCTATTCAAGAAGAACCACGAGGGAATTTACTTAAGATGTTTAAATAGAGGTGAAGCAGACAAGGTGTTGCTGGAACTGCGTGATAAATATGGGACTGCTCATTGTTCCCATCTAGCTACAACACATAAAATATTGAGAGCGGGTTATTATTGGCCTACCATGTTTAAAGATACAGAGAATCACGTCATAAACTACCACGTTTGCCAAGTTACAGCAGATAAAGAGAGAAATCAAGCCAATCCATTACAACCAGTCATTGAGACTAGGCCGTTTGCACTGTGGGGCTTGGATTTCATTGGAGTCATCAATCCTCCATCATCAGTAGGACACAAATTCATATTGACAGTGACTGATTACTGTACAAGGTGGACTAAAGCCACATGTTGCAAATTCTCCACTACAGAGGTAGTCATCAAGTTTCTTGAAGAGGACATCATCACCAGGTTTGGAGTTCCCTATTCGCTAGTATGTGACAATGGCCCTGCATTTTCTTATTTAAAGTTTTCTAAATGGGCGTTTGAACATGGAATTGTTTTAAAGTTTTCTTCAAATTATTATCCTCAAGGGAATGGGTTAGCTGAATCCATGAATAAAATCTTGCTAGACATAATTAAAAAGCTAATTGAAAAGAACCCTAGAGAGTGGAACACATTGCTAAAGTATGCACTGTGGGTAGATAGGACCAAAGTTAAGGCAGCTCTGGGTAATACACCTTACCATTTAGTTTATGGGACTGATCCCATACTTCCTGTAAATCTAAGAATACCAATCTGGAAGTTCACAAACGAATACTTAGGCTTCAATGATCATAGGGAGGCCAGAATCGTTCAAATGATGCAATTAGATGAGAAGAGAGATCAAGCTATTGAAAAATTTGCCAAACATCAAGCGATGGTAAAAAGATGGTTTGATAAACGAGCAAGAGTCAAAACATTTAGGATTTCAGACTTAGTGCTGTGTTGGGATAAAGCACATGAGAAGAAAGGTAGCCATTGAAAATTTGACAAGTTATGGTTGGGTCCATTACAAGTGTTAGAAATAATAGGAGACAACACTTTTAGGCTAAAAACCTTGACTGCAGAAGATGTGCCATTACCAGTTAATGGCCAACATTTGAAACACTACTTCCAGGCTTGAGGTGAAAGTTATTGGTCTGTTGTATCATAATGTGGATAGTTGTATAGTTTTGCTTCTTTTTTTATTTTTGGTTGTGTTTTGTTTTGTCTTGTTTTGTTGTTCCCCGTTGGTTTTCTGTTGTGTGTTTGTTTGTTTGTGTTCTGTTGCTTCAACATGGGTGTTTGTTTTGTTCTAGAGTATACAGGAGCAGATTAGCAACCATTGAAAACAATATAAAATTTGAAACATTCAAGTTAATCATTTGAAATTTATACATAACTTGTTGTGACTGTCATGAATGTAGAAAGTTAGTTAGCTTGTGAAATTTTGTATTCAATAAGAATGGGTCGAGTATTCAAGAGAAGTTTCTCATAATGACACACCTAAAATCCTTGGGTTTGTTGAACCTACCAGTGTAGATGTTAGGTGAAAAATCAGAGGTCACCCTTGCTACCATTATAATTCTTAGCTTAATTCCAGCAAGTGATCATTCCTTGCATCATAAAGTTGCAATTATTATGTCGTATGAAACCTCGATCTTTATTAAAATACAAAAATAAATAAATAAATAAAATGGATTTTACTGAAATCCAGGTTAAGCCATCTAAGTAACTCTACCGGGGCTATAGACACTCGCTGGCAGTGGGGCTCTACTTAGGAGAATTGTAACGATAACCTTGCCGGGGCTATGGACACCTGTTGGCAGCAAGGCTCTATCCGGTTGGCTATGAGGGAATGACATCAACTAGGTAGTCTAATGTTGGTCACTGGTCTATTCAACTAATTTTCAAGATGAGGATAATTCATCACGCGCACCCACTTAAACTGAAAAGGAAAATTCATGCACCTTATTGAATACATTAAGTCTTAAGTTAAATGATGATTTACATAAAAGATAGTCAGAAATTATGAATTTATTTCATTTTATTTCCTTTAATGGTTTTAATTTAATTGTTTTATTTGGTTGCTAGTTGTTGTGATGCTCACAACACGCCCCATTTTACTCCTTAGCAAAATGAGGACCCCTGCTGTAGCTGGCTTTTGGTTGCTTTTGTGTGTGGGTTTTGCTTGGTGGTAAAGGGAAAAGGTAGGTTCATACAAACCTTGGTAAAAATAGAGAAAAAATAACATTAAGTACCAAGTCAAAGTGCAGGTGAATTCCTTGTTAAAAATAAATAGGGGTTGCTTTTTGAATTATTTTAAAATTCGCTGTATTTTACAAGTTATTGATGTTTTTGGTAAATGTACAATTAGAGGGTTTGTGCCATGTATATACAAAGTTCTTTGTATATGCAGGGTCGTCTCATATACAAATGTGTTTGTATATCGGGTCTTGGTGTTGGTCGTGAATGAAAGGGTAATCGAGTTTATATAATCTTATACTTGTATACATTCTGTGACAATGTTTTATCTTCAATATACAAGTCGGACCCGAAAAGGTTAAGGTTGGAATGAATAAACAATTGGAGTCCGCAATGTATATTCCAGTTTGTATATTTGGCAGATGGAAAATGTACGAGGGAAATATACAATTGGATATACATAGCATGGAATTGGGAAAGGTATTAAAGTCGGTATAATCGGTGTATGTTTGGCACTTGTATATTAGGCAGGTGCGAAATATACAATCATGAGATACAAAGAATTATATGCAGGGCGGAACCGAAAAGTTATCAAAAACAGTGAAGCCCTTGTATATTTGGTGTTGTATGTTCACAATGTACATCTCCGATATACATTGCACTTTATAAAAACCAGAACTGAAGGTAGTATGGAATAGAGTTTAACTATTGTATGTTTGGTACTTGTATATTTGGCAGATGCGAAATATACAATCGGGAGGTACATTGAGTTTTATACAACGTGGAATTGAAAAGTTATGAAATAAAGTTAAACTGTTGTATATTTCAGGTTTGTATATTTGGCAACGTCAAATATAGAATGAAATATACATTTCATTTTATGCAATACGGAACTGAGAGAAAGTTAAAATACAATACAATCAATGTGTGCAAACTTCAAACATATTTGTTCATGCATCGATTTATATAACCCGGAATTGAGGAATTATACAAAGCAGTAAAGTCCTTGTATATTGCGCGTTGTATATTTTTATATACAACCTGATATACATTGCACTTTATACATTACGGATTTTTAAGGGTTATCAAATGCAATTAAACCGATGCATGTCTCCGTGTTGGTATGTATGTTTTGAAATGAACATTACTTTATACATGCAGCCCGAAACTCAGGAAAATTGAAACATTGTAAGTACGTTGCATCGCGTCCGAATGCAATGGCAAGAGATACATTGAGCGGCATACATCACGGATTTCAAGGCAAGTACAACACGATTGATAGGAAATTGAGGTCCGAATTGGATAAAAGGGGTAAAAACATCGCGTAAAGGTAAGTTTGGGGGTTAAGGGTGGACCCCACTACATGTATATCAGTTTTGTATATTACAAAGGTATATTTAACATACAAGCTAATATACATGACCCGGATGCTAAGAATGATTAAATAATGGAAAATCCTTTGTATATTTGGTGTTTTGCATGTTTAAATATACAGTGCCGATATACAAAGAATTATATGCATCGCAGGAAAAGAAAGGTAAAAGGAATGTTTGTATAATGTGCTTGTATATGCGGTTATACAATGGAACATACAACAGAATATACAAAACAAAAGATACAAGAAGGTACGAAAGTGGAAAAGGGTAAAAGGGCGTTAGTTGGTTCTTTGCATAAAGGGATTGTATGTTTGAAAGATACAAGGGGAACATACAAAGAAATATACATAGAAAAAATGATGTATACATAGAATTGACTAACGGTAAAAAGTTCAAAAACACAAACAGAGTAATAGTAGCCGATGGTTGTAGGGCATTAATTACTGCAATTAATGCATGCCAAAGACTCAAACAAAGGGGGAATTTAGCAAGGGCTAGGGAATTTTTATGTTACCTTGCTTTCGAAATATACTATTGAAAACTGAAAATTGTAGAGAAAGGAGCTGTTGCAGTAAAAAGGCAAAATTTACCAGAGGCAAAGAAAGTTACAGTTGCTGGTGAAAGTGAAAGGTAAAGTAAGTCAACATCAAGGGTTAAACGGTCACAAAAACAGGTATTTATCTTGAAACCCCGTTTAAATTTTGAATGGTAAAGCACAACTATTGATTCCAATAATTTCACTTTTAAAAATGCATGCATTTGTTAAAGTTACTGTTTTAACTGTTAATTAGCTAAATAGAGCTGAACAAATTCAAGGGGGTTACAAGTTAGGGTAAAAGGTAGAAAATAGGCATTTCACAGTAAAACCCTAGATATCAAGTAAAAATGAAAATTGAGACATGTATATGTCTACAGGATGGCCCCTAACTGAAGAAAGATATAGGGGAAGATACCAAAAAAGAGAGAAAACCACGGAAAGAGGTGGAGAAAGAAGAATTGCCTATACACAAAGGGTGTCCGACCCTGATCAGCATGAATGGAGTGGGGACAAACACCAACATAGGAAACTATGATGTGGAGGATGTTCTAAAAGGGATTACTGCTGCAAACGCTACTCCTGATATGAAGTGCATTTGGGATAGCGGGTTATACCGGGCTGTAGGTTTCCCATTGGTGATGGAGGCCAGGGATTTGTGCTTAGACTGTGTAATAATGTATAACCCAAGCACCAGGATGGTGATGCTCTATGATAAAATAATTGCTGATTTGACTCTTGAGGGGATTGCTAACACTTTTGGGTTGGAGATCACTGACAGAATGACAGACATTGATATGGATCAGTATAATGAGAGTTTCTACGCCAATGAGGGAGACTGTAGGGGTAAAATATTTTGTCACTGGTACAGTCCAGAAAACAAACCAAAGGCAGTGGCCAGAGTCCCTAAGAATCTGATGAGAATACATTTCAGGGAAGAAATATATTTGATGATCACCATGCTGAGCAGACTGGTTGGGCTGAGGGATGCCACCAAATGTGAACCCTGGATGTTCACTGTCATAGAATACTTGAGGGCAGATGAAAAGGAACAAGGGCAAATTCATTGGGCTAATGCCATTAGTACGGCTATTTGGAAATAGGCCATGCTGAGGCAATAGAAGATGTTGCCATTTTATATGTCTTCTTATGTATTGTATTCTTGTGCTGCAGCAATTAGGCCCTTTATTCATGAGATAGAAAGGATTGGTGTTTTGGGAAATGGCCCTAATCAGAGGCTAGTGTATGAACATTACCCTGTCTTGTAGGAGGAGAATGCCTTAAGAAATTTTGCTTTGGTCAATGATGTTTTTTATACTTACTTGGTAAGAATATTAAGGGAAGAGCCTGATAAAAGATTGTCCAAGGATGCTAAGAGCACAATTGGATTGCACAGTTCATGGTTTATATAGTTTGAACACTTTACTTATATAAGAACTGAGGGTTTTGAGGGGAAGCCATTCATACTTCCCAGGTATCCTTCTGACAAGCTAGTTGTATTAGAGTTTTCAAGGGAGAATTTGAATGCTTTCGGGATGTACAAGAGAAAATTTAACAGAGGAAATGTGAAACTGCCATGGGCAATTGGTAGGTATTCTTGTTTTAGTGAGGAGGTGGCGAGTTATTCAGAGCAAGAATTGAGGTATTATGGCTTCAAAGAGTTTGATTTAGCAAGAAGATTCGACCCCTTCCATAGAATTCAGAATTTTGTAGACAAGAAGTACAAGCAGCAAGTGCATATTGAAGATTTCTGGGCCGACTGCTAGAATGACAAGGAGGTAAGTAAAAGAGCTCACAAAAGATTAACTGTGGAGCAAATGAGGTCTATTGGCGATATATATGTCCCTCCAGAGGTTAGGGAGGATGATCAATTATTACATCAAAGTTATGCACAAGCAAGATTGGCTCCTATTAGAGAACCCGACTGGTCACAGCCTTGGAATACATCATTGGATGTATTATCTAAACCAGTAATACTGTTTTCAAAAACATGGCTTAAGGACATGATAGAAGAGCTTAAAGCTGAAGGAAAAGAGGTTACATTCCCAAAAGGGGGAAGGAAGAGAAAGGCAGACCCCAGTGAGGACCTGCAGTGTTTTTATGAGAAGAAGAGAAAATTTGTTGAAGCTAAAGTTGTAGAAAAAGATAAAAATGCAACATTAATGGATCCGTATGCCTTGGGCATAACAATTGCAGTTGCATCTGAAACTTTTGTTGATGCAAAATCCATGAGCCATGAGGTAGGTGCAGGGGAAGCACAGGCTGCCAGTGGAGTGGTAGGGCAACAACCGATGAGGGCAATCCTAGTTAGATTGTCTAAAGAGGAGTCTTCCAAGATGATTGGGGCACAGAAAGTTGGAGAAAAGTTGAGCAACATACAAGGTGTTTCCTCTTCAGTAGATCCCAGGCAGACATATATAAAGGTAAAGACAGAGCTGGCCGATGAAATGCTGCAAGAGTCAAAAACTCATGAGGCCAAGCAAAGTATGGAGATAGTGAACATTGGGAGCAGTGATAGCGAAGAAGAAACCATGTACAGGGGAAAAGTGATCAACATAGAGGAAGAATCAAGTGACTTCCTCAGTGAAGAAGAAGAGGTGTAGGTAGAAACATGATCTGTTGATCCATTTGGTACCTTAGTACCACCTAAAATCATTAAAGATGTGCAAGAGGAAGCACACAAGATTGATGAGGCTGAAAAAGAGAAATCATCTGAAAGGATAAACACAGAAGGACAGGCACCACGAGGAGACACCTCAGAGGTGGATGCATTGGATATGCTAAATGCATATGGGGAGCAGAGTGAAGAAGAGGAAAATACAGAAAACTTGCGAGCCCAAGGAGAAGAAGAAAAAGAAGATGAGGTGAAGGCTAGTTTGCCAATACATCCAGAGCTGCCACAGACAAGAAATACAGAGGCAGAGGAAAAAATAGATGAAGATAACCCAAAAGAAGAGTCAGCAGCAAAAAGGGCTGCTGATGAAGATAACCCAAAAGAAGAGTCAGTGGCAGGGGAGACTCCTGATAAAGAGGACCAAGAAGGGGGAGATACTGAGAAGGAGGAGGAAGATGAAGTTGAGTCAGAACAATAGGAGCCTCCTCCACAACAAGAGCCTCAACAACAACCAGAGCAACAACAACCAGAGTAGCAACAACAGTAGGAACAACAACGGGAGGAAATTAGAATAGATAAACCTTTTGAAGAGGTGATTGATGCAGAGAAAGCTGCAGAGGGCACAAAGGAGGCACCTACATGGCTGGAAGGAGAGATAAGGAAGGAGAAAAAGGAAATACAACTGGCTCCCATTGATATTAAGAGCCTATTAGGAGAAAGGACAACTCTGAGGAAAGAGAAAAGAAAAGCTAGGACTATGTCAGCAATCCAGAGGGGTCCAGATGGATCAAGAACTCTAAGCCTAGCCATACTGTAGAAGGAGAAAGAAAAAGGTGAGATTACCTTAGAGGAATACAAGATACTAAATCTTGACCTCAGGCATTCCATAAGGGAACAGCACATTGCTGAGTGGAAGGATATGAACCAAGTAACATCAGAAATGCTGAGGAAAGACAAGGATAAGCAGGAGGTATTGAAGGGACACATTGTCCAACTCTAGCATTTTATTAAGGGGATATTTAACCCCAATACCACAATGCCTGACTTACCTGCTAACCTTGCAATATTATCTAAAGAGGAAGTGCAAGACATGGAAAATAAAAGATTCAAGGCCAATATTTTTGATGAATGGTTTCATGATTTTTTGCAAGAAGGCAAACAAACCATAAGGCAAGCTGTGAAGAGCTGGAAAGTGGCCACAGAAGAAAGAGACAAGGGTATGGGATTAATAAATAATTGCCAAACAAGAGTAGAGGAATGCAGATCTGAAATTAAACAATTAACTGAAATTGACAGAAGGGTAGAGGAATTGATAAACGAAGGGGCACTCAGTGTCACATTAGCAAATCAAGTGCCAAAGGTAGTTTGTGAGCTCAAATTTGAGGAGGATAACCTCAAAAGAAATACAGTTGTCATGCAAGAGCTGGTAAAAAAAGCAGGAGAAATGATAAAGGTGCACAATAGAATCATAGAAAGGCTCCTACAACATAAATGTGCAGAAACGCCAACATATAGCTTGGACAGAGCATTGATAGAATTCAAGGCCATATTCACACCCCGTACAGAAAATCCTGATGCAATCTTTAGCAAGCAGATGATGGATACATTGATGGAAGAGAGGGCCAAAGTGAAAAAGTACAAGAAAAGAAGAGGAAACTTAGAGAATGAAGAAAAGGAATTGAAAGAAAAGGTGATGATGCAAGAATACATTTTGGCAAAAAGTCCAGGAGGGGACCGCACCTTTGTGGAGGGTGTGCTTGATAATTTCAAGAAATACTTGAAAAAGTAAGAAGACAAAGAGTAAAATTTTTCTGAGTAGAAATTAAATGAAGAGTTATGGTGGGAAAAGGTCACATAAAAGGGAATCTTATGTAAAGATTCCAAGCGCATCCCTTGAGAAAAGATGCCAAGCAGTAGACTGGCACATGGTTATGAAATGAAGGCACACCATTGGTCAGTAATAAAAGGACCTTAACAGTGGAATGATGGTTGTAATCATGGAAGGGAAGTTGTAACTGTAGCATGGGAGGGAATTCAAAATTCTATATAAGATACATTGCTACTTGTATATTCTTTTACACAAGGATTTTTAGCTTTTAGCCAGTAATTGTAAATTCTTTATGAGAATTTTGGAGTCTTATATTGTAGTTTAGAGGAGGGCGCCTGTTGTCTGCATTGAGGAATGTGTGGAAACATCCAACTTTCTTAATGTATCTGTAAAGCACTGTGAGTTTTTTGGTATATTCAATTAATAAAGCTATGAGTCATTCCTACATTATAAATCTTGTATGACTGTGTTTTGAATATAGGTGAACCTGGAAGTCTGCGTCTATCTTCTGAGTGTCTTCTAGCTCTTCCTCACATTTAAAATTATTTCTCTTAAAGCTCGCAATCTTGAATGCAATATTCGTGAAAATACTCAAGATATTTGGGTTCAATGATTTAGTCTGCTAGTTTAATTGAATCTGCTATATTTCTTACTGTGTGCATAATAGAACGCTTAAATCCTATAGTGAATGATGGTGAATTTAAATTTCTCTAACTTTTCCCAATAATTCTGAAATACTTAGCTTAAACGTTGAAATCCAAAGGAGGTTATCTAACATTTGAATGAGTTTCAGAGCAATCAGTTGATATTTGATAATCTTCATAATTAGTTAAAAGCAAAGCACGTTTGAATATAAATCTTGTAAAGCTTTGAAGTACAATAACAATTTTATGCAAAATGAATGATTAGGAAGTGAATATTTGCATTAGTTTGCATAATAGGAGTCCAGTAAGTCACAAACTCACTTTAAATCACGTAAGGCCCCTTGCACATTACAACTTCATAATAACCTACTGAACGGTCCAACAGGTCAAGACCTGACCAATAAGGAAACTTGGGATTGAGTAATCTTAATTGATTTCTCCATATCTTTCAAGATAGGTTCATTTATGAATTTTAACTTTTGTTATGAGTGTGTAAAAATAATCATCAGCACTAAGGTTATACCATTTCCACTTGGCCTTGTGCCCCTCGAAACAAATTAAGGTTAGTATGGTTGAGAATACCCCGTCGACCCTGTTTCCTGTTGCTAAAAGTAAAGCCAAGAAAACCATTGGGACTCCCATTATCTTCCCTACAAAAAACTAAAGGTGGGCCCCAAAATTGAAGAGTGTAGTACCCCTGTTGGGTCTCCTACTCCGAAATCCAAAACTAAGTCACCTAAGAAAGGTAAACTTGTGACCCCTAGCCGGGAGATTGAAAAGGATGCATGGGTGTCTGCTAAAATGGATCGGAAGACTATGGAGGATGAGGGCAACGTGCAGTCTAAGAAAGAAAAAACTAAGAAGGAGGACCACGATATGGTTGAGGAGCCTGTGAAATTTATTGACTTGGACTCGGGAACTAAGTAGGCAGGGAGTGATGATGGGGGAGGTATTGGTAAACATAGTGCTCTTAGTGTGTGCAGGTCTAGCCGTATTGTTGGAATCTCATCCTCTAATCCCCAGGGTGTAGAAATTTCTGATGATTCTGAATTTGTTGAGGACACCATGGGGGAGGGTGAAGATGAAACACCCATCAAGTCCATGCATGAAGAAGAGGGAGCTAGTCACTTTTTCGAGATGAACAAGCCCAATGAGGAGGAGATAGTGGAAGTTGTTGAGGAGGCCCAGGGCTAAAAGAAGAAGGGAAGCTGCTCGTTATGTGTCAGGATGGATGATGACCTAGTGGTTCTCAACACTAGGATGGACAAGATGCAAAAGAAGTGGCAAACCATGACCAAGTTTGTTGTCAAGGCTCTTCATCGCGTGGCCTCTGTGTTTGTTGCTGTTAAGAAATTCAACGACAAGGTCAGAGATGTTGGGGCAGATAGCCTTGGTGATTATAAGGACATGGTCAATTTCTTGTCCAAGTATGGGACGACTGATAGTCCTTCGTTATTCTATTGGTTTTTATGTTTTTGGTTAGTTTCATTTTTTGTTTGTTGTTCTTGTGTTGTTAATGGACTATTTCTAGCTCATTTAAGGCATTTTTGCCCTTGGGGCTATTTTGTATAGGGTTCAGGACCCTTTTTTCCTGTTGAACTAATAAAAAATAAGGTAACAAATTTTTTTATCTTTCAGTTACTTCATATTAGATGCTTCTCCTATAAAGCTTCCTTGTTCAAACACTTAATGGACATAAATTTATTTCCAATACTATTGTTCTATAATATAGTCCCTACTTGCAAGGTTGTCCTCTAATTCTCATACCAAAACTATATCACATGATCTTCTTCATCTTCCACATGTCATGTTTTTCACATAGATAGGATGCAACAAACACAAACTTGATTCTTGAATAATAGCATCTAAGTCATTTTTTTATTTGTAGGATGCAACAAACACAAACTTGATTCTTGAATAATAGAATCTAAGTCATTTTTTTATTTATAGTTGTTGGTTTTGTACTTTACCTCGTTGCCTATACCTATTGTTAATAAATGTAGTTCTAAAATATCCTTTTGTTTTGGAAAAATTGATGATGTATTTTATGTACTTTAGATAATTGGAATCAAGTGATCATAATATACCAAGAAAAGTTAGCAAAAAATAAAGCTACACTTGCATTACAACATTATCACCTACATATAAACTAACATGTGACTCCATCATTATGGTTTGTATTAGTTGATGACACGTAGGGGGATAATAGAGTAGACATTAAATAAAGGTGTTCTCATATATTGGGCTCCATAAATGACATTTAGGATTTATCTTTGGGTTTTTAGTTTGTAAATTCTTAAAGGATATGGATTCAACAAAAAAATTATCATCCTTTGTACATAATTTAACTTATGGAAGTACTCTGGCTAGGCTTAGAGTAATATTATTCTCCTTATTTTTATTTCAAATTTAGATACATAGAGATTATATATATGGATTCCAAGAGAGTTGATTAGGAAAAAAAATTCCATAGAGTTAAATGTTTTTGCTAATATAAAATTGTTTATAAAAGAGAGTTTTATTTGTTGGATTGTCAAATTGTGTAAGAGATTTAGGGAATTCAAAGTTTTTGGTCACACTTTATAGCTTATCACAAAGAACCATGAATAATGATTCCAAAGAAGAAGTCCTTGTATAAATAATGTTTGAAGCTCTTATTTCTAGTTTTAAAACCATTGATCTTCATAGGTTTGATATTTATAGTCTTACTTATTTTAGAGTATTGAAATTCCTTTATGTCACACCCATGTGAATCAATCAGAGAAGAAGAGGGGGATAATTATTGGTTTATTTAGATTGTATTTTAAGTAACATAAATTATTTCTACTTTCAATTGCAAATACTTTGACTATATGAAGTTGATGCAGATGAATCATAAGTGCTTCTTGGAATACAATGAGTTGGGATTTAAGTCCTAAGGACTTCTCTCCACCAATCCTATTTCTTGTTAAGAAACACACATAGCCAAAATATTATTAACAATGTTGGAGGAAAATAAAAAAGAATGCCAAAATAAGATTAAATTCTATATAAAAATTAGAAAACCAACTTCATCACCATTATCAACTTTAGTAATAACATCGCCTAAGTCTAAGAAAAAAACAATACCCTGAGAGCTTCATTTCACTAACACTAGTAAGGTTGTGTTTGAGGTGGGAAGAAAGGCTTACCTATATGGTAGTTGACACCATTCAAAAATTAATTTCCACAATGGCACACCTTTTGATTTTTTGTGGCAGAAGCAACACAATGAATGGTGTCCAATGCCATAGTTGCTAAAAGCATAGACATTACTAGAATTGTAGTCAAATGTTTAGATGATCTAACTTGTCTAAAGAACATGATCTCAACATCAAATTAGTTTGTGTATTATATTATGAGCCCTATAGAACTTACATAATAATGAAACATATTCATTAATTTAAACACTAATAATATGGAGTCCATAATGTGACTTCACTCTTAATAAACATGACTACATATGCTTTTCACTTTATCCCTTCATATGCATAAATATAATGCAAGGATATAGTTTTGATCATAAATAGTATAAATATTATATTAAATTATATATATATATATATATATATTATAATTATTACAATAATAATATACTAATATAATTAAATATTTATATAAATATTGTAAAATTTTATATATATTTAGAAAATCCACTAAATATAAATAGGAAGAAACAAATTATTAGGACCAATAATCATCATTAACTCAACCCTTATAACAATATATTATGTGTAAATTGTAGCCTATCCAATACCAACAACAAATAATAATAACATGCACATGGAAGATGACAATAGTGAAGGAAGTGTTCTTTCTATGTGGAAAGTGGGAGGAGACTAGCAAAGGTGCTTATAGTATTTATACCTTTCACCTTCTAATTCTAGTCAATTTTGTGTCTCCTATAGTTATATCAAATCGTAATTTACTATTGTCCCCTCAACTAGGAAAAAGTAAGCCTATATTTACTTGTATTTCCCAAATATCAATAATGCCTCATAGGGGAGAGGACCCAGTAGCTGAGCACCCTAACTTCACACCTCTCAAAATCATACATGGCAATTTTAAATCACTCCAAAAATTTACAGTAGCTTACTTTGCAAGGCCCCTACTTATAACTAAGGTTTCAGGGTCACATCATCAAATATGATGCCACATCAACATACTTTTTGTCGAGATGTCAAATAGTTCCCCCAAAAAAGGGTGGAAGTTAATAGGTGTACATTACGTCATGTTTTGTTGGTGCGTTGATGTGGCATCACATGATTGGTTGCTTTTTAGATCTAAAGGGCACATTTCATTCAATTATTAGTACTTATAGTCAACACTAACAACCTTAAAGTCACAATTACTAGTGTTGAACTTTTAAAAATATTGGGCCTTAAATGCACAAATACTATCTCACTCAGGTATTGGGTCTTTTCCCCTAATACCCCACTTGGTTTGACTCACTTTCTTGTAGATAAAGTTCCAAAGAATTCAAGTCAACAACAAATGAAGTTTATTATTCTAACTAGGAACTTAATTTGTAGTGGTTATTTTGACGATATACAATACATATACTTTACAATATTCAACTAAACAAAAACTCTAATTTTATTTATTCTACATTACAAAAATTTTTGATGTGAATTTTAATTATAAATTTGCAACAATAATAATCATGTTAACCATTAAAATATACATTCAATACTAATAATTCAAAAATATCCATTTCATGATATATTCAATCTTCTATGTAATACCAGGTATTAAAATGTTTTTCAATCTTCTATGTAATACCAAGTATTAAAATGTTTTTTTTCAAATTCCCATAAAACTTAAACCAGGTACCTCATTCTTATAATATAAAGATAAACAAGAATTAAGAGTTATTTTATTTTACTTCAAAAATTATTTTATTTATTTACATTATTTACTCTATTTTAATTTGAAGAGCTATTTTTATTTACTTAAGAGTTATTTTATAGTTTTATTTATTTTTAAATATATGTTCATTGTGTTTTAGTTTTTATATACATGGTCATGACATGACACTTTGTGCCTTGTTGCCACTCTAGAACACCTCTTGATATAATAAAATAATTCTTAACTAAAAATTAAAATTTATGTATCCATGTATATATGTAGTAAATAAAATAATACTAAATTAAAATAAAATAACTCTTAAGTAAATAAAATAGATTGAAATTGATATTTCTTGACTTTTTTTAGATAGATATATTTAAGATATTTATAAGTAATACTTAAACTCTCCCATTTGACAACATGTTGTCTTTTCTTCATATTTCATCATATTGTAGTTTTCCCAATCAAAATATTAATTCCATGCTTCCAACATAATCCATGCACCCCATCGTTATACTTCTATCTTTTTAATTTATTTATTTTAATTTCTACTTAAATGTTGAATGAAACCTCCTTAATTTATAATTATACTGACCAAATAGTATTTAATCTCGTAGAGATCCAAGGCTATATTCAGGAACAAGTCTTAAGTAAGGATCTCTTAACTCAACATTCTAAATTCTAGAAAGAATTAGAAAAAATGAGCTTTAGGAGGAAATCACCTGTCGACAAAAATCTCGAGCTAAATGGTTATAGGTAGGGGACAAGAATTCTTATTTTTTCCACCACTCTATTGTGGTGCAAAAACATGTTAATGCTTTCAAGGAAATTCAAAGAGAGGATGGGTCTAGGATTGAATTCATTCAAGATATACAATTAGAGGTTGTTTCTCACTTTTCTGAATTGTTCAAAGCCCCCATTGATTTCTCTGTTGATAATAGATGTATCATTTTGTACTATATTCCTAGACTTATCTCCCCTCAGAATAATTCCTCAATGGCCCTATTTCCATGGATGAGCTAGAGCAAGTGGTTTTTATGATGAAAAAGGGATAAAACCCTAGGTTCAGATGGATTTCCTATTAAGCTCTTTCAATCATTTTGGGATATTATCAAAGATGACATTTTGGAGGCACCTCCAAACAAATGTTAAAATCTCTTAATAAGTCTTTTCTAGCTTTGATACCTAAGAAAGTTCATATTGTAAGTTTTTTTGACGTTCGATCATAACACTCTACAATACTATCTATAAGTTTTTTTTCTAAAACTATTATTGAGAAGTTGAAGTGACTCCTTCCTTTTATTATTTATCCATAACAAGGGGTTTGCTCAAGGATGCCAAATCCTTGATGGTAATGTTATTTCCCAAGAAGCTATTCACTCTATGCAAGTTAATAAGAAAATTTCCATGTTCACAAACTTGATCTTTCTAAGGCTTATGACAAAGTCTACTGGAAATTTCTAGAAGTTATTATGCACCTTTGGTTTTGATGATAATTGGATTCAATGGTTCATGACTTGTCATACCTCTCCTTCTTGTCTCGTGATTATAAATGGTTCTTCTGCTACTATTTTTCGTTCTAATAGAGGCTTGCATTGAGGAGATCCTCTCTCCATATCTCTTCTCATTCTAGTGGAAGGACTTGGTAGGTTTTTAAAGCACCTCAAATGTTTTGGATCTATTTTTGGCTTTCACATTATGCATGGTATGGATCCACTTACCCATCTTTAATATGTGGATGACACTTGTTTGATGGGCAATGCCACTCTTGAGGAAGCTATTGATCTTAGGTGAACTCTTGACATTTATATTAGTGCATTTGATCAATTCTTGAATGAAGAAAAGTCATAGGATTTCTTGTTCCATATAGACCTTCATCTTCAGGAATATATTTCTAATATTCTTCGTTTCTATGTTTGTGCTCCTCCTTTCAAATATTTGTACCTATCCTTATTTATCCTACTTTCCTTGGGAAAAAAATTAGAATGTTATCTTGGATTTTGTTCAGTGTCATATCAGTCATTGGATGCATTTATACTTCTCTTTGGATAGTTGTATAGTCCTTCTTAAAGATGTGATTCAAGCTCTCTCGATTTATAGATTCATGGCTCTTACGCTTCCAAAAGGCATTCTTCATGATTTGGATTGCAAGATGAGAAAGTTTATTTGGGAAGGAAATTCAAAGAAAAAGAAATGACATTTGGTTAACTAGGATAAAATTTGTTATCCTTTAGAGAGAGGTAGATTAAGGATGAGATCTTCCCTCCTTAACAATATAGATCTTGTTGCCAAACTACATGGGAGATGGTGTGAGGAGGAACAAAATTTATGGGGGAGAATTTTTAAGCTCAAGTACCTAAATCTAGAGAATCATTCTTTTATTCCTAGGATGCCACCCCTTGGTAGGGGTTCTCAGATATGGAAAATAATGAAGTTGCGTAGTAATATAATTAAAGTTGGCCTTTTTATAATGTCCCCTTCTAGACTCTTGGTTAGTCCATCATAGAGTTCCTGTGGACTAGTAGTTTGTTTAGGGAACTGGAGTTAGTTTGGCCTTGGAGGTATTTGTCGATGGATGGAATGTGGTTAGGATTCAGTGGATCTAGTTGGCACCTTCTGAGTTGGCTCAGATTACTCTTGGTCATTACTTACTATTTTTAGTAAGTTTGAGGTTAGTGTCAGTTCGGCATTTTCAAAGTGGTATCAAATTCATCTCGTCGAGGGCTTTTCGGTGAGCTATAGATCACTTCATTCCGACACTGTCTTCATATTTATTTTAAAGTCAAAAATTTATTAATGTTATATTTAATATGGACTTTATAATATTTGGGGAAAAATGACTAATGAGAAAATGAAGACATAACTTAAAGTTGTGACCTTGGGTGCCCCATCCCTAGGGAAATAAAGTTGTTTTTAAAATGTAAATTCCCTCCTAAAAGCCCAACGCCTATCCTGGAGGGAGATAAAAGGTGAAATTAGAGCTCATTTGTATTATGCTTGCTTTATGATATTTTCTCTTTGGAGTTCTTCTAGGGTTTGAGGGTTTGAGCATTCAAACTAGGATTTTGGAGATTGAAACCTCCATTAGTGACGACATTCTACAGGTGTACAATACCACCCAAAGGTGCCTTTGATGATGGATACATCTAGTATTCATTCTTGGGCTTCATTGGAGTCCATTTGATAAAGATTTTGAAGAGTTGTTGCTATATCTTTCATAGATTGTTGGTGATCAACTAATTTCTTTGGAGGACTTTAGATTTGAAGGGGGTTTGAGGAGACTTTGTGACTATTGAGTGATTTCTTTGCTGGTTATACTTCTTTGGAGCAGGCCGTACCACATGGTGTGAGATTCGTGGGATTTTTGGACCTACTTTTACTTGTTTCTTGGTCGCCTTAGGGAAGACATCTACTGTAGGTCGAATTAGTGGTGATTGAGACTAGTTTTTGAGTTATTATTTCTAATATACCTTGCTCTAGCCAGCTGCACCTTCCACAGTGGGAGGTGGGACTTTGTTGCAGCCTTTCATCCTTGTTTACAACCAATGCTATCACTAGCTGAGGTGTTTGGGAGGCTTGTTTATTGTTAAAACAATTTGTAATGCAAATACATTCATTTCTAGGAGATTTAGAGTGATTCTATGAGCTTCATTTGGCTGGTGCCATTCCATCATATGTATCAAGTTCCAAATCTGCACATGGGTATGTCATAGAAATTAATATTTGGTTGTTTTACTATCTAGGTAGTCGATAGTTTCTTCATATCGCTTATACATTTTCTAGGTTTCTGTTATATGCAATATATTGTATGCTTCAGCAACACATCTATAGGAAAACTAAAAACCCCTTCTGCATTCTTCTGTGTAGTCTAAAAGATCACAAAAAAATTAAATAGAAATAACACATAAAAAGACTATAAAAATATGCAAACAGGTACGACACATTATAGTGGTATCAGAGCTAAGATCTTGCCATCCTGTGAGGTTGAAAACAAACATGCAGAAGTGAGAATGAGACATGCAGCCAGGAGCTAATAGATATTATAATAGACAGAGACAAGGTACAAGAACTCTACCAAGAACACAGATTCCACAGTTGGTAGAACTAGAGAATCCAGTGCCACAAACATATCCATTTGATACATATACAGAGATTCTAGCTACTGAGGAACAACCAGTGGTATTTTATAGTGAGGAAGATCTTGAGATTCCAAGAACAGATCCCTTTTTTGGTGTACTTCCAGAACATCTAGAAGATATGGGAGACAGGGAAATAGGAGAGCCTAGCACAAGAGATATTCTCAATGACTTGGCACGAGGACATCATCAGATTATTGCTAGCATGGACAGGTCCTAGTTGGCACTCACACAACTTTTTGGCCAATTATTTCCTGAGTTGGATGAGGATGAGGATAACGGAGATCAGAATAGAAACTGGAATGACAGGAACCGAGACAGGAATAGAGATAGGAATGACAAGAATAGGGAGGATAGACAGAGATCGAGGTAATGGAGAATGAAATGGTGACAGAAATAATGGGGATAGAAACAAACATAAGGATCATGATGGAGAGGCTTCGGTGAATAACTGAGGTGCTACACAGCTCACAACTGTAGATAGACTAGGCATTCCTATCTTTATACCTAGGGATGAGATGCCTGAATGTGATGCTACACAAGTGGAATTCCAGAATGAGATTTTTAGAGATTGGCAGGCTTCTAGTGTGGAGTTTCGGGTAGAGATGACCTTTAGAGATTACTCAGATCTCAGGATGAGGCATAGACCCCAAGGTGGTAACAGGCAACAGAATAATGAGCTATAGAAGAAAGTCAGTAAGATGACTTTACCCTACTTTGATGGTTTAGGAAAAACTTCAGCAAGAGCTTGGGTCCAAAAGTTGGACAGTTATCTACAGATTAGCCCCATGCCAAAGACTGATGCCATCACATATGCAACCTTACACTTGGAGGGAAGTGTACACAAGTGGTGGAGTAATGGGAAGGTAACTCTGGGACATGACCAGATCACATCTTATGTTGAGTTCATAGCCAGACTCATAGATAGGTTCGATAAGAAGGACCCTAAGTTGCAGTTCAAGGAGTTGGCACAGTTAAGATAGAGTGGATCAGTGGACTCGTACATTTTAGAGTTCCAGGATCTTTTGGTCATGGTTTTAGACATATCAAAGAGGAGTTGATCATGCTCTTTGTTGATGGGTTGTCTGATCCTCTACGAGGATGGGTGAAGGTTTTGGACCCTATGTCATTACAGGAGGCCATGAAGAAGGCCCTTGGTATGGAGTCTTCCACATGGAGAAGTAAATTTTAGAATAAGAACTTTCATCATAGGAGGGATAAGGAGAGAGATAGGAGACCTTTCCATAGGGACTCAGGACACCAACCGCAGAAGAATTATTCCAGACTAGACAGTGACTAGTTGAATGATCTTAGGAGGAAGAAACTTTGTTTTCACTGTAGAGAGCCTTGGGATCCTAAGCACAAGTGTGCTGCCCAAGGAAAGGCAAAATAGATTGAATACTTCTCAGCAGATGAGTCTGTGGAGTCAGAGGCACAATCAGAGCAACATACATAAGACAATGATTCAGGGTTTGATGTTGCATCTAAAGCATTAGATAAGGATGAGGATACCTCTCTACCTACAACCCATATCTCAAGTATTAAGAGAGAAGGTTCATTCAGGATCCGAAGAGTGTTGGGTGGACAGAGATGCATTACACTGATGGATATAGGTGCCACTCATAACTTCATTGACGAGGGCTTGGTTGCAAAGAGGGGACTAAAGACAGAGGAGTTTGAGGGGTTTAAGGTGAAGGTAGCCAATGGGTTCATACTCACTTGCACGAGTAGGATACCCAATTTGAATATCCAGCTAAACAATTACACTTGCCAGTCAGAATTCTATGTTGTTAGCATGGGTGACATGGATGTTGTGCTGGGTATGAAATGGTTACATGAGATAGGTGAGTTCACTCTCAACTTGAGGATGATGGAGATGAAGTTTTAGGTGAACAGATTTAGACATGTGCTCAGGGGCATTTTAGATGGTGGATTGAGAGTTGTTTTTCTCAAGCGGATGGAGAGATTGATTCACCATGATCAAGTGCAGTGGGTAGCAGAGGTGATGGTGATGTTTGCAGTATCAGAGTAGCAGAAGCGCGAGTATCCACTTGACATACAGGCTCTTCTAACTAAACACACCAAAGTGTTTAGTGATATTCCACCAGGCAGACCCCCCGATAGGGGAATCGAGCATGTGATCGAGTTGGTGGAGGGTGCAAAGCCAGTGATCACTACACCATATAGGCACCTGAAAAGATATAAGGATGAGATCGAGAAAGCTGTCAAAGAGCTTCTTGAGATGGGTCATATCAGCTCAAGCAAGAGCCCAGTTGTATCATTAGTGGTTCTTGTGAAGAAAAAGGATGGGACCCTCAGAATGTGCATTGATTATAGGGAACTCAATAAGAAAATAATCAAGAATAGGTACCCCATACCCAGGATAGATGAGTTGATTGATGAGCTACATGGGGCCTGTTACTTCTCCAAGATAGACTTGAGATCCAGGTACCATCAGATTCAGGTCAGAGATGAGGATGTGGAGAAGACAACATTCCGGTGTCACTATGGTTACTTTGAGTTCCTAGTCATGCCATTCGGTTTGACTAATATGCCAACCACCTTCTAGTCTTGCATGAACAGAGTTTTCTGTGAGAAGTTGAGGAGGTTTGTTCTAATATTCTTTGATGATATTTTGATTTACAACAAGATGTGGGAAGAGCACTTGAAACACATTGACATTGTGCTGAGCATTTTGGAGAGAGAGTCTTTATATGCTAAGATGTCAAAGTGTGAGTTTGGGATGACTGATTTGTTATACTTGGGTCACATTATTAGTGCTGGCAGTGTGAAGGTAGACCCATAGAAGATTCAGGGAATTATGGACTGGCCGCCTCCAAAGAATCTCACTTAGCTGAAGGGATTCCTTGGTCTATGTGGATATTACCATAGGTTCGTGAAGGGGTTTTCTCAGTAAGTTGCACCCCTCACCGATTTGACTTGTAAGGATGCTTTTAGTTGGGCAGGGGGTATATAGGAGTGCTTTGACAAATTTAAACAGATTATGAGTACATGCTCTGTATTGGCCATACCAGATTTCAGTAAACCTTTCAAGTTGCAGTGTGATGCCTCAGAAGAAGGCATTGGTGCAGTAATTATGCAAGATAAGCACCCCATAGCATTTGAGAGTAGGAAGTTGAGGGGTGTGGAATGCAACTATAGCATTTATGACAAGGATATGTTAGCCATAATGCATGCATTGGCTAAATTTAGACAGTATTTGGTGGGCAACAATTTTGTAGTCAAGACCAATCATAACAGTCTGAAGCACTTCCAAGGTTGAACAGAAAGATTTGAATGAGAAGCAACAGAAGTGGGTCAGTAAGCTACATGCCTATGACTTTGATATTGTTTATGTCAAAGGAAAGAAAAATGTTGTTGTCGATGCTTTATCCACGAGGCCCCATTTGTGTGCACTAGGTGCCATTGCAGATGATTGGAGGGAGATGCTATCTGCTAAATATGCTAAGGATACATGGGCTACTGGAATAATTCATGGCACCATCAAAGATGACAAGTACACAGTGGTAAATGATTTAATCATTTACAAGGACAGGATCTTCTTGGTGTCAGGTTCACAAATGAAGTAGAAATTTTTGAGGACATTCCATGATTTGCCTATGGCCGGACATCCAGGATACTTCAAAACTTATAGATAGGTCAGGAAGAGTTCACCTAGAAGGGCCTCAAGACTAAGGTGATGTAATATGTGAGAGAGTGACGGATATGCTAGCAGAATAAGCAGGAGCACTCATTTCCAGGAGGTTTATTCCAGCCCCTACCCATTCCTGAGAGGAAGTGGGATAGCATTTCTATGGACTTTATCACAAGTTTACCAAAAATCCAAGGTAGGGATTGCATTTTCATGGTAGTGGACAGATTGACAAAGTATGCACACTTCTTTGCCATCACTACCACTTTCACTGTAGCACAGGTTGCAAAATTATTCTTTCGTGAGGTACTTCGACTCCATGGGTTGCCACGGAACATTGTCAGTGATAGGGACAACAGGTTCCTCAGTAATTTTTGGCAGGGGCTCTTCAGGTTGATAGGGACGGAGCTCACACCCAGTACGAGTTACCACCCCCAGACAAACGGTCAGACAGAGATAGTTAACAAATGGGTGGAAGGATACCTCTGAAACTATGTTTTAGGGCAGCAAAAGGCATGGGTTAAGTGACTTCACATGGGGGAGTACTGTTACAAAATTCCACTTACCACATGTCCATTTAGATGTCACCCTTCATGGCATTATACGGGTATGAGGCACAGAGCTTTGTTGATTTACTGTTTGGTGATAGCAGAGTGCCTAAGGCCAAAGACCTTCTTCAGGAGAGTCAGGACATCATGAGGTCTTTGAAGGAGAATTTACAGAAGGCTCAGAATCAACAAAAGTAGTATGTAGATCAGCAGAGAACTGAGCGATCTTTTGAGGTTGGTGACATGGTATACCTCATGTTGCAGCCCTATAGGCAATCCACTCTCAAGAAGAGTGGAGCAGAGAAGTTGAAGCCACGGTATTGTGGACCTTTCACGATCTCCAAGAGGATTGGAGAAGTGGCTTATGAGTTGGAAATTCCAGCAGGTAGCAGGGTACATAATGTGTTCCATGTATCTCACCTCAAGAAGGCGTTGGGGCATAATGTGACACCATCATCCAAGTTGCCTCCTCTTGATGAAGAGGGGAAGTTGATATTGGTACCTGAAGCCATAATTGACACCGGGGAACATAATTTGAGGAGAAGGATTATCAGAGAGTACCTGGTTAAATGGAAGAACTTGCCAGTAGAGGATGCTACTTGGGAGAGTGAGCAGATATTGGAGCATCCTGATCTGAGATTGCTTGAGGCAAGCAATCTTAAGGAGGGCAGAATGTAATGTCCCCTTCTAGACTCTTGGTTAGTCCATCATAGAGTTCCTGTGGACTAGCAGTTTGGTTAGGGAACTAGAGTTAGTTTGGACTTGGAGGTATTTGTCGATGGATGGAATGTGGTTCAAATTCAGTGGATCTAGTTGGCACCTTCTGAGTTGGCTCAGATTGCTCTTGGTTGTTACTATTTTTAGTAAGTTCGGGGTAAGTGTCGATTTGACATTTTCAAAGTGGCATCAGATTCATCTCGTCGAGGGCTTTCCAGTGAGCTATAGATCACTTCATTCCAACACCATCTTCATATTTATTTTAAAGTCTGAATTTATTAATGTTATATTTAATATGGACTTTATAATATTTGGGGAAAAGTGACTAATGAGAAAATGAAGACATAACTTAAAGTTGTGACCTTGGGCGCCCCATCCCTAGGGAAATAAAGTTGTTTTTAAAATGTAAATTCCCTCCTAAAAGCCCAACGCCTATCTTGGAGGGAGATAAAAGGTGAAATTAGAGCTCATTTGTATTATGCTTACTTTATAATATTTTCTCTTTGAAGTTTTCCTAGGGTTTGAGGGTTTGAGCATTCGAATCAGGCTTTTGGAGATGAAAACCTCCATTAGTGAGAACATTCTACAGGTGTGTAATACCACCCAAGGGTGCCTTTGATGATGGATACATCCAGTATTCATTCTTATGCTTCATTAGAGTCCATTTGATAAAGATTTCAAAGAGTTGTTGCTATATCTTTCGTACATTGTTGGTGATCAGCTAATTGCTTTGGAGGACTTCAGATTTGAAGGGGGTTTGAAGAGACTTTGTTACTATTGAGTGATTTCTTTGCTGGTTGTACCCCTTTGGAGCAGGCCACACCACATGGTGTGAGATTTGTGGGATTTTTGGAGCTGTTTTTACTTGTTTCTTGGTTGCCTTGGGGAAGACATTTGTTGCAAGTCAAATTAGTGGTGATTAAGACTAGTTTTTGATTTGTTATTGCTGATATACCTTGCTCCAGCCAACCGTACCTTCCAAAGTGGGATGTGGGACTTTGTTGCAGCCAGTCATCCTTGTTTGTAGCCAATGCTATCACTAGCTGAGGCATTGGGAGGCTTGTTTATTGTTAAAACAATTTGTAATGCAAATACATTCATTTCTAGGAGATTCAGAGTGATTCTGTGAGCTTTATTTGGTTGGGACAATTCCAACATATGTATCAAGTTCCAAATCTACACATGGGTATGTCATAGAAATTAATATTTGGCTATTTTACTATCTGGGTAGTCGATAGTTTCTTCATATCTCTTGTACATTTTCTGGGTTTCTATTATATGCAATATATTGTATGCTTTAGCAACACATCTGCAAGAAAACTGAAAACCCCTTCTACATTCTTCTATCTAGTCTGAAAGATCACAAAAAAATTAAATAAAAATAACACATAAAAAAACTTTTAAAATATACAAATAGGTATGACACATTACACTTTTCTGGATTGTGGGTACGGGTGGCCTTACTCTTTTTTGTGATGATGTGTGACCAACACAACCCTATTTGTGTGTAACTCTATGATCTCCAAGTAAATTAAAATATAAATGTGTTGAAGTTTGCTAGAGTTATGTTTCTAATTTTTCAGTATGAGGTCATATAGGATGGTGTGAGTTGAAATGGAAACCTAGAGATCTTTGGCCAGGTCAACAATTCCCTCTTCTCATTGACCAATTAGCTCATTTTTTACATCCTAAAATGTCTCTTTAGATAGACATTTATATATCCTTGGATAGGGTTTGAAAGGTTTTGGGATCTACATGATGGAAAACTGATTATAAAACTCCTTTGATAGAAAATCTAGAAGTTAAGAACTCTAAGATTTGGAGAAGTGTCTGACATCCTAAATATTGGCTAAAGGTTAATGCTTTCATGTGGCTTGCATCTTTAGATACATTTTTTCATCATTATAATCTCCCAAAACTTGGGGTAGTTGGTTCAAATAGATGTATCCTCTTCCTTTAAGATGAAGAGACTAGAAAACATCTTCTTTTCCTTTGCCACTTTCCTTCATTGTTTATGGTGTGATTTATTGGGAATTTCATGGAATGGTTATGATTTTATCTAGGACTCTTATGAATCAACCACAACCCTCTTTGAAGCTAAAGATCCTTAATTTGTTGCATGATATTGGTCCTAGTCTAATTTATTGGAATATTTGGTGGAAACACAATCAACAGATTTTCAATGGTACAACTAGGTTCAGTCAAGTTTGGGGTAGAACTATGGCCAATCTGAAAGAAACTTGTCAAGTTTGGATTCAAGATTATTAAGAGAGTTTTTGGTGGAAATTCAAAGTTTTGATGAGACTTGGTTTTCCTATGGTTTATGACTCTTCTGGCTCTCCCAATAATAACCCTTAGGAATATCAACTTACTAAATAGGAAGGCACTCCTCTATGATTGGTTAAAATTAATGTTTATGGAGCTTTAAAAGACAATCCTAGAAATGCTGGCATCAGAGGTGTTTGTCATGACCATAATTTGGCAGGGTTAAGTTTTGGTTTGTTGGTATTCTTGGTGTTGGTTCTAATAATTTTTCTAAGGCTATGGCTATTCACCAAGCTCTTTTAGAAGCTAAGTTAAAGCATTGTACTAATATTATTTTAGAATCTAACTCTAAAATCCTGATTGATCACTTCAAAAGAAAGTCTTCCTCTCATTTCCAATAGTGATATTAGAATGAATGTAATAAATACATCAACATCCTCATTTATGATTTCAACATTTTAAAGTGGAACCATACTAAAAGAGAAGGAAATTAGGTTGTTAATTTTTTAGCTAAATCAACTTCTAAGTTCTAACTAAAATGACATCAAGGTTTATACTAGAAATAATTAGGATTTCCCTATCTGTGACTTGAGTAGAGACTTTAGTGTTCTTGTGTATGTTGACTACACTACCTCTTTAGATTCTTGATTCTTGCCAATGCGCTTCTTGGTGGTGTGCTAGCTCTTGTGGTGTTCTTCTTGTTTATTCCCCTATAACATTATTATTCCTATTAGTTTTAAGTGGTTTTCATATTGCTCTAGTTTTTTTAACATAAATAAAAACATTACTTCTGACGCTAAGAACATGCACAATATTTAGGGGAGCAAGTGCTTATGCCCTATATATGGGGTTTGGAGGGTTCCTCCTCTTTTGTTGATTGTCTATTTTCAATCCATTTGGATTTTCTTGATTTTTTGGAATTGGTGTGCCATGACTCTTTTTAAGACTAGCAGATCTACTTTGTAATATGTTGTTGTTTTAATATATATTCTTTGCCTTTATTTTAAAAACACATTATATTATAATGCTTTTGACAAAAAAATATGTTATAATGATAAAAAAAAATTACATATTTTTTTACCAAACATATTATAACACAATTTCATGGACTATAGAAATATCTTGTCTCTAAACTACAATATTACAAGTGTTGTTTCTATGTTTCTTACCAATGCTTATTTTTCTAGTCTTTTCTTGTGACATTCTCGACATTCTTCTATGGTATTGTAATGTTGGGCATCAAAAAAATTTCCCTGCTTTAGATTAAGATGGATGTTGTAACTATCCTTTAGGTACTTGGCCATGCGGTCTAGCAATGTGATTGATGCTATTCATGCAATTGTTCATTGTAATGTTTTTGATTTTGCTTATTTTAATATAAAAAATATATAACATTACATAGTGCATTTGAGATTACATGACTTGATGATTTATAAAATTATAGAACTATTATTTTGTTATTTTAGAGAATAAAGTCATAAATCTATATAATAGATACAGTGCAAATAAATCGAAAACAATAATAGAATAATATAAAAAAATTATAATATACAATATTTTTCCTTTTACTCAATCCTTTTGTGTTTGTTGATATTAATAAACATGTGGAAAGTGGTTTTACACATTGCATGAATCATGCAAAAAATAAATACTAGTGCCATGAGCAAAAAGAGAAAAAACCCAAAATAACACTTAATTTTTTTCCCAAAAAGTTCATTCTCAATAGAAAAACTAAGCCCCATCCCAACTATTAAGCAAAGCCACCATTTAATATCAATTTGTGCTAAGCACAAAAAGTGTTAAAAGTATCACACATGATTTGACCATTATCATAGTGTAAAGGAAAATAGTGCATACCCTTCCCTTTTACTTTTTATTTTATATTTATTTTGGTTTTATTATAAATATATTATTTTAATATTTAATTTATTTTATTTGGTTCATAAATGATAAAACTTTTATTTTTATTATCTATTAATTTATTTTAGTTTCTAATGGTTGAGACTAGTAGTACAACTATTTGTATATTTTGAATTAGATTGTGATTGCGGTTTGTAGTGTTGTAATAATAGTATGTGTTTTGTAGTTGAATTTTTTTTCTTAGATCAAATATTTGTTTAATATTGATGTAGAAATACTTTTCATGAATTGATTAGTTGATATTGAGTTTGATTTAATATTTGTTTGGTTAGCATAGACTACAATGGAGTTTGCATTGGAGAATGTAGAAAATGTGAATTTTAGTCTAATATTGTTAATTCTTGAGTCTCTTTTTCATTTATTATAGAATTTTATGCTATTATTTTGTGATGACACAAATATATATGATGTAGAAACTTTTGGAGGTCATAACTTTTCATGGTGGTCCGTTTGAGGTGAAATTTGGTTGATTAAAAATCCCATCGAACTGGCAAGTTTGATAGGTCGCCATTTTGACACTTGTTCTAGGGCCTCAAAATGAGGTCTTAATGATTTTAAGATTTTTCCAAGTTATTTTTTAGAAAGTTGCTAAAATATGCCAAGTGTAATTTTTATTTTTGTATAAAATTGGTATTTATTTTTAGTTGGAGGAGGATGGAATGGAATGAGAAGGATAATTTGAAAATAGTTCTCAAAAATAATAATAGTGTTGAATCTTATACTGTGAAGTTTGGTTACATAATATATGAATATTTCATTTTACTATAATATAACATAAATATAAATACATTATAATGATAATCAATAATTTAAAAATTAAACAATCATTTTAATATGAATATTATACAATTTAATATATTAATATTTAATATTTATACAAAAAGAATATAATAGCCATTTATGAATTATAATATTGATATTTTTAAATATCAATAAAATAATATAATTAATACTATTTTTATAATAAAATTTATTATAACATAGTAAAACGAAATATATATTTGTTTATAAAAATGAAATATTAATATATTATAGTGAAGACTATTGTAGTATACTAAGTTCAATATAGAGGAGTTGTGGTGTTTGATTTTTTAGTGAGATATATATATTTTTAAACAAATTAAATAGTCCTCAATTTGTAAAACATGTAAATAATTATTTGTAAAACATGTAAATAATTAAACAAGAAGTTAAATAGTACAATAAACCAAAAAAAGTAAAATAGTACAAGTAAACAAGCATATAAGAACTCACAAAGTCTACAAACTTTTACACTTGAATTCTTAACTCTTATTCATAATAATTTGTTTTAAATAATCCTGCACAATGTCAACTGTTTTCTTGGATTATTTTCATTTTAAGTTAGCAATTTAGATTACTAGTACAAATATAACAATGCCAAAGTTAAAATTAAAGGATTATGTGTTCTATAGGAGTATAATATTTCAATATTTAATATTTATACACAAATATATATTAATATTTCATTTTACTATAATATAATATAAATATAAATATAATGATAATTCTACTAATTTGTATAATCAATAATTTAATATACATTCTATTATTACTATATAATTAATTATATGGTTTCATTAATATATAAAATATAAATTTATAAATAATATATACAATGAATCAAAATTCAATAATCACATTAATACATATATTAGAATTTTTGTTATGATATTTGCATAGAGGTAAAGAAAAAAATATTATTTGTTTAACATAAAAAAATTATTTGTTTAATAACTAAAAATCCTTGTAAGAATTTAGCCATTCAGAATTTAATTAAAATTTGTTTAACATGAAAAATAATACTCAATTGAAGCAATTAGCAAATAGTTTTTAATTGTAAAAAAATAATATTAATAGTTATATTACAATTTAAGAGATAATAATAGAATTATAATTTAAAAACCAATTAGCAAATAGTTTTTAAATGTAAAAAATTTGAGTTATTTCTTAAATTTTAATATAACAATAATATATTTACATCAATATAATATTTCAGTATTTAATATTTATACATAGAAATATATTAATATTTCATTTTACTATAATATAACATAAATATAAATCTGAAATTGCTTCTGAATTAACTGTGTGATAATTTTTACATCAACATTTCTAATTATACTCCATGATCCATCCTCAAGATGATAGTAAGAGAAGAGAGTGAAATAGATGATTATAGACCCAAAGCCAACTAAATAGAGGTGGGATAAGATAAACATAAGTCCGTTTCTAATCATACTCCATGATCCATCCTCAAGATGATAGTAAGAGAAGAGAGTGAAATAGATGATTGCAGACCCAAAGCCAACTAAATAGAGGAGGTGGGATAAGATAAACATAAGTCAAGGGAGAAGAATAAATGTGCAAATAAAAATAAAGGAAATAAAAAACTATAACACACACAAAAAAGAAGAAAAACAAAAAATTGAAAACAAGAGAGAAAGAAATAAAAGACGGTGAGAGCCAAAGAACTAGATGACACATAACAAAAAGCTAAAAAAGAGAAAGAATGAGAAAGGAGAGTAAAATAAGGACTCCCCTCAGATGAAAAAAAATAAGTTAGACCATGGAATGCCACCAAGGAAGATAAAATTTTTAGACAAAAAAATAAAAAAATCCCCTTGCATGATGAGTGCCTATATGCACAAATGTGCCCACCTATGCATACAAGCAAACCCCCGAAACTAACTACCTAAAAAGATAGCAAAGGAATGAAAAAGAACGAGAAGAAATACAATTCTTAAAGGGAAACAAGGGAAACAAGATGATAAGTAAAAAGAATTATCTTTCTTGGTGGCATTCCATGGTCTGACTGTTGATTATAAAACCAGTAGAGAAACGGAATAAAAATAGAAAAATAAAGAACAAAATAAGAGACATGAATTTACAGTGGTTCGGCAATTGCCTACATCCACTCTCAAGTAGGGAATATCTTATTCACCATTTCTTACATTATATTACAATACACAATACACAGCACCATATTTTTATACACCTTTAGCAGTTTATTGTAATTATTATTCTGGCAACATTCAACCAACGCCCAGCCTAGAATAGTAAAGGAATCATAAAAATGGAACGGTGGCAGAGTAATTGTAATGGTTGGGCTTCACCACCCAACAATCGCCCCCTGAAGGCCAACCAGTACAGCCATGCACCGCGACATTCTCTGTGCTTCCATTTTGAATCTTAGGTCACAACTAGACCTTGAGAAGATTTTAATTTTACCAGACTTTGTTCCAACACACTCTTAATGAGTCTTCTCCAAATCAAATCAGAGTCAAAAACATCTTCAAATACTACACTTTTAGACACAAGCTTTCTTGCCCACGGCTCCATTTGTGGACCAAAATATAATGAAGAATCACTGCTACTCCCAGCATCAACATCAAACAAATCTCCAATAGTCTGTCCTCTATCTGGATGAAGCGGCTCATCCACATCCATGGTCGAATCCATAGCTAAGCTCAGCTCTTGCTTGACCCTCTGAAGCTCTTTGGTATTCAACATCAAGGCAGCAATATCCATCAAATGTTGTCTTTCCACAGCTGCAGACTGGGACTTCCAAGCCATGTCCCTTTCTTTTGAAGCATCCTCATAAGCCTACTGCAGCTCAACGAGCTGGGCCAATCCATTCTCAAAAATCTCTTGGGCTCTCTTATCTGATTCTTCAAGCGTTGAAGTAGTTGTTAAGGTAATCTTTTTGGCCTCGTGGAGCCATTCCTTGCAGTGCAAAGCTGCCTGGGATTTCTCCTCCCCCGCAACAATAGTCTCCATGTCCACAACTCCACTATTCTGGGCATCGTTATTCTCAAATAACGCAGTCTCATCCAAAGCCTTGGCAAGGTCAACATCATCAGGCTCAGCACTATCTTTTGCAACCTTCGCACAATCATCTATGATGGGTTCTTTTACATTGTACCCAGTAGCCAAACAGGCCAGAGCTTCATCGATTTCCATTGGTAAAATTCCACATGCAATAGCAACAGTTGTTTCCTCACAAAATACTTTTAACTTCTTAGCTGTGGAACTAAAACCATAATTTCTCACCTTGCATTTCATGAAATTCTTTACGCGCTCCTTCCCCATTTTGCCCCTGACAGGAGCAACCAAATTAAATCTAACCTGTTTTCTTACCTCTGGCTGCATCTTGAAAAGAGAAACATCTTCACCGACCTCCTCATTCGAGGTTCAAACTGGGATCTCCGCTTGTACATCTTTTTCCTCATGAATGTTGAGACCCTGCTTCAACATCTTATGAATGCTGGAAGCAAATGTATTTGGATCATTGATGCGAAAGGCAGAAGTGAGAGAAACCATTTCATAAATGAGCAATACTAGGTCTTTTACAGACTTACCACTCTTATCTATCTCTGCCCTCTTCCGCAACTCCTCCATGATGGCTTTCCTATGTTGTGCATCACCTGTGCATTCAAGAAGTGCTCTAAACTCAATTTTAAGATCTAAAAACTCTTTTGGTACAGATGCAATTCCAAATTCATCATCCTTCTCCTCTTCAGCCGGATCCTCCTTATTTGTCCATCCATCCCACCAATGTACACGACGTTTCGTTTTAGCTTTCACATCAACATCTATTGCTGTTGTATTATCTATTTCTTTCTCTGATTCTTCTGGCATGTCAAAATCCTCACCTCTCAAATCTTGCAGAGGCTTTTCCCACACATACCTCACCTGGGCAGTGCTTGGGGAATCAAGATCAACATCACCCATAAGAACTTCAGTGGTAGGATCAACAGCCAAATAGACAGGAGATTCATCTACTTCCATTGGCATAATTTCATCTAGCTCCATGTCGCTGTCTGCAGCTCCCACTTCATCAAAACTCACTCTAGAGCCACACGACCAAGACATGACAGCTCAAACCCAATCATCCCAGTTGGGACTCTCTTCCATATCTACTTCGTCCATAGCTCTAAAAAATTCTTCCATGCCTCAAGCTTCTTCACCAAGTTTCTCCACCAGGCTCTGATACCAATTGTTGATTATAAAACCAGCAGAGAAACGAAATAAAAACAGAAAAATAAAGAACAAAATAAGAGACATGAATTTATAGTGGTTCGGCAATTGCCTACATCCACTCTCAAGCAGGGAATATCTTATTCACCATTTTTTACATTATATTACAATACACAATACACAGCACCATATTTTTATACACCTTCAGCAGTTTATTGTAATTATTATTCTGGCAACATTCAACCAACGCCCATCCTAGAATAGTAAAGGAATCATAAAAATGGAACGGTGGCAGAGTAATTGTAACGGTTGGGCTTCACCACCCAACACTGACTTATTATTTTTTCATCTGAGGGGAGTCCTTATTTTACTCTCCTTTCTCATTCTTTCTCTTTTTAGGCATTTTGTTATGTGTCATCTGGTTCTTTGGCTCTCACCGTCTTTTATTTCTTTCTCTCTTGTTTTCAATTTTTTGTTTTTCTTCTTTTTTTTTGTTTTTTTGTGTTTTATAGTTTTTTTTCTCTTCTTTTGACTTGCTTTTTTATTTCCTTTATTTTTACTTGCACATTTATCCCTGTCCCTCGACTTTAGTTTATCTTATCTCACCTCCTCTATTTAGTTGGCTCTGGGTCTACAATCATCTATTTCACTCTCTTCTCTTGCTACCATCCTGAGGATGGATCATGGAATATGATCGGAAAGTTGATGTAAAAATTATCACACAGTTAATCCAGAAATAATTTCAGATTTACTATTATGGACTGGAAAACTGATGTCTCTTATAAATATAAATATAATGATTAAATATAAATATATTGATAATTCTACTAATTTGTGTAATCAATAATTTAATATACATTCTATTATTAATATATAATTAATTATATAGTTTTATTAATATTTAAAATATTAAATTTATAAATAATTAAAATATTAAATTTATAAATAATATATACAATGAATCAAAATTAAATAATCACATTAATATGAATATTATATTAATATAGATATTATAATTTTTATTATAATATTATTATATTATTATTGGTTTAACATTAAAAAAATTATTTGTTTAATAACCAAATTTCCCCAAAAAATTTAGTCACTTAGAATTAAACAAGTTAATTCAATAATTTAATATACATACTTCCCCTGGACCTATTTTTCCCCTGTTTTTACTCAAAATAAATGATTTTCCAAATATTTTTTTGTTAAAATTCTCATATAGATAGAAAAAATTAAAATTTGTTTAACATAAAAAATAATACTCTATTTTGATTGATTTACTCCAAATAAATTAATCACGAGATAAAAATACTCATTGCAATAGTACTTAGGTACTAATAAATTATCTAAGGACCATTAAATTAGAAAGAATTATCAAAACATATTAATAAAGCATTATTTTCACTTCTGCATGAGTATCAACATTCATAAATGCAACACTAGGCACCTCTATTTTTTTTCCCCCGTGTCTTCGTCTTATCACATCAACAAATAAAGTTTAACCACCATAAAAAATATCAAATACATATGACTTTATTATAATAGAACCTCAAAAATATTTTCTTACACCAATATATTATAAAAACATAACAATTTCATACAATCCCAAAATTTTATATCTGTCAATTGAACTATAGAGCATAATCCCCATCTCTCTTCGATCTCCTGTGTCGGCTCTTATTAGTTTAAGTCTTATTATTTTTATTGATTTATTATTATTAAAATAGAGGCCCATGGTGTTTTTTTTAAACAAATTCTGATTTCATGGAAACCATGAATAACATAGATTTATGGTTTATGGTTTCTTGGCAACAAGTCTTCCCAGTTCCCACTAATATGATTTCTAATTAGATTATAAAAGATTTGTCTCACATTCTAATTATTTTAGACATTGTATGCATATTCAAATCAATACAAAGTACTCTGATTTGTGATGAAGGCACAGATTCACAATACCTGTAACGCATTTGACATGACACTTGCAATGAGTAGGTGACAGGAAGGCACAGGCCATGAGAGCCGGAGGAGCAGAGCACAACAATTGCTGCAGATCCACCATTCCAAGTAAAAGATACCAAGAGACTTGTCAATACAATACTGATAAGACAAAACCCATAAACAACTCAGCTCCATTGCCACGACATCCCTGTTCATGCACACAATACCCCATAATCAACAAATACTTAAGCCCAACATCTAGAGGTTTCATCTTGTGCTCTGTGAATTGAAAGCCCAAAATTTTTGATACCCAATATAATTTCCATACTTTCTGAAAAGGGAATTTGATACCCAGTAGCTTTTTCAGAACATTTGAAAAGGAATTTTAAGTTTTGGTAAGTGGTTTTGATACTGACAGTAGCATTTCCACAGCCCTTCTCATGAAAATTTTGATATGGAAATGTATTAACTATCTTAAACTGCAATGTAATCTTAGTTATCTGGTAATAGGTACTGACCAACTTTGTAATGATAAGTACATTGTACAGTTAAGAACTCTGTAACTCTCTGAGTCCATGGTACTTTGAAGAAATGGAGCAAATTCCTGCAAAGAGGGTACCAAGAATGCCCCCACAAGATTCGGAGGGATCTGGGGGCAGCTCCAGCATAAGCTTCCTTGAAGTTCATCAGTCTACTTACAAGAACAATGATAACAGTTTATTAGCTATTGATATGGAAGCGAGCTTTACCCCTTCTAAGAGAAGGAGAAGGCCAAGGAAGCACCCTCTGAGAAATGGTCCATTGGGTTATTCAGTGAGTGATGTGATAAGGAACAATGTTGTGGCTGAAGATGTTATGAATGCTGTTGTCAAGGTTTTTTGTGTTCACACAGAGCCAAACTTTTCTCTTCCATGGCAAAGTAAGTGCCAGTTCAGCTCAAACAGTAGTGGATTTATCATCAAGGGGCGCAGAGTGCTAACCAATGCTCACACAATAGAGCACCATACACAGGTGAAGCTGAAGAAAAGAGGGTCAGATTCTAAATACTTGGCTACAGTTGCTGCAATTGGTATAGAGTGTGACATTGCCATGTTAACTGTGAATGATGATGAGTTTTGGGAAGGAGCAGATTATTCTCCTGTGCAGTTTGGAGAACTACCGAGTTTGCAACATGCTGTTACTCTAGTGGGTTACCCAATTGGAGGTGACAGAGTTTGTGTAGACAGTGGAGTTGTATCAAGAATTGAAGTTCTTCCATATGTACATGGGACAGGCACAGAGCTACTAGGAGTGCAGATTCATGCTGCTGTAAATGCTGGGTTTTCAGGGGGGCCTGCTTTCAATAAAAATGGTGACTGTGTGGGAATAGCATTCCAATCAATGGAAGATGAAGGGAATATTGGCTATGTTATACCAACTCCTATAATCACACACTTCATCACAGATTATGAGCTCTCAGGAGTTTACACAGGATTCCCAACACTAGGAATAGAATATCAGAAGATGGATAATACTGACCTACGCATTGCAACGGGAATGAAGCCTAACGAGAAGGGTGTTAGAATAAAAAGAGTAGAGCCAACAGCCTCAGCAGCTAAGTTCCTTAGACCATCAGATATTTTGCTCTGTTTTGATGGAATTGATATTGCCAATGATGGAACTGTTCCTTTCAGGTGAAGCGCCAATGCCATCTTCTCAAATCCAACAGTTATGATCCTCTTTAGTCCTCTTTTAAGTTTGATTTTGGCTTCTTCAGTGAGGGTGTAGCCTAGCTATTTTAAAATATGAAACCTTTTAATAGCAATTTTTTCCCAATAAAAATAGGACAACCATTTATATTTTTTAGGCAGTGTAAAATTTTCATTCATTATTTCTGTTAAATAGATCTTTTGATGTTTAAGCAGAGATTTTTGTGTGTATTTAAATTTGTCTATTTTAGATGTTGTCTTCTGTTTTTATCTATACTGAGTGCAATATGATATATTAATATAAAAATTTAAATAATTATTTTCAAAAACATTACTAATTTATTTTACATCAACATGAAAAATTCATATCTACTACTATTCTAGATTTTCATTTTTATCCATTTTGGTCATTTGTGAACACTGAACATTGACACTTACATAATTATTTTCAAAAACATTACTAATTTATTTACATCAACATGAAAAATTCATGTGTACTACTATTCTAGATTTTCATTTTTATCCATTTTAGGCATTTGTAAACACTGAACATTAATACAATCTCTTTGTCAGGGATGGTGAGCGTATTTCTTTTAGCTACCTAGTTTCACAGAAATTCACTGGAGAGCAGGCCAGAATTAAAGTTCTTCGTGATAAGTCTGATCACTGTGAATATGACTTAGAGCTTTCAACACACAAGCACTTGGTTCCTGCAAGGATCAGTGATAAGCCCCCATCATATTATATCATTGCTGGCTTTATATTTTCAGCTGTCTCTGTGCCTTACCTTCGTTCTGAATATGGAAAGGATTATGACTACTATGCTCCAGTAAAACTCCTGGACAAGCTTTTGCATTCCATGGTACAGAGTGAAGATGATCAGCTGGTAGTGATTTCTCATGTTCTTATGGCAGATATAAATATTGGGTATGAGGATATTGTCAATACTCAGTTATTGGCTTTCAGTGGAGTGCAAGTAAGGAACCTGAAGCATCTTGCACACATGATAGAGAATTGTGAGGATGAATTTCTGCACTTTTCATTGGAATACCAACAGATTGTTGTTCTGGAAACAAAAGCTTCCAAGGCAGCAACCCCAAATATTCTTGCAAGAAATTGCATACCTTCTGCCATGTCTAATGATTTGGAAACATGAAACAGCTGGCAGAGTTGATAATCCTTATTTTTCAGAGAGAATATTTTGTATATATCACTGAAGCAATATCATATAGGCCGGTTGTAGCAAGACCATTTCCCTGTAATATATGTGCCTAAATAAGGCCGCAGATACTTATTGTCTATGTAATCTACCTTTAATTTAAAGAATGTCAATTTAAGTACGATTAACATTCCATCTTAAAAAAACCTTTATTCCCTCAAATTCTTATATTTGTAATGGTAGCTACTATATTTGTAATGTACTCCCTCAATTTCTAAACATAATTGAAATGGTGATATTTGCATGCCCATGCCAACTCAAACTAAATTTTAAGAATGTCTTTCATATAATCTCAAACTAAATTTTAAGAATGTCTTAATATAATCATATATAATTATGATTATATTAATATGTGGTACATAAGCATATTAATATGTGATATACTTTTTGTGTTTAGGTGATGTAGACATCTAAAACTGACCACATCCTCAATGATACACCTAACATCACTTTCGACACTTTCAACACCTTTCGACACCATCTTAATCCCATCCTAACCACATACATTGACTGTATCGAATAGACAAGGACATGTGAAGACCCTATGAATATCAAGCTATTGGTGCCATCCAATCAATAAAACAAAAACTCAAAAAAAAAAAATCAAAAATCAAAATTAAGAAAAAAGTAAAGAGAAAATCATTCGTCCAATGGTGAAAACCATTTCATAGCACCTTGGATAAGTGCCATGATGAAAACTCATTTATGGGTGTTATGTGTAAATCGATTGTTTATGTACCTTGCAATTAGGGGCAAGTTGTTTCATCTATCCATCCTACCCTCATCATGTCATCATAATCCATCATATCCACATATCATTGCCATCATTCCCCTCCATCCTCTCTGCTTGCCTTTAATTTTGATAAGGATTGAGGCACAATCTTGAAACATGCTTTGGCAATCTTTGATAGAGAAAATCCTTCACACATCTTGTTATAGCTTATGTAGTACACTATATCATTTAGTCTAACGTTCTAAAAGACATTTACAGAGTAGGGCATGTTATTGTTTGTGATGTAATCTATGAAGATCATATCTTGAACCCCTCCATCCATCTCCCACAAAGCTCCAATCCATCCCATCCACTATCGAAAATCCCTTAATCATCCCAAGGTGCTTCCACAATAATGGGTTACACTTTTTGGGACATCCTGATTTTTGTTGAAATCACATATTTTTAGAAAATATAATGATTTAAGCCTTGAAAGGTTCCATTTAAAGTATTTTAATTAAAGAGGGTTTGATCAAACCCCCTTAGATTCAAACCCCCTTGGATAGAACCCCTTTAGTTTTATACTATACCTATAACGGAGTCTCCTCTACATCCATCAAAATGCTGATAAAAAATCACTTTTGATTTACCTTTCAGGGGATAAATGAATTCATTTAAAATTTATGTTTTGTAAGTATGTAGTCCTTATTATAAGCTTCCCAAAAGTATAATTTTAAATATATTTAATTTTATTATTATATTTATTTTTTATTTCTTGTGAATGTAGGTTTTTTACCGAACATCAAGTTCTATGTTCTACACACATGGAAAATTAGTAAATTAGTGAATTTTTTTAAAAAATATTCATGCCCTAGGTATTGATGTCCTTGTTTCAACAAAAAAAATAAAATTGAATTTCGATACATACCGAAAAAGTTATGTTTTAAGGAATACGTCTATGTCTATATTATAATTTGTTTGACTTCAAAAATTAATTAAAAAAAATATTCAACAAAATATCATGAAATCAAATGCATACCCTATATATCGGTGTTACCAATCTAAATTCAAAAGAATCAGAATTTTATCCTTTGTAGAAAAAAAGTTATGTGCTACAGAATACACATCACTTTTAAAAAATATTGTTTACTATTAAAAACTAGTTATCAAAGGAAACACAAAATAATTTAACTCTAAATTATATATATAGAATCTACAAAGAAAATTTCACAAATCACAAGCTCGCATCATCTTCAAATTCCTAACGGTTTAGCTGCTATAGGTGTCAAAAAGTGAAGATTTAGTTCAAAATGTTGATTACAATGTCAAGTTTGTCCAAAAAGTGTAACCCATTATTGTGGGATGACCCCCCATCCAATCCTCCCTTCATCCTTGCCATAGACTTGGTTTTCCTTTGTCATTGGTTCCAAGAAAAATGCTACCCAAATACACGCCAATGCATTGATCCCAAGCAATCACAAGGCAATCCAATCCAAATACAAGCAATACTTGATCCACACTAATCTAACCCATCATCCAAAAGCTTCCATCAGTTTTGTTCCTAGTCTTGTTGCAAACCTTGATCTTCTATTATTAAATCATCATCATTGGGATATATCATTCCCAATCCATATCATTAATCAATCAATGATCATTAACTAGGGCAACTCATCCATATCATGATTAATCCACTTACATATTTTCTTGTCCCAAACACTATATTCAAAGTGATAATCATTGCAAAATATTGAGGACACAAATACAACTTGGTTTGTCATGTCATTTGCTAAAAGTACATGCTTTTCATCCAGTGGTATGTCATCTAGTGCCATTTCACATCCAGGAGGTCTTAATCATGATGGACTACTCCATGTGCCTCAAGTACATGAACATCACAAGAAAAATCATCAATTAATAATGCATCACAACCATTGTCAATAGGCACATCAAGAATATCAATAAAAAAATTATTATTAGTCCCAAAAGATTCCCTTGTTTCATCATTTATAAAAATGTCACATTTCTAATCTAAAAAAATAGTTTGTAGGCCATTAATTATGTTCACATGCAATAAGCTTTCACAATTATCAAAATGACTCAAACTCTAAATGTCATCAATTCCTAATTGAATGAAGGGCTCAAACTCTCTTGACTATAACAAACATTTACATTTGGCCTCATAATCATATTCAAACATACATACCTCGTCCATTTTTTAAGTTCTTACCACCAGATTAGCTATGTTCCCAATTGCAAATAGGTATTAGTGATCATCATTCACCAATTATGCATTGTCAACCTTATCTTCCAAATGTTACTGATTAGTTTTTCCTAATAATGCAACTTCTCATGCTGATAAAAAATTAGAACAATTAATCTTTGTATATTGATCAACATGGTGAACTCTATATATATCAGGTAAAGCAAGGTCTATGGGGCTAATTGAGTATCCAAGAACTAACATATATCCTTACTCAACTTTAGTATTAAGGCCATCATGTTTTTAGTTTCAATATTATTGATGTATGGAAAAGAACTTGAATGATCTTCACATAAAACTAATTCTTGACCTTTGTCATAGTTTTCAATTTCTTGCTCAATAGGTTGTCTTATGTCCACTAGTTGTAATGAACTTAGAATTTCATTCCCTTCATGATCATCAGCGAGCAAACAAGAATCATAAATTCAACAAGAATGTGCACTCTTGATATCATAATCAACATTGAAATTGGGCATCTCTTCATTATCACATTTGTTTACCTTATCATTAAGCATACTAGTTTCATTCAATTTTTCTCTTTAGATTGGTCTTTTCTTTCACTAACAACATGGCAATCAAAATATTCATTTGTTTCATCATTGGGCTCTAATTGCCATTTTGGAAAACATGTTTCTTGAAATTACATAACCAAATTAGAATCAACAATATTCAAATCAATTTCCTTTTTGTTAAGCACTTCGGAAGCTTTATTATATGGTAAAGGATCACAACCTTCAATATGTTCAATTTCACAATTAGGTGTGTTCTTAATGTCTAGAGGACTTTATCTCTTTCAATTCCAATATCATCCACTACCCAAAGAAAATCATGCCAATTAACCCCCTCATGTTGCTCAATGAAATTTGTAGGTTGAAAGGCATTAGCATTGGAATCATTAAGTTCACAAGATTGATCACTTTCAAGAGTAACATAGGAGTCATTAAGTCGTCATTTTTGTCCATTTTTTAGTTTCAACATTAAGATTCACTCCATTGTGATCAACTAAGATAACATGCAATATGTTACCCTCAATGTCCAAGTTTTTATGATCCTTTTCCTCTTGTCCTATAAGCTTATTTATTTTGATGGACTACAACAAATGTAAGTTTTTAATCTCTTGGTTATCATCAACATCATCCATACATTGGGTTTCATTTCCATCATGACCTTGCTCTATTTATTTTTAAAATTAACATTGATTTCTTCATCATTGGAAATCAAAGACTACATTCCTAAGTCTTCTTCATGTTTACCATCAAGAGTTGACCCAACTACTACACTTTTAACATCGAAGTTAGGGTTGTCATAACATGTTAGTAGGTCTGAATTTACTTCTTGTTATTCTTTATCCAATGATTGATCTCTTCCAATAGGCATATCACAACTGCTCTCATGAGTACTAAGGGAGAGGGGCCAATAGCCACACACCCTAACTTCGCGCACGTCAAGCACATAGCTAGACATGTCGAATTCTTACAATTTTTTTTGGGTTTCTTCATATGCGAGTGAAGAGCTTAAAGCTATTCTTTCAGCTTCTGGGCATTTATACATTCCCCTGTAGGACGCGTTATGTGCACATGGGTCGAAAAAGTGTCATTTCAACATGTCGCCCCATACATGCGCACCGATGTGCTGGTAACCGCTTGCCATGGCCCCCAAAAAAATTCCCAAGTTCACTAAAAAGGCAACACACTTGATCATTTTTATAATTAGGGTAGGTTATAAATATGTTTATGTGAGGGTAAAATGTGGATTAATCTATTAAGAATAATAAACCCAATACATCTATGAAATCTGAAGGAGAAAAGGAGATTAAATAAACAAGCAATGATACTTACAACCACTTTCACCTTGCATCTTCCATAGTTCGCCTATCTGTTCTTGAACTTGATGATGAAGCCCTCAGAAGTGTATGCTCCCTTGCTTGTTGAAGATGACAAGGACAAAATGGCTATGATACTTTACTTGTATTTGAAGATGAGCTTCAAACACAAATGTATGATGGATGATATGAAGTGCTTATGAAGATGGGGGTGCCAAAGGCGCGCTTGTGTTTCTGCAGCATAAGTTTGCTCAAACGATGGATATCAAATGAACAAGAAGAGGGTTGCATTTATAGAAATACGTGAGAGCAGATCAACAGTTGAGAAGAAATACACAGATCAAAGGTTGAGAATGGTTGAGGAATGTGCAACGAATGGAAAGAGGACAAGTGTCCAAGCTCCATCATGCAACAGGGGAGTTAACAAAATTGATTGAATAGTTAACAGAATGAACCAATCAGTTAAGTGAATTGATTGGGGAGTTGATTGAATTGATTGATCAGTTAACAGAATGAACCAATCAGTTAAGTGAATTGATTGGGGAGTTGACTGAATTGATTGATCAGTGAACTCGAATGATTAATTAGTTAACATATTTGATTGATGAGTTAACTGATTTTGACTAGAGGATAAATAGGACATGTGGGTGAGGGAATATTAGCTAATTAAATATTTAAAATATTTAATTACATGTGCAACATGGTGAGGTGGAAAGATGAGGTGGATTTATGAAATTAGGACCTAGGATAGAGTAATTTGGGAATTAATTAAATAATGTAGGATTATTTAATTATGTGAGACATTAGAAGAATTTAGGGAATTTAATTAAATAAATAATTTTATTTAATTATGGGATAATGAATCAATCAAATAAACTTAGAATATTTATTTAATTGACAGAAGAAAATAAGAATTAAGATAAATATAAAATATTTATTTAATTCAAGATGAGCCAATTTTAGGTGTATACAGTTTATTAACACCCCACCATTAATCACGTTGGTGGGGCCTTCAAACTTAACTGCCCCCTTCATACACATCCGGGTGCCCAACTGAGTGACAACATGCATCTTAACGTGTTTGCTTAGGCGCGGACATGAAACAACATTAAATCCATTCAATGTTCATTCGGGTCCGAATACATATTCCACTTTCCACCGAAAAGTTAATCATTTTACCGACTGCTTTCCCTATTCTCCACGGTGCGATTGACAAATGAGGGTTTGCTGGCTATCGCTCTCCATGCAGATACGTCTCCTCTCTGTGTAGGTAACGAGCAAACGTTAGACTCTCCATGTGATTTCAGCCTTGCGGTGTTTATACAATCGTTTATCTTTGTTTTTCTGTCATGCTACCTGTGATTTGGGTACTGCTATGTAATTTACTTTTGATTTTTTATTATTTTGTCTGAGGCAACCCTTGTCTTGTGATAATTTCACTGTACAGAAGAATATACTGTTGTAAAATGATGGTTTTTATGTTATACATACAAATGGGGTCATATATTTTTATGGGTATATACTTTTTAGTGTTCAATGTCAACAGTTAAGGGTTTCATTATTTTGTCTTGTGATAATTTCACTTTACAGAAGAATATACTGTTGTATAATGATGGTTTTTTGTTATACATACAAATGGGGTCGAATATTTTTATGGGTATATACTGTTTAGTGTTCATTGTGAACGGTTAAAGGTTTCATTATTTGTTCTTGTGATAATTTCACTGTACAGAAGAATATATTGTTATATAATGAGGGTTTTTTGTTATACATACAAATGGGTTCTTATATTTTTATGGGTATATATTTTTTAGGGTTCATTGTCCATGGTTAAGGGTTTCATTATTTTGTCTTGTAATAATTTCACTGTACAAAAGAATATGCTGTTATATAATGAGGGTTTTTTTGTTATACATACAAATAGGTTCTGATATTTTTATGGGTATATATTTTTTAGGGTTTATTGTCCACGGTTAAGGGTTTCATTATTTTGTCTTGTGATAATTTCACTGTACAGAATACTATACTTGTATACAATCATTTATCTTCTTTTTTCTCTCATGCTACCCGTGATTTGGGTACTGCTATGTAATTTACTTTCAATTTTTTATTATTTTGTTTGAGGCAACCCTTGTCTTGTGATAATTTCACTGTACAGAAGAATATACTATTATATAATGATGGTTTTTTGTTATACATACAAATGGGGTCGTATATTTTTATGGGTATATACTTTTTAGTGTTCATTGTCAATGGTTAAAGGTTTCATTATTTTGTCTTGTGATAATTTCACTTTACAGAAGAATATACTATTATATAGTGATGGTTTTTTGTTATACATACAAATGGGGTCGTATATTTTTATGGGTATATACTTTTTAGTGTTCATTGTCAACGGTTAAGGGTTTCATTATTTTGTCTTGTGATAATTTAGACTGTTATATAATGAGGGTTTTTTTTTTATATACATACAAATGGCTTCGTATATTTGCATGGGTATGTATTTTTGAGGGTTCATTGTGACTGATTAAGGTTGTCATTATTTTTTAGGGTTCATTGTCAACATATCTGATACTGATTATACATATGTATACATATCTGTATACACATCTAGAAATACTTTCCATCACACCGTTGAGAACAGGGAAAGTAGTCAGTAAAATGATTAACTTTTCAGTGGAAAGTGGAATATGTATTCGGACCCGAATGAACATTGAATGGATTTAATGTTGTTTCCCGTCTGTGCCTAAGCAAACACATTAAGATGCATGTTGTCCCATAAATCATGTCTGTTCAATCATTCAATAGATTAAATCATGTTTGTTAATGTAATATATATATAGTTGGTTCAGAAGGACATGCATTTGGCCACTGAATAATGCTACTGTTACAGTTCCTGATGCTGCTGAAACTATTTCTAATGCTGCTGTCATGTTGTTTCCAATGCTGGTGATGTTGTTTCCAATGTTGCTGATACATTGTCTAATGTTGTTGACACAATTTGTAATATGGAAGGTCTTAGTTTGCCAATGTTGTTGATACAGTGTCTAATGCTGTTTATACAATTTGTAATATGGAAGGTCTCAGTTTGCCAAATCAAGTTAGCCAACTAGAACGGATGGCTGAAGCTGCTAGAAACATGGGGATACAAACATTAGTATCTATTTATTAATTATTGATACATTAAAAATTTACAATTGTTTTACTATGTTGTAATATAATACATTGAGGGTTTCATTTTATATAATCTATCCAGGGTTTATATAAAAACCTTCTACATATATTCCGATTAGTCTGTTAATGTATTGTATATATATACAAGTCTATCTATATATACATGTCTATCTATATACATATGTATATCTATAGACATGTGTTTATAGATAGACATATGTATATCTCTATACATTTTTGTATACATATCTACATATCAATATACATATCTCTAAATCTATTGACATATGTATATTGATATACAAATGTATATGTATCGACATATGCAACGTAGACAATGGAAACATTTCAAGCTGGTACTTAACATTTCAACATTTTACAATTGTAGATATACATGTTCAAAAGATTACTCCAATTTGTTTGCTAAATTTTACTACATCTTTTTCAGTTGTTTGCTGAATGGGAGATATACATGTTTGAAAGATTACTGCAATTTGAATGGATTAAATCGTGTATGTTACTGTAGTGATTATATATTGGAAACACATATTGCTGAAACCCTCAATCGTTGATAACAAGTCTAAAATGGAACAACACAATGAAACACTAGAAAATGGAACACGTGATGGTTGTTGTCCATGCCACTGCAATAATGATGCCTCAATCTATTTCCAGTCATTGCACTAAGGATGCCCTTTTGTCTACAAATCACTTCTCGTACTGATTATACATATGTATACATATCTGTATACATGTATACATATCTGTTTGCTGCATGGGTAACTTCATTAAATGGATTAAATCGTGTCTGTTATTGTAGTCATTATTTTGTCTGAGGCAACCCTTGTCTTGTGATAATTTCACTTTACAGAATAATATACTGTTATATAATGATGGTTTTTATTTGACACATACATATGGGTTCATATATTTTTAAGGCTATATATTTTGCAGTGGCATTCTTAGATTGGCACTTAGCATATAATGTCTCAATCTATTTTCAGTTATTGCACTAAGGGTGCCATTTTTTCTACAAATCATTTCTGGCACTGATTATACATATCTGTATACATATATACATATCTATTTATATATCTGTATATCTATAGACATATGTATATTGATAGACAAATTTATATACATTTGTATATCTATAGATAGACATATGTATATCTATTGATATACATATGTATATCTATAGATAGACATATGTATATCTATAGACATATGCAGCCTAGACAATGTTAACATTTCAGTCTGGTAGTTAAGATTTCAACATTCAAACTGAACAATCAAATTCAATTCTGGTTATCATATCATCGAATACAATAGCTTCTACGCATTTAATCAAATTCAAACTCAACAACCAATTTCAATGCATTCCTTTTTGAAATTTGGATCCATTATAAGAGGGACATTATGCAGCGTAGACATTGTTTTTAGCACAAATTTTCTAAAAGATCACTGCAAAACCTGTCTGGTACTTAACAATGAAGAATTAAACAATTGCAACACATCTATATGGTAAAAATTGTTGAAACCCTCAAACGTTTATAATGCACCCTCAAAAATAAATACACATGTCATAATATTTAATATATATATATATATATATACATATATATATATACATACAAATATATAAATACATGTATATATTATACATGTATTTCTATATGTGTGTGTATAAATTATATAAATTCGAACATGTTATGTTTGTAGTCCATATGTTTAGGAAATGGGTGGGTAAGTTTGAAGGCTCCACCAACTTGATTTATGGTGGGGTGTTAATAAACATATTTTTAACCTACTCTAACTATAAAAGTGATCAAGTGTGTTGCCTTTTTAGTGAACTTGGGAATTTAAATGATATATACACATATATGGATACATGTAAATTTTTATTATGTATAGATATATGTATATGTATCACTATATATGTCTGCAATATATAGTTGTATCATTGCACTACTTGAATTTATTTGGATGATTTGATGTTTGTTCGTTACTACCCGGATGACTACCTGACATATAATATCCATGATTGCAGGCATGTGAGAGGTTTGTAGAGCACCTTGCATTACAAACACTTGATGAAGGTAAAGTCTTATAAGGCTTTACTTACATCACTGGTTGACGAATTGTACTATGCATTTGTGTCTATTAACACACCACTATTCATGGAATATTTTTCCCTGATGGCTCTAATGGAATATTTTGCTACACATACAATATTATAGTCTTCTTTTGCAATTATATGTAATTATTTAAAATAATATGCCTAAATGTAGTTCATATTTTCTTTTGCAAATGCCTGAGATTATTTAGATGATTTGATGTTTGTTTGTTACTACCTGGATGACTACCTGGCTTTTGATTTCTATGATTGCAGGCATGTGAGAGGTTTGTAGAGCACTTTGCAAGGCGAGCACTCGATGAAGGTAAAGTCTTATAAGACTTTACTTAAAACAGTGGTTGATGAATTCTACTATGCAATTGTGTTTGTTAACACACCAATACTCATGGAATATTTTGCTCTGATGGCTCCGATGGAATAATTTGCTCTCGTGCCAAATTATATACAGTCTTCTTTTTCAATTATTATATTTTGGTCAGTTCAATTTAATGATTTTGTTTTATGATGTATATTTGTTACTACCTCGATTATCGTTTATATGTTTGCAGGCATACAACCATGGTCAGTGCTTTCTAGAACGCCTTCGATTAGGTTTAATCATTTTAGGTAAAGTCTTATAAGATTTTACTCAGGCAATGACCCACTAGGCTTTAGGTTTTTCTTCTTAGTGGTTTATGTTCTTTTCAATCATTTTCCTTTACTAAACTTTAATTTACAATATTTTAATTTACAATAGTTTAATTTAGGTTCCTTTGAATAGTTTAAATTTCCTTGTTGCTTAAATGGAACTACATTTACTTGGATGCTTTCATGATTTCAATTAAGGTAGAATTATGTGAATAGAATGCTAAAACAACATGCTATTTCAGTGCAAATTATGTAGACAACTTGTAGTACCATGCTGACAAACCATTTAAGTCTTTTTTTTTTTCCAAAAATAGTTACAGTCATACAAACATACAAACATAGAAACATGACATCAACACATTGATATTTCAGAAATATCCATTTAACTCTTATTTTTTTCCAAAACAGTTACAAACATATAAAGATTACATCGATCTATTCAATTTTCACAAAATATTACAAAAAGATCAATAGATAGACATGACATCAATCTGTTGGTTTTTTTTCAAAATAGTTACAAACATATAAACATTACATCAATCTGTTCCTTTTTTCACAAAATATTACATAACGATATGACTAAATCAGATGTACACATAGAAATTTCACTAATGTCAACTATCTCCATCCAAAAAATAAATTCTTCAATTCTCCATAAATCCAAGAAAAGGAATAGGTTGTTTGGGTTCTATAGCAGCACATTCATTTGCAGTCCGAGTTAAACTGAGTGGCTCAGTTATTGTCTGTAGTGATGCAGCAATCTGGGCAAGCAAAGCCTGATTAGAATCTCCATTTACCACCAGTTCATTTGAGCTTCCTGGGCTAGACCCTGCCTGCAGATTGCTTAGAGCTGCAAAGGCTGGGTTCAAGATGGCAAACATGCCCATTAGAATGGGATGTTGCCCGTGTAGAGGAGAATTCGAGGTACTCAATGGTCTCTCATTTGCTGATTTTTTCCCTTTTTTTTTTGCTGTCTTCGTCCCTGGAGCACTCTTTGCCTGCTCACACCGAATTTCCTTCTCCCGTTTTTCCTCTGCCACTCTTTGTTTTTTTAACACTCTTTCCAATTTTTCTCTCTTTCTCTTGTTGTTGGGCTTCTTTTTTAGCTTTCCTCTCCAACATTTGTTCTTTTTTCCTCAGCTGCAACTCTTCTTGACGAGCTTTCTCCCTCTCCATTTCGTTTAGCATTTCAATGTATGCATCAGATGTTAAGATCTGGGACTTCCTACTTAAACGTAGTACCCCAATCTTATTCTTACCACCCCTTGCCTGTACCCTTCGAACCGGGAGCTTGAGAAATCGACTAACTCCCTGTGGCTGAAACGCACTATCTTGGGTGCAAGGCACATATTCTAGTTCCAAATCACCTATGCATTCTTCTTCTTCTGCAATGTCCTCATTTTGTGGATCCCAATTTGATGCAGTAGTGAAGTAATGTATGATGTCTGATGGATCATGATCTAGTGGTGAAGGCATTGAAAGGCCGACATCCACCTGACTAAAATTTGTTTGTATCCCCATGTTTCTAGTAGCTTCAGCCATCCATTCTGGTTGGCTAACTTGACTTGGCAAACTAAGACCTTCTATATTACAAATTGTATCAATAGCATTGGCAAGTCTATTAGCAGCATTACACACTGTATCAGTAACATTGGAAACAACATCACCAGCATTAGGAACTGTAACAACAACATTATCAATAGGTTCAGCAGCATTAGGAACACAACAACATTAGAAACTGTAACAACAGCATTAGGAACTATAACAGAAGCATTACAAACTGTAACAACAACATTAGAAATAGTTTCAGCAACATTAGGAAGTGGTTGTAGAATATCAACAGCATTAGAAACTATTTCTCTTCCTGGCATTTTAGTGCATTCTTCTGGTACTTCCATTGGATTCTGTACACTTCCACTTTTATTGTATGTTTTGATGAATTCCTCAACTTGTGCATCTGAATATCCAGCTAATTGCAAGAAGGATTCAACTACAATTATCTCGGCATCCTCTTCCATTGCGAAGGCCTGATTCTCTGGTGCACTAGCCATAGAATCTTCACTCTCTTCATTTGATACTTGGAAGCCATCACTTGGCCTCATGTCTTCTTGAAGTGTAGACCTATTCAATGGCCAAATTCCTGTCCTTCTGAACCCACTAATTATATTAGTAGGGGTCAAGGCCTACTTGAATGCCTTGCTAGCAAGAGTGGCCAACTCTTCTCTTCCAATTTCTATTTACAGGTGGCTTTCCATCCATGCAGACCTTTGCTTTTTGAAATAGTTTTTGAATGGTGAAAAAATACTCACATCTAATGGCTGCAATCTATGGCTTGTATGTGCTGGGAGGGTGATGAGGTCAATCCCTAAATCACGTGCTTCCTCTATGGTCTTGAAGGCAACATGGCTGCCATGACCATCAAAAATCAGAAGAGCTCTGTTGGTTGGTGAAACCCCTCCGAGAATACATGTGGCAAAATGCTGCAGCCAATTCAGAAATAGTTCTTTCGTCATCCACGCATGTTCTTGAGCTGCCATGCATGCACCTGGCTCACAGTTGGCTATGTAGTTTCTAATATGCCTTTTGGATTTAAATAGATAAAAACCAGGTATACTGCAACCCGATGCACTAACACATGCCAAAATAGTAATCCACTCCCTACTTTTTGAGATGAAGTGGGGCACACAATGAGATCCCAATTTTGCTATTACCCGCATTCCACAGTTCCTGCCAGCTTGTACCCCAGTTTCGTCACATTTCCATATTCTGCTGGACCCATACTTATGTGTCTTGTAAAGACTTTCTAGATTGTCGTAGAATGAATTTACTATGCTTGGCCTTAGCATAATGGCTCTATCGATATCCACACCCTATGCAGTGCGAATAGTTAGATCTGGATGCCTTTTCCTAAATCCCTCCCACCATGACCTCCCTGGCATCCCATTTGTGAAAGGATTTGGCCTAGACTGAATGACCTCTGCCATAGTAGATTTCAGCTATGAAATTTCAAGCCCATGGCCTATGTCGGCCATGTCCTTGCACCATTGAACTATTTCTGCCTCCTCCTCATCAGTCAAGATGGTTGGTGGCCCCCTGCATTTGGTGCTCGTGAGACCTAGTAACCAGGCCCTCAAACTGCTAGCGGACACTCTCCACTTCTTTGCAGCTGCTTTGATTGACATATGTTTGTCTTCGACATCAGCCATAGCACTTTGGATGTCATTGTTTGTCCATATACTTCTGTTCAACCTTGAAGAACCTGTTTCCACAGTAGTAGTTTGAAGGCAATCTGTATTGGTTTCCAAATCCTCTATATGTGCAGAGGGAAATATACATTCCACTACAACATGATTTGGTTCTGTGGTATGTGTATCTTCATCCCCCGACACCACATTAGGAAACTTGCACCCCCAAAGTTTTCTGATTGGCCTCCTTCCAGAAGTTCTCCTCCCCTTTTTACCCCGAGCCATAGGTATCTATACACCTGCAAGAAATGCAAACAACATCAATACCAGAAGTGATTTGTAGAAAAAATGGCATCCTTAGTGCAATGACTGAAAACAGATTGAGGCATCATTATTGCAGTGGCATGGACAACAACCATCACGTGTTCCATTTTGTAGTGTTTCATTGTGTTGTTCTATTTTAGACTCTGTATAGATATACAGATATGTATATAGATATGTATACAGTTATGCAGATATGTATACAGATATGTATAGATATACACATGTGTATACAGATATACATTTGTCTATCTATGTACATATGTGTATATCTATACACATATGTATATATATAGACATATATATATGTCTATATATATAATTAACAAACATGATTTAATCTATTGAATGATTTAATAGACAACATGCATGGTAACATGTTTGCTTAGGCGCAGATGGGAAACAACATTAAATCCATTCAATATTCATTGGGGTCCGAATACATATTCCACTTTCCATCGAAAAGTTAATCATATTACCGACTGCTTTCCCTGTTCTCAACGGTGCGATGGAAAGTATTTCTAGATATGTATACAGATATGTAGATATGTATACAGGTATGTATACATATGTATAATCAGTACCAAAAGTGATTTGTAGACAAAATGGCATCCTTAGTGCAATGACTGGAAATAGATTGAGGCATCATTATTGCAGTGGCATGGACAACAACCATCACGTGTTCCATTTTCTAGTGTATCATTGTGTTGTTCCATTTTAGACTTGTTATCAACGATTGAGGGTTTCAACAATATGTGTTTCCAATATATAATCACTACAGTAACAGACGCGATTTAATCCATTCAATGAAGTTACCCATGCAGCAAACAATTGGAAAAGATGTAGTAAAATTTAGCAAACAAAATGGAGTAATCTTTCGAACATGTATATCTCCCATGCAACAAACAACTGGAAAAAGATGTAGTAAATTTTAGCAAACAAATTGCAGTAATCTTTCAAACATGTATATCTCCCATGCAGCAAACAACTAGAAAAAGATGTAAAATTTAGCAAACAAATTGGAGTAATCTTTCAAACATGTATATCTCCCATGCAGCAAACAACTGGAAAAAGATGTAATAAATTTTAGCAAACAAATTGCAGTAATCTTTCGAACATGTAAATCTCCCATGCAGCAAACAACTGGAAAAGATGTAGTAAAATTTAGCAAACAAATTGGAGTAATCTTTCCAACATGTATATCTCCCATGCAGCAAACAACTGGAAAAAGTTGTAGTAAAATTTAGCAAACAAATTCGAGTAATCTTTCGAACATGTATATCTCCCATGCAGCGATCAACTGGAAAAAGTTGATATAAAATTTAGCAAACAAATTGGAGTCATGTCTATACATATACATATGTATATCAATATACATATGTCTATAGATCTACATATGTCTATAGATATACAGATATGTATACAAATATACTGATATGTTGACAATGAACCCTCAAAAATATATACCCATTAAAATATATGAACCCATTTGTATGTATAAAAAAAACCCTCATTATATAACAGTCTAAATTATCACAAGACAAAATAATGAAACCCTTAACCGTTGACAATGAGCACTAAAAAGTATATACCCATAAAAATATACGACCCCATTTGTATGTATAACAAAAAACCATCATTATATAATAGTATATTCTTCTGTACAGTGAAGTTATCACAAGACAAGGGTTGCCTCAGACAAAATAATGAAAAATCGAAAGTAAATTACACAGCAGTACCCAAATCGCGGGTAGCATGAGAGAAAAATGAAGATAAACGATTGTATACAAGTATAGTCTTTAGTATAGATATGTATACAGATATACATATGTCTATTTATATACATATGTCTATAGATATACATATCTATATAGATAGACATGAATATATATATATATATATATACGGTACATTAATAGTCTAATATGAATATATATAGAAGCTTTTTATATAAACCCTGGATAGATTATATAAAATGAAACCCTCAATATATTATATTACAACATAGGAAAATAATTGTAAATAAGAAAAGCTGTGGGATTCAAAACATTCGAAACATTCATAAAAAAAGGTGAAGTAAAGGTAAAGTATCAACCTGAACCTTAATGTGCAAGTTTGCAAAATTCCTTTTGGCAGCAGACAGGGTTTGCAGCGCTCCTTGTAGATAGGGTTTGCAGCGCTCCTTCAGGAAATTTATGCTTTAAACAATGTATACGCTGCATAATGTTTGTCTTATAATGGATTGCTATTTGAAAAAAGAAATGCATTGAATTTGGTTGGTGAGTTTGAATTTGAATAAGTGCGTAGAAGCTATTGTATTCAATGTTATGATACACAGAATTGAACTCAGTTGTTGAGAATTGAATTTGATTAAATGCGTATGAGCTATTGTATTCGATTGATGTGATTTACAAATCTCATTTTTTTTTATGTAAACTGGTTTAATTTTATTTTTTTATTAAATAATCTCACTTTTTCTATGTAAACTGGTTTAATTTGATTTTTTTATTAAATAATTATCTGGATGGGGAGCCTGATACCATTATGTGTTTGTGTAGGTGCAAGTGGATGTGATAGCAAGTATGGGAGAATGTGTGATTAACAGCCCTTTGGGATTGGGGTGGTGTGTGTTTATGGTAGCTTAGGTACCAATAGATGTGCATAAAAGTATGTCAATATGACCAGTTTGACTTTATTTGATGTCCAAATGGGTGGTTTTTTATAAACATGACATATTGTAATAAAAACAATAAAGTGTATATTTAAATTGGAAGTTCTCCTATTTGCATCAAGTTGGCTTGAAAATGCAAGTGGAAGAGCATGTGTATTAGTTTTTTGCAATGGTAAATTACTCATGCAGTTGTGAACATGTATTGGTGCATGTGTCCTAATTTACTAGGTATTCTTTTTACATGTAATGGTTCTTTTTAAAAAATTTATTGGGGGGTAGGGTGCACAAAAACATAGCGGTTATTGGGGCGTGGGCGGTTACTGGTCCCTTTCCCGTAGTGGCTTCACATACTTTTTCCTAAGTGCATATGTCAACAAGGGTTTCTCCAAGTTTACTCTTTTCTTCCAAGACCAAGCTTAACCTCAACAAGAACTCAAGGCAATCAAGTTCTCCATACTGAGTAGTCTCACGAAGCCTACACTCATTTGGTAATGTAAAATCCACCAAGCTTTTGGAGACTTAAGAATTTATCATGCAATTAGTTATACGTTGCCCTAGCTCTTGTAATTCTTCTTCAATACGCACGATAAAGTTATCACGTGAACCTTCTGAATTTTCTAAAATTTCAATAGAACCCTCTTTAATATCACTTTCAATAGTCAATAAGATTATAATGAATGTCTTAAACATGAAATTCTTTTTCATCAAATGTTTGACATGCTCCCTCTTGATTGTCTTTAGAACAATAATTTGTGTGGGGTGAATGATGCCCTTCAAGAACAAGTCCACTCTTATAAAGAATACATGACAATTGACTTCTTCATGCTAAGTTGTACTATGTATCGTACATTTTCTATGAAGCCAATTTTTCCAAGGTGCCTAGAAATCCCATGTCCAACATACATCTTAGTTTAACTTTTCTTTCATTAAGAGTATTTTTATCTCATAGTCCTCTTAACATGACCGATGTATAGACTCATAGCTATCATCTAGTGAAGCATGTATAGACGATGGAGGGTTGTCATGTGCATCTAGTGAATTTATGCAGGTATGTGCATTCATTGAATCCTTAATGAGATCAAACATGTCAAAATTGTAGCTACTTGTCTTTGTGGACAACCATGTAGGTTTAATTATGTTTCCATCCACACTTTCAGATTCATCCTTCTTATCATGTTTATCCTTTTAGAATTGATGTTCATTTTATTATGGTTGATTTGTTGCCTATTAATTTAAAAATCATCATCTATGGCCCATATGTTGTTGTATTTTGACTTAAAATAGGTTGTATAATTGTATATGCACTATAAGAAGGTATACCATTTAGGAATAAGCTAAGCTTTGACTCTTTTGATAAGGAAATTGATTTTGTAGTAGACTATAATAATTGAGTGAACTAGTGTATGACTATGGTTGGATATAATGAGGAATAAGGTTTTGATTTGTTTGATAGTTGTTAATTTTTTCCAAGACATAATCTCTATCCAAAACATCTTGCATATTACTTACCCCTAGTGTTTATCTAATGACTGTTTCATAATAGGGTCCTAGTGCTTGCAAGTGGAAATCCAAGATTTCATTATCCATCAATCTTTCAATTGTCTTACAAAATTTGAACTATACTTTGTAATTGTTTCATTGGGCTCTTTCTTTATTACCAAGAGTTGCCTTTGTTCCTCTCTTGGGTCTACATATTTTCCAAATTATTTTAGAAAGGGGTAATCCCACAATAGTGTGTCCCACTTGTGGGACATCCTGATTTTTACCTGAAATCACATTTTTTTTAGAAAAATCAATTATTTAAGCCTAGATGTGTTGCATCTAGGGGGTTTTATTGAAAAGAGTTAGATCAAACCCCCTTAGATCAAATCCCCTTGGATTGAACCCCCTACGCTTAAATCAAACCCTCTGTTGGCAAGGGATTATGGGTCATAGTCCAGAGATCTGAGCCTAATGTTCCTTATGTAGTCTTTATACCCCAGGGGTGATAGTGAGAGAAGGGTTAGATCATTTGTGAAAAGAATAACATAATGTGATAACTTGTAACAATACACAATTCATTATATAAATTCAAAACAATCAAATAATCCTTCAAACTCCTTATATCGTCTTCATATATATATATATATATATCAGGTATACATAACTTCTTCTAAATGTATACATCACTACTCTATCTGCTCTATCCACTGCCAACATCATCCCCCCTTTGAAACCATGTCTTGTCCTCAAGACATGCAAAACTAACTTGTAGGCAAAATATTCTTGTATATGATCTTGAGCTGGGCCAATGTAGTATCGCATTGATTCTTCGCCTGTTGTAGTATCAAGATTTGGCCATGTGTTTGAATCAGTGGTTTCTCTGCCTCTGGAATCATGGTAGGGATTTGTATCTGCTATATGTTCTTCTTTGCATCCCCTAAGATACCAATCATATGTGCCAATCTAAGGCTTACCACTTCCCACGGTTGTTTAATTTGGCCATTGATATGTTCTCTTTGGTCCTACACCTATTTTAGTTGTGTATGGACTACTTCAACCTGTGCTCTAACTGTTCCATCCATATCTTGCATTGGGTAATAGGTGCTAGCCACTTGCAAAATTTGGGCCTCCAATTGGTCTATTCTTTAGGCCCTTTGTTGTTATAGGCCATTGTAGACAAAATTGATATAAAGTATTTGATGAATCAACGATCCGTATTAACTTAAAAAAAATACAGGTTTAATTTTTAGTTTTGTTTGGGGTTTTCATTGGCATCTTGTTGCAGTGGTAGTGTTTGGCACCTTGGACATTCCACTAGTTGATCTTGAAGCAAGTTTTCAATCTTTGGCAAAGTATTCAAGTCTTCACCACCCGTGGAGCTGAATGGATTAGAGATGGATTGCATAATGAATGTTGTGAAACATATTTATTCCAATCATGTGGTGTTTTAGTACAACTACACAAATACTATACTAGAACTACTATTTGAAAATGCACTCGTATCTAAGTGAATCTATCTGATCCTGACAAATTTATAGAAGTGGTATGCAAACATCATTCCGGTTGTCACATTTGTGATGACCACAACTTTTCCATTGGACAGTTGATGTGAGAACAAAACATGGACAAGCAAATAGAATACAAAACAACATCTTAGCAAGAAAGTGGGGAATAAGGTAGCAAATGAAATGATTAATGAAGTCATTCACTTTGTATTCATAGGGAGAAATGATCACATTAATAAATATCTCTTACCAGTTCCATCCAGTGCTCAATAGTATGACCCTCATGAGTTTTTCAATTGCTTCTTACCTCCTTGTAGTGACAACTCACAAAAATGTATGAAATTGGTCCACGTAAAATAGTGTACAATGAAATGGCAGCCATGTTTTCTAGTCACTTGTATCATCCATGCTTATTCCAAAGGTTACGAGACCCATAGAAGATTGGATAGATGGGATTTGGGTGTCAGGTATTTGATTCAGGCATTGTAAGGAATCACATTTCTCTTTCATTTTTCTCACTTGACATATTATGGTCAAGAAAGGTGTTGGCGACTAGTTTGGGAGTGCGTGGGCCCACATAGAGGTTGAAACGCAACATGAATTTTCATTACAAAAAAAAATGTGAAATGCCTCGCCATAAGTTTTGTTTAGTGGTATGAAAGAAAAGAAAACATTTTAATATCTTTATGGGCATAGAATTTAAATCAAAGCTTTTAAAATTTCCTATATAAAAAACAAACAAAGAAAACAAAAATGTAGAAGGGGGCCTCGACCTGGGAGATGAGGAGGTCCATCTTATAGAGAGTGGGTTTCATAGAGGGAAGAGAGGGTATTGAAGCACAGAAAAAGGAGGGAAAAGGTAAAGGTTCACTGCAAATAGATAACAGGAGAAGAGAGTGTGAATATAGAAGATTGATTTGGAAAAGAGAGGAGAGGAGTTGTGACGCCTCTTTGGAAGCCTTGATTTGATGTTGTATATGATTTTGTAGAGAGACATGAGGATAATGATCAGCTAAGGACCAAGGAAGCCAGGAGGCTGTGAAGCAGAGTGCCGTATAACTAAAATGGCCATTGAAGGTCCAAGTTAAAATTTTGTTGCGATTTGGTTTATTGTTGATTGAATAAAAGTTAAAATTTTGTTGCGATTTGGTTTATTGTTGATTGAATAAAAGTTAAAATTTTGTTGCTGGTAATCATCTATAGTATTGTGAATTGAATTTACAAAATTGTGTAAGTTTTGATATGTTAGAGGGGTGTTCATTTGCGTCAAATGGTATCAGAGCCAAAGGTCTTGAGTGTGGAGAGGATCCACCAAGACCTACAGGTAGAGTGGAGAAGTGCGGTGAAGAAGAGCTCACGTGGGTTATTACAGGTGTGAGAGAGAAGTCTTGAGCAGCTAGGAGCTAGAGAGTTGTGAAGAGTTGTAGATTGTGAAGAGTGATGTGGATTGCGGAAGATTGCAACAGCAGATGAGATGTGGATATACTTGAGGAAGCCTATGATATGGGAAGATTGGAGGCAGTATCAAGAGCAAAAGATTCTTGTGATGATGGCAGGTATATGTGAGAGATTAGATAAGAAATTAAGTAGATTGGAAGCATGGCAATGTGATAAATTGGTCAAGCATGATGTAAATTTGTGTAGCAGCGGTTGAAGATGAAGAGGTGTGTAGCAAGAATGAAGAGGTTGAAGTTGTAGAAATTGAAATTGCAATGATAGAATGTGAAGAAGTTGCAGCCATAGAGCATGGCTAAGATGATGATTTGTTAGCACAAATGTTGGTGATTGAAGAAGAGTGGATGTCGAAGCTTGTTGTTGCAGCGAAGGGAGTAGAACAAAAATTTGTAGTTGGCGAGGATGTGGAAGATGTTGCAATAAAAATTGATGTTGCAGTTGTAAATAAAGATGAGGAAAATATGTTTTGTGATGATATTTTATTTTCAGATAAGATGGTAGGAGAAGAAATAAAAAGAGAACAAAAGTATGTTGTAGATGTATATTTGCTTGTAGAAGTTGTGGAGGATGATGCAGGTGGATTTTGGTGGAGGTGGTTGGTTTGTGGTGGGTTGGATCCCATGAAGGAGAAGAGGAGATTAGAGGGTATTTGGAAGAGGAGGATGGTATATGGTGGATCTGAATTCATGTGAGGAGAGAGGAATGGCAAAAGGAGTTGTGGGAGGAGGATGACACTTGTGCTAGCGAGATGTTGGAAAAGGACGAAGAAGACATAACCTGTGCACATTTCACAATGATGGAATTCACTATAAATTGCTTGCAATCTGAAAGAGTGATTCTATCACTCAATTCCACCTTTGTGAGCCTATGCTCACAAACTTTCTACCCGGTGTGTTAGATGCAGGAGCATCTCGGGTGAATCAACGATCCACATTGTTATCCTCAAATTTAGTTGTGCTCAATTTGTAGGATGACCCCTACGAAACTTATCCATTTTGTAGCCTACAACTCTAAGCACACAAAATGAGGTGATTCTCATTTTCCCTTGTGTGTGATCCCCTAGCTCCAGAGAATTTGTCTGAGTATCATCTCTCGTTAGTTTCTCAAAGTTTGCAAAAACAGGACAAATGACAAACAAGTCAAATTGTAAGTTTGATGTTGTTTTGGGAGTTGGAATATTTTTGTCGGTATGCTTAAGCGGTAATTATTGCTGCCCTTGCATGTTAAATTCTTTGTCATATGTAGAGGCGGCAATTATTGCCGCCACTACATTTTCCCCCTTATGATGGTTGCAGGGGCGGCGAAATTCACCACCCAAGCAACTGTCAGTTCGTCTCATGTGTAATTAATACAAATTAAGTTACGGTTTTAAAAATAATTTTAATAGGTTTTATTGGTTCATTTTTCATTGTTTCTTTGTTTATTTACCTTTGTGATTACCCTACGCCTCTAGTAAAGTCGTCGAACCTGTTGCATGCATCGTTGGTTGGATTCAACTGAAGATTTCAACTATGTTTTCGTCAGTTTTCTCCACTATCATTGTTAGGTAAGGGTTTCTCAAGTTCCTTTGTTCATTTTCTTTTTCTCTTTAACATCTTATATGTTAGGGTTTCCTATTCTTTAGTTTGTAGTATGTTTGTATTCAAATCTGTTTCTTTTTCTTTTTAAAACTAGTTTTAACTTGAACTCTATTGTTTGTCTGTAAAAACCCTACTATTTTTCCCATGATATTCTTTGTTCCTTTTATTTTGGGGTTGGTGGTTTCCACCACTTTTAAGTCATCTTATACTTCATTTAAATTTTTGGTGTTTCTAGTTTTATATTCTGTGTTTCTTCTTTTCGTATGGGCAACAGTTTCTGTTGAACTTATGCCAAAGTTCAACTTTCTTGTTACATGCAAGGGCAACCATTTTTGCCACCAATGCATGAATTTCACTTTCCATCATAATATGTATGGGTGGCGTGTTGAAAATATGTGCCTAATTGGTGTTGTCATTGATGTCAACATATCCTTGTTGTCATTGGTGTCAACTGTATCCCATTCTAGAAGACTTGTATGTTGAGGATATTGAGAAAATTAGCCTCTCGGGAAGAAACGAGTGAGTTACATATCTCTCTGTAAGAGACAGTGAAGACAGAGCAGTTGAGTGAAGTAGATTTCTTTGTATTCCCAATGAGATGAAGATCAGAGTCTGTGGACCAAAGAGTGTGGTAGAAGATTGTTTGAAGATGTTCCAGTTAAGATTTGAGGGATTCACATGAAGAATTTGTGAAGTTATGGCCATTTGAGTAGAACTGGGTTTTGCATTTGTTCAGAGGTGACAGGAATTTAGTCTGGATTGATCTGCATTGGAATATTATGATCTGTGGATCTAGAGGTATGTTTGGGATGTCAATGTGTATCCTCAACTCAAGTGGTTTGTGGTTTGGAGGTCTGCAAGCAATCTTTCTAGTGTGACAGTCATGGTAGTTGGTGTTCTTATGTTCTAGTATGAAGATGCAAGTGATTCTGGTGATTTGAGGTGGTGCAGTTGTTCTTGTTGATTTCATTGTGCTTGTGGAGATCTCTGGATCGTGTGCCTGTTGTGTTGGTGATCTGCATTGAGGCTTGAACTCATGATTGAAGATTTCTCTTTGGATGTTGCTGTTCTTTCTAGTCTTGGCTGACTGGATGCTTTGTGCATGTTGTGGATGATCTAAGAGAGTTTCTATGAAGTGTGGCATGTTGTTCAAGGAAGATTTGGGTCCTAGTTATGTTTGGCCAACAGTATAGTGATTCGCATTAAGTTAGATGTTTGTAGTACCGACCTTGATGTTTATTCCAAGGTTGATTAAGCATATAAATATGTGTGGTTGAGTTGTGGAAAATTATCCTTGTGTGAAAATGATAAGATCCTAAGAAAGGAAGAAAGGCAAAGCAGAGAAGAGGAAGAGCAGAAGAGGAAGAGAAGTAAAGGATGAGGAGATAGCAAAGAAGTGTTTGGAGGCAAAGCATAAGTATTGTGCACTTCAATGGAACTGACCAAGTAAAAATCCTGGTGTCATATGTGTTGATTATGTTTCTTTTCATGTGTTGTTGATTCCTGCTTTCGTGGTTATATCATTCATTTGTTAATAAGTGGTAAAGAAGTTTAATTGCAGCAAAGGATAAAAATTTTTGTGACAATTGATTCACCCCCCCTCTTAGTTGTCTACCCTAATTTCAACAATTGGTATAAGAGTTGGTTCCTCTAAAAGAAGCTTGACCACTTGAGGAGATCCAAGATGTCGACTTAAAGAAAGATAGTCCAAGATTTGATGGAAGAAATTACTCTCTTTGGAAGAGTCGCATGGAGTGCCACTTGCAATGCATGAGTGATGCTTATTGGTTAATAACTAAGGATGAGTATAAGCCTCCAGAGAAAGGTCCTTCAACTGCAGATGAACTCAAAGATGCTGAAAACAACATTCGGGCTAAAGAAGCATTGTTGAGTGACCTGACTGATATAGAAATGACAAATGTCCTGGAATTAAAACTACTCAGGAAATCTAGAAGAAGTTGGAAACTCTATATGAAGGTGATGAATATGTCAAATGTGCTAAGTTGCAGAACCTGAAGGATAGGTATGAAAATTTGAGGATGAGTGAAGATGAAAACATCACTTCCTACATGTAGAAGGTGAATGAACTTGTGTGCAGTATAAGGTGTGCTGGTGGAAAACTGGAAGAATCAGAGATTGTTGGCAAAGTACTCAGATCCTTACCTACTTCATACAAACATAAAGTTGCTACTATTGAGGAGATCAGGACTGTGACAACTGTTACAAGGGATCAGTTAGTTGGCAAGCTTTCAACATTTGAAATGAGTAAGTTTGGTGATTCTCTTCCTAAATTTGAATCTGCATTTAAGGTTAGTGTTTTTGGAAAGCAAAGATTTGATCCAGATGAAAGATGTTCAAGAAGACTAACCAGATTTGAGAAGGCAAGGAAGGATCTTGAAGAAGATGAATCAGATCTTGAAGAACTTGAAGCTCTTTTTGCCAAAAGACTACCAAGAGGATCCGGTAAGTATGAAGGAAAGTTGCCTTTCAAATGTTTTGTTTGCAATAAGATTGGTCATTTTAACTCAATATATCTAGAGAGGGTTTCAAAGCCAAACCCTAATAGACCTAGGATTTAGAAGAAATGCTACTATGTCCAAGAAGATGCTGAAGAAGGAGTCATTGATGATGAATCTGATAAGGGAAGTACCTTAGAAAATGAATGGGTGTCAATTGCCATCAAAGAAGAAGATCTGGTGCCTATTGAATCTGCTAGCTATATGAATGTGGAAAGAGCCTTAGCTTCTCAGGTTGAAGAAAAGGATGAATGGGTAATTGACAGTGGATACTCTCATCATATGATAGGTGGTAAGAGTAAGTTTGTAAGTATGGAACGGTATGAAGGCAAAATTGTGAAGTTTGGAGACAATTCAGCTGGTAGAATCCATGGTAGAGGATCCATCTCTCTTGATGGTAAGAATAACACTAATGATGTTTTGTATGTAGAAGGGTTGAAGCACAATCTTCTCAGTGTTGGACAGTTGATTGACAAGGGATATGATCTCCGATTCAAGGATGGAAAATGTAGAATTTTGGAAAGCTCCAGAACTGAGATTGCATCTGGTACACAGACTAGAGGTAACATCTTTCATTTAAGTGGTACTGGTAAAAGTTGTTTGATTTCTCAGATTGATCAGAGTTGGCTATGGCATAGGAGAATGTGTCATGTAAACTTTGACAACATTGTCAAGATAAGTGCTATTCAAGCTGTGAGAGATCTTCCAAAGATTGTAAAACCTACCAATAGCATGTGTAAGGAATGACAGTTGGGAAAATAGAGCATAACTACATTCAAGAGTAAATAATAATCTTCAAGTGGATTGTTGGAACTTGTGCAAACTGATTTGTGTGGTCTTGCTAGGGTTAGGAGTTTGCAAGGAGACATATATTTTATGTTGCTGATTGATGATCACTCCCGGATGATGTGGGTCACTTTCTTGAGAGAGAAATTAGATGCTCTTGAAAAATTCAAAGTGTTTAAGGATAGGGTGGGGAATGAGATTGGTGTGAAGATAAAATGTCTGAGATCTGACAGAGGTGGAGAGTTTACCTCCGGTGAGATTAATGCATTTTGTAAAAAGCATGGAATAAGAAGACAATTGTCTGCTTCTAGAACTCTTCAGCAGAATGGAGTTGTGGAAAGGAAGAACTGGACTATTCAAGAGGCTTCTAGAACCATGATGCTGGAGGGAAATGTTCCACATGTCTATTGGAGAGAGGCTATGAGTACTTCTATCTACACTCTTAACCGGGTGTAGATAAAATGTAATTCTGGTAAAACACCTTATGAACTGTGGTTTGGTAATGCTCCTTCTGTGAAATATTTTAGAGTTTTTGGTAGTAAATGCTATATCAAAAGAGATGAAGATCCAGGCAAGTTTGATGCAAGATGTGATGAAGGAATATTTCTGGGTTATTCTAATCAAAGCAAGGCATACCGGTGCTTTAACAAGAGATTGAAAAAGATTGTTGAAAGTTCTAATGTCAAGGTTGATGAAAGTAAGGAGAGACCTTCAAGGTTTTGTGGATATGAATCAGATGATCAAAATGAAAGTCCAAATGAAGGAAAGCAAGTTCAGTTTACTCTAGAGAATCCAGTGACTCAAGAAGTTAATGTAGATGTTGAGGAACAAGTTTAAGAATTAGAAGTTGAAGAAAATCCCAAAATTCCTAGGTATGTAAGATTGAATCTTTCTAAATATTAGATCATAGGAGATGAAAATAAAGGTGTTCAAACTAGAAGAAGAATTGTTGAAGAACAATAGGAGTATTGTCTGATTTCAAAGATTGAACCAAAATCAGTGAATGAAGCTTGTAATGATGAAAGTTGGGTAAAAGCAATGGAAGAATAATTAATGCAAATTGAAAAGAATCATACTTGGGATTTTGTTCCTAGACTTGAAAACAAAAATGTAATTGGAACTAAATGGGTCTTCTAGAATAAATTGAATGAAGATGGTGAGGTTGTGAGAAACAAAGCAAGATTAGTGTGCAAAGATTACTCTCAGGTAGAGGGAAATGATTTTGAAGAAACTTTTGCTCTGGTGGCAAGAATTGAAGCAGTTAGATTAATTATTGCCTTTGTTTCTTACAAAGATTTCAAAGTCTACTAGATGGACATCAAGTCAGCATTCCTGAATGGAGAGTTGGAAGAAGAAGTCTACATTGAGAAATCAGAAGGATTCCAATTGTTTGATCAAGAAGATAAGGTCCGCAGATTGAAGAAAACATTGTATGGACTTAAACAAGCCCCAAAAGCCTGGTATGCAAGATTAGATAAGTATCTGCTAAAGTTAGGCTTTAACAAAGGCATTACTGATAGTAATCTTTATTTTAAAATTGATCATGAACACATCCTGATTATTGAGGTATTTGTTGATGACATCATCTTTGGTGGAAATGAGAGTATGTGTAAAATATTTGCTGATCAGATGCAAAGTAAATTTGAGATGTCCATGATTGGTGAAATGAATTTCTTCTTAGGTCTGCAAATCATTCAGTCAGAAAAAGGCATCTTCATATCTCAATCTAAGTATGTGAAAGAGTTGTTGAAAAAGTTTGGAATAGAGGATTAAAAACCAGTGGTTACTCCTATGGTAATCAAATGCAAGTTGAGTAAAGATGATGATTCCCCTAAGGTAGATCATAAAAGGTATAGATCAATGATTGGATGACTACTTTATCTGACTCATACCAGACCTGATATTATGAATGCAGTTGGCCTTGTTGCTAGATTTCAAGTTGATCCTAGAGGATCTCATGTTGTAGCAGTCAAAAGAATTTTTAGATATATGAAGGGAACATTTGACTATGGCTTATGGTATCCTAAGGGTGATGATTTCACTCTTCATGCATACACGGATGTTGATTGGGTAGGAGATGTGGACGACAGGAAGAGTACTAGTGGAGGTGCATTTTTCTTGGGAAAAAGATTGGTTTCTTGGTTGAGAAAAAAGTAGGAGGTAATATCTCTGTCTACTGCAGAGGCAGAGTACATAGCAGCAGTAAGTAATTGTACTCAAGTTTTGTGGATGAAGCAAATGTTGAAGGATATCAGAGTTGTATTTGAAGAACCCGTCATAATCTTCTGTGATAATTCAAGTGCAATAAACATTTCAAAGAATCTGGTGTTGCATTCAAAGACAAAGCACATATCTATCAAGTTTCACTTTTTGAGAGAGAAGGTAAATGAGAATGAAGTCAAATTGGAGTTTGTTTCATCAAAAAACTAGATTGCAAATATCTTCACTAAGCCTCTACCTAAGAATACTTTTGAGTATCTCAAAGTGATACTAGGGGTTATTACCCCTCCTGTTTAGAACTAAGGTGCACTAATGTGCATCAGTCCTATGGAATTCATAGTCACATCTTGTGATCTAGATTGGTGTTAAGAATTTGCTACTCAGGGGGAGTAGTCAGTATGCTGATTTTGGATTAAGAAACAAAAAGAGGAAGAGATGATTGCAAATATGTGCCCTTTTCCATTTATGTCAAAGGGGGAGAAAAGTCATGTGAAAAAATTGGAAGCAAGCAGTTGCTGGTGAAAGGGGGAGCAGTGAAGAAAGTGGTTACAGATGTGATAAGAGAAAGGGGGAGAAGTTCTTGTCTTGATAGTTGAAACATTTTTTCACATCATATGTTGCCATCAATGACAAAGGGGGAGATTGTTGCAAATATGTGCCTAATCGGTGTTGTCATTGATGTCAACATATCCTTGTTGTCATTGGTGTCAACTGTATGCCATTCTAGAAGACTTGTATGTTGAGGATATTGAGGAAATTAGCCTCTCCGGAAGAAATGAGTGAGTTACATATCTCTCTGTAAGAGACAGTGAAGACAATGCAGTTTAGTGAAGTAGATTGCTCTGTATTCCTAGTGAGATGAAAATCAAAGTCTGCAGACCAAAGAGTGTTGTAGAGGATTGTCTGAAGATGCTCTAGTTAAGATTTGAGGGATCTGTAGGAAGCATTTTTGAAGTTATGGCCATCTGAGTAGAACTGGGTTTTACAGTTGTTCAAAGGTGATAGATTGACAGGAATTTGGTCCGGATTGATCCGCATTGGAATATTATGATCTGTGGATCTAGAGGTATGTTTAGGATGTTAGTATGTATTCTCAACTCAAGTGGTTCATGGTTTGGAGGTCCACAAGAAATCTTTCTAGTGTGACAGTCATGGTAGTTGGTGTTCTTATGTTCCAGTATGAAGATGCAAGCGATTCTGGTGATTTGAAGTGGTGCGGTTGTTGTTGTTGATTTCATTGTGCTTGTGGAGATCTCTGGATCATATGCCTATTGTGTTGGTGATCCACATTGAGGTTTAAACTTGTGATTGAATATTTCTCTTTGGATGTTTCTGTTCTTTCTAGTCTTGGCCGACCGGATGCTTTGTGCATGTTGTAGATGATCTAAGAGAGGTTCTATGAAGTGTGGCGTGTTGTTCGAGGAAGATTTGGGTCCCAGTTATGTTTAGACAATAGTATAGTGATTCACATTAAGTCAGATGTTTGTAGTGCTGACCTTTTGTTTATTTGAAGGTTGATAAAGCATATAAATATTTGTGGTTGAGTTGTGGAAAATTATCCTTGTGTGAAAATGATAACATCTTAAGAAAGGAAGAAAGGCAAAGTAGAGAAGAGGAAGAGTAGAAGAGGAAGAGTAGTAAAGGATGAGGAGATAGCGAAGAAGTGTTTGGGGGCATAATAGAAGTATTGTACACTTCAATGGAACTGACCTTGGCATGAAGATGTTGTTTTCTAGTTTAATCTTTCTATGATAATCTTATACATATTTCTGTAGGCAGTGAGCCTCTTTTGAGAAGTGAGCTCTAGGCAGTGTGCCCGAAGGCAAGTTCCTTCCCATTTTTCTATTCTTTTAACAGAGAATAAATCTTGTGGGTTAACCCCCACTGTGGTTTTTCCCTTAATCAGGTTTCCACATAAAAATCCTGGTGTCACATGTGTTGATTATGTTTATGCTCATGTGTTGTTGATTCATGCTTTCATGGTTATATCATTCATCTGTTAATACGTGGTAAAGAAGTTTAATTACAGAAAAGGATAAAAGTTTTTGTGACAACTGATTCACCCCGCCTCTTAGTTGTCTGCCCTAATTTCAGCACAGTGATTTTCACCGCCCATGTTAAGACTTCACCATTTCTCCAAATGTAGAAGTAACAGTTTTTGCCGCCTATACATATAACCTCGCACAATGTATCACGTGTAGGGGAGGAAAAATTTTCCACCATACATGGCTCTTTCCCAAATATCAAATAAGTAGGGGTGATGATTTTTGCCACCCATGATAATACTTGTAAGATTTTCCTTAAATGTAGGGGTGGCAAAATTTTCTGCCCATACAAACATACTCAAGTTCTACCAAGTGTAGGGACATTGATTTTCGCTGCCCATACACAAATGTTTATACTTTACATGGAATGCAAGAACAACATTATTTCCATCTCAAGCACTTGCTAAAAGTTTTTCCCACATGCAGGGACGGTAACTTGTGCCAGCCTTGTAAAAAAGCAATTCCTTCTACATGTAGAGGCGACAGTTTTCGCCACCATTACATAACGCTCCCAAATTTCTCTAACTCTGGAGAAATTTTCCTTTTACCAACCATCACCTACTTTCACTTAGTTATACGCTTCCATCGCTCTCTTCCATCACTCTCTATCCCTGCTAAGCTCATTTTATTGATCATAATCTTCATTATTGCAGTTCCCCATTGCCATATTTTCCTAACGCTAAAAAATCATGCATCTTGTGTTGTAGTTTCTTTTGCACCTCTTTCGAGGTTCATCTTTTGATAAAGACACTTGTGATTCAAATGATTGACCCTTCACCAAGGAAAACAAAAGTCACGAAGTATAAGTATAAATGAGTGTTTCCTGTGACATCTGTAACATCCAATGTGGATGAGATCAGAGACACTGAAATTGGTCATGTGGACATGGCTGAGTTTGTTGAGAAAAAACAACCCCTCAATCACTTCATGAAACAGATTGTAGAGAGCAACATTCACTTGGTGGTTGCTTTCCCTGTTGCCGCACATAATCCTAATTTTGTACTTCAAGTAGCAGCACACTACAATAAGGAAAATAGAAGTGTCACAGATGCCAACAGGAATGTGATTATAAGATTGGATCTAGAGTTCTTGGATAAAGTCTTCATGTGTCCTGGTACTAACACCATTGCAGAGATTGATCCTAATTATTCTTAGAAAGAATATGATAAGGATACAGAGGTAGCAAAGAAGATGATCAATACCAAATGGCTAAAGTTAGCAAGGCCAAATCTCTTTAGATGGCCTAAAAGCTTTCCTAGGAGTGATTTTGTTGAAGAAATCAGTGATTTGATTACTCTTCTCAGCAGAGTAAAGGGACTTTCTACATCCTCCACTTTTCATGAGTGGATGTTCCTCTACATCAGGGTAATATTGAGGGGAAATCAAAATATATTTTGGGGTGAACAGATCAACAATGCCATCCATGAGAAGCTCACTAAGGTGACTACTACTTCGAAGTTCGATATGACATCATATCTTGTTTATGTTGTTGCCTCAATGAGGAGTTTTCTAGGTCTATCATTAGATGGAGATCGGAGGGTGGTGCATGTGTATCAATATTATCCTCAATTGACTCTTAAGGGAGCTATTCATCATTTCAGGAGGGTGAATGATGCTTTCTTTTCTATTTTCATGTGTTTGTTTGATACACAATTAGAACAGAAGAGAGTTTCTGATGAAGCTTGGGCAGTAGTGAACAAATTTGGTTGTTTGTATCTACAATTTCCTACTTTCATTTATCTAAGAGTTGGGTATTTCCAACATTATCCATATATGTCACCAAGATATCCAAGTAATAAGGTTGTGTTAATGGAATTATGTCGATAGATCATTGTTGTGCATAATAAATAGATGGAGCTGAAGAAGCCTAGTTTCAAGTTCACAATTGAAATTGGTAGTTATTCCATTCATACCTCTACTAAGGCTAAAGCCATTGAATCTAAAATGCAACTAGTCACTATGAAGCATTTCAAGAGAAGGGTTAACTTTGACTACAGAAGGGTTAAGGATAAAATGAAGAAGAATTTTGTTTCTCATGTACCTATGGTAGAGGATGTTTGGGATGATCTAAGGACAGAGGAAGGCATCAGGAAAATGGACTACTACCGCTTGACTCTAAGTCAAATTGAAGATTTGGAATTGGTAGACATTCCAGATGATATGGTGGATGATGGTAATATTTTGAATCATACTTATGTTAGTGAGAATATTGAAGGTTCTTCTTTGCCTATTATTCAACGATCAAAGAAAGAAGTCACTTCAATTAGGAAAAGATTTGAACCCATCTTGGAAAACACAAATGTTTGGCTAAAAGGTAAAGGAATTCAGTTGAAAGATTTTACAACTGGATCTAAAGAGGAAATTCAAGAGTAGTCAGGTAAGAAAGCTGAGCTGAGGACAAAAAATAAAAGTGATGCACCAAGTTCTAGCAAGGCTACTAAGCCTAAGATCAAATTTGTGTCTAAGGGTGGAAAAGCTAAGGTAGTTGAAGAAGAGTTGACTGCTGAAGAAATAGTTACAGAAGAATAGGCTATTGAGGAGCCAGTTGCTGAAGAGATATCTTTAGAGGAAAGAGAAGAGATTGAACAAGAAGAAGAACATGAACAACATGGAGGGCCCATAGTGTCTCCTCATGGTGACATTCCACAAGAGTCACATGTTTCTTCTCCGTTGAATACTTTTTCAGTATCCCCTTCTATGCCCATTGTCTTAGTCACTCCAATCATTCCAATAAACATTCAGTCTTCTGAGTCTCCTTTGTCTTTGCATCCATCCCCATCCAAGGTCACTTTTGATGGTCTAAAGAAGAACTTGGAAATTGTTTTTGGTTCTTCATCTTCTTTACCTAGTCTTTCCTCACCCTCATTTGATATGGAGACTCAAATTGATTTTGAACAGCTCATGACTAGTTCTGAGAAAAATCCAAGTGTTGATGTTCCTGGTGCTATTTTTACAAGTACTTCTCCAATTGTAACTTCAACTTGTGTGGGTGCAGCTCCTTCAACACCAATGATGGATTCTAATTTGGATACAAATGTGTCAGTACTTCTTCCATGGATTTCATCATGTACTCTAAAATGAAAGAAGCGAGCCATCTCCCCAGATGACTTTGACTTCGAGAAGCTGACTCCTATAAAGGCCAAGACCAAGAAGAAGTCAAATACTCTCTCCAGGCTGCTTGAAGATAAGGGTCATAAATATGTAGAGATAGCCCAACCTCCACTTGATGCAACTATTGAGGAGTTTAATATGAATGACTATTTAATCTCAAGGATTGAGCTAGGAAAAATCACTCATGAGAGTGCAAAAGATGATGTTCAATCAACTCTAAATTCTTTGATTGTAAAGTTTGATCATGAGAAAAAGATGAAGGACCAGTACAAGGCCAGAGCATAATAGTTGACTGCAGTACTACAGAAAATCACTTTGTCCTATGAGTCGATAGAACCTGAGGCTATCATTGTTGAAGATCCTATTATCCAAAAGGTTGAGAAGTTGCATGCAAGGGGGAGAGTGGTCGGAGAATTTGTGGAAAGAATGATTGCACAAGGTACACTTCTTCTGACAACTTCTGTTGAAAGAAGAAATAAAATGGAAAAGGTAAAGGCTGAATTGGACGAGTTAGTTGATATGTTGTCTCAAGAGATCGAAGACATGGATGAAAGTATAGAAGAGTGGGTACAAATGAAGAAGTTGAAATTGAAAACTTTGATAGGGATTGGGATCCTTTCCAATCGTGAATCATATATGTTGAGACTAAAACTTTGGTTCATCGAATCAATTTTCTAAAATATTTAATCAAATACTTTCAGAGTGCCTGAGAGAAGTTAGTGAAGATAATGATATTAGTCTTCTCAACAGGCTTGAAGAACTCCCATGCAAGTTAGTAGATGATGATCATAAGTTTCTTTATGCAGAGGAAATGGTACAAGAATTCAATAGCATGTTTCAAAAAGAATTTGAGGAGAAAACTTTTTCAGTGGCCTCTATGGATAAGCTATTGGATTATCAGTTGGATAGCATCTAAATGCAAGCGGTGCTGAAAATGTACAAAGATTTAATGAAGAAGGATGGAGGTGGGAGTTGATCAGCTGTTCATGCCTTAGAATATTTTCTAGGCATTTATTTTATGCTTTTTGTATTTAGTTTTGGACATATCTACATGTACTTTTCAAATATGTAATTACATGTAGAAACAAGGAAAGTTCTAAATCAATAAAGACTCTTATTGTTGAATAAGTCATAGTTAGTTTTACTTTTCCTATTTTTGCTCATGGCCTATCACTATAAATAAAGAGGGCCTCTTTTGTAAATATAATATTTATTCTATTGAAGTGAAGCAGTGCCAATTTGAGACTTTGAGCTTTTTGTTGTAAATTAATTTTCAAGAAATTATCAATACAAGAAAAGAAAGTTGGTACCCAATCTTTGTGTTGATCTAATTTGTTATGTGATAGAATTGTTCTTATGTCTTTTCTATTGCATTATCTTTGATAAGTGGTTGAAGTGTGAGCATATATATCAAGTGTTTAAAGAGATATTTCAAATCTAATTTTTATGGACTTTGAGCTACGATATCATTTGTGGAAATTGTGTTATGTTTGTGAATTCGAAACAACTTGAAGACTTTGAGCTATGAGCTGATTTCCGTGATTAGTTTATCATATCTTGGCATATAGTGGAGACTTTGGGCTGCACTTTATTCTGGAATCCTTATTTTCATTTAGCATAAGAAGCAATGAAAAACTTTGTGTTTTCATGGGTTTCATCATGATTCCAATACGCTGGTATTATTTAGTTATTATTTTGTGTAACTCAAATACATATTGGTTATTATTGCTCCGAGATAGTAATTTGTAGTGATTGTATGACTTAAGCTTTGTATTGAGAATTGTAAACATCATTTCTGAAAAAATAGAAATGGATGATATGAAATCACCCTGAAGTTAGTTCTTAGTGTAAATAAGCCTAATTAGTCATTAGTTTGTATTAGTTGGCAATAAGAGGGAGCCTCTCCCCTTGTTGAGAGGAGAGATTTTATCTCATCATACTGTGGCTGATATTACCATTTTGCTTTTAGTTAGTTGAAGACAAAATATTCACCCAATAGTTTTTGGCGACTCCACTGGGGAAGGAAATGCAACCAAGAGCCTCATGCTTTTAATTGAAGTATACTGGTCCCATTTCTTGTAATAGGTTTTTGTATTGCTTATCTTTTGCTAGTTGAATTGCATTATGGATGAACTGAGGTATACCAGAAGCAAAAGTGCACAAGGAATTATAGATCCTATTTTTGAGTTAATGCAACAAAATAATTTCAATCTTCTACCTAAGAGACCTTTTCAGTGTACATGGAGATTTCTGTCTACCAATGTGAGATCTCCCATACTAAGTGAAGGACAAAGTGTTCATAGAACTCCACCTGTTGTCCAAGTCCAAAGGCTTGTGATTCCTCCATTTAATCGATGCACAATGGCTCTTCCTCCTCCTCTGGGTCTATGGGGAAATGCTTTTGGACCTTTGAATCTCGCTCTACCACTACATGAACTACCTCGTGGTTCAAGGAAATTTTCCTAAGTTCTATGGTGATGGAAAAGTTCACCTTGATGAACACATTGCTTCTTTCTACATTGCTTGTGGTGTTCTGGGAGTTGAACATGAAGATGTGTCTGTAAGACTTTGTTGAAACTCTTCAGGGTGTAGTTGTAGATTGGTTTTATCATCTTCTCTCACAAACCATCATTGGACGGAATATCCTCCAGACCAAGTTTGAGGCTAGGTTCAAGCTTGTTGAAGCTGCACATGTACTATTAGCTCATCTTACACAAATGAAGAAGGAACCGCAATAACCCATGTGTGAGTTCATTGCGAAGTTCAACAAGCTAACGAACCAGATTCTTACAACTGCTTAGCCTACAGCTGAGAATCAGAAGTGTTTCTTCATAAACACTCAACTACAAGAAGTAAGTTTTCTTCTACAATGTGCAAATCCTGTTGATCTGGCAGCAGCTCATAACTTGGCTACAAAGATTGAGGATGATCTAATCCTCACTAGAAAGATAAGGAAGGATACAAACAGAGCTAGAGGGTAGCCTTCTACAAGCACGCCTTCCACTAGCACCATGGATCCTATGGTGTAGGAGTTGGGTAATGAGCTGTTAGCTCTGAAAAAGTAAATGTCTCAAAATATGTCCATTCCTTCCTACAAGGACATAGCAAGGAAAACACTTCCCAACATTCCCAATTATCAAGGTAACACTGCCAAAAACCAAGGTCGAAATAGGCTTCCTCCATCACAAGGAAGGCTTGCCTTGGAAGCCCCGCCAGTAAATGCAGTAGTGGGTTATTATAAGGTGAAACAAGATGATCTCCCTCAATCAGATTTTGATCAAGAAGGTGTTGCCAATCTCTTCATGGAGGGTGAAGAAGAATTGGCTAGCGACTCTAATATAGATTTTCTCAATTTTGAAGATGAGATGGAACAAGAAGAAGCTACTTTTGGTGAAGCTTATGTTGTTCTCATATGGTCACAAAATAGGCCTAATCATCAATATGTGGCTAATAAAGGAAAGTCTAGGTAAGATCCTCGCCTTGCGATTACCATCACTAAGAGGGGCACTCCTTTACCTTTCCAATCAAGAGATGTAGCTGGAGACAAGTGAGTAAGTACATCTGATTCTCCTACTTCATCTTCAACATATAAGACTAGTACTCTTTATGTAAAACCTCAAAGTGAGAATAGTCTGTCTTTCGCAGCTAGTCCATATCAACTTTTTGATATTATAGACAATGCTAAAAAGATCAATATTCAAATGTCTGAGGTAGAATACTTCTAAGATAATCCTGACCAAATTAACAAATTACCTAAGTTTGTTAAAAACAAAGCTGCCCCTGTTGGGCAGGATTCTTCCAAATCTACTCATGTCGCCCCTAAAACGAGATCAACTCAGAGTAATCTAGTTGCCTCTCCTTCTACCGTCACAGGAAAAATTGAACCATTCTACATTTCCTTGCTAGTAAATGGTCATAAGCTCAATAACTATGTTATTGACTCTGGAGCATCTAACAATGTTATGTCTGCCAAGGTAGCAAATGCCTTAGGTTTAACTTTGACTAAGAATTTTGGTCGTTGTTTCTCCATGGAAACAAAGCAAGTGCCCCTCATAGGGAAGATCAAGGATGCATAGTTTGCATTCACTGCTTTCCCAAAGAAGAGAATAAAGATGATTGTTTTCGTGACCGATGTTCTAGCTTCCTATGGAATATTATTGGGATGAAATTTTTGCAAGGATGTTGGTGGAGAAATCAACATGGATTGGTCTGAGGCAAGGATACCTATCAAAGGTGTCATGAAAAAGATTCTCCCTAAGAGAGAGGATAAGTACACAGTAACCAAGTCTAAAGATCTGAAAGCATAGATTCTTTTTGAATCTTCAGGTATGGGAAATTATTTTCTGACCACTGATGAGGTTTTCGAGACATTAGATGATGACTCAAATGGAAGCTTGATGATAGAAGATTATTCTTCTTCAAGTGATGCATCACCTGATCTTGAGAATACCAAATTGAAAAGTTCAAATGATGTTTGGACTTTGGAGTTTGATGGTAGCTCTTCTTCAACGGGATCTAGGGCTGGAATTGTACTCACATCTCCAGAAGGTGATATCTTTCCTTTCTTTTACAAGCTACAGTTTGACAATACCAATAAGACTACTGAGTATGAATTTCTACTGCTAGGAATGGAGGTTTCTCATAGAAAAGGAATCAAGAATCTCCATGCACAAGGAGATCCAAAACTAGTCATTTATCAGGTAAGGAATCTTTACTAGACTAAAAATGAAAGGTTAAGGCATTACCGCAATCATGTTTGGGATTGCATTGAAGATTTTGATGTATTTAACATTTCTGCTATTCCAAGAGAATTCAATTAGAGGGAAGATTCATTTGCTATATCAACTACTCTTATGGTTCCTCACAAGGATTTTAAGGGTAATAAATATACCATTGAGTTGGTGTTTAGACCAAGTGTTCCTGATAATTCTAACCATTGGCAAGTATTCAATGGTGATGATCAAATCATTACATTCTTGGAGAAAGCAGAGAATTTTAGAGTACTCTATTTTGAAGGAAGTGATTCTCCTCCCCAATAATCTGTGTTTGATGTTGATCAAGAAATGAGTGAGGAGATATTGCAGTTGAAAGGAAATAAGATCCCCAAGGGTCTAGTTTCCCTTGAGAAACTTTTTGACAAGCATGACTATTATGTTAAACATCAGCAACAATTCAGAACAAGTTCATCTATTGAGTTTGAGTAAGTGAACCTAGGCACATAAAGTGATCCTAAAATGGTTAACATTGGGAAGTGTTGTATGGTTGATGAGAAGTTCAAGTTTGTGATGCTCTTGTGTCATTACATTGATGTGCTGGCCTACTCCTATGATGACTTGAAGTCATTCCGGCTAAAGGAAGTTCAACATGAGATTCCACTCAAGATGGGATCTTTGCCTCAAATAGAAATAGAGGCAATATAATCCAAAAATCTCAGGTACCATTCTAGCTGAGATTCAGAAGATGCTTAATGCCTGAATAACCTTTTCTATTCACCATTCAACCTAGATAGCCAACATTATTTCAGTAAGGAAAAAGAATGGGGAGATTCACATTTGTGTGGATTTCAATAATTTGAACCAGTCATCATTGAAGGATAATTACCCCTTGTCAGTAATGGACCAAGTTTTACAAAAAGTGATAGGTTTAGAGATGCTGTCCATGCTTGATGGTTTCTCAAGATATAATCAGGTCGAGGTCAGTGAAGAAGATCAATATAAAATTGCTTTCACCATACCTTGGGGCATGTTTGCTTATCACAGGATGCCTTTTGGGTTGATCAACACTGGTGCTACTTTCTAGAGAGCAATGGATCATGCCTCTCTTGATGAGATGGGTAAGTTCATAGTTGTTTATCTTGATGAATTAACCATTTTTTTCCAAAAAATGTCAAGATCATGCTTATCATCTAAAACAAGTTTTGGAAAGGTGTCGGCAACATGGTATTTCCTTGAATCCCAAAAAGTCTATTTTTGGGGTTATTGAAGGTAAGCTTCTTTGGCATATTGTGTCCAAGGAAGGTACAAAAATTGACTCCAAATGAGTCAAATCCATTCAATGTCTTACTTTTCCTTCAAATAAGATGGTTGTGCATTTCTTCTTTGGGAAGGTTAATTTTCTATGGAGGTTTGTCCCTAAGTTTGCAGAAAAGACTCATCCTATTGTAAATATGATGAAAGGAAAGTCCATGTTCTGTTAGAACGTGAAAGGTAAAAAGGATTTTGAGGACATCAAGAAATCCATTGCTCATGCTCCAGTTTTAGTTTGTCCAGACTATACAAAAGATTTCATCATTTATAGTTATGCTTTTGAGCATACATTGTTAGCCATCCTAGTACAAGAGAACAAGGAAGGCATCGAGTCTCCGATTGCATTTATGAGTTATCCTTTGAAAACTCATGAGCTCAAGTATTTCACCATGGAGAAACATGCTTATGCTGTCGACAAGGCTGTTAAGCATTTCAGGTACTACATCTTGAATTCCCATACTACCACCTTAGTACCAGATTCAACAGTTAAGTCTATCTTAACTCAACAAGAGTTTGGGAGTAAGAGGGGGAACTAGATTGTAAAAATCCAGGAATATGATCTAGATATGAACCCCACCAAGCTAGTACGTGGGAAAGGTTTATGTCATCTCATCACTAATAATGTGCTGAAAGAAATAGGTGATGAAGAAGAAGAGAATGAGGTAATTCCTACTATTCTATTTGTTAGCACAACTGATCAATGGTACACTAATATTGCACACTTCCTCACTTATGGTGAATGTCCTGAGCACCTGTCTTATAAAGAGAAAATGACTATCAAGCTTAAGGCTGCAAATTTTGTTCTTTGGGACAATAGTTTGTATAAGAGAAGTCTTGATGGGATCTTTCTACATTGTGTTGATAAGGCACAACAAGTAAAATTATTGGAGTCATTCCATAGTTTGGCATGAGATGGATATTTCTCAGCACCGGTGATAGATCACAAGATTTTGCGAGCTAGATATTATTGGCCTACATTGTTTCAAGATGCATACAACTAGGTGCATAAGTGTGAGGTTTATCAATAGTTTGTGGGGAAACCCAAGTTGGTTGCATTACCTCTTAAGCCAGTAATAATTGAGGAACCATTCCAATAGTGGGACATTGATTTCATTGGCGTAGTAAACCCACAGTCAAGTGCGGGGAACAACTATGTTCTCATGGCAACTGACTACTTCAACAAGTGGGTGGAGGCTATTCCAGTGAAGCATGCTACTTCTGAGGTAGTTTACAGGTTTCTCAAAGAAAATATAATATCAAGGTTTGGTGTTCCAAACAAGATAGTAGCACATAATGCTACTTGTTTTTCTTCCCAATAAATAACTAGTTTCTACTTTGAATATGGAATCATTCTTGCTCACTCATTCGATTATTATCCTCAAGGGAATGGTCAAGCTGAGTCAAGTAACAAGAACTTGGTTACTATCATTAGAAAGCTAGTTGATGAAAATCAGAGGACCTAGCACAAGGCATTGTTCGATGTGTTGTGGGAAGATCGCATTACCCCCAAAAGAGAAATTGGCATGTCTCCCTTTCAATTGTTGTATGGATTGAATGCTGAGATACCAATTACATTAGAGTTGTCCGCTTTGAAGTTGGCAAAATCTATTGAAGATGGGACTTTTGAGAGTTCTATTGATAAGTGTGTGATGTTCCTTTCCAATATTGAGGAACCACATGTTAAGATGGTGTATCACATTGTGGAACACCAAAGTCAAGTGAAGAAGCTATTCGACAAGAAGGCTAAATCCTAGAATTTTCAAGTCAAGGATCAAGTCTTGTTATGGGACAAGAGAAGAGAGTTGAAAGGAATGCATGGTATGTTTAATTCCTTGTGGAGAGGCCCCTTTGTCATTCATCAACTTTGTGGTGAAATAGTTTCTTGCTGAAGTATGAAGACGGGACACCTTTCTTGCTACCACACAGTGGGTAACATCTGAAGCTTTTCTCACAATAAAGCAACAGATAAGTTTGTGAATATTTGTATAGTTTTGAGCCTTTTTCTTTTAAGTCTTTTTGTGTCTTTTATTGTGTTACATGACTCTATAACCCAATGGATGGATGAAGGCACTTAGAGACTGGAGTTCTTCCTTTGATTGTTTCAAAGGACGATTGAAGGAAGCTCCCCAGTTAGAGCCAGCTATTATTCTCATATTTAGCTGCACTTAATTTGTAGGATGACCCCTACAAAACTTGTCCATTTCGTAGCATAAAACTCTAAGCATGTAAAACAAGGTGATTCTCATTCACCCTCATGCATAGTCTCCTAGTTCCAGAGAATTTGTCTGAGTATCATCTCTTGTCGGTTTCTCAAAGTTTGCAAAAACATGAAAAATGGCAAACAAGTCAAATTTTAAGTTTGATACTATTTTGGGAGTTCAAATATTTTTATTGGTATGATTGAGTGACAATTATTTCAACCCTTGTATGTTAATTTCTTTGTCATATGTAGAGGCGACAATTTTTTCTGCCACTACATTTTCCCCCTAATGATGGTTGTAGGGGCGGTGAAATTCGCCGCCCAAGCAACTGTTAGTTCATCTCATGTGTAATTAATACACATTAAGTTACAGTTTTAAAAATTGTTTTAATAAGTTTTATTGGTTCATTTTTCATTGTTTCTTTGTTTACTTACCTTTGTGATTACCCTGCGGCTCTAGCAAAGTCGTTGAACCTGTTGCATGCATCGTTGGTTGGATTCAACTGAGGATTTCAAAAAGGTTTTTGTCGATTTTCTCCACTATCGTCTCTAGGTAAGGGTTTCTTAAGTTCCTATGTTCATTTTATTTTTCTCTTTAACATCTTATACGTTAGGGTTTTCTATCCTTTAGTTCATGGTATGTTTGTATTTGAATATGTTTCTTTTTTCTTTTTAAAACTAGTTTTAAATTGAACTCTACTATTTCTCTGTAAAAACCCTACTATTTTTCCCATGGTATTCTTTGTTCCTTTTATTTTGGAGTCGGTGGTTTCCACCACTTTTAAGTTGTCTTATACTTTGTTTAAAGTTTTGGTGTTTCCAGTTTTAAGTTCTGTGTTTTTTCTTTTCATATGGGTGGTGGTTTCTGCCGAACTTACACCAAAGTTCAACTTTCTTGTTACATGCAAGGGTGGCCATTTTTGTCTCCAATGCACGAGTTTCACTTTCCATCATAATATGTATGGGCGGTGATTTTTTTTGCCCATGTTAAGACTTCACCATTTCTCCAATTGTAGAAGCGACAGTTTTTGCTACCTATACATATAACCTCCCACAAAATATCACATGTAGGGGCAGAAAAATTCACCATCCATACATGGCTTTTTTGCAAATATCAAATAAGTAGGGGTGGCAATTTTTACCGCCCATGATAATACTACTAAGATTTTTGCTAAATGTAGGGGCAGCAAAATTTGTAGCCCATACAAACATACTCAAGTTCTACCAAGTGTAGGGACAACAATTTTTGCCACCCATACACAAATATTTATACTTTACATGGAATGCAAGAACGACATTATTTCTCGCTCAAGCACTTGTTAAAAGTTTTCCCACCTGTAGTGACAATGATTTGTGCCGCCCTTGCACAAAAGCAATTCCCTCTACATGCAGAGGCGGTAATTTTCACTGTCATTACATCACACTCCCAAATTTCTCTAACTTTGGAGAACTTTCCTTTTACCAACCATCACCAGCTTTTGCTCAGTTTTATGCTTCCATTGCTCTCTAGCCAAACTAAGCTCATGCTATCGACCATAATCTTCATTATTGCAATTCCCCAGTGCCATATTTTCCTAACACTAAAAAATCATGCATCTTGTATTACAGTTTCTTCTGCACATCTTCCGAGGTTCATCTTTTGATAAAGACACTTGTGATTCAAATGAATAACCCTTCACCAAGGAAAACAAAATCCATGAAGTATAAGTATCAAGGAGCGTTTCCTGTGACATCTGTAACATCCAATGTGGATGAGATCAGAGACACTGAAATTGGTCATGTAGACATGGCTGAGTTTGTGGAGATACGAAACAACAACCCCTCAATCACTTCATGAAATAGACTGTAGAGAGCAACATTCACTTGGTGGTTGCTTTCCCTATTACCGCACATAATCCTAAATTTGTACTTCAAGTAGCGGCACACTACAACAAGGATAACATAAGTGTCACAGATGCCAACGGGAATGTGATTATAAGATTGGATCCAGAGTTCTTGGATAAAGTCTTCATGTGTCCTGGTACTAACACAATTACAGAGATTGATCCCAATTATTCTCAGAAAGAATATGATAAGGATAGAGAGGGAACAAAGAAGGTGATCGATACCAAATGGCTAAAGTCAACAAGGCCAAATCTCTTGAGATGGCCTAAGAGCTTTCCTAGGAGTGATTTTGTTGAAGAAATTAGTGATTTGATTACTCTTCTCAGCAGAGTAAAGGGACTTTTGTTGAATATAAGGAATACTGAGAGGGGGGGTGAATCAATATTCCACAAAACCACTTCTTAATATGTTCATTAATCTAATTTCCAAAATCAATAACATGAGAGCAAAATAAGCATAAGATTAGCACCAATAAAGACATAACACATGACACTTGAATTTTTACATGGAAAACCCAAAAAGGGAAAAACCACGGTGAGTGTTAACTCACAATATATTAGAATAACAATACCGGATTACAAAAGGATCACTGTCATTGGGCTCACTGCCCAAAGAAATGCTCACTATAGGTGGACTCACTATCAACAAAGAAAGAAATATAGAAGATAGAAGAAAGATTGGCTCACTGCCAGAAGATGAACTGCTGTAAATGCATCTACCATATGTCGGATCATAGTTCCATTGAAGGTTCAATACACAGATTCAAAGGTCTTCATTTATTCTGCACTGCTTCTTACTTTACTACATGTACTCTAATTTATGCCCTTGTTTGCTTTTTCAGCTCTGCACTTTGCTCATAATCCTTCACACTTCAAATTCGCACACATATCACATATCACAACACTTCAATATCAAGTAATCCATCAAGTATTTATATCCACAACAAGATTCATTTCATAATTAGGTCGGCAAGCCAGACATGAAGCATGTATACAATGTATTCTACCTTGTCGGCTTGATCATGTGTACAAACAGTAATGCGGACCAAACCAAACATATAATGATATTCATTGTTGCAAGTATGAGGTTAACCAGTGTTGTCATTGATGTCAACATACTCATATTGCATTGGTAAGAAGGTTTGGATGAGCGGTGTGTTGAGGATATTGAGAAAATTAGTCTCAATCAAGAACAGTGAAGAACAGTGATAAGAAGAAGGCAAATGCACTCAATAGGTTGAGGATTAGAGGATGCGGATTAAAGGGTTTGTAGATATGAGTCTTGAGATGATCCAGTTAAGATTTCAGAGGTCCACATGAAGATATGATAAAGTTGTGATTGGTCAAGTAGAACCAGTTCCGGGAGATGCTCCGGAGGGACAGAGTGTTACAAAAAGGTCCGGTGAGATCTGGAGGTGCTTTATCAGACTCTGTGGATTGGAAGGAGTGTTTGGGATGTCCTTGTGATGTGTCATCTCAGTTTGTACAAAGTTTGGAGGTCCGAAAGAACCTTTTTTAGTTTGACAGTCGCGACAGACTGTGTTCTTGAAGTTCCGGATGAAGAGGAGAAGAGATTCCTGTGAGTAGAGGAAGTGCGGATGTACCTGGTCATTCAGGCAAGCTTGTGAAGGTTCTTGGATCATGTTGAGGTTGTGTTGTCGGTCCGCATTAGTGTTAGAGCCCGGAATTGAAGATATTCTTCCAGATGAAGATATTCTTATTCAGACTGGCCGACCGGATGAGTTATTCATCTTGCGAATGTTCTTGTGGATGATTGCCGACTTGCGAATGCTCTTGTGGATGATTGCCAACTTAGATGATTGTTCCTAAGTCGATGCCTTGTATAAATAAAGGTTTGTGAGTTTATTTCAAAGTGTGTCATGGAGCAGATGAGTGTGGAATAGTGAAAGAGCGAAAGGCAGAGTAGAAGTATCTCAGGCTTAAATGGAACTGATCCAAGCATGGTAAAGATGTCAATCTCCAGTTCAAGTTTGTGATTCTTATCACTTTGTAGACAGTGTGTCTCTTGTAGGCAGTGTGCCTCTTGTGAGCAGTGTGCTCGGGCAGTGAGCCCTAATTGGCATGTGCCATTCATTTTTCTTATTCTTCTAACAGAGAATAATCCTTGGGTTAATCACCCCGTGGTTTTTCCCTTAACTAGGATTTCCATGTCAAAATCTTGGTGTCTAATGTGTTGATGTTTATCTGCTCCTGTGTTTATGCATTATGCTTTCATGAATGATTAACTGATATGCTATTAACTCACAAAGAAGAATCCAGTGTTTGAAATAGAAGCAAGTTTTTGTATAACTGATTCACCCCCCCTCTCAGTTGTGTGCCCTAGATCTAACAATTGGTATCAGAGCCAAGTTCCTCTAAAAGGAGCTTAACCGCTTGAGGAGATCCAGGATGTCGTCATACAAGAAGGATAGTCTGAAGTTCGATGGAACCAACTTCACTCTCTGGAAAGGTCGCATGAAATGTCACTTGGAGTGTATGGGAAAAGCATACTTGGCCATGGTCTCAAAACCATATGTACCTCCACAGGGTGGTCCGACAACTCTGAATGAGATCACAGATGCTGAAAATAATTTGCAGACCAAAGAAGCTCTTCTAAGTGCATTGAATGATTCAGAGCTCTCAAATGTCATTGACCTACCAACTGCATATGAGATCTGGGTTAAACTGGAACTTCTGCATGAAGGAGATGAGTTTGTTAAGAGTGCAAGTTTGCAAAGTCTGAAAGGGAAATTTGAAAGATTGAAGATGAGAGATGATGAAAATATCACTACCTTTATGCCAAGAGTGAATGAGCTGGTGTGTGGAATCAGGAATGCTGGTGGATTTCTGGATGAAAATGAAATTGTTTGTAAGATTCTTAGATCCCTTCCTGCTGCCTACAAGATCAAGGTTATTGCCATTGATGAATTCAGAGCCCATGCAACTGTCACAAGAGAGCAATTGGCTGGCAAACTAGCTGCATTTGAAATGACAGAGTTTGGAGATGGTCCCCCCAAGATTGAATCTGCATTCAAAGCTAGTGCCTATGTGAAAGGCAAACAAAGATTTGATCTAGGAGAAAACTCTTCAAGGAAGCTGTCATGGTATGATCAAGCAAGGAAAGACATGGAAGAGGAAGAAGCAGAAACAGCTCATCTTGAAGCCCTCATTGCAAAGAGATTGCCAAGAGGATCCGGTAAGTATGAAGGAAAGTTACCCTTTAAGTGCTTCAATTGCAATAAGATTGGTCATTTTGCTTCAAGATGTCTGGAAAGATCTGCAAGGTCAAACTCCAACAGACAAAGGTTCCAAAAGAACCATTATTATGTTCATGAAGAAACTGATAATGAAGGAGTAACAGATGATGAATCAGAGATAGGAGACAAATCCAGAAATGAATGGGTGTTTATTGCCATCAAGGAAGAAGAACCAATATCCTATGAATCTGTCAATCATAAGGTTGTAGAAAGAGCTTTGGCTGCCCAAGTTGAAGAAAAGGATGATTGGGTTATTGACAGTGGATGCTCTCACCACATGACAGGTGACAAGAACAAGTTCTTAGATTTAGAAAGGTATGAAGGAGGAATGGTAAAGTTTGGTGACAATTCTGCAGGTAGAATCAGAGGAAGGGGAACTATTTCTTTTGATGGAAAGAGCAAAACTAGTAATGTACTATATGTTAAAGGATTGAAGCACAATCTTCTTAGTGTTGGACAGTTAGTAGACAAAGGTTATGATCTCCGGTTCAAAAATGGAAGATGCAGGATCTTTGAAAGCTCCAGAACTGAAATTGTATCCGGTACTCAAACAAAAGGTAACATCTTCCATCTGGTTGGTTCAAATAAAAGTTGTCTATTTGTTCAAGTTGATCAGAGTTAGCTATGGCATAGAAGGACGTGTCATGTAAATTTTGATAACATCATAAAGATAAGCAATATTCAGGCTGTAAGAGATCTTCCAAAATTGGTGAAACCTACAAATAGTTTGTGCAAAGAATGTCAGCTAGGTAAACAGAGCAGAGTCTCTTTCAAAAGCAAAGATCAGTCCTCTACCGGATTATTGGAATTAGTTCATACTGATCTATGTGGTCCGACAAGAATCAAGAGTATGCAAGGTGATAGATATTTCATGTTACTGATTGATGATCAGTCCCAGATGATGTGGGTTACCTTTCTGAAAGAGAAATTAGAAGCCCTTGAGAAGTTCAAAATCTTCAAGGCTATGGTAGAGAATCAAACCGGATTAAAACTGAAGTGTCTAAGGTCTGATAGAGGTGGTGAATTCACATCCAGTGAATTCATAGACTTTTGTGAGAAGCATGGCATAAAGAGACAATTGTCTACTCCTAGGACTCCACAGCAGAATGGAGTAGTTGAGAGAAAGCACCGGACCATCCAGGAAGCTTCCAAGACAATGATGATGGAAGCAAATGTTCCTCAGATGTTTTGGAGAGAAACTGTCAGCACTGCAGTCTACACTCTTAACCGAGTTCAAATCAGAAACAATACCGGTAAGACTCCTTATGAACTTTGGTTTGGTATAACTCCTACTGTGAGATATTTCAGAGTATTTGGTAGCAAGTGTTACATCAAAAGAGATGAAGATCTAGGAAAGTTTGATTCTAGAAGTGATGAAGGAATTTTCTTGGGTTACTCCACTCAAAGCAAAGCATACCGGTGTTACAATAAGAGACTGGAAAAGATGATAGAAAGTACAAATGTGAAGGTTGATGAAGGAATTGAGAAGCCCTCAAGGTTTTATGAATATGATGAAGATGATCAGGATGGTGCTCTGATTCAAGGAACTCAATCCCTTCCTGAAAGTCAGATTCAGACTAATCCGGTAAATCAGGAAGAAGAGGTTTGTCCGAATGAACCTGATCAAGAAACAATAGTGCAAGAGACTCCCAAAGTTCCAAGGTATGTAACTTTAAATCACTCTGAAGATCAGATCATAGGTGACAAAAGCAAAGGGGTACAAACAAGGAGGATAATTAATCAAAATTCAAATGAATACTGCTTGATTTCAAAGATTGAACCTGAGACAATAAATGAAGCTTGCAATGATGAAAACTGGACCAAAGCAATGGAGGAAGAGTTGATGCAAATTGAAAAAAATCACATTTGGTATCTTGTTCCCAGACCTAGAAGCAAGAATGTGATTGGAACCAAATTGGTCTTCCGGAACAAACTAAATGAGGTTGGTGAAGTAATCAGAAACAAAGCCAGATTGGTCTGCAAAGGCTACTCTCAAATAGAAGGAATTGATTTTGAAGAAACCTTTGCTTCGGTAGCAAGAATTGAAGCAGTCAGATTATTTCTTGCATATGCTGCCTTCAAAGACTTCAAGGTATATTAGATGGATGTCAAGTCTGCCTTCCTAAATGGTGATTTGGAAGAAGAAGTATACATTGAACAACTGGATGGATTTCAATTGTCTGATCATGATGATATGGTCTGCAAGTTGAAGAAAGCACTGTATGGATTGAAGCAAGCCCCAAGAGCATGGTATGAAAGGTTGGATAAGCATCTTGTGTAGATTGGTTTCAACAAAGGTACTACTGACAGTAATCTATATTTCCAAATAGATAATGAAAACATCTTGATTGTTGAAGTATTTGTTGATGATATCATTTTTGGAGGAAGAGATAGTTTGTGTAAAACCTTTGCAAATCAAATGAAAAGTGAGTTTGAAATGTCAATGCTTGGTGAAATGAATTTCTTCTTGGGTCTGCAAATTACTCAGACAAAGAAAAGTATCTATATCTCTCAGACCAAATATGTGAAAGAATTGTTGAGGAAATTTGGAATGGAAGATTCAAAGCCAATGAACACTCCTATGGCAACCGGATGTAAGTTGAGCAAAGATGATGACTCTCCTAAAATAGATCAGACCAAGTACAGATCAATGATTGGAGGATTATTGTATCTCACCGAGACTAGACCAGATATAATGCAGGCTATTGGTCTTGTGGCAAGATTTCAGGCTGACCCTAGAGAATCTCATGTTATGGCAATCAAGAGGATTTTTAAATATCTAAAGGGGATAGTTGAGTATGGCCTATGGTATCCTAGAGATCAGGATTTCTCTCTTCATGCATATATAGCTGCAGATTGGGTAGGAGATGTGGATGACTGGAAGAGCACCAGTGGTGGAGCATTCTTCTTGGGAAAGAGATTGGTTTCTTGGCTAAGCAAGAAACAAGAGGCAATATCTCTGTCTACAACTGAAGCAGAATATATTGCAGCGGCAGGCAGTTGCACTCAAATCTTATGGATGAAGCATATGTTAAGAGACATGAAAGTTGAATATGAGGAGCCTATCACAATTTTTTGTGATAATTCAAGTGCAATAAATATTTCCAAGAATCCGGTATTGCATTCTAAGACCAAGCATATATCTATCAAATTTCACTTTTTGAGAGAACAAGTGAACAAGGGTGAAGTCAGATTGGAGTATGTGCCCTCCAAGGATCAACTTGCAGATATTTTTACTAAACCTCTTCCCAAAGACTTTTTTGAGTATCTCAGGGAGAAGTTAGGGGTCATGGCCCCTCCGGTGATGAACTAGGATGCACTGATGTGCATCAGTCTGATGGATATCACAGTCATATCTTGTGATCCGGATTGATGACGGGGAGCTGCTACTAAGGGGGAGTAGCTGGTATGATTCTGATATGTTACAAGTGCAAGTATGAGCCCTTTGCCATTGATGTCAAAGGGGGAGAGAAGACATGTGAAAAACAAGTGGTTGATGATCAAAGGGGGAGCAGTAAAGGAAGAGAAGACATGTGAAGAGTTGTTGCTGATAGGGGGAGCTGTGACAGAAAAGAGAAGTTCTTGTCTTGATGGTTTTTCACATCATATGTTGCCATCAGTGACAAAGGGGGAGATTGTTGCAAGTATGAGGTTAACCAGTGTTGTCATTGATGTCAACATACCCATATTGCATTGGTAAGAATGTTTGGATGAGCTATGTGTTGAGGATATTGAGAAAATTAGTCTCAATCAGGAACAATGAAGAACAGTGATAAGAAGAAGACAAATGCACTCAACAGGTTGAGGATCAGAGGATGCAGATTAAAGGGTTTGTAGATATGAGTCTTGAGATGATTCAGTTCAGGTTTCAGAGGTCCGCATGAAGTTATGATAAAGTTGTGATCGGTCAAGTAGAACCAGTTTCAGGAGATGCTCCAGAGGGACAGAGTGTTACAAAAAGGTCCGGTGAGATCCGGAGGTGCTTTATCAGACTCTGCAGATTGGAAGGAGTGTTTGGGATGTCCTTGTGATGTTTCATCTTGGTTTGTACAAAGTTTGGAGGTCTGAAAGAACATTTTTTAGTTTGACAGTCACGACAGAATGTGTTCTTAAAGTTTCGGATGAGGAGAAGAGATTCCTGTGAGTAGAGGAAGTGCGGATGTACCTGGTCATTCAGGAAAGCTTGTGAAGGTTCTTGGATCATGTTGAGGTTGTGTTGTCGGTCCGCATTAGTGTTAGAGCCCAGAATTGAAGATATTCTTCCGGATGAAGATATTCTTATTCAGACTGGCTGACCGGATGAGTTATTCATCTTGCAAATGTTCATGTGGATGATTACTGACTTGCGAATGCTCTTATGGATGATTGCCGACTTAGATGATTGTTCCTAAGTCGATGCCTTGTATAAATAAAGGTTTGTGAGTTCATTTCAAAGTGTGTCATGGAGTTGATGAGTGTGGAATAGTGAAAGAGCGAAAGGCAGAGCAGAAGTATCTCGGGCTTAAATGGAACTGATCCAGGCATGGTAAAGATGTCAATCTCCAGTTCAAGTTTGTGATTCTTATCACTTTGTAGAGAGTGTGTCTCTTGTAGGCAATGTGCCTCTTGTGAGCAGTGTGCTCGGGTAGTGAGCCCTAATTGGCATGTGCCATTCATTTTTCTTATTCTTCTAACAGAGAATAATCCTTGGGTTAATCACCCCGTGGTTTTTCCCTTAATCGAGTTTTCCACATCAAAATCTTGGTTTCCAATGTGTTGATGTTTATCTACTCTTGTGTTTATGCATTATGCTTTCATGAATGATTAACTGATATGCTATTAACTAACAAAGAAGAATCTAGTGTTTGAAATAGAAGCAAGTTTTTGTACAACTGATTCACCCCCCCTCTCAGTTGTGTGCCCTAGATCTAACAATTGGTATCAGAGCCAAGTTCCTCTAAAAGGAGCTTAACTGCTTGAGGAGATCCAGGATGTTGTCATACAAGAAGGATAGTCCGAAGTTCGATGGAACCAACTTCACTCTTTGGAAAGGTTGCATGAAATGTCACTTGGAGTGTATGGGAAAAGCATACTTGGCCATGGTCTCAAAACCATATGTACCTCCACAGGGTGGTCTGACAACTCTGAATGAGATCACAGATGCTGAAAACAATTTGCGGACCAAAGAAGCTCTTCTAAGCGCATTGAATGATTCAAAGCTCTCAAATGTCATTGACCTGCCAACTGCATATGAGATCTAGGTTAAACTGGAACTTCTGCATGAAGGAGATGAGTTTGTTAAGAGTGCAAGGTTGCAAAGTCTGAAAGGGAAATTTGAAAGATTGAAGATGAGAGATGATGAAAATATCACTACCTTTATGCCAAGAGTGAATGAGCTGGTGTGTGGAATCAGGAATGCTGGTGGAGTTCTGGATGAAAATGAAATTGTTTGCAAGATTCTTAGATCCCTTCCTGCTACCTACAAGATCAAGGTTGCTGCCATTGATGAATTCAGAGCCCATGCAACTATCACAAGAGAGCAATTGGCTAGCAAACTTGCTGCATTTGAAATGATAGAGTTTGGAGATGATCCCCCCAAGACTGAATCTGCATTCAAAGCCAGTGCCTATGTGAAAGCCAAACAAAGATTTGATCTGGGAGAAAACTCTTCAAGGAAGCTGTCATTGTATGATCAAGCAAGGAAAGACATGGAAGAGGAAGAAGCAGAAACAGCTCATCTTGAAGCCCTCATTGTAAAGAGATTGCCAAGGGGATCCAGTAAGTATGAAGGAAAGTTACCCTTTAAGTGCTTCAACTGCAATAAGATTGGTCATTTTGCTTCAAGATGTCCAGAAAGATCTGCAAGGTCAAACTCCAATAGACAAAGGTTCCAAAAGAACTGTTATTATGTTCATGAAGAAGCTGATAATGAAGGAGTAACAGATGATGAATTAGAGATAGGAGACAAATCTAGAAATGAATGGATGTTTATCGCCATCAAGGAAGAAGAACCAATATCCTCTGAATTTGTCAATCATAAGGTTGTAGAAAGAGCTTTGGCTGCCTAAGTTGAAGAAAAGGATGATTGGGTTATTGACAGTGGATGCTCTCACCACATGACAGGTGACAAGAACAAGTTCTTAGATTTAGAAAGGTATGAAGGAGGAATGGTAAAGTTTGGTGACAATTCTGCAGGTAGAATTAGAGGAAGGGGAACTATTTCTTTTGATGGAAAGAGCAAAACTGGTAATGTACTATATGTTGAAGGATTGAAGCACAATCTTCTCAGTGTTGGATAGTTAGTAGACAAAGGTTATGATCTCTGGTTCAAAAATGGAAGATGCAGGATCTTTGAAAGCTCTGGAACTGAGATTGCATCAGGTACTCAAACAAAAGGTAACATCTTCCATCTGGTTGGTTCAAATAAAAGTTGTCTGTTTGTTCAAGTTGATCAGAGTTGGCTATGGCATAGAAGGATGTGTCATGTAAATTTTGATAACATCATAAAGATAAGCAATATTCAGGCTGTAAGAGATCTTCCAAAATTAGTGAAACCTACAAATAGTTTGTGCAAAGAATGTTAGCTAGGTAAATAGAGCAGATTCTCTTTCAAAAGCAAAGATCAGTCCTCTACCAGATTATTGGAATTAGTTCATACTGATCTATGTGTCTGACAAGAATCAAGAGTATGCAAGGTGATAGATATTTCATGTTACTGATTGATAATCATTCCCGGATGATGTGGGTTACCTTTCTGAAAGAGAAATTAGAAGCCCTTGAGAAGTTCAAAATCTTCAAGGCTATGGTAGAGAATCAAACTAGATTAAAATTGCAGTATTTAAGGTCTGATAGAGGTGGTGAATTCACATCCGGTGAATTCATAGACTTTTGTGAGAAGCATGGCATAAAGAGATAGTTGTCTACTCCTAGGACTCCACAGCAGAATGGAGTAGTTGAGAGAAAGAACCGGACCATCTAGGAAGCTTCCAAGACAATGATGATGGAAGCAAATGTTCCTCACATGTTTTGGAGAGAAGCTATCAGCACTACAGTCTACAATCTTAACCGAGTTCAAATCAGAAACAATACCGGTAAGACTCCTTATGAACTTTGGTTTGGTATAACTCCTACTGTGAGATATTTCAGAGTATTTGGTAGCAAGTGTTACATCAAAAGAGATGAAGATCTAGGAAAGTTTGATGCTAGAAGTGATGAAGGAATTTTCTTGGGTTACTCCACTCAAAGCAAAGCATACTGGTGTTACAATAAGAGACTGAAAAAGATGATAGAAAGTACAAATGTGAAGGTTGATGAAGGAATTGAGAAGCCCTCAACGTTTTATGAATATTATGAAGATGATCAGGATGGTGCTTTGATTCAAGGAACTCTACAGGCACTTGCTTTTTATTCTCCTAGACACTTGAAAAGTTGAACACAAAGTGAATTATCTATCAAATGAGCTCCGTTTTATCTTCCACAAGGATGACCTAGTCGTCATAAATGCTCCTATTAAAAAGTTGTCAAACACATCTCTGTAGAATGTAGTCTATTGGGATTGCTCCATAATGTTTCGTGTTTGATCATTTTCTTCTAGAATTTCATTCAGAAGATCTGTCATATGAATCTTTACAACATATCTTCATGCTGGATCTTAGCACTAACTATCTGGCTAGGGGATTAAGATTTTCATTGCAGCTCCCCCTGAGCCATAGCTCACAATCTACTTCTCTGAGGAAGTATCTGCACCAAAAATTGGTGATCCATCCCTGATATTATCAACATCTTTCTTAATCCAGACCTTGCTCATTTCCTTCTTAGTTTCCACTGGATCAATCTTGTTCTTTCCTTTATATTCTCTCTGTTCTGTCTTCCTCTTCTCTATTGGATAATCTCCTTTTACAATTCTGCTTCTGCAAAATCTTGTAATATGTCCAAACTTATTGCAATTGTAGCATACCACATTCCTTTGTCCTTGATTCCATCTATTGATTGGATTTGATCTGCATTGATTAGCCAAATGTCCAAATTTGTTGCATACAAAACACTTTCCATTAAATGATTGAGTATTCCTTGCATTGTAAAAACTATTCCTTACTAGACTTCTATATTCATTTGATCTATGACCAATTTTCTTGCAATTGAAACATTGACCAGAGAATGATAGAACATTCTGATTTGTTCTACTCCTACACTGAGTAGCTTTATGACCAAACTTATTGCAATTAAAACAATGGCCATTGAAAGATGGGTACCTTTGAGCATTTGGCTATCCGACCGGAGGTCTTCTAGGTCTTCTTCTTTGATTCCTGAAATAGTTGCCTTTGTTTTGCTTCAACACAGTTTTCACTTGATTTGAGTTTGAAATTTCTCCTTTCTCAAATCCCAAACCTTTCTTGTCACTGTAACTCTTTTGACTAGCAATCATCTCATCAAGTTTTGCAGAACTTATCTTGAACTTTTCTTCATAGCTCTTAGCTTTTTCCAAGTTTGATTTCAAGCTCACAACTTTTTCAAGTTTGGCACATTCTTCTAACTTGCTTTTTATCATTAGATTTAGATCTTCTTCTGCTTTTGCTCTTTCTATAACTTCCACTTTCAAATCATCTAGGGTTTCATTTGTTGATATCAATTGTTCACTAACCTCTCTGTATTTTTCTTTGAATTTCTTGACTTCTTCTTTTAGATTAGAATGCATTCATTAGCTTCTTTTATGTTATCCTTTATATCCCTAATTTCTGCTTCATATTTTTCAAGATCAATAAGAGTTTCTTCTAGTTCAACATTGTTTTCATATGAAAAATTTTCAAATCTTCTGGCTGCCATGAGTGAATTCTCCCAGATCTTCCTCAAGTTGTTAGGCTTCTTCCAAGGAACCTTGCTTTGATACCAATTGTTGAATATAAGGAATATTGAGAGGGAGGGTAAATTAATATTCTGCAAAACCACTTCTTAATATGTTCATTAATCCAATTTCCAAAATCAATAACATGAGACCAGAATAAGCATAAGAATAGCACCCATAAAGATATAACACATGACACCAGGATTTTTACGTGGAAAACCCAAAAAGGGAAAAACTATGGTGAGTGTTAGCTCACAATATATAAGAATAACATTACCAGATTTGTCACGTCTCATTTTTATGGACAATATAATTATTCTAGATTAGTGAACAATTACTGTGATTGACTTTTCCTTTAAGATTTTTTTTTTATTTGTGAAGGTTATTTGGTGAAAAATAGAAAATTGATTTAACTATTAGATATTATCAATGTGATTATAATGATTTGCTTTGGCTATGTTTTTTTGGGAAATAACCTATTGACGTCGAGTTAAGTGCAGATGAATGTAGGTACTCGTTGAAGATGAGAACATGGTTGAGGTAGAAGTGTTATAGCCACTTTACAAGAACTGATAGGATGGTTTATCCTGATGCAATCACACACTCATGTAGTTGCATATGCATTTTTTGAAATGCTTATTTTATGCATTGATGTGTGATTATTAATCATGATTGATGATTAGATGTTAGAAAATTAGTGTGCTAAAAATCATTTTCGAATGCGTGATGTGATTACATAAATTTAAATGTCTTTTTGAATTATATTTAAATGGTGTATTGTATTTTAAATAAGGAAATATACATGTTTGTAATTTATTAAATAAATAATAAATAATATTTTCTATTTACATGATTATAGATGTTTGGAAGACAATATATAAAATAGATTTAAATAATTATATTAAATTATAATAGATATATGTATTATTGTATTATTTTTACTTCTTGACTTATTTAAAATAATTGTGTTTTAGTAAAAATAGTTAACTTATGTTAATAATAATATTATTATATTTAGAATTTGTAAATAAAAAGAATTAAAATCAACTTATTGTCATGCATGCGCTAGTAAGCTAATTAAACAATATTATTATTATTATTATCATTATCATTATCATTATTATTATTATTATCATCACATCTTGAGTTGATTTGGAGTGCTTATGTTTATTTAAAATAGATAAATAGTATTATTATATTTAGAGAGCTAAAATAAAGAGAATTAAATAAATTATTGTCATGCAAGTGACAGAAAGATAAATTAAGTTATTTTATTTTAATTTAAATAGAAAATTGAGTTTTAAATTAAAATTCTAATGCAAACAAAGAAAATCTTGAGTTGAAATGAGTTAAAAACCTAAACTTTGGATGCCAAGAAAAAAAAAGAGAATTGTAAAAAAAATAAGAAAGAAAAAGACATTTTTAAAAGGATAGAAAAACCAGTCTAGAACATCGATAGTAAAAGAGCGATAACTATCATATCAAAACAAAATTTGAAACCGTAAAGTGTTCCAAAAATCTAGGGAAGAGTACAACAAAACCCATAAATACTTTGAAGACATTTGCAAATTTTAGTGAGCATTTTTGTAAAGGAAGAGGACGTGTTTTTATGGCAGCAGCAGGAAGGTAGTCGACCATTCTAGACAACAAACATTAGCAAGCAAATCAACCCCTGTTTTCAACCAATCATTCTGGGTATTTTCTTTTGTGTTTGCATTTATTAAAAATCTATTAAATGGTAATAGAACTTATGAAAATCAGCTTGTATGTGTGTATCCTTTGTTTGCCTGCGTTTGATTGTCAATTGGCCTGTGAGTTTATTCCTTTTAGCTTGCTATAAAAAACTTGATGTAGACTTCTCTTGGCCGCTTAATGAAAGAATGGACCTGCATGCTATTTTATTGTTTACTTTTATTTCTTTCTCTCTTTTGGCATCGACCCACCTTTATTCTGCCCTATCACCAATTTGCTAAGAAATCAACTTCTCCTATTCTGGTTCTTGTTTCTTATTTAACTGTTTAGATCAACCTTTGTTCTGACCATTGACTTAAACCATAGTTTGAGCCGTTACAAACCACGGATGCTGATAAATTTATTTCCTGATAAACATTTATGACTATATTTTCTAATGTTGTTTTGGAATCTTTTTGTGATATAAATCGACCCTTCTATGGGTGAAATTCAAACTCTTAAAATAGATAAAACTATTGTTATTCATGTAGGCATGTTCCTTTATTGTTTGCTATTTTAAAACATTATTTGAACCATTATCTTGGGATGACTAAAATCAAATTAAACTCTATTCTTTAATTATTTTCAATTCTGCCATAGCTCCTGTCACTGAAATGATAGGAAGGTTACTAAATGTTACATATAAACTTATTGAATAAACTGAGTAGTTCCTATCATGGAAAAGACAGTAGGTTTGGATGAAACTGAGAATGACTTTTATATAGTGAATTATGACTGAAAATGGATTAGAAATTATATAAATTTGACAAACTTATGGATGCAACTGTATGAACAAAAGATGGATTATTAATTGGAAAGTGTGTTTCCTTGATTAGAGTTTTAGAAAAGGAATTTGAATGATTTATAGAATAATATTAATTGTTTTATTCTATTATTCAATCTATTTGATCTTGAGGAAATATAGAAATAATATTCGACATAAGTATGCATGAAACCTCATTATATTAGAGTGGAGTGTTCAAACATCATCATTTGATTTTAATGCTTGAATTATGAAACAATATTTGGATATAAAGTAAAAAGATTAGTTTCTATAATCTATTTAAACCATGCAAACATGAATTGAGAATATAGTCAGATTACAAAATCTATATTGCTTATGATGTTCATGATTACTGCATTATCAAAAAGTGTGTTTTCTTCATTGATGCATGGGAAAGGGATTAGAAGTGGTCATAAGTGATTTTGATTTATTCATTATTTTATTTGTTTATTGACTTATTTACTTGTTGACTTCTTGGGGAAAGAAGGTATATTGTTATCTAGGAATGTTATTGGGTTGCTTTCTGGGCAAGGGAGTTGAATGTGGATTTTCAGAGATGGCTTTTCCTCTTTTCAGGAATTGAACCAGGTTACTATTTAAAGGATTAGATCTAATCGAGATGACATTGAAATAGATGTTTATTTGTCTAGCAAAACTTATTTATATATATCTCTACCACATCCTATTGTGAGACAATATGCTTTTCATTATTTAGAATTGCACATTAAGGCATCAAGTTGCATCGAGAGTTCCCACCTGCCAGTTGTTCCAGGTAGCTAGACATTTCATGCAGGGCTGGGTTTCCTTCATTTCATGAAGGGATCTGGGGAAGTGTAATTACTTCATGGTTGGGTGGAAAAGCACCTAGGCCATGTTCCCGTCTCTCGGCTCGTAGGTGGTGGACCACTTGGTTCGTGTGACTGATGAGTGTATTGATTCATTTATTCTTGTTGAACATGATTATTTTAAACTTGTAATTGGATGTATTATGGCATGATTGTCAAAGGACTTTGTGTATTATTTTAGAGTGCTTTTACCTGGGATGAGCACGCGAGTTGTAAGATTTAATGACTTATTTGATTTATATTGATGAGATTATCTTTTGCAAGATTTAATGATTCTTATGGATTCTTATTTATGAGGTTTTTCTTTTGGGAAGATTTATTGACCTTATTGAATCTTATTTATGAGACTTATCTTTTTACTTGTAACTAAGCGGATTAATTACATCATTTTACTTTCGTTATTATGAAGTTGTAATTAAGCGGATTAATTATATCTTTTTACTTTTAGTTGTGATTTTGTAATTTAAATGGATTATTTACTTTATTTATTTTGTGATGGTTTGAGGGATTTTACAAGATTACAAAAGGCTCATTGCCCAAAGAAATGCTCACTGCAGATGGACTCACTGTCCAAGTGGAGTCACTGTCCACAAAGAAAGAAATAAAGAAGATAGAAGAAAGATTGGCTCACCGCTAGGAGATGAACTACTGTAAAGGCATCTACCATATGCTAGATCATAGTTCCATTGAAGGTTCAATACACAGATTCTAAGGTCTTCATTTATTCTACCCTGCTTCTTACTTTACTACATGTACTTTGTTTTCTGCACTTGTTTGCTTTTTCGGCTCTGTTCTTTGATCATAATCCTTCACACTTTGAATTTGCACACATATCACATATCACAACACTTTAATATATTAATCCATCAAGTATTTATATCCACAACAAGATTCATTTCATAATCAACTCGGCATGCCAGATATGAAGCGTGTATACAATGTATTCTACCTTGTCGACTTGATCATGTGTACAAACAATAATGTGAACCAAACCAAACATATAATGATCTTCATATAGGTTGGAATCAATCATACAATGACTTAGATTGATAGTTTAAACAATATATCTTTTTTGCATAAAGATCTAACGTGCCTATCGGCTTGTCTCTTAAGAACATGATTGACCCAATTCATCTGTCACATCAAAACTCTCACTGCGAACCACAAGAGACTCAAGGATTTATAACCAACATTCATTCTTGATCTCTTAGCGTACCTTCAGAACCAAAAGACAAAATATGCAACTGTGGAGAAATGTGGACCCTTTTTCTCAGGCACTGTGCACTATTCCTGTCTTAGTTTTGTTCACTCGAACTTAGACATTTCATAGTATGACATCCGGAGGAAATTAGGTCTTGATCATTGGAACATATCATCATCAAATAGCTATGAACAAAATATCTAAATTGCATATAATGATCTTCTACTGCGGAGGTATACTGACCCAATCTTTGTCACTTACTCTATATACTATCCATACTTAGTCATTTTAGCCTTCCATACCATAATACTTTTGTGCCTTGTTGCTAAACCAAGTTGGTCTTCCAAATTAATGTCTCTTTGTTATGCCAATGGAATCCCTTTGCCTTGCTTCCATGAATGACAACATGCAATCCTTCATCAGAGCAATGTCTCTTGCAAACACTTTCTACATCCTCCAATTTTCATGAGTGGATGTTCCTCTACATCATGATAATATTGAGGGGAAATCAAAAGATATTTTGGGGTGAATAGATCAGCAATGCCATCCATGAGCAGCTCACTAAGGTGACTACTAATTCCAATTTCTATATGACATCCTATCTTGTTCATGTTGCTGCCTCCATGAGGAGTTTTCCAGGTCTATCATCAGATGGAGATCAGAGGGTGGTGCCTATGTATCAATATTATCCTCAGTTGACTCTTAAGGAAGCTATTCATCATTTTAGAAGGGTGAATGATACTTTCTTTTTTGTTTTCATGTGTTTGTTTGATACACAATTAGAACCGAAGAGAGTTTCTGATGAAGCTTGGGTAGTAGTGAACAAATTTGGTTGTTTGTATCTACAATTTCCTACTTTCATTTACCTAAGAGTTGGGTATTTCCAAGGTTATCCATATATGTTGCCAAGATATCCAAGTGATAAGGTTGTGTTAATGGAATTATGCCGACACATCATTGTTGTGCATAATAAACAGATGGAGCTAAAGAAGCATGGTTTCAAGTTCCCAATTGAAATTGGTAGGTATTCCATTCATATCTCTACTAAGGTTAAATCCATTGAATCTGAAATGTAACTACTCACTATGAAGAATTTCAAGAGAAGGGTTAACTTTGACTACAAAAGTGTTAAGGATAAAATGAAGAAGAAATATGTTTCTCATGTACCTATGGTAGAGGATGTTTTGGCTAATCTAAGGATAGAGGAAGACATCAGGAAAATGGACTACTATTGCCTAACTCTAAATCAAATTGAAGATTTGGAATTGGTAGACATTCCTAATGATACGGTGGATGATGGTAATATTCTGAATCTTTCTTATGTCAGTGAGAATATTGAAGGTTCTTTTTTGCCTATTATTCAATGGTCAAAGAAAGAAGTCACTTCAATTAGGAAAATATTTGAACCCATCTTGGCAAACATAAATGTTTGGCTAGGTAAAGGAATTTAGTTGAAACATTTTACAACTAGATCTGAAGAGGAAATTCAAGAACAGATAGGTAAGAAAGATAAGTTGAGGACAAAAAACAAAAGTAATGCACCGAGTTATAGTAAGGCTACTAATCCTAAGATCAAATTTGTATCTAAGGGTGGAAAAGCTAAGGTAGTTGAAGAAGAGCTGACTGCTGAAGAAACAGTTACAGAAGATCAGGCTATTGAGGAGCCAGTTGTTGAAGAGATATCTTTAGAGGAAAGAGAAGAGATTGAACAAGAAGTTGAACAACAAGAAGAATGGGAACAACATGGAGGGCCCACAGTGTCTCCTCATGGTGACATTCCACAATAGTCACATGTTTCTTCTCCTTAGAATAATTTTTTAGTATCCTCTTTTGTGCCCATTGTCTCAGTCACTCCAATCATTCCAATAAATATTTAGTCTTCTGAGTCTTCCTTGTCTTTGCATCCAATCCCATCCAAGATCACTTTTGATGGTCTAAAGTAGAATTTGGAAACCATTTTTGGTTCTTCATCTTCTTTACCTAGTCTTTCCTCACCCTCATTTGATATGGATACTCAAACTAATTTTGAACAGCTCATGACTAGTTTTGAGCAAAATCTAAGTGTTGATGTTCCTGGTGCTATTTTACAAATACTTCTCCAATTGTAACTTTAACTTGTGTGGGTGTAGCTCCTTTACCACCGATGATGGATTCCAATTTGGATAAAAATTTATCAGTACTTCCTTCATGGTTTTCATCATATACTCTAAAAAGAAAGAAGCAAGCCATCTCCCCAGATGACTTTGACTTTGAGAAGCTGACTCCTATAAAGGCCAAGACCAAGAAGAAGCTGAAGACTCTCTCCAGGCTATTTGAAGACAAGGGTCATAAATATGTAGAGATATCCCAACCTCCACCTGGTGCAACTATTGAGGAGTTTAAAATGAAAGACTATTCAATCTCAAGGTGTCATGCCCACATATCCCATGCAGTCACAACATACAACACACGTGTCATGTCCACATTTGTCATGTGGTCATGACACGGATTGCCAAAAACTTCTCCGCATGTCCCTAGGAAACCCCTTGCACACGTCTGCGTGCTCGGTGGCAATATGAATGAGGCGTAAACATGTCATACAAATTCGGGGAAGTGCATCTTCCTACGCCATCTGCTGCATGATGAAAGCCATCTAGGGGGTATGCAACTTGATGTGCACCACTTCTAGGGTTAGAATGGTTTTAATATGAACCCTAAGTTTCCTAGGTGAAGAGATGATTTTGTCAAAATCGAAACCAAACCCTTACTCTAATGCATAAAAGAAGTCAAATAAATAAAATATGAAAATCAATGGCATGATGGATGCATTAAAAGATGGAGTGATAAAACAATAGTCTCCAAAAGGTCATAAAAATAAAACCCTAAAATCTAGGAAAAATTTGACAGCATAACGCGTTTTCAATAATTGAAATAAATATTTAAAAAATAATTTCTCCAAGAGATAATTAAGGTAAAAATTGAAGTTAAATGAAATATAAGAATAAATTAAATAACCTCCAAAGGTCAAATAGAATTTGTCACTCAGTCAATCAAAAATTTGAATTCAATTGAACGACCAAATTAGAATCCAATAATTAAGTCCTTTAATAAATATAATTTTGACAATTATATTTATTAATTAACTCAATTAAAAAGGAAAGGGGAAGAATTAAAGCATCTCTCCCCATAAGAATAATAAAATTGGTCTAATTAATTTAATTAAATTAAACGAGGTCTTCCTTATGAAAATAAAGTTAAAACACCCAAGGCAAAACCCATTAATTCAAAATCCCACTATAAAAATTAAAAAAAACCACTAGAAAGGAAATATACAAAATGCAAGAACCCCACATTCCTCTTCAAGAGGAGCTAATATAGGCCTTCCAAATTGGCCTTGAGGAATGAGAAGGTGACACTTGTCACCTTCTCCTTCCTCATCCTATGCCACTTGTAAGGGAGAGGAAGTGTGAGGGTGACAAGTGTCACCCTCCAATTCCATCCCAATCCTCACCTTATCAGCTTGTGCTCTCACACATGTGTGAGAGACCAAGTGGTGAGGTGGCATTTCCCTTCAAGCCTCCATGAGGATAAGGGATGCCATATGGCATCCTCTTATTCTCCAAGAGAGCTATCTCTCTCCAAGTTGCTCTCACACGTGTGTGAGAGTCTTAGAGAGAGATCCCACACACTTGGGAGTCTTGGAGACCTCCCAAGTCTTCTTGGTGAAGGGATCCCCAAACTTTGGGAAGGGAGATGAGTCTTTCCCAAAGCATGACTCATCTCCCACCCTTAGCCATTTCAAAATTCGTCACTTTGATTAAACCTCAGTTTAGAGTGACCAAAAGTGGGTTACCCCAAGGTTTAGTTAGTCAAAATTGACCCTAGACCCATGGGTAACCACCTAGGGTAAGGTTTGGGACACTAAGGTTCACCTAGGGAGTCATAAATTGACTTTAAATGGCCCAAAATAAAAACAATACCAAGTGGTGTAAAACAATAAAAATATACAACACATGATATAAATTACTTTAACAAAAAGGGGCATTAGGCCAAAATAATAAATCAAACAGGTACTCAAACAACATCCAATCAAACGTGATCCTCATCCCTCTTGGGAATGGATTAGTTTCACAGGGAATAACATATGTGTGAATACTACCTCCGATTTCTCGTGGCCTGGGATTATAATCCTGCACAACTAGAATACGTGTCAATCACATCATGGATAATTATAGCTGAAGCAACTGAAATTAAATTCATGTTATTGCATATTAATCATTCACAACATAATTCAAGATTAAACTACATTTTCCATCTAATGTCACATAATCATTATCACATAATGAACTAGAAATCACATCAATAAACATCATCTAATATATTCACATGTCTAGTATCAACATAGCATCAAAATATGATCAAATAGAATCACCATATGTCTACTCAATGTCAAATTAAAATTAGGAGATATAATCAAATTTGCATAATGGAACAATAGTCTCTAAAAGTATGATAATGTCATGAACTAAAATGTAAAATGATCAAAATAAGGAAGGAAAAATAATCGGCCTCACATCCTTGCCCCCTAAGACTAAATTTCCTCCTAAAAGTCGTCAAAAAGGTGAGGATAGAGTGCCCTTAAACTAGCTGCATCCTCCCAAGTCACTGTGACCTCATCATAACATTCCCACTGGACCCTAACCTAGTCTAGCTCTCGACTTTGAAGGCCCAGCGTCTGATGAGCCAATATGTGAATTGGCTCCAAAGCCAACTATCTGTCTTGTAGAGCACTCTTGTCCAATACATGAGATAAATTAGATATATATCGCCTCAATACAGAAATATGAAAGACATCGTGGATATGTGATAGGCTAGGATATAATGCTAGATGATAGGCAACAGGTCCTATCTGCTCCAAGATTTCAAAAGGTCCTACAAACCGTGGTGCAAGCTTAGAGCCCTTTCTATAATGGATTAGACTCTTGTGTGGCTGCACTCTAAGGAATACTCTATCCCCAATTGAGAAGCTCTAATCAAGTCTCTTAGCCTTGGCATACTTCTTCTATCTATCTAGTGCCTCTTGAGGTCTCTGCCTAATCAATGCAACCTGGAGCTCCATATCCTGAACAATCTCTGGACCAATGGCAACCCTATCCTCTATCCGATCCCAACTCAATTGTATCCTACATGGTCTACCATATAAAGCCTAAAAAGGAGGCATACCCAACGAGTTGTGATGCCTATTATTGTAGGCAAACTCAACCAGATACAAATACTCCTCCCATTTAGACTGATGGTCTATAACATACATACAAAGCACATCATCCAACACCTGATTCACCTGCTCTGTCTACCCATCAGTCTCAAGATGATAAGCGGAGCTAAAGTTGAGCTGTGTGCCCAACGCTTGCTGCAAAGCTCTCCAAAAGGCTGAAGTGAACACTGAATCCCTTTCAGAAATGATGTGGCAAGGTACTCCATGTAATCTCACAATATCATCCAAGAATACTCTTGCCACTGCTGGTGCATTGTACGTCATGCATATAGGTGAGAAATGTGCCACCTTGGTCAACTTGTCGACTGTCACCATGATGGCATCATGGCGACGCGAAGACATAGGAAGACCAATAATGAAATCCATGGAAATGGTGTCCCATTTCCACTCAGGTATCTCGTGAGGGTATAAAAGACCTACTGGACGCTGATGCTCTACCTTGACCCTCTGGTACTCAAGGCATTGAGCAACAAACTCTGCAATATCCCGTCTCATACCTGCCCAATCGTACAACTGTCGTAGGTCGGCATGCATCTTCTTCACCCCCTGATGTGCCGCATATGTCACTTTGTGAGCCTTTGATAACACTACAGTATGTAGGTCACCTGCATGGGGTACATAGATGCGCTGTCGATGACGAAGTAACCCATCTGCCTCAAGTGAGTACCTTGCAAACTTGCCCACAAGAGCCATCTGTGAATAGATCTCCTGCTGCACCTCAAGAAACCACTCATCCTTAAGTAGATACTAAATAATGCATCCTCTCAAGTCCACACTCAAAGTCAAAGTCAAGATTTTGTGGTGCCTTCGACTCAATGCATCAGCAACCACGTTCTCCTTCCCTTTGATGTAGTGGATATCAAAGTCATACTCGCAAAGAAACTCCATCCAACGCTACTGACAGGCGTTCAGATTTGGTTGTGTAAATATATACTGAAAGTTGTGATGATCTGAATGAAGTTCAAAGTGACGACCCAATAAGAAATGTCTCCAACGAACTAGAGCATGAACCACTGCCGCGAGCTCCAAATCGTGAGTGGGGTAGTTCAGCTCATGGGTCTTGAGCTTTCACGACTCATACGTGATCACTCTACCACCCTGCATAAGTACGGCTCCCAAACCCTTAAGTGATGCATCTGTGCAAACCATAAACTTAGTTGTTGGATCAGGAACCTCTAAAATGGGAGCACTAGTAAGACGCTCCTTGAGGACCCCAAAGGCCCTCTCACACTACTCAGTCCATAGAAAACTCTTCCCTTTCCACTGAAGGGAAGTGATGGGGTGTGCTATCCAATAAAAACCCTCAACAAATCTATGGTAATAACTAGCTAACCCCATAAAACTCCTGACCTCTGTCACACTGGTGGGTGCTGGCCAATCTCTGATAGCCTTGATCTTTGATGGATCTACTGAGATTCCATCGCTAGATAGGATGTGCCCCAAATACTGTACCTCTGTCATGAGAAATGCACACTTCACCAAGTTCCCATAAAGATTTTGCTCCCTCAAACACTGTAGAACCTAACGTAGGTGCTCCTCATGCTCCTCCTTGGTCTGCGAATAGATCAATATGTCATCAAGGAAAATAATCACAAACTGATCCAAGTATGTACGGAACACCCTATTCGTGAGACTCATGAATACTGCAGGGGCGTTCATCAAACCAAAGGGGACCATAGTGAACTCATAGTGGCCATATCGAGTCCGGAAGGCAGTCTTATGGATGTCCACCTCTGTGATATGCAACTGATGGTACCCAGACTTCAAGTCAATCTTAGAGAACACCCTGGCTCCCTGCATTGGATCAAAGAGATCTCCAATCCTGGGCAAAGGATAATGGTTCTTCATCGTCACCTTACTCAACTGCCTCTAATCCATGCATAATTGAAGAGACCCATCCTTCTTCTTTACGAAGATGATAGGAGCGCCCCAAGGTGAAATGCTCAGTCAGATGTGCCCCTTCTCGAGCAAGTCCTCAAGCTGCAACTTGAGCTCCGTGAGCTCATGAGTGGTCATCCTGTAGGGTGCATGAGACACTGGGTCAGCACCCGGCACTGAGTTAATATGAAAGTTCACCTCACGACGGGGTGGCATCCCTGGGAACTCTACTTGTAACACATCGACAAACTCTCTCAGGATGGGATGGTCATCCAAAGATGCCTCAGGCTCGTCATCTGATCTATCACTCACCGTAATAGAGAACATCTGGCATCCCTTCCACATGCAACACTTAAGCTGTTGAGCGGATACCATACGTATTGTTGTGGGTTTCTGAATGCCCACTATCTTAATTGATGTACCATGATCATCTAAGCAGCTAATCACCTTTCAGTAACAATCTAGCTTGGATCGATGAGCTGCAAGCTAGTCCATACCCAAAGCCACATTGTAGGATCCTAATATCATAACTCTAAGGTCACAAACTGTGGCAAAGGGTCCCAAATAAATCTCACAGTCATGGACTAAGGTGTCGACTGTCATCTTGGCCTCTGAGGCCAACTCAACCACCCACCTATCACACTGCCTCGAGGCTACCAACCTGTAACGCTCCACTAATGATGGAGATATGAAAGAGTCAGTAGCACTAGAGTCAAAAATAATAGAAATGGGGACACCCCCTATCATACCTGATGTTTCAATCACTGATGCCTAAAAATCAGCCTGGTGGTTATCAACCGCTGCGAACATATGGTGGGACCTACCCACATCTCCAACCGTCTGCTCTGATCCTCCTAAACGAGGCTGCCCCCTGCTATAGAGCCCTATGGACACTCTCTGGATAGATGTCCCGCTCCACCACACACATAAAATAGGCCCGTAGCCTGTACCTATCCAGTCTGAGTCCTACTCAAGTGCTACTATCCAGATCTACCTATGGACCCCTAAGAACTCCTGTATGACTGCTATGACCTCGTGGGTCCCGCAGGTGGTCCCTGCTGCCTCTAATCTCTATGTGGGCCCTGCTGTTGCCAACCTTGATTATGCCCCCCATGTGCCCTCTACTGTGGCCAAGATCGCTACTACTGCTACTACTGTGGGGGCCTAGGAGGTAAGGATGCGGAACCAAATCCTCCTCTTTGAGGTGGCGGTGGTGGTCTGCGGTAACTCTACTGATGTTGTTGCTGCCGACGATCCTGAAACTAAGGGTGTCAACCCTGTCCTCATCCCTGTATCTCCTCAGCTATGTATGCCTTCTCGACAGCATCAATCAATGTCTGGGGGTCTGCCATGCATACAGGCCCTGCTATGCTATGGTTCAATCCTCTAATAAACTTATGAACCAAGAGTTTCTCGTCATGGAGATACTCTGTATATCAAGACAACTTGGTGAACCTACCCTCATACTGAGCAACCGTAAGTCCTCTCTGCTGAAGGTCATGAAAATCATCTATGCGATGCTACCTGTAGTGACCTAATAAATATCGTGCATTGAAGTGCTCAATGAAAGTCTCCCATGTGAGTGTGTCTAATGATAGATGGCGCTTGCACTCCTCAGTGTGCCACCAAGTAGCTACTACATCTCACAACAGGTGGACTGCCACACGTGCCTTCGTGTTGCCCTCGTAAGGACACAACATGAAGCATCTATCTAAGCTAATGAGCCAAGCCTCAGTCTCAGGTCCCTCTGTGGTCTCGATGAAAGTAGGAGGATTCAGCCTCAACAAATCCCTGATGGGATTTCCTTGATCTTTGTGTCCTCTGATAGGCTCATCTGCATAATAATCATAAGGCCTGTGAACAATTTGCTCCACTCACACTACCTCGTCATGCCTAGCATGACGTGGAAGGCTCCTGCTACAGGCCCTGTCAGTCGATCCAACCTCCTTTGCCGTCATATCTGGTACCTCTACATATGGCTCCACACGTGGTGCCTCTCCCAGCTCAATGCGGGGCTGCACATGTGGCTCTACATGTGACTCTGCTCATGGCTCCATGTGTGGCTCCTCTCATGGATTAACGCGGGGTTCAACACATGGCTCTATGTGCGGCTCAATTGCAGCCGGTGGTAGCCTATCTAACACTACCTGTAGAGCCTGCAATATCTGTGGCCCAATATTTGGTATAGGTAGGCCTAGTGGTGCCTGCAGTACCTGTGGGGCTGACAATACCTTTCCCTCAGCTAAATAGTCACTATGAACCTCTACGGAATCCGTGCAGCGTGAACGTGCTTGTTGAACTCTATGCGGTGTGAACGCGCTCGCCGAACTTGGCGGGGAGGCATCCTACAAAAATGAGGTAACCACAAATTAATCAAAGCTACAGAATAATAATGTGCCCTAAAGAAACCCAGTGTTTAAACTTGGGCTCTAATACCAAATGTCATGCTCACATTTCTCATGTGGTCATGACACACAACACACGTGTCATGTCCACATTTGTCATGTGGTCATGACACGGATTGCCAAAAACTTCTCCACATGTCCCTAGGAACCCCCTCGCACGTGTCTGCGTGCTCGGCAGGCAATATGAATGAGGCGTAAACATGTCATACAAATTTATGGAAGGCATCTTCCTACGCCATCCCTTGCATGATGAAAGCCATCTAGGGGGTATGCGACGTGATGTGCACTATTTCTAGGGTTAGAACGGTTTTAATTTGAACCCTAAGTTTCCTAGGTGAAGAGATGATTTCGTTAGAATTGAAACCAAACCCTAACTCTAATGCATAAAAAAATTCAAATAAATAAAATATGAAAATCAATGGCATGATGGACGCATGAAAAGATGGAGTGATAAAATGATAGTCGCCAAAAGGTCATAAAAATTAAACCCTAAAATCTAGGAAAAATTCGATAGCATAACGTGTTTTCAATAATTGAAATAAATATTTAAAAAAGAATTTCTTCAAGAGATAATTAAGGAAAAAATTGAAGTTAAATGAAGTATAAGAATAAATTAAATAACCTCCAAAGGTCAAATTAAATTTGTCACCCAGTCAATAAAAAATTCAAATTCAATTGAACGACCAAATTAGAATCCAATAATTAAGTCCTTTAATAAATATAATTTTGACAATTATATTTATTAATTAACTCAATTAAAAAGGAAAGGGGAAGAATTAAAGCATCTCTCCCCATAAGAATAATAAAATCGGTCTAATTAATTTAATTAAATTAAATGGGGTCTTCCTTATGAAAATAAAGTTAAAACGCCCAAGGCAAAACCCATTAATTCAAAATCCCACTATATAAAAAAAAAGAAAACCACTAGAAAGAAAATATGCAAAATGCAAGAACCCCACACTTCTCTTCAAGAGGAGGTAATATAGGCCTTCCAAATTGGCCTTAAGGAATGAGAAGGTGACACTTGTCACCTTCTCCTTCCTCATCCTATGCCACTTACAAGGGAGAGGAAGTGTGAGGGTGACAAGTGTCACCCTCCAATTCCATCCCAATCCTCACCTTATCCACTTGTGGTCTCACGCATGTGTGAGAGACCAAGTGGTGAGGTGGCATTTCCCTTCAAGCCTCCATGAGGATAAGGGATGCCATATGGCATCCTCTTATTCTCCAAGAGAGCCATCTCCCTCCAAGATGCTCTCACACGTGTGTGAGAGTCTTAGAGGGAGATCCCACACACTTGGGAGTCTTGGAGACCTCCCAAGTCTTCTTGGTGAAGGGATCCCCAAACTTTGGGAAGGGAGATTAGTCTTTCCCAAAGCATGACTCATCTCCCACCCTTAGCCATTTCAAAATTCGTCACTTTGACTAAACCTCAGTTTAGAGTGACCAAAAGTGGGTTACCCCAAGGTTTAGTTAGTCAAAATTGACCCTAGACCCATGGGTAACCACCTAGGGTAAGTTTTGGGACACTAAGGTTCACCTAATGAGTCATAAATTGACTTTAAATGGCCCAAAATAAAAACAATACCAAGTGGCGTAAAACAATAAAAATATACAGCACATGATATAAATTACTTTGACAAAAAGGGGCACTAGGCCGAAATAATAAATTAAACAAGTACTCAAACAACATCCGATCAAACGTGATCCTCATTCCTCTTGGGAATGGATCGGTTTCACAGGGAATAACATATGTGTGAATACTACCTCTGATTTCCTGTGGCCTGGGATTATAATCCTGCATAACTAGATCAAGTGTCAATCACATCATGGATAATCATAGCCAAAGCAACTGAAATTAAATTCATGTCATCGCATATTAATCATTCACAACATAATTCAAGATTAAACTACATTTTCCATCTAATGTCACATAATCATCATCACATAATGAAATAGAAATCACATCAATAAACATCATCTAATATATCTCGCATGTCTAGTCTCAACATAGCATCAAAATATAATCAAATCGAATCACCATATGTCTAATCAATGTCAAATCAAAATCTAGAGATATAATCAAATCTGCATAATGGAACAATAGTCTCTAAAAGTATGATAATGTCATCAACTGAAATGTAAAACGATCAAAATAAGGAAGGAAAAATAATCGGCCTCACACAAGGATTGAGCTAGGAAAGATCACTCATGAGAGTGCAAAAGGTGATGTTCAATAAACTCTAAATTCTCTGATTGTAATGTTTGATCACGAGAAAAAGATGAAGAATCCGTACAAGGCCAAAGTGGAATAGTTGACTGTAGTACTATGGAAAATCACTTTGTCCTCTGAGTCAGTAGAACCTGAGGCTATCACTGTTGAAGATCTTGTCATCCAAAAGGTTGAGAAGAAACATGCAAGGGGGAGAGTGGTTGAAGAATTTTTGGAAAGGATGATTGCACAAGGTACACTTATTCTGACAACTTCTGTTGAAAGAAGAAATAAAATGGAAAAGGTAAGGGCTGAATTGGATAAGTTAGTTGATGTTGTCTCAAGAGCTCGAAGACATGGATGAAAGTCTAGAAGAGTGGACACAAATGAAGAAGTTGAAATTGAAAAATTTGATAGGGATTGAGATCCTTTCCAATCGTGAATCATTTTTTGAGACTAAAGAAACTTTGATTCATCGAATCAATGTTCTAAAAGATTTAATCAAAGACTTGTAGAGCACTCGGGAAGTTAGTGAAGATAGAGATGTTAGTCTTCTCAACAAGCTTGAAGAACTCCCATGCAAGTTAGTAGATGATGATCATAAGTTTCCTTTTCTAGAGGAAATGGTCCAAGAATTCAATAGCATGTTTCAAAAAGAATTTGAGGAGCAAACTTTTTTAGTGGCCTCTATGGATAAGCTATTGGTTTATTAGTTGACACTAGATAATCTCAAGATAGATTTGGGTAGGTATGAAAAGTCAGCTACCACTGTAAAAGATTCAATAACCAGGGCTCATGCCATTTCAAAGAACACTTCTAGGCCAGATAACATCGAAATGCAAGCAGTGCTGACAATGTACAAAGATTTCATGAAGAAGGATGGTGGTGGGAGTTGATCAGTGAATCATGCCTTAGAATATTTTCTAGGTATTTCTTTTATGCTTATTGTATTTATTTTTGGACATATCTACATGTACATTTCAAATATGTAATTACATGTAGAAATAAGGAAAGTCCTAGATAAATAAGGACATTTATTGTTGAATAAGCCATAGTTAGTTTTACTTTTCCTATTTTTGCTCATGGCCTCTCACTATAAATAAAAAGGGCATCTTTTGTAAATGTAATCTTTATCTATTGAAGCAAAGCACTGCCAATTTGAGAAGAAAGTTAAGACTTTGAGATTTTTGTTGTAAGTCAATTTTCAAGCACTTATCAATACAAGAAAAGAAAGTTGGTACCCAATCTTTATGTTGGATATAATTTGTTATGTGATAGAATTGTTCTTATGTCTTTTCTATTGCATTATCTTTGATAAGTGGTTGAAGTGTGAGCATATATATCAAGTGTTTAAAGAGATATTTCAAATCTAATTTTTGAGGACTTTGAGCTTGTTATCACCCAGTTTTGCTCCCTTGCATACAGCCGTGAAGCCTCTACAAACTGGAGTAACATGGGACTGATCTCTAATTGTGGGACTTTGCTAAGTGAGATCAGACCTCTGGAGAAGGCCGGCTTCCTTGTCTAGTTATCACCTAAAACTACTGAATTTTGGGGCAAAAAGGGAGAGAGAATGCTTGTAATGAAAATGAATAAAAAACTTGAAAACATAAAAGGGTGATACACCAGATAGATTTAAAGAAACTTCCACAGAACTGAAGGATGCACAATACAATCAAAATATGGCAAGTAGGCATACACAGGTTAGATGACTCTAGCAGAGGTGAGAAGTAATATGATTGAGAGGAATAAAACATTCATAGACAAACCATATGCAGATTCACACAGAACTAGTAAATTCAACAAAGGAGGTAAAATAACTTGCATATATCCGATGAAAGGCAGGGTTACAGTATATGAAAACTCTATTTGGAAATAGAAAGACCAGAATGCCAAAAAATTTCCAACAACCTTTTACAACATTTGAATGCATACTTATAGCATTCAAAAATTATTCTAAGTCAGTTACAAAAATCAGCTCTATGAACTGTCATAGAAAAAGATCTCCATCGATTATAGCCCAGCTGCATCAGTTATGGCGTCGAAATCTGAAACTAGGCGGATGGGGAGATATTTAGAGTCTTTAATGCAACTGCTTACTCATCATCAATATGGAGATGAAGAGGTGGAAAGATATTCTTTGTCATTAATGCAAGCTACTTGTTCTGTCTGCTGCAATGAATGCCCAAAAATATCTCCATCTGCTAAAAGTCGTCTCTGAAATGTTCATGGCTCACAAATATGCATCTCCAGATCTAAAATTTGAAAAGTGACAAAACCCCTGAAAAACCCTGCCAAATGAAAGAGGGGACCAAAATATGCAACTTTGCCTCTTGGAGCATGCCGAAATTCGCCAAAATGAAGGAGATACAAGTGGTCAAACTTTCGGTCAACTACCTGTATATATCATTTTTGCATTTCTGTGTATATCGCTGCATCTTGGCACCTGTATCAGCATTCAAAAACTCATCCTGCATCTCCTTTTGTACATACATGGCGCTTTGCATATCGGCCCCTGTACATCCCTTTGTATTTCAAAAATTGCATATACATACAATTTCCCCTTATATATGCGGGCCCCACCTCTTTGAAAATGCCCAGCATATAACTTTGTATCTACTCCTTTGTATGTCAAAACATACAAGCCGCGGACCTCAAAACACCATTGAGCTGTGTTTCAGTGTTCTGCCAGGTTCGTCTTGCATATCGGCTTGTATATTTGCTTGTATATGCAAATATACAAACACCTATTCATACAAAGCGGACTCCAAACTCTTATGTGTCGAAACTAATCCTTGATTCAAATCTGCCTTGTATATGCAATGCATCATTGACTTGTATATATCGCTATATACAAGTGCCATATACATACAAGTCAGACCCTAAATGACCATTAAGTATATTTGATTGCCCTGTCGGGTCCGACTTGTATCACTTCCTTTTGTATATCTCTTTGTATATGTGCGATATACAAGCCACTATTCACGAGATCCTTTGTATGTCGAAACATACAATCCTCCTTGTATATGCGCAGGACCCACCTTTTGTATGTTGGCGATATACAAATGCCTTTGTATATTTTCCCCGCGGCACTTCTTGCATGCAATCTCATTTGTAAACCTGCGGGCCCCACCTCTTGCATGTCTTGCTGGCACTGTAGCAAATGTATATTTGCACCCCTGTATATGCAAATATACAAACTCAAATATACAAAATGCCTTACATACAAATAGGGAATCTTTATGGAATATGCCCGCAATGTATCTTTCAGTTTGTATGTATCCTTGCATGTGCGAAATATACAAACACCTATATATATAAGGTAGACTTGAAAGATTTATAGAACCAATTGAAACCTATATTCAGGTCCGGATTGTATATCAGCTTTGTATATTGGTTTGTATGTGCAAACATACAAGTCGATATACAAAGCACTATTCATGTGATCCTTTGTATCTCCACTCTTGTACTGTATCAAATGTATATTTTGGCCTTGTACATTTCATCGAATGTACATTCACTGTAGCATATGTATGTCCGTCGGCCTTGTCTATTGCATTGCACATTTCTTTGTATCTCCATTTGTATATCTGAATATACAAGCCCCTATATACATGCAGACCCGATATACATTTACCAAATATTCTGAGAATCAGCAGAAGATTCCCTAAATGTATATGCATTTCCTTGGCCCGATATACATTCAAAAAATGTATATAACTCAATTTTTTCATATTTTCTAAGGCCGATATAGATTTGCAAGCCCGCCAAATGTATATTTGAACTGTATGTTGACCAAAACTTTGACCATCAATAACTTCTTTATTTGGCTGAATTTCAAGGTGATGTAAAAAGCAAGCCTGCCTATTTTTTCAAGCTCTTTCCAATGGTAAGGTTTTTTTAGGCAATTTGGCACTTTTCATTTTTAGGCAACATTTTCCAAAGGCTTTTCAAGGAAAATACCAGGTTGACTATTTGGCTCTGGTCAGAGGAAAAAATGGGTCAACAATTTGGCGACCTCTATGGGATGTTTGCCTGCTAAACAGTTAGATCAGTGGCCTATACATCTATTGGGCATAGAGTCACACAGAGACTAAAATATAGATATTTCTGACCTTAGCAAAACAAGATAGAAGGAATGAAGAACACTTGGAAGGCCAAACCAAGACAAAATGTTGAAAGCAAACTCTTTCAACTATGCTAGACAACATTTAGGGAAAGCAAAAGCAGATCTAAACTAATGTGCAACATCACTTATTGAAAGCATAGAGACCTAATTTATTGATTTACAAGGCACTCATACCTCAAAACACCTCTTTAGGTGTATCCCATTGACTGGGATAGGCAGATTTTGTCCATCCATATTTGATAACTGAAATGCATTGTGCTCCTTGCATTCAGTAATGAGAAATGGACCTCTCCACATGTTGTCAAACTTGGAATGCTTTCCTAGTCTGCTTTTTAATTCATCCCATTTAAGCACCATGTCACCCATTCGAAAGCTTCTAGGGGTGGCCTTCTAATTGAAATTTCTTTTTGTTTGAAGCTGATGATATTCCATAGTCTTCATAGCCTTGTCTCTGATTTCTTCAAGCTCCATAAGTTGAGCATATCTGACAGCCATGGGATTCTCTTCTTCAAACATCTCCAGCTGGTTCATGATGTCCAGCGCTGGCAGTTCTATAGAGATAGGCAATCTTGCTTCCTTCCCATATGCTAACATATATGGAGAATTTCTAATGGACCTCTTAGGAGTTATTCTATTTGCCCATAAGGCATACTTCAAATTAGTATGCCAGGTTCTCTGGTTGTCCTCCATTGATCTTTTAATAATCCTTACGAGATTTTTGTTGGTAGACTCAGCCAAACCATTACCCTATGGGTAATAATTAGAAGTATTCAAATAAATCCCATTTTGACAACCCAATCAGTTATCTATAGGCCAACAAAGGCTAAAGCATTGTCAAAAATTATTGACTCAGGCACTCCAAATCTGGAAATCAAGTCATGATAAAAATTTAAAACAACATTTTCATTTGATTCCTTTAGAGCTACTGCTTCAGTCCATCTTGTGAAAAAATCTGTAGCTATAAGAATCCACTTGTGGCCTGCACTTGATGGTGGATTAATAGGACCTATGAAGTCTATACCCCATCTCATGAAGGGTTGTTCTATTTGAATTAGCCGTAAAGGTAAGGCTAGCAGCCTTTCTTTTCCTGCAAAAATGACACATTTTATACACTTCCTAGCCCATGCATGGGCATCCTTAAATAAGTTGGGCCAGTAATAGCCAGCTCTCATTACTTTCCAAGTGGTAGTCTTCAGGGCAAAATGACCCCCCGCTGCTCCATCATGAAATTCATGTAGTACCTTATCAGTCTGATCTTTATCAATGCACCTTAACAAGAGACCATTAAAGTCCTTTCTAAAAAAGATGCCATTTATTAAAACATATGGAACTGATTGCAATCTATAATATCTTCTTTTAATTCTATCTAGACCTGCTAGACATTTGCCAGTTTGCAAAAATTTAGTCATATCAGTAACCCAACCTGCGTTCGCTACTGCTGCATTATCTTGAGGTGTATCCTCAATGGTCAAAAGCATCTCATCCTCCTTGTTAGAACTGGTAGCGAGCTACTTGCTGAGTCCTCTACCTCTGACAAACTTGGTTACTTGGATATCCACGTCATATTCCATGACCTTGGTTATCCAACCTGCTCTCTTCTCATTAACATCTTTACTCAACAGGAACTCTTTCACGCTGGGATGAGCCACCATTAAATGTATCTTGTTATTGGAAACAAGATGCCAAAATTTCTTGAGGCTCCTTATCACTGCAAGGACGTTCTTCTCAACAAAGCTATACTTCTGTTCATATTCTTCCAGCTCCTGACTGAAAAAAACAATTAGCTGCTCAAAGTTGCTACTCTGCTTCTGCACTAAAATCGCAGAGATTGTATCTAGGCCGCCATAAGCATATAGAATAAAATCTTTGGAAAAGTTAGGATGTACCAAAGTTGGCGCAACTGACAATGCTTCTTTTATAGACTCAAAATTGAGTCTGGCCTCTTTTGTCCAATTAAAGACTATATTCTTTTTCAACATGGATGTCAAAGGTTTCAAAAGGTTTGCGATATCAGGGATGAACCTTTGTAGAAAATTAATTCTGCCAATAAAACTTTGTAATCCCTTCTTATGACTTGGTAAAGGCAGCTCCAAAATGGCCCTTACTCTTTCAGCATCAATAGTAATGCCCTCTTTTGAGACAATGTGCCCTAACAGCTTGCCTTCATGGACAACAAAAATGTATTTGTTTGGATTAAGGGATATCCCAAACTCTCGGCATCTCTCAAAAACTTGCCTTAAGTGGGATAAATGTTCAGATGCATTCTTGGAAAAAATTGTTATATCACTTAAGTACACCAGCACCAGTTTGTATAGCAAACCCTTGAATGCCATATCCATGGCTCTTTGAAAGGTCGAGCCAGCGTTAGAGAGACCAAAAGGCATCCTCCTGTAGGCCATGGTGCCCCACTTAGTAGTGAAAGTAGTTTTGAACTGATCCTCCTCCTTGACTAACACCTAATTGTAACTAGAAAATTTGTCAAGCAAAGAAAATCTCTTCGAGCCAACCACTACTTGTAAAATCTGCTCCATGGATGGAAGTGGGTAGTGGTCTTTTAGGGAGGCTCTGTTTAGGTCCCTGAAATCAATGCACAACCTAATTTCTCCATTCTTCTTCCTCACAGGGACAAGGTTTGAGACCCAAGATGTATGCTTGATGGGAAAAATGATCTTTCTCTCAATTAGCTTAGTCAATTCTTTAATCATCAGGGGCTCTAGCTTTGGATTTAGGGGCCTCTGCCTCTGCCTTACAGGCTTTGCACCTGGTTCCAATTCTATGGTGTGCTGGGCAATATGAGGATCAAATCCCTTTAGGTCTGAATAATCCCAAGCAAATACCTCCTTAAATTCCTGACAAAGAGCAATAAAAGCTCTCCGGTCCTCAGCTGAATAGATTTTACCTATTTTAAGGAGTTTTCCCTTAAAAATTTTTAACTCCTCATAATGTTCCTCTTTTATTTGCATACTGGTCTTAGTCTTCTTCATTTGATCATCAGTGCCAAAAATAGACTCCAAAGTCACCAATCCCTTGGGTAGCTTGTTTGTCTTCAGCTAAATAATCTGATCATTGCCATACTGTTGTTTGAGTTTATCTTGATTCATCATGGAAAACTCATCTTCCTCTAACAGGAATCTCAAAATATGTTCGTCACTTTCAAAGACCTTCCAATGAACATTATTGTCGAGGATAGAGGGTCTGTCAACTATTTTTACATGAGGCCGCATTTTCTCCTTTTGAATGTCACTAGGGATGTCAAACTGTGACCGAATTGTAGCCAATCTATCAGCATGGGAGTTTTGATTTCTTGGAATGGAAATCAGATTAAAAGCATCAAACTCCTCAATCATGTTCCATACCCTATGCTTATAGCACTTCAAGGTATCATTTTTGGTAAGATGCAGTCCTCTTACCTAATTTACAATTAGTTCACTGTCCCCAAATACTTGCAAAACAACCAATTTTCTTCCTTCTTGCCCATTACAATCCCTGGATTAGCCCCTCATATTCAGCAGTGTTATTGGTGCATGAGAAGGCAAAATGGAAAGCAACATAATATTTTTCACCCTGTGGTGACACCAGCATTGCACCACCACCGGATCCATTTCTGCTTCTTGAGCCATCAAAGTACATTTTCCATACTTCTCCTTGCTGCTCTGTCTGCTGTTTTGGATCCTTTACCATACTTGGAATTGCTACCTCAGGCTCATGAAGTATATAGACCCCCATACCATTTTCTTGAATATGTGCTTCAGGATCATCTACAACATCTTCTAAGGACCATTCCCTTAATAACATTTCTGGTATACTGTCAGCTTGTAACTCTTGAGCCGCCACAAGTTTAGGATCATTAGAAATAATGTGATTTGCATTAACCACACTTGATGTATAGGGCTCTATGTGATGGTTTGAAAGCAATTTAGATCTTAGGGTCACCTTAGTGCCATATCTGGTCCTAAAAAACATATGGGACTAGTCAGAGGATAAGTATCCTCCTATTTTGGCTATGAATTCTCTTGATAGGCACACAGTAAAACAGGGAGGCAAATCAATAATGAAGACCTCTTGGAAGATGGAAACATTGGGACAAGTATGTAGAGTAAGACCTGGGTCTTTTATTACACCCACAGTACTAACAGCTGTGCCATCTAATTGCAGTACACCCTTCTCAAGAGGCCGGTATTTGAGCCCTAATTGATTTGCAATTTGTTTAGGCATCATAGAACTGCTTGCTCCACTATCCACCATGCAATTATGAACTAATTTATCTCCAATTATCAATGATATATAGAATGGGAGTGGCTTAGTACTTTTGTTGGGCTGTTTGCTGTTATCCTCAAAGGAATTAGTAAGGGTAGCCCTATTTGGGTCAACAGTTGTATCTTTGGACACCTTCAAATTAGACAAGGCAGATTGCAATATGTCTTTTTGGCCCGAGATGGCTAAAGAATCCCACATAGACATTGTCACATTCATCTTTTTCATATTTTCAATAATATTGAAAGGTGGAATGGCACTCACCTTCTGATTTGATTTTGTAGCAGCGACGTCTGGTTGCAAACGAGGCATCTCCCTTGCTTTTGCTAGGTCATTTCTTTGTAGAATATGTGGAATTTGGGGTGCAGGAACATCAGCAGACGCTTTTCCTTTATTTGCTGCTTGTTCTACCTCATAACCCCTTTTCTTTTCTCTTGTATTTGCTGCAACTGAGGTGTTATCACTGTTTATGCCACAAAATTCACCTTCCTGCTAGTTCATGAAAGTAGAATCACTTTGAGGTTGTTCTTGTTGTTGCACAACCCCATCATTTGGTGTACTTGGCTATGAGGTTGACACATTTTGCACCATTAAAGCCTGATTTATGACTGCATTTGAGCAGGCTGCTTGACTGTGTGGCTAATTGCATGGGTAGCACCACTCATATTCAGCAGCTAGGTTGTTCTGAGCAGGGACAAGGTCCCTTACGGTGTTAATAGGTGCTAGATTATAAGGCAGAAAAGGCCTTTGATTTACATTCTATCTGGCACCTTGATAGTTGCTTTGATAAGGCGGCCTATTAGCTTGATACGACTGATTTTGGCCTTGAAATGGTTGATTCTGCCCCTGGCTAGATTGCTAATAAGGCTGAAAGGGCCTCTGGGACTATTGCTTCTTTATGTTTACCAGTTCATTTCCAAAATTTTGATGGATACCCTCAATCTTTTGTTGACTATTTTTAATCTCTTTCAACTCTTGAGGTGAACTAGAGGCAACAGGTTTAGAATTAGCAATATTTGGTAATGCTGCGATAGTAGGCACAGGGGGAAAACATGGAATTGACAAAGGCATAGAAGCCTGAATCTTAGGAAAGATAGGCACTGGTGGTCTAGGTGCTATTTTTCTGGCCTGAATGAGATTATTCTCTGCCCTAATTACTAATTCATACGCATCTAGTAAACTATTACCTCCTAGTGATTGAATCATTACTGAAATATCACTATTTAGGGCTTTCAAAAAATATAGAAATGCATATTCAGCTGGAGGTCTTACCACAACAGGGATTCTGTCCCATGTCTTTTGAAATCTAAAGTTAAAATCCATCATTTGCTCCTACGAAGCTCTCTTTATGGTGGTCATCTATTTGACCAATGATAGATTATCTGATTTTTCTTGAAATTGCTTGTTTAATTTCTCTCCTAGCTCATCCCAGGTTCCTATAGTTTGCACTGGTAGACTCCTGAACCATTGTAATGCCTTCCCCTTGAAAGAGGCAGCCAGCAATCTAATGGCTACATTCTCCTGAGTGACATAATGAACCCCACACAGAGATGCTATGTCTCTAATGTGCTCGATTGGAGTAGTCTGATTTTCCCCTGTGAAATAGGGTAGATTCTTCAAAACTGCCATTGGTATCACATCATGCACCGTTAGATTCAAAGGACTACCCCCATCAAAAGTCACAAATGGCTAATTTCTTGCCATTTGAAGAGCGGTAGGTAGATTTGCTTGAGTTACTACAGGAACTATAGAAGCAACTAGTCTGAAACCTGGTGAAGTTGACTGTACTCTTTTGGAAACTGGAGTCCTTGCTACTGCTCTGCTCTGTCTTCTAGGTGGAGAGAGCTACAAATATTTGAATGGACTTGAACTTGAACTCCTAGTTGCTATCTTTCTCATAAAACATGTATCAACAAAACTGGTTTGTTTGTCTTTCCTTAGTCTGAGTCGCCAGATGTATAAATTTTAACCTCTTAAAGGTCTGCAATTACTGGTTGCACATCAAAACTAGTAATAATGGCTGTTAATTTGATTGTTACTCTGACTTCTTGGGTCCCACCGGGCGTGCCAAAGTTGTTATCACCCAGTTTTGCACCCTTGCATACAGTCGTGAAGCCTCTGCAAACTGGAGTAATATGAGACTGATCTCTAAGTGTGGGACTTTGCTAAGTGAGATCAGACCTCCAGAGAAGGCTAGCTTCCTTGTCTAATTATCACCTAAAACTACTAAATTTTGGGGTGAAAAGGGAGAGAGAATGCTTGTAATGAAAATGAATAAAAAAACTTGAAAACATAAAAGGGTGATACACTAGACAGATTTAAAGAAACTTCCACAGAACTGAAGGATGCACAATACAATCAGAATATGGCAAGTAGACATACACAAGTTAGATGACTCTAGCAGAGGTGAGAAGCAATATGATTGAGAGGAATAAAACATTTACATACAAACCATATGTAGATTCACACAGAACTAGAAAATTCAGCAAAGGAGGTAAAATAACTTGCATATATCTGATGAAAGGCAAGGTTACAGTATATGAAAACTCTGTTTGGAAATAGAAAGACCAGAATGCCAAAAAATTTCTAACAACCTTTTACAACATTTGAATGCATACTTATAGCATTCAAAAATGATTCTAAGTCGCTTACAAAAATCCGCTCTATGAGCTGTCATAGAAAAAGATCTCCATCGATTACAGCCCAACTGCATCAGTTATGGTGTCGAAATCTAGAATTGGGCGGATGTGGAGATATTTAGTCTTTAATGCAACTGCTTACTCATCGTCAATCTGGAGATGAAGAGGTGGAAAGATATTCTTTGTCATTAATGCGAGCTGCTTGTTCTGTCTGCTGCAATGAACGCCCAAAAATATCTTCTTCTACTAAAAGTCGTCTCTGAAATGTTCATCGCTCACAAATATGCATCTCTAGATCTAAAATTTGAAAAGTGACAAAACTCTTGAAAAACCCTGCCAAATGAAAGAGGGGACCAAAATATGCAACTTTGCCTCTTGGAGCATGCTGAAATTCGCCAAAATGAAGGAGATATAGGCGGTCAAACTTTCAATCAACTGCCTGTATATATCACTTTTGCATTTCTATGTATATCGCTGCATCTTGGTGCCTGAATCGGCATTCAAAAACTCATCCTGCATCTCCTTCTACACATACATGGCGCTTTGCATATTGGCCCCTGTACATCCCTTTGTATTTCAAAAATTGCATATACATACAATTTCCCCTTGTATATGCGGGCCCCACCTCTTTGAAAATGCCCAGCATATAACTTTGTATTTGCTCCTTTGTATGTCAAAACATACAAGCCGAAGACCTCAAAACACCACTAAGTTGTGTTTCATTGTTCTGCCAGGTCCGGCTTGCATATTGGCTTGTATATTTGCTTGTATATGCAAATATACAAACACCTATTCATACAAAGCGGACTCCAAACTCTTATGTGTCGAAACTGATCCTTGATTCAAATCCACCTTGTATATGCAATGCATCATTGACTTGTATATATTGCTATATACAAGCGCCATATACATACAAGTCAGACCCCAAATGACCATTAAGTATATTTGATTGCCCTGTCGGGTCCGGCTTGTATCACTTCCTTTTGTATATCTCTTTGTATATGCACGATATATAAGCCACTGTTCACAAGATCCTTTGTATGTCAAAACATACAATCCTCCTTGTATATGTGCGGGACCCACCTTTTGTATGTTGGCGATATACAAATGCCTTTGTATATTTTCCCCGCGGCCTTTCTTGCATGCAATCTCATTTGTAAACCTGCGGGCCCCACCTCTTGCATGTCTTGCCAGCACTGTTGCAAATGTACATTTGCACCCTTGTATATGCAAATATACAAACTCAAATATACAAAATCCCTTACATACAAATAGGGAATCTTTATGGAATATGCCCGCAATGTATCTTTCAGTTTGTATGTATCTATGCATGTGCGAAATATACAAACACCTATATATACAAGGCAGACCTGAAAGATTTATAGAACCAATTGAAACCTATATTCAGGTCCGGATTGTATATCGACTTTGTATATTAGTTTGTATGTGCGAACATACAAGTTGATATACAAAGCACTATTCATGTGATCCTTTGTATCTCCACTCTTGTACTGTATCAAATGTATATTTTGGCCTTGTACATTTCGGCGAATGTACATTCACTGCAGCATATGTATGTCCGTCGGCCTTGTATATTGCATTGCACATTTCTTTGTATCTCCATTTGTATATCTGAATATACAAGCCCCTATATACATGCAGACCCGATATACATTTAACGAATATTCTAAGAATCTGTGGAAGATTCCCTAAATGTATATGCATTTCCTTGGCCTGATATACATTCAAAAAATGTATATAACTCAATTTTTTTCATATTTTCTAAGGCCGATATAGATTTGCAAGCCCGCCAAATGTATATTTGAATTGTATGTTGACCAAAACTTTGACCATCAATAACTTCTTTATTTGGCCGAATTTCAGGGTGATGTAAAAAGCAAGCCTGCCTATTTTTTCAAGCTCTTTCCAATGGTAAGGTTTTTTTAGGCAATTTGGCACTTTTCATTTTTAGGCAACATTTTCCAAAGGTTTTTCAAGGAAAATACCAGGTTGACTGTTTGGCTCTGGTCAGAGGAAAAAATGGGTCAACAGAGCTACAATATCATTTTTGGAAATTGTGTTATGTTTGTGAATTCAAAACAACTTGAAGACTTTGAGCTGCGAGCTGATTTCTACGATTACTTTATCATATCTCGACATATAGTGGAGACTTTGGGCTGTACTTTATTCTAGAATCCTTATTTTCATTTAGCATAAGAAGCAACTGAAAACTTTGTGTTTTTGTGGGTTTCTTCGTGATTCAAATATACTGGTATTATTTCAATATTCTTTTGTGTAACTCAAATACATATTGGTTATTATTGCTCTGAGATAGTAATTTGTAGAGATTGTATGACTTAAGCTTTGTATTGAGAATTGTAAACATCATTTTTGAAAAAAAGAGAAATGGATGATATGAAATCACCCAGAAGTTAGTTCTTAGTGTAAATAAGCCTAATTAGTCGTTAGTTTGTATTAGTTGGCAATAAGAGGGAGCCTCCCATTGATGAGAGGAGAGATTTTATCTCAACATATTGTGGCTGATATCACCATTTTCCCTTCAGATAGTTGAAGACAAAATATTCACCCAACACATATCAACCCAAAAAAACTACAAGTTTAATTTTCAGTTTTGTTTGGTTTGTTTAGGGTTTTCATTGGCATCTTGTTGCAATGGTAGTGTTTGGCACCTTGGACATTCCAATGATTGATCTTGACACAATTTTTTAGGCTTTGGAAAATTATTCAAGTCTTTGCCACCTGCGGTGTTGACTGAATTGGAGACGGATTGCATAGTGAATGTTGTGAAACATATTTATTCCAATCATGTGGTGTTTTAGTACAACTGCACAAATACTATACTAGAACAACTTTTTGAAAATGCCCTCGTAGAGGTGAGTCTATTTGATCCTGAAAAATTCATAGAAGTGGTATGCAAACCTCATTTTGGTTGCCACATTTGTGATGACCATAACTTTTTGATTGGATGGTTGATTTGAGAAAAAAACATGGACAAGCAAATAGATTATAGAACAACCTCTTAGCAATAAAGTGGGGAGTAAGGTAGAAAATTAAATGATTAATGAAGCCATTCAATTTGTATTCATAGGGAGCAATGATCACATCAATAACTATCACTTGCCAATTACATCCAATGCTCAATAGTATGACCCTCATGAGTTTTTCAACTGCTTCTTACCTCCTTGCAGCGACAACTCACAAAAATGTATGAAATTGGTTCACATAAAGTAGTGTACAATGAAATGGTGGCCATGTTTTCAAGTCACTTGTATCATCTAGGCTTATTCCAAAGGTTACGAGACCCATAGCAGATTGGATAGATGGGATTTGGGTGTCAGGTATTTGATTCGGGCGCTATAAGGCATCACATTTCTTTTTCATTTTTTTTGCTTGGCATGTTATGGTCAAGAAAGGTGTGGGCGGCCAGTTTGGGAATGTGTGGGCCCACATAGAGGTTGAAATGCCACATAAATTTTCATTACAAGCAAAAAATGTGAAATGCCTCACCATAAGTTTTGTTTAGTGGTATGAAAGGAAAAGAAAACATTTCAATATATTTTTGGGCATAGTATTTAAATCAAAGCTTTTAAATTTTGCTATATAAAAAACAAACAAAACAAACAAAAATGTAGAAGGGGACCGTGGCTAGGGAGATGGGGAGGTCCATCCCATAGAGAGTGGGTTTCATAGAGGGAAGAGAGGGTATTAAAGTGCAGAAAAAGGAGTGAAAAGGTAAAGGTTCATTGCAAATAGATAATAGGAGAAGAAATAGTGTGAACAAAGAAGATCGATTTGGAAAAGAGAGGAGAGGAGTTGTGTTGCCTCTTTGGAAGCCTTGATTTGATGTTGTATATGATTTTGCAAAGAGATGAGGGTAATGATCAATTGAAGACCAAGGAAGCCAGGAGGGTGTGAAGCAGAGTGCTATATAACTAAAATGGCCATTGAAGGCCCGAGTTAAAATTTTGTTGCGAATTGGTTTATTGTTGATTGAATAAAAGTTGAAATTTTGTTGCTAGTAATCATCTATAGTATTGTGAATTGAACTTACAAAATTGTGTGAGTTTTGATCTGTGAGAGGGGTGTTCATTTGCGTCAAATGGTATTAGAGCCAAAGGTCTTGAGTGTGGAGAGGATCCACCAGGACCTATGAATAGAGTGGAGAAGTGTGGTGAAGAAGAGCTCATGTGGGCTGTTACATGTGTGAGAGAGAGGTCCTAAGTAGCTGGGAGCTAGAGAGCCATGAAGAATTGTAGATTATGAAGAGTGTGATGTGGATTGAGGAAGATTGCAGTAGCGGATGAGATGTGGATATACTTGAGAAAGCCCATGATATGGGAAGGTTGGAGGAAGTATCAAGAGCAAAAGACTCTTGAGATGATGGTAGGTATATGTGAGAGATTAGATAAGAAATTGAGCAAATTGGAAGCATCGCAATGTGATAAATTGGTCAAGCATGATGCAAATTTTTGTGTAGCAATAGTTGAAGATGAAGAGGTGGGTAGCGAGAATGAAGAGGTTGAAGCTATAGAAATTAATATTGCAGTGATGGAATGTAAAGAAGTTGCAGTCGTAGAGCATGGCGAAGATGATGATTTGTTAGCATAAATGTTGGTGATTGAAGAAGAGTAGATGTCAAAGCTCATTGTTACAGTGAAGGGAGGAGAATTTTTTTTTGCAGTTGACAAGGATTTGGAAGATGTCATAGTAAAAATTAATATTGAAGCTATAAATAAAGATGAGGAAAATATTTTTTGTGATAATATTTTATTTTCATATAAGATGGTAAGAGAAGAAATGAAAAGAGAACAAAAGTATGTTGTAGATGCTACATATTTTCTTGTAGAAGTTGTGGAGGATGATGTAGGTGGATTTTGGTGAAGGTGGTTGGTTTGTGGTGGGTTGGATCCCACAAAGGAGGAGAGGAGAGTAGAGAGTATTTGGTGGAGGAGGATGGTATATGGTGGATTTGAATCCACGCAAGGAGAGAGGAATGGTGAAAGGAGTTGTGGGAGGAGGATGATGCTTGAGATGCTAGAAAAAGAGGAAGAAGACATAACCTATGCACATTTCACAGTGATGGAGTATGCTGCAGATTGCTTGCAATCTAAAAGGGTGATTCTATCACTTAACTCCACCTTAGTGAGTCTATGCTCACAAACTTTCTACCTGGCATGTCTGATGCAGGAGCATCCCGAGCAAATCAACGATTCATATCAACCAAAAAAAATTATAGGTTTAATTTTCAATTTTTTTGGTTTGTTTGGGATTTTCATTGACATCTTGCTGCAGTGGTAATGTTTGGCACCTTGGACATTCCACTGGTTGATCCTAAAGAAAGTTTTCAGGCTTTGGTAAAGTATTCAAGTCTTCGCCACCCATGGAGCTAACTAAATTAGAGATGGATTGCACAGTGAATATTGTGAAACATATTTATTCCAATCATGTGGTGTTTCAATACAACTACACAAATACTATACTAGAACTACTATTTGAAAATGCACTCGTAGAAGTGAGTCTATCTGATCTTGACAAATTCATAGAAGTGGTATGCAAACCTCATTTTGGTTGTCACATTTGTGATGACCACAACTCTTCCATTGGATAGTTGATATGAGAACAAAACATGGACAAGAAAATAGAATACAAAACATCTTAGTAAGAAAGTGGGGAGTAAGGCAGCAAATGAAATGATTAATGAAGTCGTTCACTTTGTATTCATAGGGTGCAATGATCACATTAATAACTATCTCTTGTCAGTTCCATCCAATGCTCAGCAGAATGACCCTCATGAGTTTTTCAATTGCTTCTTACCTCCTTATAACGAAAGCTCACAAAAATGTATGAAATTGGCCCACATAAAAAGTGTACAATGAAATGACGATTATGTTTTCAAGTCACTTGTATCATCCAAGATTATTCTAAAGGTTATGAGACCCATAGAAGATTAGATAGATGGGATTTGGGTGTCAGATATTTGATTCAGACACTGTAAGGCATCACATTTCTCTTTCATTTTTTTGCTTGGCATCTTATGGTCAAGAAAGGCATGGGCAGCTAGTTTGGGAGTGTGTGGGCCCACATAGAGGTTAAAATACCACATGAATTTTTACTACAAAAAAAAATGTGAAATGCCTCACCATAAGTTTCATTTAGTGGTATGAAAGGAAAATAAAATGTTTCAATATCTTTATGGGATTAGAATTTAAATCAGAACTTTTAAATTTGGCTATATAAAAAAACAAACAAAACAAACATAAATGTAGAAGGGGGCCATGGGCTAGGAGATGAAGAGGTTGGTCCCATAGAGAGTGGGTTGTAGAGAGGGAAGAGAGGGAATTGGAGCACAAAAAAAGGAGGGAAAAAGTAAAGGTTCGCTGCAAATAAATAACACGAGAAGAGATAGTCTGAACAAAGAAGATCGATTGGAAAAGAGGGGAGAGGAGTTGTGATGCCTCTTTGGAAGCCTTGATTTGATGTTGTATATGATTTTGTAGAGAGATGAGGGTAATGATTAGATGAGGAACAAGGAAGCTAGGAGGTTGTGAAGCAGAGTGTCATATAATTGAAATGGCCATTAAAGGCCCAAGTTAAATTTTTTTGCAAATTAGTTTATTGTTGATTGAATAAAATTTGAAAATTTGTTGTTGGTAATCATCTATAGTATTGTGAATTGGATTTACAAAATTGTGTGAGTTTTGATGTATAAGAGGGGTGTTCATTTGCATCAGTATTGATATCAGTTATTATTTTTTGTATGATGTTGATCTACCCTTCCAATTATGTGTGTGTTGTGGCACACTTCTTCGTAGCCTCATCCATTCTATTCTTGTTCATCTCCATTGTAACCCGCTTTTTGATGTTTGTGGTCCAGCTAGTCATCTCTGCTATAATAGCATCCATTAATTGTTTGAGTTGTTGTGGTAGTGGCAGTAATGTATCTTTTTACAATTTTGGCATTCTACTTTGTATTTCAAATATGGCCTCATCTATCTATTTTTTTCTTTTCACATGTCTCAAAATTTCCTCTCTAGGCATGTTGTGGAAAATATCTCCTAATTCAAATTCATAGATTAGGGAGATACTACTAAAGTTTACTTGTGACCCTACTAAGGATATTTGGGACAATTGTGGTATTGGTATGGGTTGTATTTGTTTCTATTGTTCTCATAAATCCTTAATGAACTGCATTGGAGAAGTTGTGGTAGAAGAAGAGTCCTTTGGCAGAGATGGTGGTGGTTGTTGTGGTCCTTCTACATGTTGACTATGTGATGGATTGCCCTTGGAAGATATGGGTTGATCTTGCTAATATAACTTCCTGATTCTTTTTTTCTTCTTTCATATATGTCACATATGCTTGGTTTGTAACATCAATTGTTTCTTTCTGAATCTTTTCCTTTTCTTCTTCATTCCAAGTCATTAGTGTGTCCACCCTTTGTTTGGTCCTTCAGATTCTTTTGCCTATAGTTGTATTAGTTTTTATTTTTGTTTAGTGGATAGGCTTGGATCCACTTCTTCTAAGGCCTATTGTCTTAGTTCCTCTTCTAATTCCATTGCTTTTTCTCTTCTCTTTCTTAGTGTGGAGGCTAGTTGCTTAGGAAAAGTTTCAATGATACTTTCTAAGGTGTCCTTAGACTGCATCCTTATGTGTCTTATCATAACTCTTTCAATTACTATTTGTTTTTTGGACCTACTTTGTCATACATATTGGCAATTTGTTTGTGCATTCCCTTACTACTATTTATGGCTATTGTTAAGAGCTCAACATCCATAATGGCCTCTTCTTGTTTTTCTTCTTGAGAATCTACTTCCACTATTACTTGCTAGGTGCTCCTTGTTGCCCTTTTTCTAGGGTGGTTGTCTTACCTTTTGGAGTTCCTCTTCCTCTATTTCTTTTCCTACCTCTTGTATTATTTTTATTTTGACCCCTTTCTTTTTCCTTCCTTGCTTTTTCTTTTCTCCACACTCATCTGCAACAATGTTTGTGATACCTCCTCTAAAGATGGATCTATTTCCAGAGGTTGTAGAGTAGATACTGTTTGAGAAGATGTTGCTTGCCTTGTCGCAACCTGTGATCCTAGGGTTCTCAAATGCAATCTTCCCGACCTTTGTGTTTTTGGTGTAGTTGTACTAGTCTATGGTGGATCTTGAGGTGGGATATCCCATTTCTCATGTAATTTCTCCTTGTTCTTTTCCACACACTCCTCTCTATTCTTTTTATGTTGCTTGTCCATAAACTCCTGATAAGTTCCAAACCTCTCTGCATTATGATCTTTTGGTTGCTTGAGTAGGTTTTGAGAATACATGACTCTATTAGGTTATCACTTACCACATATGGTAGTTTAGGGATCCATGAAACCCTAGGATCTATTGCCTCCATTAGTGTAAAGTCCTTGTCCACCAAAAAGACTATCTTTTGTATATTTCTACACCATTTTGTAAAATATTCTATGTCTAGTCTCCAATTGTTGTTATAGGTATTGAAGAAACCCCAGTACATCGTGGTATATGTTGTTTGGTCCTTAAATTGTTGGACGTGGTATTTAATTTGTGCACACACCAGTATATGTGTTTGTCAGGCTTTACCAGAGAAGGATGGGAATGCATTCATGAAATAGAATGTGAGACATATGATGAGAGAACCATACCAAAATTGATATTGCACATTCTTGGTCTTTTGTAGGTTCTCCATCAGCTACTTGTGGAGAACCTTGCATAGATCAAAGTCTTTTCCCTCAACCACCATCTGATATGTGATGTGTATCGTTGTGTCGATTGTTAAATCCTTCTGGTTAACATAGTATATTTTAGATGTGATACCCATGATGGCATACCACACTGCAAGGTTTGTAATTTCTTTGATGATCAGGCTCCTCCCATTGTATTTAGCCCTAGTGAGCTTTGTAACCTTCTCATTCTTTATTGCTTTCTTCAATAGTAGCTCACCCATGGCATTAAGTCCTGTCACCACTTGTATCACCTGCTTTGTTATCCGGTAGGGTTTATTTAAATAAATGAATTCATCATGTATCTTTCTCAATATGATTCAAACCCATCCATGCTGTGATGAGAAATCTAGGAAGACCTTTCATATGTGGAGATGTTTCATCCCAATCTCCTGATATTGTGGTAGATATTGTGTTTGATTTGGTTACAGGGGTGTTCTCGAGAGCTCCTCAAATTTAGTGTGGTTTATCTCTGAAATTGGTGCATGGATATATTTATTCACATCTTTTATGAAGATAAAATATGGTGGAATGGTGAAGAAAGATCCATCCAGGTCAACCTCCATGTTCTTGTAAGGGAATTTCTTATATTTCAGGTGAGGTTTTTCAAAGACATCTATCAAAACTAGAGTTGCTATTATAGCTTTGTATTTAGTTAAGGTTTAGTCTATTTGTAGAGTATATTTTGAGCTCTTGAGTGATTAGAGTATGATTGGTGTTGATGTCTTTGTAAATTCCTTCACTTTATAGTTGTAACGGTGCCCTTTCTCGTTTAATGCTCTTTCTCATTTGTGTTTTCAGGAGCTTTTATAGCCATTGCCTTTTTTCTACGGCTTCCTTCCTTCAACGATATTTAGTTTTATGATGACTATCTAGTACATATGTTACATATAATACAAATATGAATTTCTCATCTTTTTCCTTATTCTACTAGTTGGTGGTAATGTTTCAATCTCGCTGCATTCACATATCATGTCACTATTTTTCTATCAAGTGCTTTTAATCTAACTACACTAGATTCAGAGATTTCATGAATGTGATATGGTCCCAACCATCTAACTTTCAGTTTTCCCTGTTTCTTAAATTTACTGTCATATAACAATACTAAGTCATTTTTGCAAAATGTTTTAAGGAGCAAATTTCTATCATGCCAAGCTTTCTGTCTTTTTTCGTTCTAGGTTTTGGTGGTATATTGCCAGTAGTATATTCTCATCTAATTTATCAAGATCTTCTATCCTTTGTGACAATGAGTCTTCTTCATTTAGGAATAGAGAAAGTGTTGTGCGTAAATTTGGAATAATAAAGTTTATTGGTAGTGTGGCATCCATTCCATACAATAACTTGAAAATGGAGTAAATTATGTCGCTCTTTTATATAGGATGCGTGGTATGCCCATAATACTATGGGAATTTTGATGTCCCAATGTATTTTATTTCCACTACACATCTTTGTTAATATTGTTCCAATAATCTTGTTTAGTGCATAACTTGCACCATTAGCTTGGGGGTGATATAGGGAACTTTTGTTATAGGTGATCATAAAACTATTCAAGAGGTCCACAATTACTTTGTTTACAAAATGCTTACCTTGATCAGTCGTTATGTTTAATGGGAAACCAAACCTTGTGATTATGTTCTTGTATAGGAACTTTACGATAGTCTTTGTGGTACAATCCCTTGTTGGCTCTGCTTCCGCCCATTTTGTTAAATATCCTACTCATGTAATAATGTATCTTTCTTTTGAATCTGTTGTGAGAGGATCTATTGGTCCTATGAAATCTATAGCCCACTTTCTGAATGATATATGAGATGAAAGAGATCTAAAGGGCATCTCATCCCTTGTGGTAAGTCTTCCTGTTTGTTGACAAATATCACTGTTATAGAGTAAAATGTGTACACTTGTTAATCATGACCTATTTTAACACATTTTTTAACACTAAACGATTAAATATCGATCCTGATAAATAAATCCAACAAAATAAGGTTAGGACTGGTCTAAGCCCACTTAAATGGACACTTTTCAGAGTTTGTGGGGCTAAAGGACCATAGCACCTAGTGCCCTAGTCCTGAATATTAGCCCCAATCCTATTTTGTGGTGTCAACTTAGAACACTTCGTTAACTTATACTTGTCGGCCCCATTTGGTTTTATTTATTGTTGGTGAGTGGGAATGCATATATAAAGTAGTTTTACAATTCATTTTACACCTAGATGGATATTGCAAGTTTGCTCACATGTTTTGATCTTCTATGCTCAAGTTATATTCATGCTTGGATGTGCTACATGCTTGTGAATGTTGTGATTCTTATTTGCAGGTTTTGAATGAATTTCAAGCTATCTTTGTCTATCTCCTTGTTGGTACATGATCTTGAGTTATCTACATTAACTAGGGTTTCACATCTTGTGGTAATCATTATCACTTTCATTCATATTTCTATCATATATTGTTGATCTTGCCTCTACCCTCCTAGGGTATGCACTCTTGGATCACTAATCATCATTGTAGTGGAGGTAGAAACACCAACATGGGGTTTAACTAAGGCAAGCCCCTAAACACAACACAACCTTTTCCCTCTTTGCTTGTGTGCAGGTTGAAGATACAGGTTTCTGAAGACAAGATTCGAGAAGAAGCAAGGGTTTATAGGTATAGGTCTGGTGAAACTCAAAGATTTTGTAAAACCCTAGATTGGGTCTAGGGCACCAAATGCCTTGGTCTTTTGATGCCTCTGAACTCATATCCAATTTCTAATATGCTTCCTGATCTCTACTGTACTTTTAAATTTTTTGTTTCTGATTCTGATTGTTGTATATTTGTTGATCTTTGTCAATTAGGGTTTTGTCTTTAGCCCTAATTTTCTTGTTAGTTTTAGTTTTAGTTGGATTTGGTTGATTCTCATCTATACAACAAAAGGGAAAAAACCCTATAGTTTGGCTCTCCTTCATGGGTAGAAGCCAAGCTCAGTTTGTACCCAAATGTTTGTAGAAGAGGGTTTGAGCTAGTTTAAATCTTTAGGCTAGATCACTCTTTTCTCTTCAAACATTTTGGTGAACCCGTCATTTCTTGCACTTTGACATCCTTCCTTCTTTAGTTCTAAGTTGCTTGCAGCCCTAGATCTGATTAGGATTGAATTCATTTATCATTTTACATCCCTGCATAGCTTATTTTTGCATTGTTTCAAGATTAGGGTTTACAAAAACCTTGCATTGTTAGAAAGCCTAGCTAGTCTTGAACCTAGGGTTTGGAGATTAGTGATTTGTTTTAGATATTTATGGGAAGATTAAATTAAATTTATTTTTTATTTCATATCATATTGGTGTTTAAGAAAAGACATTCTTGCATACTTGCATTGAAAAGTAAAAAATCAAGCATTTTAGGGTTAGAAAAAAGCTTTTTGCATTGTTTTCATTGCATATGTTTTAGATCATCATAAAAAGATTTATATTTCTGGTTTTTGCATCAGATATGATTGGTATTGCACTCATTGGTCATTTTCTAGTGCTTTATTTTTCATTTGAAACTATTCATTGCTAGCGCGTGCTTTGGAAAAGTTGCATTTTTAAGAAAAACCTAGTTTTTGTGAAGTCTAGGGTTTTATTTGAAGATGAGTATTGATTATGTCCAATTTGCTTTGAGTAGAGTTGAACTATTGGCAAGAGACACTGCTATGATGAATGACTGAATGTTGTCATTGATGGAAACAAGATAAAGGGATTCCACCAACAAGGCATAGAGACTTTACTTCAGTAGATCATTTTGGTCTGACAAAGGATTTTGGTTTGGAAGGCTCAAATGGCTAAGTATGGGTAGTATACAGAGCAAGTGATAGAGACTGGGTCAGTATGCCTCTACAATTGAAGATAATTATATGTTGTTCAGGTATGTTAGTCATAGATACTTGGTGATCACATGCTCTAGTGTTCAAGTTTTGACTTCCTCCGGAAGTCATATGGTGAAGTATCCGAGTCTGGGTGAATAGAGTAAAGATAGGAACAATGCACAGTACCAAAGTAAAATGATCCACATTCCTCTATTGTTGCATAATTTGGTTTACGGTTCTAAAGGTATGCTAAGAAGTCAATGATGAATGTTGGGTATGATTTTTAGAGTCTAATATGGTTCGCAGTAGAAGTTATGATGTGACAGTTGAATTGGTCAAGTGTGTTATTCCCTTTTTGGGTTTCCACATAAAATCCTGGTGTCTATGTGTTATGAATTTGTGGCTACTCTTCTCATGTTTACTTTTCTTTCATATTATTGAATTTGGTAATTGGATTAATGAATGTGTAAATGAAAATATTTTTAGAATACTGATTCACCCCCCTCACAGTATTCTTTGCATTCAACAATTGGTATCAGAGCAAGGTTCCTTGGAAGAAGCTTAACAACTTGAGGAAGATCTAGGAAGGTGTACTCATGGAAGCTAGAAGATATTTCACTTCTATTAAAGTCTCATATGAAAGAAATAATGAATTACGAGCTGCTCTTGAAGATCTTGAAAAATCTAAAGCTCAAATTAGGGATTTGAAGGATAACATACAAGAAGCTGATGAATGCATTCTAAAGCTAAAAGAACAAGTCAAGAAGTTCAAAGAAAAATACAAGGAGGTTAGTGAACAATTGCTATTAACCAATGAAACCTTGGATGATTTGAAAGTGGAATTTGTAGAAAGAGCTAAAGTAGAAGAAGCTCTAAATCTGTTGGTGAAAAGAAAATTAGAAGAATGTGCTAAACTTGAAAAGGAAGTTGTGAGCCTGAAATTAGATTTAGAGAAGGCTAAGAGCTATGAAGAAAAAATCAAAATTAGCTCTGTAAAACTTGAGGAGATGATTGAAAGTTAGAAGAGTCTAGATGACAAGCAAGGCTTAGGATTTGAAAAAGGAGAAAGTTCAAAATCAGGACAAGCAAACACTAAGTTCTAGTAAAACAAATACAACCAGTTTTAGAATCAGAGAAGAAGACCTAGAAGACCTTTGGTCAGACAACCAAATACTCAAAGGTACCCTTCTTTCAATGGCTGTTGTTTTAATTGTAGTAAGTCTGGTCACAGTCTAAGAGCTATGAAGAAAAAATCAAAATTAGCTCTGTAAAACTTGAGGAGATGATTGAAAGTCAGAAGAGTCTAGATGACAAGCAAGGCTTAGGATTTGAAAAAGGAGAAAGTTCAAAATCAGGACAAGCAAACAACAGAGTTCTAGCAAAACAAATACAACTAGTTTCAGAATCAGAGAAGAAGACCTAGAAGACCTTCGGTCAGACAACCAAATACTCAAAGGTACCCTTCTTTCAATGGCTATTGTTTTAATTGTAGTAAGTTTGGTCACAAGGCTACTCAATGTAGGAGTAGAATAAATCATAATGTTCCTTCATTCCCTGGTCAATGGTTCAATTGAAAGAAAATTGGCCATAGATCAAACGAATGCAAAAGTCTAGTTAGGAATGGTTTTAACTATAGAAGGAATGCTCAAACCTTCAATGGAAAGTGCTTTGCATGCAATAGATTTGGACATATGGCTAACCAATGCAGATTAAGAATGAACTCAATCAATAGAAGGAATCAAGAAAAAAGGAATGTGGTATACTACAATTGCAATAAGTTTGGGCATGTTGCAAAATTCTGCAGAAGCAAGAATGAGAAAATAAACTATCCTATAGAAAAGAGGAAAACAGAGTGGAGAAAAGATAAAGGAAAGAACAAGGCTGATCTAACATAAATCAAAAAGGAAATGAGCAAGGTCTAGATTAAGAAAGATGTGAATGAGATCAAGGATGGATCCACACTAGTTTCTAGTGTAGATACTTCCTCCGGGAAGTAAATTGGGAGCTCTGGCTTGGGGGGGCTGTATTGAAAATCCAAATCCCCTAGCTAGATAGTTAGTGCTGGGGTCTGGCACGCAAATTTGATGTAAAGATTCATATGACAAATCTTTTGAAAGTAATTTTGGAAGAAAAGAATCAAATGTGGAAAATTGCGGAGCAATCTAGATTAACTAAGTTTAACAAGACAAGTGTGACAACTTTTTTGAAGACTGCATTTATGGAAATTAGGTTAAGGTAAGAAAAGGTTAAAAGGGTTAAATCTAAATGGTTAATCATTTTACATTCAAGCTATCAAGTGACTAAGGAGAGCTGAAGCCAAATTCCAAGTGACTATAGCGATTTCCAAAACATTTTGAAGCAAGTAAACCCAAATCTAGTAAAAGAGGTATTTATGACTGAAACCCTATTTGTGAATCTATTTGAATCCTTGAAAAAATTGCAACCCCTCAAGTTGTTGACATCACTGAGAGAGTCCAACCAAAATTCAAAAAGCATCCATTCAAATCAATAGAGATTGATCCAATTGGTGTACTCTCAGATATTTCATTTGGTGTAATGCATGTGGAAGATGTTAGGGCTTATATTCATGTTGCCTTAGAGGGACACAAAGGAAGTCAACTCATAGACCTATATCTAACACATCTAAGTGGTGATAAATTTGAACTGAAGGAAGAATACAAGGTATTGGAAGACAAGAAACTCATTCAATATATAGACTTCCTAGTTTTCGTAGAAAATGAATGGGTCTGATATGTCCTAAGTCAAATTCATGATGAGTTTATGTGGCTCTATTCCACATTCAAGATCACAAAAGATGGCATAAGAGCAGTCACAGGATTAAACTCTACTGGTATAGTGCCGATATTGAAGGCTGTGAAAAATGATACAGTGATGAAAGCCACCAAAGCAAAATTTGATAAAAGAGCATTGAAAATCAACAATATTGAAGATCATACAGTTAGATTTACATCCATGGTGATCGGCTACAAGGTCTACTTGACAAACTGATAGAACTCTATCTCTAGCACTGCTATAGACACTGCATATGAAATGGTCAAGGAAAATGCAGAGTACGACTTGTGTGAACTGCTCTGACAACAATTAATGGAAAACTTGAAGAAAACAAAAGAAAGCAAATCTCCCTTCAAATATGGTATGTTGATTTTGTGCTTATTTTTCTACTTTATGCAAGAGTTACCAGGCATGAAGAATCTATTTTAGATTAGAGACAAACCTTCTATAGTACAGATTAAAAACCATTTGAGCAACATCAGAAATATTGATGCACAAAACTTAGCCCTGTGGGAGTATTTCAAAAATTTCCAAACGTTAATGCAATCTGGGGAAAGGATCTCCAGATTAGTTGTTGATAAATACAAGGACACCATATGCTTCATTGTGACAAAATACCAATGCTTGGTGGAGGTGGGTGAGCCTAGAATAGCTGGGTTATGCCAATGGGATATGAAGTTGATGGAAAAGTACTAGACAGTTATGCCCAACATATGCTAAGCATACCAAGGGACCCAACAGAAGAAAGATTTGGGATATATGAGGAACTGTCTACAAAAATACATGTTGAGGTGAGAAAACCTAAATTTTCAAAGAAGACCCAAAAGATAGCAAAAGATTATGCCCTGAAAAAGGGTTTCACCAAAGTACAAATCAAAGAGACAAGAGAAAAGGCACAAGCAGAGAGGGAAGCAAAAGATAGGAAGGAAAGTGAACCGGTTAAGGGTCCAGAAGAGCCAAAGAGGCAACCAGAGAACCCAATAGTAACAAAAAGAAGAACTAGAGGTTCTACTTCTACAAAAACTGCATCTATTTCCTCTGGTCCCACACCCTTTACAAGTATGGAAGCCCTTGCAAGAAGTCACAAGAGACAAAAAACCAAAGGTCACAGAATGTATGTTAGTATAGGAGTGGATGAGGAAGAGACAGAGTCAAATGAAGAAGTGAAGAAAATGAAAACTGAGGCCACCAAAGCCTCCGGGAGCAGCAAGAAGAAACCCTCTCATAAGGGTAAAGCTAAGAAAAGGCCAAGACAAGATAAATCTTAGATAGGAGAAGCCACTATAAGTCTTGAAGATGTCCTAAAATCCATAATAATTGATGGAAATTTGAAACCCATAGCTCAACTGTATGATGAGTATGATGATCCAAACAAGAGGATCATTGAGACTGTTGTCGTCAGATACTTGTACATCTATAACAAAGCCCTTATTGAGATCATTACATATCTCCTAGACAGTTTGGGTAGTATAATGTCTGTAAGAAAGGAAGCTGCTATGGCTAAGGATGTTGAGCTCAGAGAGTATACACTGATAAAGTTATGTCCGAAGATCACACCGAAAGAAAAAGAAAAAGTATCCAAAGTGTTGCATAAAGAATTTAGAACAAAGAAAAGGATGAACACTCTCATGTCAGATGACATTGAGAAAGTAGTGAAGGATACTGACAAAATCACTTTGAGAGTGTTAACGGATCATCATCTTCCAACTATATATGATAAAGCAAAAACAAATGTTGAAGTTGGTACATTTATTCTTGAGGAGAACATGGATAAAGGATTGGACAAAAGTGATGAAGAGATGAAGGAGAAAGGTGATCCAGTCCATGCTACTGGTTCAACAGCTACTGTAAAGGATCAATCCAAAACAAGTATTCATCTAGAAAAATGAACTGATGATCAAACATACAAAGAAAAGATTGAGGAACAAAACAAAGATGATCAAAAAGAGGAACAAGCTAAAGAAAACTCTTCTTCGGAACAAAAGAATGATAATAATGATATCATGGATTTAGATCCTCCAAAACAAAACCAAGAAGAAGAAGTCTCTAGTATAGCAAGAGACACTGTAGAGTTAACCAAGGAATTCTTGGAAAGAGAAAAACAAGTCTTGGATGAGCTTGAATTTTTGCAGGGACCAATAAATTTGAAATCAATGCCTCCTCTGTAGAAATTTAAATTACTATCAATTGTTCAAGCAAAGGCACATGAAGAGATGATGAAAACACACATACAAGACAATGAGCTTATTGGTGCAACATCTGATGTACTAGAGAAGTTGATGTCTAAATACTAGAAAGATACATCATTATCATCAACTGATCAACTAAAAGGTATGATAAAATCAATCAGCAATCATTTTGAATCCTTTGACAAATCTGCAGAAATAAAAGTCAGAAAAGAGTTTGATGAGAAAAGATTATCTAAGTTAAAGACCATGTTGATCAATGATAAAAATCATTTAGACAATGGAACAAGAGGTATACAAAGTGCCATAAAAGAAGCTTGTGACTTGTACAAATTTTGTTTATCATGGCCAGAATCCACAAAGGAATTAGAAGTGAAGATTAACGATCTGAAACTACAGTTGACAAATATTTCTAAGTCATTTGATCTCGCAACTGAGTCAGTAAGCAACAAAGAGATACAAGTGATCAATATCCATAATGAGCTAAGTAAGCTAGTGAATAAGAGAGATCAAATGAAAAATAGAATGTGTCAATCGAGAGGACTAATAAGTCCCAAGCTAGATTCAATGTCAAATCTTACAACAGAGGCACTACAAGTAAGTGCACTAATTGACACACCTTCTGATATACAAAAATAGAGAAATTAGTCTTCCTAATAAGTGGCCATATTCAAATTCTGGACAATGCTAGTTGGGATAGAGAGTTAGTTCAAATCAAGAACATTTTCAATGACATTCTACAACCCACAACAAACTAAGTTGAAGATTGTACTTGTACATATGTGGCATAGTATGACAATTTTTGTAACTCTTGCATTTTTGACACAATTTTGACTCCTGTACATATACCTTTACCATTGATGTCAAAGGGGGAGGAGAAGACCAGTGAAAAATGGGCAAACACCTAAGGGGGAGTGTTTAGAGTAAAATTGGATTTTGTTAATCTTTTGTTGTTTAGATGTTAAAATCCACTTCTCCACTAAACATTGAAGGATCTAGGGTCGAGTGATGAGCACTATCATACCCTAGGTCACTTGTAAATGTAGGGAAACTTGGATTAGGGAATTTAATTATCAATTTTCCTTCTCTGATGCCCAATTAACCATTAAAACCCCAATTATGCAAATATGACAACAAATTGATGAAAGATGGAAAAAGCTCTTGCAGACGGGAATAAAATAGCAAATCACAGAATACCTATTTTTGGGGTTTTGAAGTGAAATAGTCAGGGACTAAGGTGTGGGCACCCAAGTCCAAGGTACCTACTTTTTTGGGGAATGTGGACCTCCTTCTGACATTGATCAGCCTTGTACTTCAGTTTCCTGAAATCTCTCTGCGAAGGACACTGTTGCGGGTGCCCAAGTTCTGGAAGCACTCCTGTGTCCTGCTTTTCTACAGATCCCAAATCTCTGAAGCCTGCCAAGCCTTCCTGCAACTCCACTTTTTCTGGATGCAACACTTGTAACTTGCAATCACAAGACTTGGTTTGGGGGTTGTGGTGTTTAGAGGCTTGCCTCAGTCAAGCCCCGGAGGACACTTAAGTCTCCGAACATCGTTATCAGACAAAGAGTGCGTGCCCTTGTGAGGCAGAGGTAAAAACCAAAGGAATCAATGATAAAAACACAATGATATGTCACCTTGTAGTGAAGCTCTCATGGAGGAATATGCTCTTCATGCCATGAGGAGATTGATGCTCAAATCTACAAATATCAACACACAAGTCTGCTCTTGCAACACAATAGAAAGCCTTGAATCACCTTGAGAACACTTGAACATCACCATTGCCATCTAGTTTACAAATGAATGCCTAAACATGCTTATATATGCAACTACAAGCCTTCTCGCCAAGATTTTAAAAATCAAACTTTACCGTGTTGGCAAAAGAACCAACTAATGGTCATAAACTGACACCCAAAAATTGGGACTGCCCCAAAATAGAGCAGGACTAGGGCCCAGGCGCCCAAGTCCTCCCCCCCTATTTTGGGTAGGGTACATCTCAAGGGGTCCACCTAGGTCCAATTTTCCATGGAACCTAGGTCTCATTCCATCGGGATGCCAAAATATGAACTAAAATGTCCTAAATGCATATTCAAGACCCAGGAGGTAAACCTTATGAGGGAAAAGCCCCCAAGGGAACATTTTCTGACGTTACATTTAGCCCCCACTTTAATGTATGTATAAACACAAGGCTAATACATGCATTAAACTAAGGTCACAAACACAACAAACACACCAAGCACGGAGAAGACATGCCAATGACATAAAAGATAGTAACAGGCATGCAAAACACAGAGAAGATAGTTACAGTCACACAAAACACGGAGAATATAATCAATGCATAGAAGACACATTAATGCATGGAAGCCATAAATGATATCTTTTCTTTTCTTTTTCTCATATTTATGAAATGCAAATGCAAGTACTGGAAAGTAAACAAACCTCCCATAATACAGGATGCACTACCCTAAGGCGTAGGTCTTTGTATATATGGGGCAACACACACACAAGACATGCAAAACCTCCCAAAATGTAGGAAGCGCTACCCGAGGGCGCTGGTCTCTGCATATGGGGCAACAAACACGCCACATAAAACAAGCACGCGAAAACACACACACTTGAAGACACGATAGACAAGCGACATAGTGTACCTATATCTAGGTCCAACACCATCTTAGGCACATTACAGGCACACACTAATGATTGAGCTTCACCACAACAATCTCCAAAGACATGCTTAAGGGTTGAGTTAGTCACAGAACCACTCCTCGCCTCCACAGAGGACTTTTGAATATGACAGGATGATGCAATCTGCTTTGATAAATACACCATCCCTGCCTCCACAGAGGGCTTAAGAAAAAGGATATGCTTAATATCCCACCTCTGCAGAGGGCTTACAAGATTGATTGATTGATTGCAAACAAACTTAGGATGCATGATGCACTACCCTGGGGCACAAGTCTTTGCATCTGAGGTCAAACACATTGCTAACATCTATAACAGACAGCTTACCTTATATATGCCCCCACCTTAAGGTGGTTGATATCAATTATCGATATCAAGCACGTTAAGGTAAGAAGAAAACACACAAGGGAACACCAACTTTCGCAAAGCCCATGCCCCTCAGAGGTGACATGTACTTTATGATCGCTAAATATTACCACAAACACATCCCTGCAAGAAACATGTTAGTGTCTACAACATCATGATAAACAACAACATCAATACATATGATTAACCACACAAAGAGCCAAGGTTATACAACAAATTCAGAGTTCAAGGATAACTGTGAGGCTATATCATGAAGCTCTCCAAATCAAGTATCGCCAAGGCTAGATACAAAGGCAAACATAGGTGCGCAGAGCAGCAATATTGTTAAGGTTTGTAAATGTGACAGAAACATCACAAAATTCACTACACAGAAAGCAAGAGTGCTTCCACTAGCCAAGCGTCGGATAAGATATACAACCCTATCGTCATATTAGGAACTAAGTCCATTTTTTATTGCTCTCGAAAGGGACACTAGGTCCGCATCAATATAAATTTTTGTCGTCATCCGCTCGCTAGATGGAAACACTAGAGGAAGGGAAATAACAAATAAGAGAGGATAAACAAGTGTCTTAGGGACAGTCACGTAGGAGGGTGCCCCCAGGTCACCAACCATGACGCTATGTCCGTCAGACTCAACACCCAACAATGAAATTAGAGAGAGAGGTAATATAGAAGAATGATGATACAAATAGAAGGTCACAACAGAGGTGGTCTCCTAGTATCCCAAACCTTACGGGAGAATCTGAGGTCATCCCAGGAGGCCTAAACAACATGTAACACATCATGGGGGAAGCACATCACGAGAAAGATAAAGGGTTAGAGATACTTACCTGTAGGGCCCTAGTAGGCTAGCGGGTACCATGAATCTTGATCTTTATCTTAATGGTTAAGGCGTTATCACTTCTTCTCTCTTCCATATGTTCACGAGTTTGCGAGGGTAACTGTGTAGGAAAGGTTTCTCTTAATGATGGTTGAGAGGGGATGTTTCTATTGTCTGTGTCAGCTATAGGAGCATTTGAAATGCCATTTAAATGAGCTTGTGGAGGCATCCGAAAGATACCCATTTTAGTCCCTATATAGGGTGTTTGAATGGCTTGAATCAGAGGGATAGCTTGTTCTTCCACAACATGTAGCATTTCGTTGGTTCCAAAGTATGTGATGGTTCATGATCAATTTTCTTGTTTAGAATGTAATTGAGAAGTTCTTGAACATCAGTTGGCAAGTTATCATTAGATTCAAGCAAATGGTCATAAAGAGAATCTGCATCATCCAAAGATTCATCCCGTTTAGGGAGAACAGGAAGGTATGGAAGATTAGTGTGGAGAAAAGTATCAATGATGTCTTTTTCTTGTGCCAATATATCCTCACCAAGTGGGGTTATGTTGGGACAAGTCTCTTTGTTTGATAAATCACCCATTGCTATGTCATCTTCATAGGTCTCAGAGAGGGTTTGTATTATATCATCGTGAAATGAAGGGGGAGTGGGAGTAAAGTTATCATCACTACTTTCCCCATGATTGTCTTTAGCTATAATTTTTTTGAGATTCTCCATGATTAAAGGAAAAACATCCATAGTATCATGAAAGTTATCAAAGTAGGCTATTGATTGAAGAATATCACATGTAGCACTATTGGTTATGTCAATGCCATAGATATATGCAATTTGATGCAAGAATTGAGGATATTTGTTAGTGAATTTGTAAAAATTATCATAGTTCACAATGTACTCATATAAGTCTTCTAAAGATGTACCTTTAGGAGAATCCATGAATGCCAAATATACGCAAGAATGCTTGATTTTTCGATACTTTTCAACGCCAATGAATGAAACAAAGGATGCTGTGAGGATTTTCAGTCAAAGGGAAGCAAGTTATATGTCTTATATCAGTCCAAAACAGCAGTATAATCACTCCCAACACACTCTTGATGCGAATCCAAGATAATGCCAAGTCAAAATATAGTGAAAATATGTCGAAATAGGCACTTTTTTCATCAAAATTCAATGCAAAAGAGCATAACAAAGGGTGTTGCAAGGGAAATGATGATGGAAAATGAATAATATCAGTAATAACAGCCACTTAGTGTCAAAATACCTAGTACAACACACTTTTAGCGCCACTTAAGGTCAAACCCTAGTGAAAATATAGCAGAATGGACTATTTTTCATGATTTTTCAACTCCAAGACCTAGTAACAAGGGGTGTTGTAAGGAATTTTAGGAGGAAAAACAAAGAATATCAATAATATCAGTCACCTCAATCCATAAAATTGATCACAACACGCTTGGAGTGCAAACTAGGTCAAACCCTAGGGCAACAATGGCTAAAATGTGTAGTTTTTCACTAAATTTTCACTATGAGAGCCCGTTAAAAGGGTGTTGTGAAGATTTTTAGGAGGGAAGAAAATGAATACCCTAATAATAGAAAATTAATGCAAAAATACTCTTCACAACAAGCCTATGGTGTGAGTTTATTGAGATGAACCTCTTGCAACAAAATAATGAAAATGCACGAAATAACAGAAATAGTAGAACACATAAGGAATTTATTGATCATAGGCCACTTCGAGGGGGCAACCTCCTTTGAGCAAGCTCAATACAATAAACTCATGGATGTCTTCATTGGCCTCAACATGTACTTATATACTAAGTCTAATCTAAACAACTATTACTTCCCATGAATATGCGATAATACAATATACTCACAAGACGACTTACAAAGCATATGCGTCCAAATGTAATATACTAACAAAGTAAAGAGAAGGGTTAAACACAGGTTCCTAACATCCCCTCCCTCTTAGAAAAGTTGTGTCCTCAAAGTCTAAGATGTGGAAATTGTTGCTGAATCTGAAGGAGTGGTTCCCTTGTAGCAATCTCTGGGTGCATTCCATGCCACTAAATTAATACCTCTGTGATGGAGCAGGAGCAAAGAGGATGAGTGCGCCTGTTGAGGATTACCTCTAGCTCCCAAAGGATGGATCCTTCATTATCCAGTTGTGGTAAAATAGTTTGTGCTCTGTCATTGGTGCCAAGAAATTTCTTTAGATAAGAGACATGAAATATTGGATGAACGCAGGAAGAAGGAGCCAGCTTATGATCCCCAACTTGATCCTGGGTGCAGAGAACCATGTCGGCTGCCTGAACTGGTGAACTGCTGGGGGAGTATGGAAAGAGCACTGGCAGTGCTTGACCATAGACTACTTCATATGGAGTCATGTTAGATGCAGTGTGGTAGGAGGTATTATACCACCATTCAGTGAGAGGGAGCCACTTTGCCCATTAATGCTATTGTTCTGAAATATCACATGCAGCCATAATCTGTTGAATTGCCCTATTCATTCCATTCCAAAAGAAGTGACACCATGCCCGCTCATAAGTTTTGAGGAACCCAGAGTGCCCTACTGATGGAGAAATATAGAGTTAATAGAAGATAGCCTAGGGAATAGATTTTGACCAATTTGGAACAGACATAGAAATAGCTGAAAGAGAAGCTTGGTCATCACATGTGTGAGAAAGAGAATCCACCACAATATTGTCCTTACCCTTGTTGTAAGTGATCTCATAGTCATAGCCCATGAGTTTGCTTATCCATTTTTGTTGTGCTAGGGAAGAGACCCATTGTTCCAAGAAATATTTCAGGCTCTAGTGAGCTGCCCCGATGCAAAAATGATTCCCTAATAGGTATGGTTGCCACTTCTATACTGCATGCAAAATAGCCATCATTCGTTGCAGAGCTGAAGGAGTAGTGGAGACCACAGATGGTTGCATCTGAATGGAGTGAAGGTGAGTGATGACACAATGTGAATTCTTCTTAAGAAGCTTTTCCAGGTGATGCAAACTTATGATGCTAAGAGACCCCAGTTGTAAGCCCTTCAATGTGTGTTTGTGTCTACTGTCTGAAAACTGCATCCAAAGCTCAGCAAAATCCCATAAGATGGGTCCAAGTGTGCGTAACCATTAGGCACCCAAAACCACATCACATCCACCTAAGGGAAAGGCAAACATGTCGAAGAGTAGGTTATAATCTCCAATAGAGATACACACATTGCGACACTTCCCTTTGCAAGGTAATGTGCCCCCATTGGCAATCATGACTTCAAAGTTCAAGCAAGGATGAACAAAATAATCATCTTGTTTGGCTATTCGAGGGTTAATGAAGTTATGAGTACTACCAGAATCAATGAGTATTGTAAGAGGGAGCTTCTTGAAGTAACCCTTGACCCGCATGGTTTGTGGGGCAGTGACTCCTGCTACGGCATGGAGAGAGATCTCTGGGTGGTCTTCCTGAGAAGTAGGGTCAACAGGCGACTGTTGAGTTTCAACCTGATCAACTATTGTATTTTGAGCATCTGCATAAACTTCAGTTTCAGGCGAAGAATCTACATCCAAGAGATAGAGCTTTTGCTCAACACATCTATGTCCCCGAGTGAATTTGTCATCACAATTATAACAAAGCCCTTTTTCTCTACATGCTCGCATCTCTGCTTCAGTCAAATGCTTGATAGGAGTTGTTCTAGGAGCTGCCATTATTGGAGGGCTTTGGGGATCCATATTTCTAAATGGAGCAAAATTGGATTTGGAGCATTGTTGAGATGTGATCTTGTCCTCCACCAACTTAGCAAACCCTAAGGCTTCCATCATTATGCTTGGACAAAACATTTTAACCTCAGAGTGAATTGCATCCTTCAAACCAATGACAAAACAACTCCTAAAGAATTCATCAGACAATCCCTTTGTGTGATTGGCCAGTTTTTCAAATTCTATCTGATATTCTCTTATAGTGCCTGTTTGGCATAGTTTTGTGAGTGCTCTTATGAATTCATCAGAAGCACTAGGGCCAAATCGTTGCAAAATGAGTTTGCAAAAATCTATCCATTTTGGATCTTCATGAGCTTTGATGTACCAACATAACCATTGAAGGGCTTCATGTTCCAAATGAAAGAGGCAAGTGGTACTTTGTTGACATCAAAAGTATTATGCAAATTGAAATATTGTTCTGCCCGGTATATCCATCCAGTCGGATCATCACCATTGAAGCGAGGAAAATCAAGCTTCAGTCCACGAAAATTGTTGGAAGAAGAAAACCCTATATCTACAGAAGACTCTGGCTGCTGTCTATTGTTCATGGCTGAATGTTGAAGATTGAGCTCGAGAATTTTTTCATCCAGATGTTGGAGTTCAGTCTTGATGGCTGCAAGTTCCTCCTCCATGTTTTTTTCTCCTACGTGGGTGACAACCATAACTAGGATTTTTTTTTGGGATGGGTAGAAAAACAAAAAAAAAACTTTTTTAGTAAAGGAAAATTTGGATTTGGGAAAAACTCTGATTGGTAATTGGGGTTTGACTAGGTTTTGGACACTTTCTAAGGGACAGGGAAGCAGAAAATGGGGATTTCAGAAGTAGGGTAAAAGAATGGGAAAATTTGTCCAAGAGGGACAAAGGAGTAAAAATAGGAAATAGACATTGTGGCAAAATTTCAAGGTGATTGGGTGAGAATCAAAGAAGTTATGGCAAACCCTAAAAATAGACAAATGTAGGATTTCTGGCTTCGATAAGTGGAATTTGGGATATGGTCCTCAAGGAAGGAATTATGCAGAATGGAATTTTAGGGGTTCTAGTGAATTTTCAGAGGAAACGAAGCTAAAGCAAGGAAGATATATATATATATATATTAAAAATGAACTGCAGTGGGATTTGCAAATGGCTCTAGATATATTCAATGCGATTTGTTAGTTGGTAATAGATATGGACCCCAAGTATGTTTGGCTTCGTAAAGGTTCAGGGGATTCACTTGGATACCAATGTTATCTAATGGCTTGCGTATTGGGGCAGTACCCCTCACTCCATGAATCAGGTAAAACTGATAACCGTTTTGCCACAAACAACTCTTGGTTTACCTCATGGATGGGAACTAGTCAATCACGTAGGGGTCATTGCCCTTTTCACTGGTAGGTCCTCTTAATGGGCCAGCTACTTCGGGGTTCCTGTGGTACTCCTCACAATGAGTTAGGGCTATACCCAGGCACTTCCCATAGTTAAGCGGATAGGGATTATTCCCTAAAATAAACCTACAATTGCAATGAACAATACAGATGCAGAGAAAAAAGAACTACTGCAATAATCATAGCACCTGGAGGCCACTGCAAAAAAAAAATTCAACAAAAATTCCACCCAGCGAGCCCAAGAAAGCGCTCTGATACCAGATGAGAGGAACCTCCTGCAACAAAATAATGCAAATGCACGAAATAATAGAAATAATAGAGCACAAAAGGAATTTATTGATCATAGGCCACTTCGAGGGGGCAACCTCCTTTGAGCAAGCTCAATACAATAAACTCATGGATGCCTTCATTGGCCTCAACACATACTTATATACTAAGTCTAATCTAAACAACTATTACTTCCCATGAATGTGGGATAATACAATATACTCATGGGATGACTTACAAAGCATATGCATCCAAATGTAATATACTAACAAAGTAAAGAGAAGGGTTAAACACGGGTTCCTAACATTTATAGAGTCGATAAGGTCAAATTGAGTGAAAATTGTTGTTTTTGAAGCCCTAGGTTTGAGATCTTGACACAAAATGCTATGCGAATGTTTTGAAGTCTTATTTATGATGAAATTGACTTACTCTTAGATCTAAAAATAATTTTCAAACTTGAACATGCAAAATGCCTATGCAAATTTAATGAAAATGCATCAAAATTACTAGTTTTTGTTAAAATTTTCTATGTAAAAATGCAAATATTTTAAATTTAAAGGCAAATTCACACTAAAATGCAAGACTACAGACAAATGAAAATTTGAATGAGCCTCTAAAATCGGTAGAAAAATCTGATAAAATATTTTGCCTACAAACCCTAGATTTTGGAATTACTAGGTTATATAAAATTATCAAAATTTCCACAAATCCCTAACAATTAAATGATGAAAATGCAATGTAAATTTTTGATTTTTTTGATTTTTCTATATCTTATATCAGATCTGATGCAAAAATCATGAATTAGGAAAATTTAGGAAGAATTGATGCAATTTAGTAAGTCAAACAATGCAATTTTTTTATATTTTTCCAATTTTTCAATTTTTTTGAAAATTTCTCAATGCAATAAAGTAAATGCCTATATGAATGAATGAAATCACATGAAATCTGAAGACAAATACTAATAACTTTGCAATTTAATTCAAAAAACACGGGTTCACCAAAATGTTTAGAGTAAAATTAGATTTTGTTAATCTTTTGTTGTTTAGATGTTAAAATCTGCCTCTCCACTAAACATTGAAGGATCTAGGGTTGAGTGACGAGCACTATCATACCCTAGGTCACTTGTAAATGTAGGGAAACTTGGATTAGGGAATTTAATTATCAATTTTCCTTCTCCAATGCCCAATTGACCATTAAAACCCCAATTATGCAAACACGACAACAAATTGATGAAAGATAGAAAAAGCTCTTGTAGACGGGAATAAAATAACAAATCACAAAATACTTGTTTTCAAGGTTCTAAAGTGGAATAGTCAGGGAGTAATGGTGGGTGCCCAAGTCCAAGGTACCTACTTTTTTAGGGAATCTGGACCTCCTTCTAACACTGATTAGCCCTGTACTTCTGTTTCCTAAAATCTATTTGCAGAGGACACTATTACAGGTGCCCAAAATCTGGAAGTGCTTCTGTCTTGCTTTTCTTCAGATCCTGAATCCCTGAAGCCTGCCAAGCCTTCCTGTAACTCCACTTTTTCTGGATATGGCACCTGTAACCTGCAATCACAAGACTTGGTTTTGGGGTTGTGGTGTTTAGAGACTTGCCTCAGTCAAGCCCCAGAGGACACTTAAGTCTTTGAACACCGTTGTCAGACAAAGAGTGCGTGCCCTTGTGAGGTAGAGGTAAAAACCAAAGGAATCAATGATAAAAACACAATGATATGTCACCTTGTAGTGAATCTCTCATGGAGGAAGATGCTCTTCATGCCATGAGGAGATTGATGCTCAAATCTACAAATATCAACAAACAAAACACATAAGTCTGCTCTTGCAACATAATAGAAAGCCTTGAATCACCTTAAGAACACTTGAATCACCATTGCCATCTAGTTTACAAATGAATGCCTAAACATGCTTATATATGCAACTACAAGTGTTCCCAACAAGATTTTAAAAATCAAACTTTACCGTGTCGGCAAAAGAACCAACTAACGGTCATAAATCAACACCCAAAAATTGGGGCTGCCCCAAAATAGAGCAGGACTAGGGCTCGGGTGCCCAAGTCATCCCCCCTATTTTGGGTAGGTTACAACTCAAGGGGTCCACCTATTGATAATTGAGAAGGGGGGTGAATCTGTTATCTTAATTATTTTAGCTTTATGAATTTCCTTGTCAATTAGTGCAGCATTAAATTAAATAAGCAAACATAACCATGAAATAGAAATAACATCAATACACATGACACAATGATTTTGACGTGGAAAACCCTGTTAGGGGAAAAACCACGAGGTGATTAACCCAAGATTGTATTCTCTATTAGAAGAATAAGATAGTACAAAATGGCACTCACTAATTAGGGCTCACTGCCCAAGTGCACTACTCACAAGAGGCTCACTACCTACAATAGTTTATACAAGGAAACTAGATACTTGATCTGATGAGAAGCATTCACATATGCTAAGGTTTAGTTCCGGTTAAGCCCAATATACTGATTTACTGCACTTCATTCTTACTCTCTTAGGTGCTATTGCCATGTTACATTCTAGACCTGTCTTACTGCCTTCACATTGCTTTTCTGCTTCTCTTTGCACCACAAAAATTATGCCACACACACCTTCATATCTAAATCCATCTGGTATATATATCCACACCAAGGATTTCATCCACTTTCTAGTCGGCATCCGGAATACTCAATATTTTCCCAAACTTTGATTAGTCGGCTGAATCTTTGCATACCAAGTAATGCGGATCAAAGAGATGCTTATAGAAGTCATCAATCATGTTGGCCAATTATGAATGATACCTCAGGAAGCTTGATCACCATTAAAATCTGATCCAGATTTAGGTCTGATATTCTACTGGTTAGTTTTTCCTCTGTCTATTCTGCCAAATAGAAACTCAACACTCAAGTGCTCGTGTCTCTTCACTCTTCCATGACCAGAGGCTTAATCCCTGGAATCTACCAGTCAATGTACTCCTATTGACTTCACCAAATCTACACTTTACTGAGATACTTCCTTTGAGAGATCCGGACCTAACTGTCGGACCCTGCTGCATGCTCTGTTCTTGCTTACCGGATCACAACACTTCTTCAATCTGACTTTCGGTATAGGCACACCATGTTTTACGGATGGGTGGGATGAACTTTGTTGCCATCAATGACAACACTCATGAAGCCATATAGTGTCTCTTGCCAACAATCTCCCCCTTTGGCATTGATGGCAATACTTAGTGAAAAATAACTAAGTGTCACACTATATTCCCCCTTGGCTGATGCTCTATTCTTATGTACATTTTCTGGAGCTCCCCCTTAGCTAGATTTCTCATTTTTCACTACTCCTCACTCTCCCTTTGACATCAATAGCAAAGGGTGGGGTCTGTTGGTGCCTGAATTCACTGTCAGTTCTTAAGCATTTTTCATGCAGGCACCTTCCCTAAAATCCAAAAAAATTTTAAGTGTTGGCACCCCTTCAGTGTTTTGCAGCATCCACATCACCTTTCTTGATGGAAGGGGTCATCATGTTCTGCCCATCGGCATGAGTTTTCATGTGTCTTTGCGATCATATCAATAGCATGGTGTGTTCTTTGTTTATCGCCAAGACTTTGTCCTATCGGCTGGAGTATTTTTTTGGTTCCACCGATGTGGTGGAGATGTGCCATCGGGATGACTTCTGTCATCGGCGTGTCTTCTTTCTAGTTTCCCGATGGGCATATGTCTAGCCGATAAGGGGGCAGGGTGAGGCTTGTTGGTCATCGCTGTGACTAGTGCTATCGGCCAGGGTTCTTTTTGTTGCTCCGACGATATGTGTCTGGCCGATGCGAGCGAGGGTTCTGATGTGCCATCGGCACGACTTTGTATATCGGGTGGACGGAGAAGTGTTGGCCCGACAGTTGGGGTCTCGCCGACGGAGGCGGGCTATCGGTAGGAGTTGGGCCGATGGCTCGATGGCGGGTGTGTTTTATTTGTTGGCGTCGGCGTGACATTCTTCATCGGTGGGGTGACTTTTAGGTTGGCCAATGGTGTTGGTCACACCGACGAAGGGGTGTTCTGAAGGTTATCGGGATGATCGGCGTAATCGGCATAAGTATGAGATGCTGCTCCGATGGTGTAAGTCACACCGACGGAGGTGGGAGGACAGGGTGCTGTCGGTGTGATTTTGTTCATCGGCAGAGGTATTTCGTGTTGCTCCGACGGTGTTGGTCTGGGCGATGACGAAGGTGGCGTCGGCGAGACAACTGGAGTCGGCGAGGGATCTTTTGGATGGGCCGATGGTCTTTCTCTGGCCGATGAAGGGAGTGTGGAGTTTGCGATCGGCCAAACTACTATTGTCGGTGGGAGATTTTTGAGGTAAGCCGATGGCTTAGGTCTGAGCGATGGGCTTTTGACGAAGGCATGTGTGTCGAGCGCGGCAAAAGCGCTCGACACTTGATGTGTATGCGATCAGGCTTATAAGGTAGTGAAAGGCTCTCCACACTGTGCATGTGGGATTAATCCCCTTGCATTATTTTTGAACCTGCGAAGAGGCGTTTTGGCGGGAATTCCTTTTTGACATGCAGCGACAGTTTTTCAGGCAACCGCGGGTGGTTGAGACCCTTAATGGCGACTGTAGCAGGGGCATGGGCAAGTTGTTGGACAGTCATGTACCCGATCTTTGGCATGAAGACTCCCAGATGGCGGCGCAGGGCTCGAGGGTTCCTTCTATCTCTGCAGCAATAAATTTTGAGTGCCATTCCTTTGAAGGATCTGTATTTGGCAGATTTTGTAAGAGTCGTGTAATTAATTGCTGTGGTACACTCTCTGTCTGTTATAAGTAGACTGTGTTACCATTGTTTAGGTTGTTGAAAACTAGACATTTTGGCTCTGTAATAAGATACAACTAGTTTTGGTTGCTCTGTGTAGCAAACTTGTGAGTTTATGTATCTCCTGTTGTACGTTTTTGCATGAATCCACTGATTTCATGGTTAATCTTATATGAATAATGCTATATTTGCATGTGTTATGCTGATTCTGTCTCCAGTTTTGCATGTATCTTTCTTCTGAGTCCAGGTATTCAAGGAATGTCTGAGATTCTAGAACATAGAATTCCTGTGTTGAATGTTTAATCTTTTAACTTCTGCTCAAGGGGTAGATTAAATTGTTTTCAGATTGAATATTGGGAAGGGTATACTGCAATAGGGATGCCATAAGTATCGACAGTTTAACACTCTGTATTGGGAGATATCTATAAGGCAGGTATCATGTGTATCCCCCTGAAATCCAGGTTTAGCTGTTCATGCTGATCATTCACAGGTGTATGTCTACTGACTCCAAGCCCTGGATAGGCACCAATCTAGCTCTGTGTTGAGGTTATACACCAGGTCTAGGTTTGCATCCAAACATCAAATCAACTCATTTCATATCTTCCACCTGTTAGTTGTAGGAGTAGGATTAGGATCCCTGCATGCTCTCATACCCAACCAGACATTATGTCCAAGAATGTTGCCAACCTTGTGATTTGTTATACAAATCTTGGTCCTTACATGAGGGTATTCTGCCTGTTGCTGTCAAGTTAAATCTTTCTGTCATTGAGCTAGTCAAGGTTATACTTTTATCAAGTAGGGAAACCCCCCTTGGTGCGGCAGAACCAGAAGTGAAGGGGAGGAGCTCACGCAACCTCCTGTATTCAGTTGGCTGAATCTGCCTGTGCATTAGAACTGGCAAACCCTAATGCTGATTCAGAAGAAAAACCAACAGGGTCCACACACCAAAATTTAGAAAAATAATCTATACTTAGCCGCATAAAACATATATACATGTTTTACCTACATATATTGAAATATATCTGCAAAAGTGGTCTTTAGTTGTACCACTTCTGTCACCCAACGCATCTTCATCCTATCCAAAATTGAGATGTGACCACTCAACAAGAATGCAAATGCTTTTGGCCTTTTTAGATCTGTCAGATCACTGGTCCAGGCTGTAGTCTGAGCATCACTTAGGGCCTCATGCATAGCCTCTAACTTAGGGATAATGATCCCTCTAAGTTCACTGAACCTACTTATTCTATTTTTCTTCTCCTTCTCAAGTTTCTTAATTTCATTCAAGACTGCAATAGTCTAACATTCTTGATTGATTACGGGAGATGAGAGAGGATCAAAACTTTGAGACAAACTTAGTAGTTTATCTTCTTGCTCTTTTGCTTTTTTATCAACATCTTTGGTCACTTTGGGCCAGGATAAACAAAATTTATAAATATTTCCGCTATCTTTGAGAGCATTTTCTAAATTCTTTATCCCAATATCCATAACTCTCCTGTCATTTGAGATTAGACCCTGTACTTCAAAGAATCTCTTATCCAAAAATTCTTTCCTGACTTTCTCTTCTGCTACTTTCTCTAAAGAATCAAAATGTGTATTAACAAAATTTACAAGAGACTTTAGATTACTAGATGTGGAGGTTGTAGGATCCTTTTGGAAGGATGGCATGATCTTTTCCAATACACCGGATGCAGTTTCTATGAGCTCACAATCTTCCATGTGAGACTTCAGCATTTTTTCTTTTGCCTTTGCTTGAGTAAAGGAAGCTAGTTTCATGGTTTGGACCGAAGAGAGGGAATCGAAATTGAATGGACCTTGAAGTAGTTCTGGTTCATCAAAATCCATCATCTCTTTGGTCAAGAACTCTTTGATTGCTTCTGCTGTGTCTCTTGCTAGAGACAAAATTTTCTCCCCTTCTGCAGCCTTACCACTATCATCTGTGGCCTTCTCTGTTGGAGTTTTCTCTCCTCCTGCAGCCTTGCTACTGTCATCTTCTTTTTCTTTTGCTTCTTGACTGATCTTCTCTTGTACTCTATCTTTTTCTTTGGATCTAGAGTTTGTAGGGGAAACCAGAGGAGAGATGTTTGCTTGATCATGGGCCTCCTCTTCTGGAGCAGAGGAATCTAAGTCCTTACCTTTTTGTTCATCTATCTCCTTTACCTCTTCTACCACTATCTCAATAGATTCTTCTTCAACATCTGTGGCCGAGGGATTATCACCTAAGTCCTCTATAATAGGAATGTTGAATTTTTTTGTATGCATTCTGGAGAATCTCTTCTGTCTCTTTTACTACTTTGTCAGTTTCTCCGAGCATAAGCTGATTCATTCTAGCTTTTCTCTGGAACTCATCCTTACAGTCTTTGAAGATCATATTCTTTTGATTAGGAGTGATTGAAGGATATAGCTGAATAGCTATCTGTTCTCAGATCTCAAGATCCTTTGCCATAGCATTATTCTTTCTTATTTCTAATTCCTTTTCTAGGCTTTTGGGAATAAGAGATATGATTTCAATAAAAGCCTTGTTGTAGATATTCAGATACCTGACTGTGGCTTCTTGTAAGATTTTTTGGTTAGCTTCATTGTAATCATTATAGAATTTAGCCATTGGTTGAAGGTTCCCATCCACAGTAACTGATTTTATGATGTCATCAATGCACAGAGTAGGTTTCTCAACAAATTCTTCTATTACTTCTTCAGCATAAATTTCACCGGATGTTTTCCTTTTCTTCTTCAGTTTCTTTACTTCCTCATCTGATTCTGTCTCTTTTTCATCCTTTTGGCTTGTGTAAGACCTTGTTTCCTTTTTCTTGGTTCTCTTCTCTCCTTTTCTGGATGATTTTGCTTCTAGTTTTGATGCCTTTGAGATTTTTGTAGTGGTAGGTGCAGAGGTCTTGGAGGATCTAGTCCGGGAGGGGACTTCCATTGGAGCACCTTCTTTCTCTACTTTTTCTTTTTCTTTCTCTGCCCTTTCTGTCTTCTCTCTATTTGCATCAAGTGCCTCATTTGAAATCCCATGCCTCTTGGCAAACTCTTCTACTTCCCTCCTCACTTTTCTTTTTATTTCTAGTTGTCTTAGCTCCACATGGATCTTCACCCTTAATTCTTCAAAGGTTCCAAACCTTTTTTGCTTTAGGATCCTTGGATTGACTGAGCATGTGTTGAACATGTAGTTCAACAATTTTCTCATCTACTTCATACCCCATTGGCATGATCTAGACTATTCTTGGCTCTACAGCCTCCATTAGACATTGATCAGTTTCTACCATAAAGCATACTGTATCTTATACTTTTCAACTAAAGATTGGGGGATTCTCTCTCTTGCTTGCATCATGCTCTTAAAATTCTTGGAATAGCCCCAGAGTGTTGTATTTTGTGCCTTGGCATCACCAAACCCATATATATAATCTCTGATTTGGATGGCTACTGGTCTATTATTCTGCCATACCCAGCCACTGGATCTGGGAAGCTCATTCATGAAGTAGAAGAACAAGCATAGTATCAGCCCACCATACTTGAAGGAGTTCTTCTTGTCCTTCTTGATCTTTTGTAGGTTTTCCATTAGTTGGCTTAGAAGGAGTTCACAAAGATCATAATCTGCATTTTTCCTCAACATTTCATAAGTAGTGTAAATTGTAGTTCTGGGTACTGAATTTTCCCTGCTAGAGTGATATATCTTATAACCGATGATCATGGAGGCAAAATTGACATCCAGATCAGTGATGTCTTCTATTGTCATTGCTCTTTTGTCAAATTTTGATCTGGTAGCCTCACTCAGAATTTGATTCTTGACAGATTTCAGAACAGGAATCCCATCGGATGAGTGCAATCTGGTTGTTGTCCTAATGGCATCCTTGGTTATCTTAAATGGCCTCATCAACATATAAAGTTATCATGCATTCTACTTAGAACATACCGGACCCATTCATCTTTTGCAAAATAGGGGAAATGAATGCATTGTGCAAAATGCTTGTCCCGGATGGCTTTATACTGAGTTTTGAGTTCAAATGAGTCATCTATCAAATTCTTTTGATAGATATCAACCAGCTTAGATTCCCCAAATTCTTCAATATATGCCCTAACATCTTCTACATGCAGAACCCCATGCGGAATGCTTGAAAAGGTGCCTAGGGGATCAACTTCTAGGGATTTATATGGATGTTTCTTAAATTTTGGACGCGGCCTATCAGTGATCTTTACAACATTCAGTGTAGTCATCTTCAAAAGATTTTATAGAGAAATATTCAATAACAGAAAATACCTTTTGCGCTTCTAGGGTTCACTAAATGAGCTGGATTAATTTGCTAGATGAATCGAATTCAACAGTTGATCTTTTGAGAATTTGAGATAATTTGTTGCAGAGCTCCTTTTCTCTTCTTCTTGAATGCAAATGTGCAAATGATGAGTGAATGAACCCTTTTATTTCTGGGAAAACTCTAATTTCATATTGCAATAAATGTGCAACTCAAGTCATTCCAGTTGCCTGGTTCTTCTTATTTTGAGAAAGATCTTTTTCTGGATCACTGAGATATACTTAGAGTAATCCTTGGTGATTAATAACAAATTATCTTACTTTCTCTAAACACTTGATCTATCGACAGAACAAGATGCCTTGAATTTGAATCATACCAGATTTAACTATGATAATCCTGTTTTACCGGATGACTGTTAAACCAAATCAATCTTGGAAGATTAGACTCTTCAAATCTTCCTACGGATCTTCCATATCTTTACCAATCTTTCTTTAGATGTTTCTTTGAGAAAGCTTTTATTCTGTAACTTCCCATGTGCCAATTTTAGGCACCAATTAACTGGCTGGGGGAAAATGTTTTTCCTTGTGTCTCCCCCTAAGCCAGAGCTCACTTTTCAATTTTTGGAAGGAATATCAGCACCAGATTCTGGTGCAGATCCATCCCCTACATTCTCTGTACTTCTCTTCACCCAAATCTTGTTCATCTCACTTTTAACTTCATCCGCATTCACTTTTCCTTTTCCTTTGTCTTGATTCTGATTATGATGCACCGGACCCTTTTTGTCCTAATTCTTGCTTCTATAGAATTTGGCAATATGACCGGATCTATTGCAATTGTGGCAAACAACATTTCTTTGCATATTTGAATGATATCCTCTTGATCTGCATTGATTAGCCATATGTCCCATTCTATTGCATGCAAAGCATCTACCATTGAATGAATTGTTCATTTGCATATTTCTGCATTCATGAGATTTGTGACCATTCCTTTTGTAGTTAAAACACTGTCGGAGAAGGATGTATTGGTCTGATTTATTCTCTTTCTGCACTGATTAGCTTTATGACCAAAGTTATTGCAGTTGTGGTAGTATCCATTGAAGGATGGATATCTTTGAGCATTAGATTGCCTTATCGAAGGTCTTCTAGGCATGTTCTTTAGATTCAAAATTCTTCTGACCGGATCCGGAGCTTTCACCTTTCTCATATCCCAAGCCACGCTTGTCATCTACCCTCTTTTGGCTTTCAAGAAGAACTTCAAGTTGAGCAGAACTTATCTTGAATTTCTCTTTGTATTCATTTACTGTTTGAAGATCCTTTTTAAGAGTGTCAATTTGATCCTCAAGTTTTTCTTCATTGTCTCTAGCATCTTCAAGATCATATTCTAGATGCCTGATTATTCTATCCATTTTGTGGTAGTCTTCTGACTTCTCCTTGAGAGATTGTCTTAGATCATCTTCAGTTTTTCTTTTCTCTTCAATTTCTTGGGTGAATTTCATAACTCCTGATTCCATTTGATGTCTTACCATAATGACCTCTTTTGATAATTTTTCACATAACTTAGTTTTTTCCTTCAGATCTTCATTTGTACCATTGTCTTCACTTTGACTTGCCAATTGCTGAAGTAGATCTTTTCTTTTTTTTCATAGAGATACTCAGTTTCCCTTTTAGTTCATTTATGAAATCATCAGCCTGTTTGAGTCTTTCCTTTAATTCGTTGACTTCAGAGTTTGATTGCTCAAGATCATCTAGGGCAGACTGAAGGTGATCCCTCATACCATACACATCCATTTGAGTTCCCAAATCTTCCTCAAGCTGTTAGGCTTTTTTTTTGAGAAACTTGGCTCTGATACCGATTGTTGATAACTAAGAGGGGGGGTGAATCAATTATCTTAATTATTTCAGCTTTCTAAATTTCCTTGTCAATTAGTGCAACATTAACTTAAATAAGCAAACATAACCATGAAATAGAAATAACATCAATACACATGACACAATGATTTTGACGTGGAAAACCCTGTTAGGGGAAAAACCACGGGGTGATTAACCCAAGATTGTATTCTTTGTTAGAAGAATAAGATAGTACAAAATGGCACTTGCCAATTAGGGCTCACTGCTTGAGCACACTGCTCACAAGAGGCTCACTACCTACAATAGTTTATACAAGGAAACTAGATACTTGAACTGATGAGAAGCATTCACATATGCTGAGGTTTAGTTCCGATTAAGCCCAATATACTGATTTGCTGCACTTCATTCTTACTCTCTTAAGTGTTGTTGTCTTGCTACATTCCAGACTTGTCTTACTACCTTCACATTGCTTTTTTCCTTTTCTTCACACCACAAAAATTATGCCACACACACCTTCATATCTAAATCCATCTGGTATATATATCCACACCAAGGATTTCATCCACTTTCTAGTCGGCATCCGGAATACTCAATATTTTACCAAACTTTGATTAGTCAGCTGAATCTTTGCATACCAAGTAATGCGGATCAAAGAGATGCTTATAGAAGTCATGAATCATGTTGGCCAGTTATGAATGATACCTCAGGAAGCTTGATCACCATCAATATCTGATCCAGATTTAGGTTTGATGCTCTACTGGTTAGTTTTTCCTCTGTCTATTCTGCCAAATAGAAACCCAACACTCAAGTGCTCATGTCTCTTTACTCTTCCATCACCGGAGGCTCAATCCTTGGAACCTACCAGTCAATGTACTCCTATTGACTTCCCCAAATTTGCACTTTACTAAGATACTTCCTTTGAGAGATTCGGACCTGACTCTCAGACCCTACTGCATGCTCTGTTCTTGCTTACCGAATCACAACACTTCTTCAATCTGACTTCCAGTATAGGTACACCATGTTCTGCGGATGGGTGGGATGAACTTTGTTTCCATCAATGACAACACTCATGAAGCCATATAGTGTCTCTTTCCAACACCACCCAGGTCCAATTTGCCATGGAACCTAGGTCTCATTCCATCAGGATGCCAAACTATGAACTAAAATATCCTAAATGCATACTAAAGACCTGGGAGCTAAACCTTATGAGGGAAAAGCCCCTAAGGGGACATTTTCCAACATTACAGGGAGAAGAAAATCAGAGTGTATATAGAAAGGGGGAGTAGATAAGCATTTTTCACTAACTTTTGCCATCAATGCCAAAGAGGGAGATTGTTAGCAAGAGATACTACTATGATGAATGACTGAATGTTGTCATTGATGGAAACAAGACAAAGGGATTCCACCAATAAGACAAAGAGACTTTACTCCGGTAGATCATTTTGGTCTGACAAAGGATTTTGGTCTGGATAGCTCAAATGGCTAAGTATGGGTAGTATATAGAGCAAGTGACAGAGACTGGGTCAGTATGCCTCCACAATTGAAGATAATTGTATACGATTCAGGTATGTCAGTCATAGATACTTGGTGATCACATGCTCTAGTGTTCAAGTTCTGACTTCCTCTGGAAGTCATATGGTGAAGTATCTAAGTCTTGGTTAACAAAGTAAAGACAAGAACAATGCATAGTACCAAAGTAAAAGGGTCTACATTCCTCTGCTGTGGCATATTTTGGTTTGTGGTTCTAAAGGTATGCTAAGAGGTCAATGATAAATGTTGGGTATGATTTTTAGAGTCTAATATGGTTTGCAGTAGAAGTTATGATGTGACAGTTGAATTAGTCAAGTGTGTTTTTAAGGGACAAGCTGACAGGCATGTTAGATCCATATGCGGAGAAGATATATATATATATATATATAGTATGGATTTTGGTGTTGAACATGAGGGAATGTATGGAAGTAGTGTGAATTCGATGTGTGAATGACTTTAAATAGTTTGAAAAGTAGGAAAATTTAATAAGGGCATAAAATAGAGTATATGTAGCAGAGCAGAAAAGTAGGGTAGATAGTATGAAGTCTTTTGAATCTATATACTGAGCTAATTGGTACTACACCTTAGCATTCTATAGATGCACCTGTAGTAGTCTTCTCTTGGTAGAGAGCCAATCCTTCTTCTATCTTTTCTTCTACCTTTTTGGCAGTGAGCCTTTTGCAATGAGCACTTCTTGGACAATGAGTTCTTGGGCAGTGATCCTTTATGTAATTTGGTATTGCTATCATAATATATTGTGAGATAACACTCACCATGGTTTTTCTCTTTTTGGATTTTCCACATACAATCCCGGTGTCTATGTGTTATGAATTTGTGGCTACTCTTCTCATGTTTACTTTTCTTTCATATTATTGAATTTGGTAATTGGATTAATGAATGTGTAAATGAAAAGTTTTTTAGAATACTGATTCACCCCCACTCTCAGTATTCTTTGCATTCAACATGAACTTGATTAAATCCTTTATTATTTCATTATATGTGTTTTTTTGTTTGATCAAACTTGCAAAACATTGCTTCATTTAAACAACAAATAAAACTTTTGTTTCATCATCTCATTCATCTCTTTTGTGTGTGCAGCTTGTGTGTCACTAAGGCTTGTAACTAATTTATGAGATTTATGACCCAGTGCCCTAATTAAAACACTTTTGTGCAAAGAAGACTTTGAATTATGGGTTCTAATGCTTTGAATAATGATGATAACAACACATCAGAACCCCAATTCCTTAGTCTCATCACACAAGAAGGCCAATCACTTCTTCTTGATATCCCTTCTTCGCATATGTTAGAAGCATCAACTTTTTATGAATCCATCAACATAGATGACCTTGTCACTCATGTTCCTAAAGCTCAAATTCAAAGATTAGACACTGATTTGGATAATTTTCAGAAATTTGCAAGCTCAGAACATATAGCTGAAGAGGTTGTCCTTATTTTTGAGAGTCTAAGAAGTCTTTTGCTTGAAGGTCAAGAAGGATTGGAAGTCTTGTGTTGCCTTGCTCATATTGTGCATAACAACATTCTATCTACATCTAGTTGTGTTGAAACTGTCACTAATGTCACTTCTTCAAAACAAATAGGGACTTAAGTGTCGGCACCCATATCGACATCCCCTATTCCTATATATACATCTACTATTCTCACCACAACTGTATAGCCAAGTAGTAGAACTACCACATGTGTTGGGTTATCTACTAGGAATCTCATTCATCATTATAGTTTTGTTCCCTTCAATTATACAAATACTACACCTAGTGTCACCCTACCTACATCAAATCACACTACGCCTAATATCACTTTCCAAAAGGCCAATAATATAGTGTCACAACCTATGTTTAGCCCTATCCATTCATACCAATCTCAACCTAGTTTGCCTTCCAACCTCATCATTAATCAACTTTTGCAAAACATGAACTCCATATAACAACAATTAGCAAGCATAAACCAAAGTCCTACCAAACCTTTTATGACATCTCATTATATTCGTAGCCTTTTATCCTATCCTATCTTAAGAGATCAAATTCCCTGTATAAATTGAAACAAAAAACAAGACATTTCACACCATTATCAAAGTCTCTCTACTCTATAATGACACAAATTTTGAACAACAATCTCATCAAGCTTCCACCAGTTAGACCTCTCAATCCAAGTAAGATGCAAGCATCTTCTTTTGATTCAAAGGCCTTTTGTCAATTCCATCACACTGCCGCTCATGACACTAAAATATGTATGTGTATTAAACATGAAGTTCAAGACCTCATTAGTTCCAATGTCATCTAGGTTACTGGTGTAAATGACAAAGGAAATAAATCGGTGGCTCCACCTAATCAAAATATTCAAATATATACAAATCCACTACCTCATCATGAATCTAATGTTGTGGACACATCTCAATAACATGACTATGAAGGTGATGTTTGTATGGTAGATACCCATCCTCATAAAGAGTGCACAAAACCTAAACCATCTATATCTTTTACTCCTCATGATGCTACTATTGAAGCTCTTGATGGACTGCTATACATCACCATTCAAATCAATGATAAACCTATAAGAGGTGCTATGATAGATCAGATATGCATGTAAAATGTAGTAACTAAAGAGATTCTCTACATGCATGGGTTACACGACGATCACTATGATATATCAAAAATCACAATTAGAGTACATGATGGATCTATCCTTCCAACTCTTGGTGCCTTGACCCTAGATGTCAAGGTTGGGCCAAGAACCTTGGATGTTACCTTTGTCATCATTCCTACATCAAACTTATTTCATATGAATTTTGGTCACCCATGGCTCCACTCAATGAAGGCGGTCCCCTCTATGGTTCATAAGTGCTTAAAGTTTCCATTTGAGGGACATGTGCACATTTTACATCATAGTCAGTACCTACTTATTGCTCAACATGGATACTTTACACTTGATTACTTATGGCCAAAACCAATTGGAGTTTCTCGAGCTAGAGATGATTTATTCTTCTTGTCATATCAAAATTTTAAAGAAAAGAAAATTACAGAGTTATCACTTAATAACATACCTCCTTGTGATGTCCCCAAACTTCCTTGATCATCTAAGGCTATGATAGTAGTTCCCTCTATCCCACAGGTGGTGAATGAAGCTAACCCTAAATCGAAGGTTCTTCCTCATGTTAGATAGAAACGAGAGACTAGCTCAAAAGATCAAACTAGGTCAAACCCTCTTCTATCCAACATTAGGACACAAGATGAGCTTGGATTCTACCCAAGAATTAGAGACAAACTATAGGGGCTTTGTCCCTTGATTATATTAGATGAGAATCAACCAAATCCAATCAAATCAAACTAGGGAAAGACAAGAAACTGTTATTGAGCAAGATTGAAGTATAACAGACTATCAGAAGCATAACCCAGAAATTGAATGAACAATAGAGATTAGGGAAAAATTTAGAACTTGGATCCAGGAGTAGAAATACCAAGGACCAGGGTACTTGGGCACCCTAGACCTTGATTAGGGTTTGTAGACTGATAATTCTAGTGTCTTCGCCTTCCTGTGTTCCTTCTCTCTGCAACTTGTCTTCTACAAATTCCTCCAGATCTAACCTACACACACAAGAAGGAAGATGGTTGGGTGCTATTTAGGACCTTTCCTAAGTCAAGCTCCATGAATGATGTTTTCACCTTCACAATAACAAAGATGATAGATAAAGAGCATGTGCCCTAGGAGGGTAGAGGAAAATATGAAGTTGAATGGAATACTGGAACAAAGCATGAAGGAAAGAAGTCACCATGAGCATGGAAACCCTAGCATGCTTGATGCGGCATCACAACTTGACTCAATATGTTGGTATAGCCCAAAGAAGTAGGAATAACTTCACAAGACCTGCAATAAGTTAGTGTCGTAGCAATAATCCACAATAGAGAGCTTTAGAGAAGAGTAGAGAGCATGAGAGAGAATAAAACAGAGTACGAGAGTGCTTAGAATGCTCAAAAAGTTGTTAGAATAGGTCCTAATTAACAAGTGTAAACATTTTAGGTCCACCCAGGTGCTAAACTAAGTGTACAAAATGCTAGTGTACACATTTTACTCTATAACATTTAGCCCCCACTTTAGCTTTGGTACAAACTTACGTTCAAACTCACACTAAAGGATGGAGAAGACAAATTTCAAACATTACAACATAGAGACCAAGGAATGTCACCAAAATTGAGGCATAATCAAGCCCCCAAATTTAGGATTCTAGGTGTCTATGATGATTGGCAAACACGTAAGTCACATGATATAATTCACTCATATATGAAGCACTTAGAAAATAAGAGATAAGACAAGACATACACAAGGCATACACTTGCGAAGTCACAATGTATACACGCAACACACAAAGCATAGATGTCATATAGAAAGTATACATGCCATACACAAAGTATATAAATAAGACACAAAGTATACATAGAATCAAACACACATGGAATACACATGAAACATTCAAGGAGAATACATAAGGAATACATAGATAGAATACATGTGAGGCACACACGAGGTGTGAAGAAGATATAGAGAATAAGAATAAATGAGGAGAATACATGCATCATACATCAATCACAAGAAACATAATATGGAAGACCTTGATTTAGCATGACAAAGGAGACCTTGATCTAAAATGTTGTCTCAATCACCATGCATCATTCCCCAAGATGCAATAAAGAAGAATTATAAGGGGTTAGTTAGAAATGAGAAGCACAAGAGGAGTACAAACACATCATACATACAATCTCAAAAGGAAAGTATTTCCACTCAAGGGAATACACCAAGCTACCTCCCACAAGAGGATTTTCATGAAGTCTTGCAAAATAAGAAGGCAAAGCGACCTTACTACCAAACTCTAGGTGGTGGCACAACCCTTCTCCCAAACATGCAAGGAGCTTCAAATTAGGAGAACAAGATAGACTCAAGATCTTGTTTCCAATCTATCTATATTTCTTTCCAAGATAGTGTAATAACAAACATAATCAACAAGTGTTTAGATAGAAAGATAAGAGATATATGCTTCCACCTTAAAGTGATTGCTAACTCCATCAGGGATCAGTCACCTTCAAGGTAGAATAAGGAAGACATATATAAAAACAAGCACGAGAGATTTCTAAAAGCACATGATCAAATGATATGCATTCTCAGAAGCTACATCGTGACAAGTAGTTAACCCCAAGATGAGTGAACCAAGGTGATGCTTACATGCATGATACACAATGGCTTGTGTATTCATGGTATGATGCTGAGCATTGCAACAGGGTGTCACATAGACATGAAGATGATGAAATAAAGAACACATGAGAGTACACATAAATTGAATCATGAAAGGATGCTAAATCATCCAAGAAAATAATGAAATTACACATCACGACATATAGAAGATTGAAGATACATTTAGAGAAATGACACAATGTATTCTTTCTCATTGTACCTTTATGCTAACAAGGGTGCCAAGGGAGAACTAACAATTAACAAAACATCAAAATATGGGGATAACAATACATACAAGCATAACATAAAGTCGACCTATAACAAATTATCCTCCCCCAACTTGATTATAAAATGGATGAAGGAAAAGGTGCTCTAGGGACTACATCAAGCATGGTGATGAGTGCTAGAGCTAAACCTTGTTCAAAGTTGTTGAATTTTATTACCCAAGACTTGGCATTCCTTAGTGGAATGGCCAAGTGCTCAATGATATGCACAATAATGAGGCAATGAATGATTATTTTGTTGTATCTTTTTGTGTTTTGGAGTAGGAAAAGTGATTAATGGGTCTTTGAGTAGAATAGGTAAAATAAACTCTTGTTGAGATAGACGAGAAGATTTAGGGGGAGTAGGAAGCAATCCGTTGTGAAAATGGTGGAGAGAACGTAGAAGTCCAGAAACCTAAACCTACTTTAGACAAGTGTAGTGTTGGTTCCACAGGTTCCTTAATTCCTTGTTCTTTGCATCCTAACCCATTTCCATTGTATCCTTACTTACAAATAATTTTGAATCTGTACCCATAACACTTCTCCAAATCCAAAGGAAGAGGAGAGGTCATATGACTATCTTTGTTGAAATAAGAATTTTCAGCATGTGTTGAAGAAGAAGGATCATTCTTTTCATCATGCTAAGAAGGGTCAACCTTTGTTTCAACCATCCTATCACTACAAAGACATGTACTAGAATTATATGGCACTTTATCACAAATGGCTACCATTTCTATAGAAGAAGGTGGATCTTCATCTATTTTAAAGGTTCCATCATCACTAATCTTGAATTTAAACTTTGTAGGAGTAGAAAATTGTGTTGAATAAATTTCATTTACCGTCAAGGTCTTTAGGTGTGAGGGTGAGATTTTATATATTGTTACACTTAGGGCATACAACTGAGAGGGGGGGTGAATCAGTTGTGCAAAAATTTCACTTTTTAAACACTTGAATCTTCTTTAGTGATTAGCATAATATTAATCATGAACCATAATGCATTCAAATCAAAAGCAGAAACATATCAACACACATGACACTAAGATTTTGATGTGGAAAACCCGGTTAAGGGAAAAACCACGGGGTGATTAACCCAAGAATGTATTCTCTGTTAGAAGAATAGAAAGAACAAAATGGCACATGCCAATTAGGGCTCACTGCCTACAAGAGACACACTGTCTACAAAGGAATAAGTATCACCTTTATGAACTGGAGAATAGCATCTTCAGCATGCTTGAATCAGTTCCATTTAAGCCCAATACTTTTTCTCTGCCTTTCGCACTTCTCTTCGCTACCACACACTCATCACCGCAAGACACACTTCAAAATGAATTCACAATCCCTTATTTATATAAGGCATCGACTTAGGAACAATCATCTAAGTCGGCAAACACCTACAAGAAGATCTGCAAGACGTGTAATACATCCGGTTGGCCAGTCTCAAGAACAACACCAATATCCATGGTTATTCTTCAAATGCAAACTCTAACTTCAATGCGGACCACCAACATTAACTAGACATGATCCAACGATCATCATAACCTTCCCTGAATCACCAAAAACATCCGCACTTCATCATCCTATTGGAATTCTTCTCTCCTTCATCCAGAGCTACAAGAACACAGTCTGTTATCACTGTCACAAATGAATAGGCACTTCCGGACCTTCAACCTATGAACTAATCTAGTTGATACTTCATAGGGATGTCCTCAACACTCCCTCAGATCCGCAGAATGGGATAATGAGATACCAGATCTCACCGGACCTATCTGTGGCACTCTGTCACCTCTGAACACCTGCTGGAACCGGTTCTACTTGAGCGACCATAACTTCTTCAGATCTGCATATGCACCTCTAAAATTTTGATTAGAGCATCTCAAGATATATATCTATAAACCCTTTAAACCGCATCCTCTGATCCTCAACCTATTGAGGACTTTTACCTTCTTGTCATCACTGTTCTTCATTGTTCCTAATTGAGACTTATTTTCTCAATATCCTCAGCACATATCTCATCTAATCTTTCTCATTAATGCAACATGAGTATGTTGACATAAATGACAACACCAGTTAGGCCCATACTTGCAACAATATTCACCCGCAAAGGAGGGTGTAAAATCTAACGAACCCCAATCATCACCAAAAAATTCATTCAAAGGACTGACACTATCCTAACCAACACTATTGTTAGTAGTGGAGGATAGTGGTTTTTCTTTTGTTAAAGAAGGGATCAAATCGCTTATAGAAATTTGATGTCTCACTTATGTTTGTAAGCAACTTTCTAAAAATGAATCAGCTTTAATTGTATGTAGTTTGGTTTCAAAGATGAATTTTATTGATCAATGAAGGGTAGATGGGACTGCCCTCATGGAATGAATCCATGGTCTACCAAGAAAAGGATTGTATGAAAGAGAATTAGGCATGACATAGATAATGGTAGGCAATGTCGCAGGTCTTAGATAGGCTTCCACTGGCTGTAGCTGAGCCGCGCGTAGAGCCACGTGTCGAGCCCCGCGATATTCTGCGAGAGGAGCCACGCGTGGAGCCACAAGCTGAGTCTCATGTCAAGCCACGTGTGGAGCCCCACATAGAGCCGCAGGGGGTACCATGTGTGGAGCCTTATGTCGAGTTGCCTGATACAGAGGAGGTTGTTTCGGCTGACAGGGCCCGTAGCAGGAGCCCCACACATCATGCCAGGCATGACGAGATAGTGCGAGAAGAGCAATTGGGTCCCAGGCCTTATGATTATCATACAGATGAGCCTATCAGGGGGCGCAGAGATAAAGGAGATTCCATTAGGGACATATTGAGATTGAACCCTCCTACTTTCATCAGAACCACAGAGGGAGCTGAGGCAGAGGCCTAGCTTATCAGTTTAGACAGGTGCTTTGCATTGCATCCATATGTGGGCAACACGAAGGCCCACGTGGCAGTACACTTACTATGAGATGCAGCAGCTACCTGGTGGCACACTGAGGAGTGCAAGCGTCACCTTTCCTTAGACACCCTCTCATGGGAGACCTTTAATGAGCACTTTAATGCGCGATACCTGTCAGACCATTATAGATAGCGTCAGATAGACGAGTTCCATGACCTATAGCAGCAGGGACTCTCAGTGGCATAGTATGAGAGTAGGTTTACAGAGTTATCCAGACATGCAGAGTATCTCCATGACGAGAAAATCCTGGTGCATAATTTTATCAGAGGACTAAACCACTGTATAGCAGGACCTATCCGGATGGCAGATCCCCAAAATTTGAGAGATGCTGCCGAGAAGGCTTATATTGCTGAGGAGATTCAAGGACAGGGGCAGAGTTCTCGCCCTCAATTCTAGGATCAGGGACAGCATCAACACCAACAGAGTTTCTATAGGCCAACACAGCCACCCCCTAGAGGAGGATACAGTTCAGCATCATTACCTCCTAGGCCCCCACAACAATAGTAGTCATAGCAGCAGCAGAGAGCTAGAACACAGCCGAGGTCACATGAGGGAAATAATAGAGTTTGGCAGCAGCAGGGCCCGCGTAGAGATCAGAGATAGTAGGGACCACCTGCGGGACCTGCGAGGCTACAGCAGTTGTATAGGGGCTCATAGGGGTCTACTGGTAGATCAGGACAGCAGCAGTCGAGTAGGACTTAGACTATACAGGTACAGGTTAGAGGCCCTTGTTATGTTTGCGGTGAAGCTAGACACCTAGCTAGAGAGTGTCCACAAGGTTTTACAGTAGGGGGACAACATCATGCAGGAGGTTCCGAGCAAACTGTGGGTGATGTGGGTAAATCCCACTGTATGTTTGCAGCGGTTGACAACCGCCAGGCTGATTTTTAGGCTTTAGTTATTGAGACAGTAGGTATGATTACAGATTTTCCCATCTCTATCCTTTTTGACTCCGGATCTACCAACTCTTTTATGTCTACATCGTTAGTGGGACGTTGCAGGCTGGTGGCTTCTAGGCAGGACATTAGGTGGGAGGTCCAGTTGGCCTCTGGGGCCAGGATGTCAGTTGATACAGTTGTTAGAATTGTGAGATTTCCTTGGGTTCTTTCATTACAACATGGGATCTTAGGGTTATGCCATTAGGATCCTACGGCGTAGTTCTGGGTATGGACTGGCTTGCGGCTCATAGAGCCAAGCTAGATTTCCACCAGAGGATGATCAGTTGCATAGATAATCATGGCACACCGGTCGAGATAGTGGGCATACAGAAGTCCATGACTGCTCGTACGATATCCACCCAGCAACTTAAGCGCTACATGTGGAAGGGCTGTTAGATGTTTTCTATCACAGTCAGTGATAGATCAGAGGATGAACCTGAGGCTACCTTAGATGATCACCCTATCCTAAGAGAATTTGCCAATGTGTTTCCGCCAGAGTTACCAGGTATGCCTCCACGCAGAGAAGTTGACTTCCACATCGATTTGGTACCAGGGGCAGAACCAGTATCTTGTGCACCTTATAGAATGACTACACATGAGCTTATAGAGCTTAAACTGTAGTTAGAAGAATTATTAGAGAAGGGACACATCTGACCTAGTGTTTCACCATGGGGCGCACTAGATATCTTCGTAAAGAAGAAGGATGGATCTCTTTGGCTATGCATGGACTACAGATAGTTGAACAAAGTGACGGTGAGGAACCGATATCGTCTGCCTAGGATTGACGATCTCTTTGACCAAATGCAGGGAGCCAGAGTGTTTTCAAAAATTGATCTAAAATCTAGGTATCACCAATTACGAATCACAGAGGCAGATATTCACAAAACTGCTTTCTGAACTAGATATGGCCATTATGAGTTTACAGTGGTACCTTTCAGTTTGACAAACGCCCCTGCAGTGTTCATGAGTCTCATGAACGGGGTGTTCCGCACTTACTTAGATCGGTTTGTGATCATATTTCTAGAGAACATTTTGATCTATTCACGGACTGAGGAGGAACATGTGGACCATTTATGTCAGGTATTGCAGTGTTTACGTGAGCATCAGCTTTATGGCAACCTAGCGAAGTGTGCCTTTTTCAGGTCGGAGGTGCAGTATTTGGGGCACATATTATCAGGCAATGACATCTCCGTAGATCCATCAAAGATTAGAGCAATTTAGGATTGGCTAGCACCCACCAGTGTAATAGAAGTAAGGAGCTTTATGGGACTAGCCGGTTACTACCGTAGGTTTTTTGAAGGTTTCTCTAGGATAGCACATCCTATCACTTCCCTTCAGTGAAAAGGGAAAGGTTTCACTTGGACCAAGCAGTGTGAGAAGGCCTTTGGGATCCTTAGAGAACGTCTTACCAGTGCTCCCATATTAGCTATTCCTGATCCGGTAGAAGATTTTGTTGTTTGCACGGATGCATCATTAGAGGGATTGGGAGTTGTGCTTATGCAGGGTGGTAGAGTGATTTCTTATGAATCGCAAAAATTTAAAACACATGAGCTAAACTACTCTACTCACGATTTAGAACTCACAGTTGTTATTCATGCTCTTGTTCGTTGGAGACACTTTCTCTTAGGTCGACGTTTTGAGCTCCATTCAGATCATCATAGCTTACAGTACATCTTCACTCAGCCTAATTTGAATGCTCACCAGCGGCGTTAGATGGAGTTCATATGTGAGTACGACTTTGATGTCCACTACATCAAAGGAAAGGAGAACGTGGTCGCTGACGCTTTGAGTCGAAGGCGCCACGAGATCCTGACTCTAACTTTGAAGGTGGATTTGAGAGAGTGTATTCTACAACATCTACCTGGGGACGAGTGGTTTCTTGAGGTGTAACAGGAAATCTAGAATTAGCGAGTCCTGAAGGGCAAAATCATAGGATATTCCTTTAAGTTAGATGGATTGCTTAGACATAGGCAGCGCATCTATGTACCCCGTGTGGGTGACCTATGTACAGTGATACTCTCTGAGGCTCATAGAGCACCCTATGCAGCTCATCTAGAGTGAAGAAGATGCATGCGGATTTGCGGTAGTTATATCATTGGGCTGGGATGAGACGCGACATTGCAGAGTATGTTGTTCGATGCCTTGAGTGTCAGAGGGTCAAGGCTGAGCATCAGCATCCAGCAGGACTTTTGTACCCTCACAAGATACTTGAATGGAAATGGGACACCATTTCCATGGACTTAATTGTTGGTCTACCTATGTCATCATGATGCCATGATGCCATCATGGTGACAGTTGACAAGTTGACCAAGGTGGTGCACTTCTCACCGGTACGCACAACGTACAATGCACCATCGGTGGTGAGAGTGTTTCTAGATCAGGTTGTCAGACTGCATGGAGTACCTCGCCACATCATATCTGATAGAGACTCCATATTCACATCATCATTTTGGAGAGCCTTACATCAGGCGTTGGGCACATAGCTCAACTTTAGTTCTGCTTACCATCCTGAAACTGACGGCCAGACAGAAAGAGTTAATTAGGTGTTAGAGGACATGCTTCGCATGTATGTTATGGATCATCAGTCTAGATGGGAGGAGTACCTGTATCGTGTTGAGTTTGCCTACAATAATGGGCATCATAGCTCGTTGGGTATGCCTCCTTACCAGGCTTTATATGGTAGACCTTGCAGGACGCCTTTGAGTTGGGATCGGATAGAGGACCGAGTTGCGATTGGTCCCGAAATAATTCAGGATATGGAACAGCAGGTTACCTTGATTAGATAGAGACTTTAGGAAGCTCAGGATAGACAGAAGAAGTATGCCGATGCGAAGAGAACGGATCGAAGCTTTTCAGTGGGTGACAGGGTATTCTTGAGAGTGCGACCGCATAAGAGTCCAATCCGTTACGGAAAAGGCTCTAAGCTTGCACCCGGTTTGTAGGATCTTTTGAGATTTTAGAGAGGATAGGACCTGTAGCCTATTGTTTAGCCTTACCACCTAGCCTGTCTTGTATCCACGATGTCTTTCATGTTTCAGTTCTATGTCATTATATTTCTGACTTATCTCACGTATTGGATTGGAGTGCTCTTCAGGTAGAGGCAGACGAACAGCTGGCTTTGGAGCCAACATGCATATTGGCTCGTCGGACACTGGGCCTTCAAGGCCAAGAGCTGGACTAGGTTAGGGCCCAGTGGGATATGTATGAGGAGGTCACTGCAACATGGGAAGATGCAACGAGACTAAAGACCCTTTACCCTCACCTCTTTGATGACTTCTAGGAGGAAGTACAATCTTAGGGGGGAGGATGTGAGGCCTACCTTTTTCACTTTTGTTCATGAGACTATGTGTAGTGCTATTGCTAATACTTTTATGTTGAAGGACTATTGATCATGGAATTTTGTTTATTAAACCTAATTGAATTTTAAGAAAGCAAATTGTGCAATGATAGTTAGATGTTGCTTTTAAGAGTATGATGAATGGATAATATTAGAAATGGAACTTTAATGTGATTTCAATATGATTATATGGTAGAATATTTAGGTATGCTTGTATTTAAATTGCTTTGGCTATGATATCTTTATGTGTTATTAACTTTGAGATTGAGTGTGCAGGTATGGCTAACGAAACCACAAATACAGGAGATCATTTCACACCCTATGTTGTATCTCTTGTGAAGCCGATCTAGGTCCACGAGGAACTAAGATCAACTCCGTGTATGGTGAAATGTTGTAATGTTGTAATGTTGTAATGTTGCATGGGGTCAAGGGAATTAGGTCTACCCTCTGATTTACTTGTATTGTGATATGTGTTGTAAGAAATGTTGTTATGAGTCTTGTTTAAGTTTATTTCTTTTAGACCCTCTTCTTGTGTTTTTACTTGACTCTGGGAGTCCTAACTAGGTAAAAATCAACCCTAGGTTATACCCCATGGGTCTAGGGACCCTTTTGACTAGGATAACCTTGGGATAACCTCCATATGGTCACTTTAACTTCACAGTGAAGTTAAGTGACGAATTTGGAAGCATGGGGATAATGGGATGAGTGGAATCCACACTCAGACCCACTTCCAAGTCATGGAATGACTCCATGATCCTCCAAATAATGGAGTGCTTTGTCTCTTTGTGCCTCTCTTTTGGTGGGAGTTCCCCATAAAAAGGGTGGTGTGTCATCCACTCCCTTTTTATTTCTATTTTACTTATTATAATTTATTCCTCCATGTGTTGGAAAAGGGCTATAGTGGGGGACCTCTTGAGTGGGGTTAATTGTTTTAAGTCCACTAGGGATAATGGATAAGGAGTGGGTTTAATTTTTTAATGCCACTTGGGAATAAGGAAAATAGAGGGAATTAGTTTTAAAAAGGAGAGGAGGGAGAGGGGAAGGGGGTTGGATTATTGTAGAAAGTAGATCTTGGAGGAGGAGACTAAGGGTGGAGCTCTTCTGCAACTACATCCATAATAGGGCTTGTAAAGGTTAGTGAGCAAGTTTACTCACCTTGTATGTTCTGTTACTTGTTTGTTGTATGTTGTTTTGCAAATGTTGTCTATGTGGTATTTCTGTTATTTTGGGTTTGTGATGGGTGTTTGAAAGAGCTTCTTCCAATTGGAAGACAATGCTCATCATGTATGGGGAAGGGAAGGTGTGAACCTCCTCGGGTGCATTCTTGTTCTTGGTATATGGAAGCCTTAAGGGCATGTTTGTGGTTTTGAGCCAAAATGGCCATAAGGCTTGAGAGCCTATTTGGGATATCCCTATGATTTTGATTATTTGGATGGCTTGAGGCCATGAGAAAGAATAATTTTGTTGGCTTGAGGCCATGAGAAAAACTGTGATAAAATGTTGAGAAGAATGACACCTTTGAGTTGAGTGAGTCTACTTCCCTACCCTCTTTAAACTCATCTCAGTTGAGTTTTTGTGTTGTGAGTAAAACTATGGGTGTTGTGTGTTGTTTGTTTCTATTGTTGTGAAGTGTTTTTGGTCTATTCTACCTTGGGTGTGTGGATGATCTCCCTAGCTCAAGGGTGACCCTCTTGCGGGTCTATGGTAGGGAGGAGAGCTAGTTGGTTGGTGTATTTCTTCCTTGTTGTCATGCAGGTTTCTCTTGGAGCTTATTGAGAGAATTGGGAAAGTTTTATTGTTTGGGGAAAATGTATCTCATCCTTACTGGCAAGGAGAGTTTGGTTCTTTAAGTTCTTCCTAGATAAGTTCCTTTAAAAGAGGAGAGATTTCTCCCTCTGAAATTGTAAATATTCTATTGGAAGAAGATAGCAATTCTTTCCTTAGAGTGATTGTGAGTTGTGAAATCTTACAGTTGTTTATTCTTGTTTATCAAATTGTAGTTGTGAAATTAAGTTTTTGATCTAGACAAGTTGTTATGTTTATTTTTGGTTTTATTTATTGAAAATGTTATATTTACTGGATTATAGAAGATGTAAATTTGCCTTTGAAAATAATTAAAAACTTGATTTAAGTATACAATGGAAATTAATCTAAACCGAATATATGTCTATTTATTTGGTTATTGAAGTGGAAGATTTATTAGTTCCCTGTATTACTCTTAATCTTTAATTTGATTTAAAGTGGAATGTATACTTGATAGATGAAAAATACAAATTTAAATGGTTATTTACTTTCTGTTTTACTCAAGGATTTGTTAAATTGTAAATGAAAATGTTGGAGAAAATGTGAAATGAATTTGTTAATTTGTAAACTAAAATGTTGTAGGAAATATCAAAATTCGTTATGATTTATATATATATTTTTATTTTATTTATTTGTTGGAAAGTTTTGAAATTATGCTACACACATACATATATGTATATATATATATATATTTAATTTATTTATCCGTAAATGAAATTGTGAAAATTTGCTACCCTTATATATATATATATATATATAATTAGTTTTAATTTAAATGAAATTGTGAAAATTTGCTACACTTGTATATATATATATATATATATATATAATTAGTTTTAATCAAACTTACGAATTAGCAAATGAAATGAGGAAGAGAGAGTTCACTGTTGTATTTGCTTACACAGTCAAAATTTTACATGTTACATGGTGGGGGTTTAAACCCCCACCGAAAACCTTAAGCAAAAGGGTGTGGGGAGGGGCAGAGCCCCACCCACACCCCACGGAGTGGGTTGTGGGTGGGGCTCCACCCCTCCCCACACCCCCACTGTGACTTAACACCCACACCCTGCTGTGGAACCTCACACTACCGCATCCTGCGGTCTCCTCCCTCGTGGCCTGTGCCGACCATTTCCACTACCGGCTCCCATATTCGCCGCCGTGACCGCTCCACACCGCCCACCTCTAGTCTGCTCCCCTTCGCCCATCCCTGTGACCTCCATTCTGCCACTCCACACCGTCGGCCATCGCTCTTCCTCTTCGGCCTCCCTGTGATCGACGCCCACACCGCTGCCATTGTTGGTAGCCCTGTACACCAAAAACATTAACATCAAAAGAATTTCAAATTAGGGTTTCTCTAGTGAAACTATAAGAAAGAAATGTAAGTGGAGTATAGTTGTAACCCATGTCTTATTTAAATCAAACATATATTAAAAATGTATGATTAAGAATAATAATATTATATATATATAGAGTTATATATCTATATATACATATATATATAATAATGTATATTTAATTTTGAATTAGGGTTTCTCAAATGAAACTATAATAAAGAAATGTAAGTGGAGTATAGTTGTAATCCATGTTTTTATTCAAACCAAGCATATTGAAAATGTATGATTAAGAGTAATTAAATATTATATATATATGTATATATATATATATATAAAGTTATATATATATATATATAACTTTATATATATATATATATATATCTACATATATATATTATAATGTATATTTATTTTCGTTCTGGTTATATATATATGAGTATAGAAACTTATATATATGTATATATAGGTATACTTTCGAGATGGTATTTATCAACTATATATATAAATATATATATATATATTTATATATATATATATATATTTATATTTATTTAAATATATTTGTATATATATATATATAGTTGGTAAAATTACATTTCCAAGGTACAACCAATGTAAGTTGTTATCTGCTTTGATATACATATAATCGTCGACCAATATTATTGTATCCCATTATTACAAAATGTAAATATATGTTTTAATATATATATATATATATATATATATATATATATATATATATATATATTTATATATATATATTAAAACATATATTTACATTTTGTAATAATGGGATACAATAATATTGGTCGACGATTATATGTATATCAAAGCAGATAACAACTTACATTGGTTGTACCTTGGAAATGTAATTTTACCAACTATATATATATATATATATATATATATATATATATATACAAATATATTTAAATAAATACCCTTAAAATGTTAGAATAATAGAAAATATTTAGATCTCTAAAGAGAGTACCGAATTTGATATAATTATATTATAGGAACATTGTAACTGTACTTTAAATGATTAATTTAAAAAAAAAAAATGCAAGGCAAGTTTGAAGTTACCTGAGATAACTAATTTAGGGGCCAATATGCTATCCGTAAGACTTAACGTTTCAAATCAAACCGATTGTAAATCAGCAATGACCTCTTAACATGAATAGGAAGTCTAGTATAGTCCATGTACAGGTATGTGAAATCTTTCTGTTAATAAGAGTAACAATGACGACTTAACGTATGCACCCGAGCACGCTTACTTGTGCAAGGAGGAAATACAGATTAGTAAAAAAAAATTTTGACAGTTCGTATCATGACCACATGTCGCATGTGGACATGACATGTGTGTTTGCGAGTTGTGACCACATGGGAAATGTGGGCATGACATGTACATTATCAAAGCCACGAATGTTTATTTTATAATGTTTAATGATAGATGTATAAACATTGAGTTAATGTACCAAGTCTATTCCACAAACATTGAGACCTAATCCACCATCAATCAATCTGCATCTTACTCTCATGTTACCAATCATGATGAATATCATAAGAGGTTCATATTGGTTTTGAATTTCTATGGGAGGTAATTCATGTTGTTGAAATGATATATCTGATGTTGTTGCATGCATACAACTAAACATAGATGCTACATCATTCTGTCTAACAAAAGGTGGAACAAATACCTTTTGTAGAGCCTCATGGAGCATTTTGTGGTATGTAGGTGATATTTGTATTAAATCCCATAGAGAGATCTTAGCCGGAGTAGCATAGAGCTTCTCAACAAGATCATATTCTTTACCAATATGTGAAGGAAGATGAGGTGCTTGAGGTAGGATAGGTTGAGAGGGTGGAAGAGAAATGGGTATGCTTGGTACGTGCTTACTTTTATTGTGAGTGTTATATGTGTGAGCAATCATGTGATGCTACGACACATTTTGAACACCTTGATTCTTTTGAGTAATTTGTTTTGCATAATTGAGATAGTAACCCGGGGGTCGAGGTGGTGTTGGATCACCTTGAACCATAATCACTAGCTTGAAGCGAGGAGGTGTATTAGGTGCCTCATGTACAATGATTTTAGGAGCATTAGTACACTTATTCACTCTCCCCTTAGTGTGCGGAATAAGTCTATTAATGATGACTGAATTGACATTGTTTTCCCTTTGAGTAAGCTCAACATCCATCCTTGAGGGATTTATTGTGAGAGACCTCTCCTCATCCACTAATGCTTTACCTTGTGAAGGGAGAACATTGGAATGAAGGGAGAGTGAAGTGTTTTTAAGAGAATTGTTGATGATTGCATCCTTGGTGATGTCCAAGGGGTTTGAACATGTAGCCAAAGTAGAAATATCCATGGTCTTTGCATCCTTAGTGATACTAAAGGTACTTGAACATTAAACCAAAGGAGGAAGATCAAGGGTCTTCACATCCTTAGTGATATCCACGGTACTTGAAAAATCAACCAAAGGTGGAAGATCCATAGGATGAGCCATAGAATTATCATGTGCTATGGTAGAAGTAGAAATAGTATGTTCAACATTATCTCTAGAAGAAAGATTAAGGAGTATGTCAATGATCTCATCCTCTTGCACCAAAATGTATTCATTTTTGGGAGAGGGACCCAAAGCATAGGGTGAAGTAGGCAAAGCTAAGTCACCATCACATGCCTTAGAGATGATGCCAATGGTATGATTTTGAATTGTAGTATAAGTAGAATAAGATTTATCCTCATCATCTTTCTCATGATAATTCATGGAGATGATTTTAGTAAGATCTTCTAATATCGAAGGAAATATACCCATGAGAGTCATGAAACTAGTAAAATCATATGTATAACAAAGGATATCATATATAGAACAGATAAACACATCAATATCATACATTGATGTTATGTTATCTAAAATGTGAGGATGCATATTAATGAATTTATAAAAAAATTCAAAATCCATGATATATGCATGCAAAGCTTCCAAAGAGGAATAAAAAGAAGAGTCCATAATTAAATGCCTTGTCTACTATATGAGAATATGATATGGAACAACAATATATAATCAGATCTATGCCTTAATCAAGTACCACCAATATGAAAATAAGATTGCAATCAAAGACCTACAAGTGCAAGAGAAGCGGGGTCCTCCAAAAATGTGATATTCTTGGTAACCACTACAACTAAATCTTGCAAATGTAAGATGTGTAGTATGTGCAAAAGAAGTGCCTAAATGATTTATCCACTTGAATGAAACAATGATTTACAGAACTTTGCTTTGATAAAGATGCACTAAATGTAAGACTAGCTAAGGTTTACTATCAAAACCCTAGATTTTGAATGCTTACTTCCTACACCACAATTTTTCGATGCATGAATTGTTTTTGAACACATATGATATTTACAACATGATAAAGAAATGAAAGATAATATTTTTAAATGTAAATTATAGCAACAAAATCTGAAACAAGATCTTAATTACAAACCCTAAGTTTTGAATTTGACTAGGTTCTTGAAAAATGCAACTTTTTTGACAAAACCTTAGCAAATAAGAGTTTTAAATGCAAGATACAACACCATGAAATGATTAAATACTATAATACCAATCAGATCTGATACATAAATTAGAAATTTAAATCTATTTATGATGATCTACAACATATGAAATGAAAACAATGCAATAAATATGCCTTTTGTAAGCCTAAAATGCTTGATTTTTTACCTTTTTTTTCAATGCAAATATGCAAGAAAGATTTAGAACAGAAAGGATGATAAGGTATAGAAATGTAAATCCATTTAATCAACCGAACAATAAAACTAGATCTGAAACAACACACTAGTTTACAAACCCGTGGTTAAAGATTAGCTAGATTTCCTAGAAATGCAAGGTTTTTTCAAACCCTAACAATGAAATAATGCAAGATTAAGCTATAAAAGTATGTAAAATAATGAATGGATGAAATATAATTAGATATAGAGTAGAAAATAACTTATATATGAAGCAATAAGGATGCCAAAGTGCAAGAAATGATGGGTTCACCAAAATGTTAGATAGAAAAAAGAGAGTAGCTCAAAAGATCAAACTAGGTCAAACCCTCTTCTATCCAACATTAGGACACAAGCCGAGCTTGGATTATACCCAAGAAGGAGAGCCAAACTATAAGGGCTTTGTCCCTTTGTTGTATTAGAGGATAATCAACCAAAACCAATCAAATCAAACTAGGGTAAGACAAGAAACCCTTATTGAAAATGATCAGAGTATAATAGATTGTTAGAAGTAGAAACCTAGAAACTGAATGAACAATAGAGATTAGGGAAAAATTTAGAACCTAGATCTGAGAGTAGAAATGTCAAGGACTAGGGCACTTGGGTGCCCTAGAGCCTAATTAGGGTTTGTAGATTGTGATAATTCCAATGTCTTCGCCTTCCTATGTTCTTGCTCTCTACAACTTATCTTCTGCAAATTCCTCTGGATCTGACCTACACACACACAACAAGGAAGATGGTTGGGTGTTATTTAGGAGCTTACCTATGTCAATATATATGAATGGTGTTTACACCTCCATAATAGGAAAGATGATAGATAAAAAGTGCGTGCCCTAGGAGGGCAGAGACAAATCTAAAGTAGAATGAAATGCTATAACAAAGCATGAAGGAAAGAAGTCACCATGAGCATGGAAACCATAGCATGCTTTATGCATCATCACAACTTGACTCAAGAAGATGGTATAGCTCAAAGAAGTAGGAAGATCTTCACAAGAGCTACAATAATTTAGTGTCACAACAATAGTCTACAATAGAGAGCTTTAGAGAAAAGTAGAGAGCATGAGAGAGAAGAAGAGAGAGTGCAAGAGTTCCTAGATTGCTTAGAGAACTTAGAGATGTTCAAATTAATAAACTAACTTTATTGTATATGCATTCCCATTGCTTTTTGGAGAATTAAACCAAATAAGACCGACATTAGGAATCATTTAAGATGTCCCAAGTCGACAAGTCACCAATTTAGGTTAGGGCTAAAGAGGAGACAAGGGTGCTTGGGTGCCCTGGTCCTTTGGCCCCAAACTCCTGGGATAAGGCACTTTAAGTGTTATTAGCCTTGTCTTATAATTACATTTCTGGGTTTTGTGCATTGAGATCAAGAATTACACATTTAATTCTAAAAAAGTGTTATAATAGGTTCTAATTAACAAGTGTAAACATTTTGGGTCCATCTAGGTGCTAAACTAAGTGTAAAATGCTAGTGTATATATTTTACTCTATAACAACCCGTCCCCAAGCATTTGCTAGATATGATGAGGTTCCCTTTGTTGCAAATATGTGCCTATGATGTGTTGACATTGATGTCAACATATCTCTTTGTCAAAGACAATGAAGATAGTGCAGTTCAGTAAAGTAGATTGCTCTGCATTCCCAATGAGATGAAGATCAGAGTTTGTAGATTAAAGGGTTTTGTAGAGGATTGTCTGAAATTGCTCTAGTTAAGATTTGAGAGGTCCACATGGAGAGTTGGTGAAGTTATGGCCATCTGAGTAGAACCAGGTTTTGCAGTTGTTCAGAGGTAATAGATTGATAGGAATTTGGTCTAGATTGCTCCGCATTGGAATATTATGGTCTACAATTCTAGAGGTATGTTTGGGATGTTGTTATGTATCCTCAACTCAAGTGGTTCATGGTTTGGAGGTGCGCAAGCAATCTTTCTAGTGTGATAGTCGTGACAGTTAGTGTTATTAAGTTCCCATATGAAGATGCAAGTGATTTTTGTGATTTGAGGTGGTGCGGTTGTTCTTGTTGATTTCACTATGCTTGTGGAGGTCTCTGGATTGTGTACATATTGTGTTGGTGGTCTGCATTGAGGATCAAGCTTGTAGTTGAAGATTTCTCCTTGGGTGTTGCTGTTCTTTCCAATCTTGGCCGACTAGATGCTTTGTACATATTGTAGATGATCTAAGAGAAGTTCTATGGAGTGTGTCATGTTGCTCGAGGAAGATTTGAGTCCTACCTATGTTTGGCTGACAGTGTAGTGGTCTGCATGTAGCATTTTGTATTAAGTCAAGTCTTGTGATTGTAATTGCTTGTAATGCCTATCTTGGAGAATGTTCTAGATAGATGATTGTAAGGCTAACTTTGATGTTCATTCCAAAGTTGATGTCATGTATAAATAAGTGTAATGAAGTCACGTAAATGCGCCCATGCATGTGAATATGCGGAGGTAGTGAAGAAGTGTTTGGGGGTAGAGCAAAGGTGTTGTGAGCTTCAATGGAACTGGACCTTGGCATGGAGAAGATGTTGTTTCTTATTTCAACCTTTCAATGTTAACCATGTGAATATTTTTGTAGACAGTGAGTCTCTTGGAGTAGTCAGCTCTGGGCAGTGTGCCTGAAGGCAAGTGCCATCCCATTTTTCTAATCTTTTAATAGAGAATAAATCTTGTGGGTTAACCCCCACCGTGGTTTTTCCCTTAATCAAGTTTCCACGTAAAAATCCTGGTGTTATGTGTGTTGATTGTGTTTTTGCTCATGTGTTGTTGATTCATGCTTTCATGGTTATATTATTAATCTATTAATAAGTGGTAAAGAAGATTAAATGCAACAAAATATAATGTTTTGTGACAACTGATTTACCCCCCCTTTCTCAATTGTCTATCCTAATTTCAACAATTGGTATCAAAGCTGGTTCCTCTAAAAGAAGCTTGACCACTTGAGGGATCCAGGATGTCGACATACAAGAAGGACAGTCTGAGATTTGATGGAACAAATTGCTCTCTTTGGAAGAACCATATGGAGTGTCATTTGCAATGCATGGGTGATCCTTATTGGTTGATAACTAAGAATGAGTATACTCCTCCAAAGAATGGTCCTACAACTCTAGATGAAATCAAAGAAGCTGAATACAACATTCAGGCTAAAGAAGCATTGTTGAGTGCCCTAATTGATACAGAAATGACAAACGTCTTGGAAGTACAAACTGCTCATGAAATCTGGAAGAAGTTGGAAACTCTATATGAAGGTGATGCATATGTCAAATGTGCTAAGTTACAGATCTTGAAGGGTAGATAGGAATGTTTGAGGATGAGCGAAGATGAAAACATCACTTCCTACATGCAGAAGGTGAATGAACTTGTGTGTAGTATCGGGTGTGCTAGTGGAAAACTGGAAGAATTAGAGATTGTTACCAAGGTGCTTAGATCCTTACCTGCTTCATACAAGCATAGAGTTTCTACTATTGAGGAGATCAAGACTATAACAAATGTTACAAGGGATTAGTTGGTTGGAAAGCTTTCAGCATTTGAAATCAGTGAGTTTGGTGATTCTCTTCCTAAATCAGAATATGCATCTAAGGCCAGTGTTTTCGGAAAGCAAAGATTTGATCCAGGTGAAATCTCTTCAAGAAGACTAACCATATATGAGAAGGCAAGGAAGGAACTTGAAGAAGATGAATCTGATCTTGAAGAACTTGAACCCCTTGTTGCCAAAAGATTACCAAGAGGATCTGGTAATTATGAAGGAAAGTTGCCTTTCAAATGTTTTACTTGTAATAAGATTGGTAATTTTGCTTCAAGATGTCTAGAGAGGGTTTCAAAGCCAAACCCTAACAGACCTAGGGTTTAGAAGAAATGCTACTATGTCCAAGAAGCTGCTGATGAAGGAGTCACGGATGATGAATCTGATATGGGAAGTACCTCTAGAAATGAATGGGTGTTCATTGCTATCAAAGAAGAAGATCCAGTGCCTACTGAATCTGCTAGCTATGTGAATGTAGAAAGTGCCTTGGCTACTTAGGTTGAAGAAAAGGATGAATGGGTGATTGACAGGGGATGTTCTCATCATATGACTGGTGATAAAAGTAAGTTTGTAAGTTTGGAAAGATATGAAGGTGGAATTGTGAAGTTTGGAGACAATTCAGCTACTATAATCCATGGTAGAGGATCCATCTCTCTTGATGGTAAGAATAACACTAATGATGTTTTGTATGTAGAAGGGTTGAAGCATAATCTTATCAATGTTTGATAGTTGGTTGACAAAGGGTATGATCTCCGATTCAAGGATGGAAAATACAAAATTTTGGGAAGCTCCTGAACTGAGATTGCATCCGGTACATAGACTAGAGGTAATATCTTTCATTTAAGTGGTACAGTAAAAGTTGTTTGATTGCTTATATTGATTAGAGTTGGTTATGGCATAGGAGAATGTGTCATGTAAACTTTGATAATATTGTCAAGATAAGTACTACTCAGGCTGTGAGAGATTTTCCAAAGCTTGTGAAACCTGTTAATAACATGTGTAAGGAATGTCAGTTGGGCAAATAGAATAGAGCTACATTCAAAAGTAAAGAACAATTTCAAGTGGATTGTTGGAACTTGTGCACACTGATTTGTGTGGTCCTGCCAGAGTTAGGAGTTTGCAAGGAGACAGATACTTTATGTTGCTGATTGATGATTACTCCCAGATGATGTGGGTCACTTTCTTGAGAGAGAAATCATAGGCTCTTGATAGATTCAAGGTGTTCAAGGCTATGGTGGAGAATGAGATTGGTGTGAAGATAAAGTGTCTGAGATCTGATAGAGGTGGAGAATTTACCTTCGGTGAATTTAATGTATTTTATGAAAAGCATGGAATAAGAAGACAGTTATCTGCTCCTAGGAATCCTTAACAAAATGGAGTTGTGGAAAGGAAGAACTAGACTATTCAAGAGGCTTCCAGAACTATAATGATGGAGGCAAATGTTCCACATGTCTATTAGAGAGAGGCTGTGAGTACTACTGTCTACACTCTTAACCGGGTGTAGATCAAAGGTAATACTGGTAAAACACCTTATGAACTATGGTTTAGTAATTCTCCTACTATGAAATACTTTAGATTTTTTGGTAGTAAATGCTATATCAAGAGAGATGAAGATCTAGGCAAGTTTGATGTAAGATGTGATGAAGGAACATTTCTAGGTTATTCTAACCAAAGCAAGGCATACTAGTGCTTTAACAAGAGATTGAAAAGGATTGTTGAAAGTGCTAATGTCAAGGTGATGAAAGAAAGGAGAGACCTTCCAAATCTCATGGATATGAATAAGATGATCAAAATGAAAGTCCAAATAAAGGAAAGCAAGTTCAAACTCAAACTCAGATTTAGATTGCTTCGAAGAATCCAGTGACTCAAGAATCTAGTGCAAATGTTGAGGAACAAGTTCAAGAATTAGAAGTTCAAGAAAATCCCAAAACTCCCAGGTATGTAAGGTTGAATCATTATAAAGATCAGATCATAGGAGATAAAAATAAAGGTGTTCAAACTGGAAGAAAAATTGCTGAAGAACAAGTGGAGTATTGTTTGATGTCAAAGATTGAACCAAAATAAGTGAATGAAGCTTGTAATGATGAAAGTTGGGTAAAAGCAATGCAAGAAGAATTAATGCAAATTGAAAAGAATCATACTTGGGATCTTGTTCCTAGACTTGAAAACAAAAATGTAATTGGAACTAAATGGGTCTTCCGGAATAAATTGAATGAAGATGGTGAAGTTGTTAGAAACAAAGCAAGATTGGTGTGCAAAGGATATTCTCAGGTAGAGGGAATTGATTTTGAAGAAACTTTTGCTTCGATGGCAAGAATCGAAGTAGTTAGATTATTTCTTGCCTTTCTTGCTTACAAAGGTTTCAAAGTTTACCAGATGGATGTCAAGTCAGCATTCTTGAATGGAGAGTTGGAAGAAGTCTACATTGAGCAATCGAAAGGATTCTAGTTGTTTGATCAAGGAGATATGGTTTACAAATTGAGGAAAGCATTGTATGGACTTAAACAAGCCCCAAGATCTTGGTATGCAAGATTAGATAAGTATCTGCTAAAGTTAGGTTTTAGCAAAGGCACAATTGATAGTAATCTTTATTTTGAAGTTGATCATGAACACATTTTGATTGTTGAGGTATTTTTTGATGATATCATATTTGGTGGAAATGAAAGCATGTGTAAAAAAATTACTGATCAAATGCAAAGTAAATTTGAGATGTCCATTTTTGGAGAAATGAATTTCTTCTTAGGTCTGCAAATCATTCAGTCAGATAAGGGCATCTTCATATCTCAGTCTAAGTATGTGAAAGAGTTGTTGAAATTTTTTGGAATGGAGAATTCAAAACCAGTGAGTACTCCTATGACAACTAGATGCAAGTTGAGTAAAGATGATGATTCCCCTAAGGAAGATAATAAAAGGTATAGATCAATGATTGGAGGACTACTTTATTTGACTCAAACCAGACCTGATATTATGAATGTAGTTGGCCTTGTTTCTAGATTTCAAGCTAATCTTAGATAATTTCATGTTGTAGCAGTCAAAAGAGTTTTTATATATCTGAAGGGGACATCTGATTATGGATTATGGTATCCTAAGATGATTATTTCACTCTTCATGCATATACAAATCTTGATTGGACAGGAGATGTGGATGACATGAAGAGTACTAGTGGTGGTACATTTTTCTTGGGAAAGAGATTGGTTTCTTGGTTGAGAAAAAAGTAGGAGGCATTATCTCTATCTACTGCAGAGGCAGAGTATATAGCAGCAACAAGTAATTGTACTCAAGTTTTGTAGATGAAGAAAATGTTGAAGGATATCAAAATTATGTTTGAAGAGCCTGTAAAAATCTTCTATGACAATTCAAGTGCAAAAAACATCTTAAAGAATCTGGTGTTGCATTCAAAGACAAAGCACATATCCATCAAGTTTCACTTTTTGAGAGAGAAGGTAAATGAGAATGAAGTCAGATTGGAGTTTGTTTCTTCAAAGGATCATATTGCAAATATCTTCACTAAGCCTCTACCTAAGGACACTTTTGAGTGTCTCAGAGTGAAGCTAGGGTTATTACCCCTCTTGTTCAAAACAAAGGTGCACTAGTGTGCATCAGTTTGGTGGAACTCACAGTCATATCTTGTGATCTAGATTGGTGTTAAGGGGATGCTACTCAGGGGGAGTAGTCAGTATGTTATTTCTAGAGTTTAGTTTGGTATTATCTAAGAAACAAAAAGCCAGAGAGATGATTGTAAATATGTACCCTTTGCCATTGATGTCAAAGGGGCAGAAAAGTCATGTGAAAAAATTAGAAGTAAGTAGTTACTGGTGAAAGGGGGAGTAGTGAAGAAAGTGGTTGCAAGTGTGATAAGAGAAAGGGGGATAAGTCCTTGTCTTGATGGTTGAATCGAAAGTTGTTACAGGTGTGATAAGAGAAAGGGGGAGAAGTCCTTGTCTTGATGGTTAAATCAATTTTTCACATCATATGTTGCCATCAATGACAAAGGGGGAGATTGTTGTAAATATGTGCCTATGATGTGTTGTCATTGATGTCAACATATCTCTTTGTTAGTTACAGTGAAGAAAATGTAGTTCAGTAAAGTAGATTGCTCCACATTCCTAGTGAGACAAAGATCAGAGTTTACGGATTAAAAGGTTTTGTAGAGGATTGTCTGAAGTTGCTCTAGTTAAGATTTGAGAGGTCTGCATGGAGGATTGGTGAAGTTATGTCCATCTGAGTACAACTAGGTTTTGTAGTTGTTCAGAGGTAACAGAGTGACAGGAATTTGGTCCGGATTGCTTTGCATTGGAATATTATGGTGTGCGGTTCTAGAGGTATGTTTGAGATGTTGGTATGTATCCTCAACTCAAGTGATTCATGGTTTGGAGGTCTACAAGCAATCTTTCTAGTGTGACAGTCATGACAGTTAGTGTTCTTAATTTCTCATATGAAGATGCAAGTGATTCTAGTGATTTGAGGTGGTGTAGTTGTTCTTGTTGATTTCACTATACTTATGGAGGTCTCTGGATCACGTGCCTATTGTGTTGGTGGTCCGCATTGAGGATCAAGCTTGTAGTTTAAGATTTCTCCTTGGGTGTTGCTGTTCTTTCTAGTCTTGGATGACTAGATGCTTCGTACATGTTACAGATGATCTAAGAGAAGTTCTCTGGAGCGTGGCATGTTGATCAAGGAAGATTTGAGTCCTAGCTATGTTTGGCTGATAGTGTAGTGGTCTGCATGTAGCATTTTGTATTAAGTCAAGTCTTGTGATTGTAATTTCTTGTAATGCCTATCTTGGAGAATGTTCTAGACAGATGATTGTAAGGATGACTTTGATGTTCATTCCAAAGTTGATGTCATGTATAAATAAGTGTAATGAAGACGTGTAAATGTGCCCATGTCTATGAAGATGTAGAGGTAGTGAAGAAGTGTTTGGGGGCAGAGCAGAGGTGTTGTGAGCTTCAATGGAACTGAACCTTGGCATGGAGAAGATGTTGTTTCTCAGTTCAACCTTTCAGTGTTAACCTTGTGAATATTTTTGTAGACAGTGAGTCTCTTGGAGCAGTGAACTCTGGACAGTGTGCCTGAAGGCAAGTGCCTTCCCATTTTTCTATTCTTTTAAGAGAGAATAAATCTTGTGGGTTAACCCCCACCATGGTTTTTCCCTTAACTAGGTTTCCACATAAAAATCTTGGTGTTATGTGTGTTGATTGTGTTTCTGCTCGTGTGTTGTTGATTCATGCTTTCATAGTTATATTATTAATCTGTTAATAAGTGGTAAAGAAGATTAAATGTAGCAGAAGATAAAGTTTTGTGACAACTGATTCCCCCCCTCTCAGTTGTCTACCCTAATTTCAACACCCCCTCTGCCATCCCTTCAAGGACAACGAGGCAACCATAAAGCATAAAATAGACCTCCCTACAATTAGAATATTACTTTTGTCTGACCTGCCTCTATGGAGACTAGTCGAAATCAATTGGTTGCACCTATATTATTTCCTAAGGTTTCTCAACCACTTGTAGATGCTCACGTACTTCCACCTGGTACACAAGTTGAGAAGGAAGAGAAGCTTGCATTGAGGAACCCTTCCCCCATGGTCCCCTAGCCTTTGGTTGTTCCTCCTATTTCTTCTAATGTTCCTAAAACAATGGAAGAAAAGGAACCCAAGTTGGAAGATATTATGGTTCCCTTAACAAACATCATGAATAAAGATAAGTGAAATAGAATTGTGAGAAAAAAAAAAGAAGCATCACAATGTTATAGCTCACCTTGTCATAGGAGAGGAGAATCTCCCTCCTCACAAGTGTTTACCACTGACGAATGTCAAAGAGACAACTACTAGTGCCTTTTCTCCTCTAGAGAAGCATATAGCTTCCCAAGCCACTATAGAACCTATTGTATTATATTTCCTATAGCGAATCTAAAGATAAAAATGATACAGGTATGGCTCTTATTCTTTACACCACAATTGTTATAGTTCATCTTTCATCTTGTCCACCTACCAAATTGGTAATGAGAAAGATTGGGAGGAGAATGATTTGCTTTAGGTCAACTCGCAAGTGTGGCCCCTTATTTTGTTATGTCATGAGTGCATCTATTGTTTTCCCCCGTAATGTGTTTCTTGATGCTTTATTTATGTTGTTGTTGTTAAGCTCTCTTAGGATGACCCTTGACACCCTTGTAGGTGAAAGGATACAAAGGGATTAAACTCCATCGTAATATTCTTTCTATTTGTATCATCATTATTCTATATGTTGTAATTTGCATTATTGTTGTTTCCTTTGGGGATGATGCACAACGTAGAATGGTTTGGCATTCTCCCTTGTTGACCCAAAGGGTTTTTATTTGATTTAATGTAATATTTCTTCCTTTGTCTTTATAGTTCTACCAACTGGTGGATGATGACAGTTCCAAATATATAGTCTCAAGATATCTCCTATTACACAGCCATTCATATACTGACACCAGTCAGGTAGACTCCTTTGTATTGTTACTTTATAGTATTCACTAAAACTTGATGTTTCTTAATGTTTGATTTATGTGGCACCTTGTTTCTATGCTTGGCATCATACCATGAGTACACAAGCCATTTTGTATCAGGCTCGTAGCATCGCCTTGGTTTGCCTTTTATGGGGGTAACCCCTTATTGTGATGTAGTTTTTGGGAACACATATCTTATGGGCATGTGCTTTCGGAAAGCTCTCATGCTTGTCTTGTGGTTTGTTCTACCTTAAAGCAATTGCTCGTTGATAGTAGTTACCAATCACTTTAAGGTAGGGGAATACACTGGGCTATGCTTTTTTTAGTTACATACTTTTTAATTATAGTTCGTATGGAACTCACCTAGTGATTCAGCGGTCCTCACTAGCTCGTGATGTTTCCTTTTGGTCCATGAGCCACCTAGTACAATGAAGTTGGCTAGCCTATGTGCTTCATGTGACTTGTCATGGTCACCTAGTAATTTGGCGGTCCTTACTAGTGTATGATCCACAAGGGCACTTCTTTTCACATGACCCCTAGCAATAGAGCAAGCTAGCATCAGAGTCATGTGCCTTGTGTGATTGTTTCTATGTTTGTTTGTTTGATGTATTGTCTGAACTTGTATTCCATGTATTTTGTGTTTTCTCATCATGTTTTCTTTGTCTTTTCCATGTATGCTTTATGTTTTAAGTGTATGCTTCATTTCAAGCATGTATGTGTTGTGTATGGCATGTATTTACTTTGTGTATTGTATGTCTCTTGCGTGTATTCCTATGCATTCTTTTAGTACTCCACGTATGTGTGAATTATGTTGTAATGTCTTGAATGTTTGAAATCTCTTTGCTTATGTGTTTACAACCTTAGAATTCTATTCTTGGGGGCTACTAATGGTCCACAACTTAGCAAAATTTCTTTGGCTTATTTGTTTTCATGTTTGAAATCTGTCTACTCCTTCCTTTAGTGTGAGTTCAAATGTAAGTTCATACCCATGCTAAAGTGGGGGATAAATGTTATAGAGTAAAATGTGTACAGTTTTTTAATCAGGACCTATTTTAACACCTTTTTTAACATTAAACGATTAAATCTCGATCCTAATAAATAAACCTGACAAAATAAGGTTAGGACTAGTCTAATCCCACTTAAATGGACACTTTCCAGAGTTTGTGGCACTAAAGGACTAGGGTGCCTAGCGCCCTAGTCTCGGACATTAGCCTTGGTCCTATTTTTGTGGTGTCAGCTTAGAAAACCTCCTTAAATTTTACTTGTTGGAACCATTAAGTTTTATTTATCATTGGTGAGCGAGAATGCATATATAAAGGAATTTTACAATTCATTTTACACCTAGAAGGATATTGCAAGTTTGCTCACATATTTTGATCTTCTATGCTCAAGTGTTCTTCATGCTTGGATGTGCTACATGCTTGTGGATGTTATGATTCTCATTTGTAGGTTTTGAAGGAAGTTCAATCTATCTTTTTCTATCTCCTTATTGGTGCATGATCTTGAGTTTTCTACATCAACTAGGGTTTCACATCTTGTGGTAATCATTATCACTTTCATTCATATTTCTATCATATATTGTTGATCTTGCCTCTGCCCTCTTAGGGTGTGCACTCTTGGATCACTAATCATCATTGTACTGGAGGTGGAAACACCAACACAAGGTTTGACTAAGGCAAGCCCCTAACCACAACACAACTTTTCCCCTCTTTTCTTGTGTGCAAGTTGAAGATACAGGTTTTTGAAGACAAGATTTAGGAAGAAGAAAGGGTTTATAGGTATAGGTTTGGTGAAACTTAGAGATTCTATAAAACCTTGGATTGGGTCTAGGGTGCCCAGCGCCCTGGTCTTTTGGTGCCCCAGAACTTAGATCTAGGTTTTGATCCACTTCTTGATCTCTATTGTACTTTTTGATTTTCTATTTCTAATTCTAACTATCATATATTTGTTGATCTTTGTCAATTAGGGTTTTGTCTTTAACCCTAGTTTGCTTGGTTAGTTTTGGTTGGATTTGGTTGATTCTCCTCTATACAACAAAAGGACATAACCCTTATAGTTTGGCTCTCCTTCATGGGTAGAATCCAATCTCGGTTTGTGCCCCAATATTTGTAGAAGAGGGTTTGACCTAGTTTAACTCTTTAGGCTAGATCACTCTTTTCTCATCAAACAATCATAGTGTTTACCAAATTATTTTGCATCTTTATAAAGAGTTTGCACCAAAGTCCTACTATTTTTACCCTTTTTGTAGTGGCTTCTCTAGCATTATTGCCACTTGATATTCCCTCATGAGCTTCTCTAAGTATATCTTCCCTTTCATGTCCATAGACTACCCTTTTGATAATATTGTCTCTCCATATTATATGTAATTCTCCTTCTATGAGTGTATAGGGTATAGATTTCAACATCAGTACTTCTTTGTCTTACAGTGTGACATTCTCGAGGACTTCTCCCATAGATAATAGACTTTCTATATATCATGAATCTCTTGTTGCAAGTATGGGCCTAACCGGTGTTGTCATTGATGTCAACATACTCTTGTTACATTGATGATAAGTATTGGATGAGCTATGTGCTGAGGATATTGAGAAAATTAGTCCTAATCAAGAACAAAGAAGAACAGTGAAGATAGTGAGCTAAAGATCCTAGCTAAGATGAAGATTAGAGGATGCGTATCAAAGGGTTTGTAGATATGTGTCTTAAGGTGATCCAGTAAAGATTTCAGAGGTCCGCATGAAGATTTGAAGAAGTTGTGGCCGCTCAAGTAAAACCAGTTCTGGCAAGTGTTTAGAGGTGACAGAGTGACACAAATAGGTCCAGTGAGATCCAGAAATGCAATATCCTATTCTCTGGATTTGAGGGAATGTTTGGGAATTCAATGTGAATTGACAACTTAATTGGTTCGTGGTCTAGGGGTCCGCAAGCATCTATTTTGTTGTAACAGTGATGACAAACTATGTTCTTGAGGTTCCAGATGAAGGAGATAAGGATTTCAGTAAGCAGATGTAGTGTGGATGTTCTTGGTGATTCAGGAAAGCTTATGGAGGTCTTTGGATCGTGTCCAGTTCGTGTTGGTGGTCCGCATTAGAGTTTGAACTTGCAATTGAAGAATAACTTTTAGATGATGATGTTCTTCCTAACTCTGGCCGACCAGATGAGTTACACATCCTGCGGATGATCTTGAAGATGTTATGTGAGGATTGGTGTGTTCCCAAATAAATATTGAAGTCTCAGATCTGTGTGGCTGACAGTGTGTTGATCTGAGTGAAGTCTTTTTGTAATTAGTCATGTTTATATGTATTTGCTCTGTAATGTTTGTCGACTTAGATGATCATTCCTAAGTTGATGTCTTGTATAAATAAGGAAGTGTAAATTCATTCCAAAGAGCATCTTGTGGTGATGAGAGTGTGGTAAAGAGCAGAGGAACGAAAGGCAGAGTAGAAGTATTGGGCTTAAATGGAACTAATTCAAGCATGGTGAAGATGCTATTCTCCAGTTCAAGTATGTGATACTGATTATTCTGTAGACAGTGTGTCTCTTGTAGGTAGTGAGCCTCTTGTGAGCAGGTGCTTAGGTAGTGAGCCCTAATTGGCATGTGTCATCTTGTTCTTTCTATTCTTCTAACAGAGAATACAATCTTGGGTTAATCACCCCATGGTTTTTCCCTTAATTGGGTTTTCCACGTCAAAATCTTGGTGTCTTATGTGTTAATATGTTTTTGCTCTTGATTTAACGTAATATGTTTCATGATTGATTCATTATTATGCTGCTGAATTACAAAGTGGATTTAAGTGTTTAATTGGAAGAAAGTTTTGGACAACTGATTCACTTCCCCCTCTCTATTGTCTGTCCTAAATCCAACAGCTCTTTATGTGCCGTAGTTACACTAAAAATCCTGGTTATTATGCTTTTTCAAGAGTTTCAAGGGTTGATTGTAATATTTTTCTTTTGATTCATTATCTAATGTTATTTCTCTTTCTCCTTGATGTACTTTATATCTAATTTTGGTTTTTCCTCGTTGTCCTTTTGGTATGTTGTGTAGTACCTTCTTTCTCCATACTAATTTTCCTTATCCATCCATTCAATAATTTTCCATATTCCTTTTGACTTTGGTGGTGGTGGAGTTTGTTGATAGTTGTCTAGTTTATCTTCCTTCATTGGCTTGAATATGATTTGTTTCATTTTGAGTAGCGCATTATGAAAGTTTTCATTTGGATTGTAAAATGAGAATGTGTGTCTAAAATCTTCTTGGAGTTCTATCCAATATTTTTTTTTTGCTCTCCTTTCCTAGTTAATGTACCATGTTTGTGCTACTAGTGTGAGGGTCCAGTAAAATAGTTGTATATATAATCTTGTATCATATTCCTTTCTAGCCTTCAATGTTATTATACAGATGTCTAGATGTTGATTTGGTGAGATTGTTCCATTGTATTTTGGGATTATTTCATACTCTCCTTCCTCTTGTATGTATCTTGTCTTTATTAAATTTTAAAGGCTTGCCAGTGGGGAATATTGTCTATGTAATTTTTCCACCTACTTGTTTTACATACTAGTGTATGTTGTAAAGTGTCTGATATTAGGTCCTCTTTGTGAAAGGTTCTTTCCATATCTTCCCAAGAAGTATTGAGATCTCCAATCCCAGAGTATCTTGGGAGTTTAATGTGTGGTGTTTATATAGTGATCTCCTATTGTGTTATCTGTTATTTGCAGTGGGTTTTCTTCTATTTTGTGTATCATGAAAATCTTTCTGAACCCTATGATTTTCTTGGTTCTCAACTATGGTTCTTCACTAAGCCAAGCATTTAAGACTTCCTCGTTGTTAGTACTATTATTGTCACTTTCAATCTCTATCTCACCCTCAGAGTTAGATTCTTCTAATGGTTTTGGTCTAGGTATCTTGGCTATTAGAATCAAGGACTTTAACATCTTCATCACTATGTTCCTCTTGGTTTTCTTCTTCTATGTATGCATTGTTTATGTCTATGCCTAATGGTATGTGGACTATTATATCATCATTTGCAAAGGATATGTCTTCCATCCTTGAGTCTACTATACCATTTGCATTGATAAACTGTTGTAATCCTAATACTGCATTGAAAAGTGTTGAATGGTTCTTTCATGGAAACAATTTCAAAATTGACAAATTGTTTCACCCCTAGTACATTCACTTCCAGTTTTTTCCATGTGCCCACTATTTAGACTTGCATTTTCACGAACACCTTTGCCCCTGATCGCATTTGTCTAGGCTTGATAAACCCTTGTAAAATCCTGAAAAGGCCTAAAACCTTATTGAAATGGTCTTTGTGCGTCTCATGTTATAGTCTTCCAATGACCACTAGTTGGCTGTTTCTGGTAACTTAAGTTGCCTTTCGAGTGTCTTGTGTCATTCAATGTTACCGACCCCCTTTGCTAGGACGTTGATAATAGGGCCTCTTTTAAGAACAACTTTATCGCACATGCTGAAAATACCTCTCAAGTTGTGCGTTATCAACATCCCATGTCAGTTAATTTATGTTTCTACTGGAGTTTTCTCCTTTGCTAAGCCTAATTTCTTGTCTCTATAGGACTGTGAGTCATCCTAGTCAGCCGATAAATTATGTCTATTCATCATAACAAAGCATCTTGTACAGATGAAAACTTTTACTAAGATGATTATACGCATTGCACGAAGTAGCGAAGCCACCGTGGCATATCATGTACCTCAAATAGCACTTCGCAGAGGCTTGTTCATTTGTTGGGACAAACTATAAGCCCCAGTGGGATTACGAGGAAGGTGATGTGGATTGCAACATCCATAATGTCCACACTATCCATAAGCATCAGCAAAGCAAAGCATTTTTCCATGATCAAAGACTTTGTTGCAGCCTCAAAACACTCACGATGAGGTGGTGAAAGGTGATACCATGGCATAAAGGCTATGAGTCATTAAGTAACAACTATTTTCTCTAGGGCAAATTCAAATCTTAGCGACAGTCGTTCATCTATGTCAATCTACGATGGAGATTCAAAGTTTAGAAACAACTACGCATCATCACGCATTCGGCATTAATGGCACCCTAGCCATATATAAGCTATCTTCTGTAGGTCATTTCATACAATTGAGAATACCAATTCAGTCCCCAAGCTTTGCAGTTGCTCCTAGGAGAATAAGTCTCTAGGTTCCTGTCTTTTGTAAGGTGCTACATTGTCAACAAGAAGTTGAGTTCCACCATTAAAGTAGTAAGTTATCATCACTTATTCTTCTATGTTAGGGTTGCTTCCATTAAAATTAAAGTATTTGTGTGGTAGCTACTAGTTGTAAATGTTATAATTGGTCATAAATTGATGCTAGAAAATCTAATTGATAGTATAATCATAGATATATTTTGAGAGAGCTTCTAAGCCCTAAAAACCTAAAGCCCTAGTATAGTTAGTATGGCTAGTTCATCTCAAAGAACCAGGAAAAGGCCAAAAAGAAAGAGGGAATTCAATGACGATATTCTGTTCCAATTACCTAGATCTGCCAAGAGACCCCGCTAGCAACAAGGTTGGGGTATTTAGGCAAATCAAATTATGGATGTCAATGAAAGTTGTAGAGATGCCAACCTACCAATTCACGGATATGCATTATTTAAAAATCACTTTAGAAAATGTTTCAAGAAACCCCCTTTGAATAACCCTTGGAGATTAGGGTTGGCCTAGTTTGTAGTCCCTAATGTGTTCATGAATGTGGAAATGATAAAGGCCTTGGCTAGAAATTATGTCCCTATAAAGAAAATCATCTACACTGGCAATAGAGAAGTGCTTCTTCAGCTAGACAAGAAATTTATTTGTGCTATGTTCATGATGGACCGTAACTTACAAATTCCACTGGACCTAGGAGCCTTGAAGAGGGAATATCACAAATTCAAGCATGATTTTAGGGTAAAGTGGCTCCCTTCCTACATGCCAAGGGTAAATGGCAGGTATCACAAATTTGAGGACAATGAAAAAGAGCCTTACAACTACGACCTATTTGAAGATTATTTCCAGTTATATATTTTGATGTGTGCCAAGTCTTTGGGAAAGATACCAATATTTTTATACAGATCAATGACATGGTACTGGTTACTAATGTCCAAAAATGGGAAGGAAATATGCATTATGATTATGTGACATTTGTAGAGACAAAGATCAACAAATCCTTGACAAAGGTAAAGAACAATAGTTTTGTGGTCCATTTTAGATGGTATTCCTTTTTATGCCATATGTTGCTATATGTAGGAGGCACAAGGTGGTAGCCACCAATGAAGAGTAGGTATCATGATGACCATGGAAAACTATTACCAGTCTAGGAATGGACTTGCATTTGGGATATTCACTGCCCTGAGGCATGTTTCATTGTGTTTCAAGAATTCTTTGTAAAAGACATATTGAGGGCACTTGGCCATCAAGACTTTAGATTGACAGAGAGAGTTCAAAAGTTCTTGAGGCCAAAGGACATGCATCTTGAACTAGGCATCAACCATAATTAGGGTGACTAGTACCTCTATGATGAGGTTACTATAATTAGAGTATATGGGTTTGAAGGTATCCCCTACATCTTACCAAGAATGGTCCCTGACAGAGTAGCATTTCTAGAGGTTATGTGGCAAATGAATGAGTCATATAAGACTCATTTCAAGAATTATAAAAAGGGCCCTGTCCTCCCTGGGACTATTTTCTTCTGTGATTTTCAAGTTACATCCAAGGAGGGATTGGAGTTGTTATTAGCTAAATTGGATCAATACAAGTTGCATAAGGATAGGCCAACAAAATTTGACCCTGGGGGATTTATAAACAAGGAAAGGATGGCCAATGACTTTGTTGGTTATATACATGAATTTAGCATGCCTGAAGACCTTATCAGGAATTGTCTTTTAGAGTAGAAGAGTAGTAGAAGAATAAAGTTATGGAAGGGGATCCAAAAGGCATAATATATCAAGCATAAATTTGACCCTTCATATAATGGAGATTTCAGGGAAATCAAAGATCCTATTGAGACAGTCAGGGTCATGTTGCAGAGTCATAATGAGATATGTTCTAATTTACCCATGGTACCCAAGAAAGAGAACCTCCCTTCAACATCGGCTCCCTCCTGATCAAGTCAAGGGGCAGGTCCTGAACTCCCTAAAGCTGTTACTCCACTTCACTAGGTTTCTTCTTAACACTCCCCTTCTCTTAGTTTTTTAATGGATGAAAGTAAAGTACCCGAGTCACTAGATGTAATGGAGGTGATGCAAGCCCCTATGATACAAAGAAGAACACCTCCTACAGAAACAATAGCCATTGAGTTTGAGGATGTTGATGAACTATCAGATGATGTAAGGACACTAGCCAGTAAGCGTTTTATTGATGATGATTCTTTTATTCATTCCAAGGAATTTAGGGATTTTGTATTGAAAATAAAAGGACAATAGATAGGTAAAAGAATAAAAAAATTAACCCCTAAGAATAAAGAGAAAGCCATTTCATAATTTTAGGGGAAAGTTTATAAGGAGATGGATGGAATGACCCCACAAAGAGGAAGAGAAATTGTTAAGAAAAGTGGTTGCATGTTGTTACCATTGTGGGATCTATCATCTACCATTGCATTTGATACTATCAGGATGTGTGAGGATATTGAATTAAACATCACAGAAGAGATGACACATAAGATATACTTCAACTCCACATTTGATCCTGATAGGAATGCCCTAGTTATCTGGTCAATTTCTCCTGCTGGTAATAAGCCCCAGGTTATTGATGATCCTAGTAAAATAATAGGGAACTTGATATTACATGGGCTAGAAGAGACAAATCCTATGGATGTTGCTGCCTTTTCCACACACTCATCCATGTTCACACAAGCTACAGTCAAGAAGATGCAGGCAGAGAATGAAAACTTAAACAAGTAGATTTTGTTTCTGTAAGACAAGTTGAATGTAGCCTCTGGTGCCCTTCCACCAATCACTCTTCTAATTTCCTCTGAAGAAGAAGAGAAGCTCAAGAAAGAGCTAGTCAAGAGAAAAGCAGCAGAAGAAGATGCCCTGAAAAAAGTAAAACAAGTTAAGTTGTATTTTGTTCAAGGTCTACTAGATAGAAAATTGGAGAGAATAATGCCTTATGTAGAGAAAATTTGGGAATGTCATTGTGCTTTGAGAAAAATGCTTGAGGAGCATATGAAGTTGGAAATTAGGATGGGGACATGGGAAAGATGTATGACACCCATGGTCTCAACTTTCAATATCCTTATAGAAAGGCATTTTTGTGATGAAGATGTTATTAGACATTTAACAGAATTGAGTGGCACTATTAGAGTCACTAGGAGAATAGTATGGAGGCATAAGGAATTCTCTGAGGAATTTGATAAATAACTTACATACCTCCAAAGTCTACAAAGCCCATACTTGCCACAACTTTGGAGGGAGGATAAGACATTAAAAGATCTTAAGGAGTGTAAGATGGAATGATCAAAGCTCACTACTCCAATGATCATTGAGATCAATGAAGATGAAGAAAGAATTATTGATAATCTGAGTTCAACTTTGGATTAGTTGTTAAGGCTTGAGTTTGAAATGGCAACAGTCACTCCCTTAGTCACCCTTCCTGCCAACTAAGAATATAAGAAACATTTGGTCAATGTGTATCAATGCTTTCCACCTTAGCAATAGCAGGGACATATTTTTTAAAATTTTGTCATCTAGTGGGCTAGCTGCTTCAACATTTTAAAGGAGTCATCAGGTGAAATGAATATGAAATAAGGCACATATAATATGCATTTCATTTGGAATGAAGGTTGCACTTATGCTTGTGTCATCATTATGAGGTAATGTACCTACCAAAATATATGGTTGCAACTTCTAGGCATGGATAAAGTTAGTTTCAGAAGGAATGAATATCTTTTTTGAATTATGTTCTAGCTTTGCAGCCTCTTTTAAGAGGGTAAATATGTTTTGTCCTGTTATGCCTTTAAAGATGACTTTGCCATATTCTCTTCCAATAGGAAGTTGTACATGGCTTGATGCTTGTTTGCTCCCTTGTTTCTATAAAATGGAATCAAGGGCCATTTTTAAAGGGTTTGGAATCTCTATTTTAGGTAGTAGTGTATTTGTGTTTTAGTCTAGAGTGCATAGAAGAAAGTTGCATCTAATTTGTGTTCAAATCTGTAGAGCAATGAATCATTTCAAATTTTGAATATATTGTGATACTAGTTACAAAACTCTCTCCATATGTATGATAAATAAAGTTAATATGAATGCTGAATATCAAGAATATTTTGATTCATCTTTTCAATTCTTTGTTATGTGTGTATTATCTTTGGCTTTCTCTCAAGGAGAGAAATAATTGCTTGGGAAATATTCTGTTAATTTCATTCTGCATTGTGGTTTAAAGGACAATTTACAGTTCCAAGTATAGGAGATATCAATGCAAGGTATTAATGCCATTAGTCTGTTTGTAATGAATTAAAATTGCTTGATAGACACACTTGTTTTGTGTAACTTGACTCTGTAACCCTAGGATTAGGCACCGATCTCTCACTAAGATGATGTGTTGATTTAGATCCATCTCAACAATTATGATCACTTATATTTCTGTTATTATTTTACAAGTAGATTTGGATTAATAACTGTTCTTAATCCTAGTCTAAACTAATTTGCTAAAGGATTAAGTCGATCTGATAGGAATCAGTCATTTCCTTGGTATATTTTCATTGAGAACCTTTTGTTTAATAGCAACATCTTGATGTTGTACAGGTACACCCACCTTGGTCTTGTAGAACCAAAAGTATAGAGGATTCCAACTCCTTGTTGAATCTTGTTCATTGGCCACTGACCTAGAATCCTTAATTATGAGAATTTGGCTAAATCTTTAGAGGATTCAGACAAGATTTAGTTGGAGGAACCATCAAATTGGTGACTCTACTGGGGATAAACTATCAAAATGTGTCTTATCCTAAGTCATAGATGAGTTCTTTAGTTCCCTTATTTACAAATCCCACAACTCTTATAGCTCATTTACCATCTGTCACTTCCTAGTGTCTTCCTGAGAGTTTCTAGTTATATTTGCATATTTGTGTGAGATACCTCTTTAAGGATCAATCTGTTGCATCTGTCATTGCAATCATCTCTGAAGAATTTTAATATTATGAATTCCCTTAATTGGGTGGTGACTCTGGTTCTCCTTGCTAGTGCAAATTAAAAGAAAATTAAGTAGATTGATGAAGTGATGGAAGGCCGAAGATCTCAATACAAGAAGGATCTTGAGAAGAAGCTCAAAGGTGAGCTACCTCACAATACTCAACAATCCTGGAGGAAAAGGGATTCAAGTAAGTCTGTTCATACCCCTCCTTCTAGCTCAAAACATTCTCATGGTAGTAATAATGAAAATTTTGCAAATCTTATTAATTTTAGATCATCCCCTATGAATGAGGATAGTGTGGTAATTAGACCTATTGTAAGTAAATAGCAACCCCATCTTGATATCCTATCCAAGCAACAGAGACAAAGGGAAAGGTATTTGCAGAGTGAATTTGATGCTAAAAGAATAGCCCTCAGCCTAAATCCTGAGGCCTCAAGGCCCAATCCTAAAGAGTATGTTCCTTTGAATAGCCCAAATCATAAAAAAATTGCACATCCTAGTCCTACTTCCCCCCAAGGCCTTGCAAATATTGCTGCAAACTACCTTGAAACTTTAGACTTTGATACTATTTTGCTAGTTGAGGATGAATTGTTGCAAGAGGTTCTAGAGCTCCAAAAGGAGATGGATAAATTGGAAGAAGTTAGAATTAGGAAGACCAAGGAAGATGAAAACAAAATAAGAAATGATAGACATTAGATTTCCATAGTCCATAATGAAATGTAGATCAATGCTTTAGGATTTAACTGTGTGTGTTTTTTTCCTCAATGTTTCAGATCATACTCCATGATCCATCATTAGGAGAATAAAGAGCAAGAGAAGAGAAAGTGAGGTAATTTGTAGAACAAGGCAGCTAAAAAGTGGAGAGGGTGGTGCGGGAACCAAGGATTCCATGGAGGAAAATACAAAAAATAAATAACCACCTATCTAACCCAATAGACACCTAACCCAAAATCACTGCAACTAACCATACAAAGAAAGTCAAGGAGAAAGAACAAAGACAACCTAGAAAAATTCTAAGAAAAGGATTAAATAAAAGAAAAGAAAACAAGGTGAGACAACATTGTAAAGAAAAGAGAAGTCAAAGGGAGATAACTAGGGAGATAAGCAGAACATAATTAATGAAGGGGACTAGTTTACAAATGGAGTCAAAAAAGACCTACAAAAACCTAAAGGGAATGAACAAATAAGAAATAAGACAAAAGTATAAATTAAGTAATCATGCATAGTAGAACATAAGAGTATGCGAATTAATAAATATATTAAAATGCATATAAATGTATATGATAGAGCATACAAGCGTAGTAGAAAATATATGTGCATACTAATATATAATTATATTTGAATGCATATGAATAAATATGATAGAGTATGAATACGATAAGATACAAGAAAATGTAAAAATAGACAAATATGAAAGAAAATCAAAATAAGAATAGATAAAAGAGAATAGAAATATATAAATTAGTATCTAACTGAATGTCTAAATGAGTAATTTTTATATAAATAGAACCTACCAAGTGTATCTAAAACTATCTAAAAAAATATAAGAATAATGTATGGAGGAATGGATAAATGTGACAAAGAAATGTGCATGCAAGTATATAATCATATATGAATGCATATAAATATGATAGAGCATACAAGCATAGTAGAAATTATGTGCAAATGAATATATATGATAGAGTATGAATACAATACCAAAAAGTGTAAAAAATAGAAAAATATGAGAGAATATCTAAACAAGAATAGATAAAAGAGAAAAGAGGTAAATGTGTTTGTAACTCATTGAATGTCTAAATAAATAAGTTTTTATTTAAAAATAACAACCTACCTAAGTGCATCTAAAACAAGAATGGAAAAAGTGACATAGAATATAAGGTATAAACTCAACAAATATGTATATCTAAGTAAATAGAAAAATAAAATTTTAAAAATTTTAAAAAATAACTAAGGCAAGAAACCAATCTAAAATTATCTAAAGAAATAAAATAAAAATATAAAAAGAACTAGCAAACAAATAAATAGAAGAAAGAATGACCCAAAAAAATAACTTAAAGGAAAATAAAATAGATAATAAATAGAGATAGATAATAGCAATAAGTAATAAAGAAAGAAAAAGAAGAAAGAAAAATAGAAAAAATAAAAATGAGAAATGAAAAAAAAAATGAAAATAAAAAGGAACAAGAATAATTAAACAAGCGAATAAAAGAATGAAAATAAGAAACAATCTAAATATAAAAATCAATATACTAATAAATGAAAAAATAAATTTGGAAGAAACGAATAAAGAAATAAAAATGAATAAATACAACAAAAAATAATTAATTAGTTAAATCTAAATAAGAGAAAAAATGATTAAATATATCTAAGAGATAAGCATCAACAAGAGAAGAAAAAAATAAAACAAAGTAAAAATAAAACTAAAAGAATCTAAAATATATATAGTATCTATATATGTGTGGACTAGATATTGCACATATAATTTCTACTATGCTTGTATGCTCTATCATATTTATATGCATTCATATATGATTATATACTCGCATGCACATTTCTTTGTCACATTTATCCATTCCTCCATACATTATTCTTATATTTTTTAGATAGTTTTAGATACACTTAGGTAGGTTGTTATATTTATATAAAAATTACTCATTTAGACATTCAGTTAAATACTAATTTGTATATCTCTATTCTCTTTTATCTTTTATTATTTTGATTTTCTTTCATATTTTTCTATTTTTACATTTTCTTGTATCTTATCATATTCATACTCTATCATATTTATTCAAATGCATTCAAATATAATTATATATTAGTATGCACATATATTTTCTACTATGCTTGTATGCTCTATCATATACATTTATATGCATTCTAATATATTTATTAATTCGCATACTCTTATGTTCTACTATGCATGATTACTTAATTTATACTTTTGTCTTATTTCTTATTTGTTCATTCCCTTTAGGTTTTTGTAGGTTTTTTTTTACTCCATTTTAAACTAGTCCCCTTTATTAATTATGTTATGCTTATCTCCCTGGTTATCTCCCTTTGACTTCTCTTTTCTTTACAATGTTGTCTTGCCTCGTTTTCTTTTCTTTTATTTAATCCTTTTCTTAGAATTTTTCTAGGTTGTCTTTGTTCTTTCTCCTTGACTTTCTTTGTATGGTTGGTTATAGTGATTTTGGGCTAGGTGTCTATTGGGTTGGATAGGTGGTTATTTATTTTTTGTATTTTCCTCCATGGAATCCTTGGTTCCCACACCACCCTCTCCACTTTTTAGTTGCCTTGTTTTGCAAATTACCTCACTTTCTCTTCTCTTGCTCTTTATGCTCTTGATGATGGATCATGGATTATGATCCAAAATGTTGAGGAAAAAAACACACACAGTTAAATCTTGAAGCATTGATCTACAAAATAAGAAATGCTATGAACTTCAGGGATAAACTGAAAAGGAGAGTTGAACATTTGAAATCATCTTCTCAAGAAAATCATTCTGCTAGACTTAATCAATCAAGCAATGCGAAGGTTAACCCCGTAATTAGTAGCAATACCAAAAATATTCATTTAGGAAACATGCATACTAATACATGGAGTGATTCTCCTATGGTTAGTTCAGTCTTAGTGACTTCTGCTACTAGTATTGTTTCTCAGGGCTTGGATAGAGGAAATAAACCCTTAATCATGGATCCCACAAAGGGTGAAGGCTCTTATGTAGATCTTGCATCCCAAAAGCTTACTACATCCGAAGCACAAGAATAAAAGGACCTGCAATTGCAAAGGGAGATTGAGAAATTAAAAAAAGGAGTTAGAAACAATGGAGCAATTGGCTGTTAAAGAAGAAATACAGAGAAAGATTGATTTCTTAAAAGTTTCCTATAAGTCTAGAAGTTCGACAAACCCTAGTTCCCAAAATCCTCCTGTAACTTCAACCCGTCCTGATTCAACAGTTGGCCCTCAAACATCAACAAACATAGATTAGTTTATCTCCCGTGGTTGTGGACAAAACCCACCTTATAATACAAATATAAACACTCAACCTGGTGGACACAATGTAAGCCAGCAAGGAAAACAAGGTGGGGAAGGTTAGAATACTATTAGACAATAACAAAATACTCAGTTTACCAGAAGACCTTTATAGTCAGGAAGATATACATAGTTGGACTTTACTAGAATTCCTCGTTATCCTAATGATATCCCTAATGAAACTAGAAATGTGCTTGTCAGATTTCCTAGAAATAATGCACTGTCAGGTGAAAGTCATATGAGGACATTTTTGAATTTGATAAATGATTTCAAAGTTGAGAATGAGGATGTAATCATGAAGTTATTCATGTAATCTCTGACTGAGGATGCCAGAGATTGGTATAGAGGTTTACCTGATGCAAGTATAGGGTCATGGGAAGAATTCAAGAGGGTATTTAGAGAAGAGTATGGTGACACGACAAACCCTAGATTTTTTATTAATGAATTTACTAGCATTTCCGAAGGTCATAATGAAATGGTTTCAGATTTTAACACAAGATTTGTTAAACTCATGCACAAAATCCATGTGGAAATGAGACCAAGTGAACCCATGTGTTTGGTACTATATGGTAATGCTTTTGATCCTAAAGTAGGATATGAATTTAGAGATAAAGCGCCTCAGTATTTGAGAGACACTTTCTGAATAGCTATGCATATTGAGAGTAACAGGAGAGCATCTGGGAAAGTTAGTAAGAGAGATGATATCAAGATATTGAAAACCCTAAAGTACCTTAGGATAAAGCATTATCTTCTAAAGAGAAATTGGATAAAGTCATGAGTGCTCTTAAGGACTTGAGTTATAAGGTGGCTAAAAATGAGAAGGGGTTATTCAATAACAAGCCTAATTATCAGAAGCATGAGAGAATGCCCAAGTTGTCTGATCAACCTTACAATACCACATGGCATAATGGAATTCTAGTTTACAACAATCGGAAAAATGCACCTAATAGAGAAACCCCTAATCCATTGAAGAGACCTAGTGAAAATATGGTTGAGGATAATCTCTAGTGTATAGCATGCTAGCTAACTCATTCCCCAACTCAGTTTGTGGTGGCCCAGTCACTTCAAGAGTCTGGTACGCTTGATGAGGAGTATGATGAAGATAGTTATAACCAAGATCATACGATCAACATGTTCTCCTCTAAACCATATGGGATGAAATAGGAATATGCTTCTTCTGAAGGACACACTAAAATTGATGTGGATAACTAGAGGTTTTATGGAGTAAGTTACCATCAGCAGGTTTTCTTTGATTATGAAGACAATAGTACAAAAAATGTGAATGTGTATGTTGTAGATGATGGAATGAGAGGAATTAGTTTGAGAAGACCTTTAGAAGATGAAATCAAATCCTTGACTATAATTGTTATTGCTCAAGCTAGGAGCAGTTACAATTTGAGAAATAGAATAGTAAATGTTGATCGGGGCAAGCCTGGTAGTCTCTTTATCAAGGAAACATCCACTGCTATCAAGAGTTTTGAGACCATGAAAGAATTAGATGAGAAGGGCAGGCTGCCAAGAAATCAAAAGGTATAGTTTAATGTGCCAAATAACTATTAGAAGGAAGCAAAAGAAGAAAGAGAGTCAAGTAAACATGGTGTTCCTAAAGTTCCTACCTCCACTGAAAAGGAAAAGGTCAAGAAAACAAAGGTGAGTAGAGTTATCCTAGATTCATTTGTAACTCCCATGTTTGATATGACCCAAACTTTGTCCTAGATGAAATTTTTGACTAGTTCCTTTATTAGAAATGATGAATATAGATGAACATAGGAACAATGCTTTGAAAATGATTACAAGTATATCTGAGGCACCACCTAGGGGTCCCAAAGAATCACATGTTTCCCAGAAGGTAAATCAACAGGTCACTGAAGCCAAGGGTAGAGAGATGGAGACCCCTGAGGTGTATGTAGGAGAAGCATTAACTAGATCCCGATTTTAGATTCATCCCTTTTATGTTACCTTGCTTATAAATAACACGATAATTAGAAACTGTATGATAGACTCAGGGGCTGCCATAAACATTATGCCTCTGGAAGTTATGAAAGTACTGGGGATTTGGGTTGATACATGCTATGGCAAATGTTATGCCATGGATAATAGATCTATTCTAGTTATTGGGATAATGAAGGGTATTGGTCTAAGGTTTGTTGTGTTTCCTGATAAAGTATACATAATGGACATAATTGTTGTGGATATCCCACCTCAATATGGGATGCTCTTGTCAAGAAAATGGACCACAACAGTTGGGGGAAACATACAGTTGGATATGTCTTATGCCACTATACCAATGAATGGAAAGGAAGTCAGATTAGATAGGGAACCTAGTTTCCATACAGTGGTAGAGCACATTGACAATCTCAATAAATTCAATCAACAAGTCAATTTTTGTAATAGTGATATAGATAAATTTAGAGTTGAACCAGATCAAGAGGATCCAAAGTGTAACAATCCATTGGAAGTTGAAGTTTAGGTAAATCAAGAAGGATTATGGCAAATGTACTTTGATGGTGCATGCTCTAAAGTAGGAGTTGGAGCAGGTGTAATTTTTATTGCATCGAGTTGCAAAACTTTCAAACATTCATTTCTGCTGAATTTTTCTTGTACAAATAACACTGTAAATATGAAGCATTACTTCTTGGCCTGAACATGGCAGTCAAACATGGCAAAAAATTGTTGAAAGTTTTTGGAGATTTTGAATTGGTCGTCTTCTAGGTGAGAGATAAATATTTGACAAAGCATAGAAGACTTAAGAAATGCAAGTATGTTGTGTGGGAAACTATAGAGCTTCTAGATGCCTTTTCCATTGACTGAATAGAAAGAAACAAGAATGTGATGGCTGATTTCTTGGCCAATATAGCCCTAAGGAGTGATGACATTACTTTATCTGGAATCTCTAAAGTCAAGGTTAAAACCAGACCATATGTACCTGACAATATCTGTAGTTGGCATGCTTGTAATGATAATGTAGATTTACTAAAGTTCCTTCAATGTGAAGATAATTACCTTTCACAAGAAATAGATTTCAGTGCCTTTGTTGAAGTTGTTAATGAGAAAGAAATTGTCTTTGGGAATGAGGTAATTTAATTAAAGACAAATAAAATCCCAAGGGGATTGGTAGCTTTAGAAAGAGTATTTGACAATAATGACAGAAATGTTTAGAAGCATATACTAGTCCATGGAGATGATTTAGAGGAGATTAATTTAGGGACTGCGACCTCCCCTAAGAAGGTATACATTGGGAAAAGGATCAGTCCCAAGTAGGAACAATGCTTATTGCTTTATTGAGGAAATACAAGCATGTTTTTGCTTGGTCCTATGATGACCTATAGGGAGGATCTATTCTAGCATGAGATCCCCTTAAAACCAGATGTCAAGACTTTTAGGCAAAAGTAGAGACCCATTCATCCAACGCTGATTCCAAAAATACAATAGGAATTAGCAAAGATGAGGGATGGTGGAATCATAAAACCAGTTAGATACTCTACATGGGTCACAAATTTGGTGCCAATGAGAAAGAAGAATGGGGATCTAAGACTCTATGTAGACTTTAGAAATCTGAACGTGTCCTCACTAAAGGATAAGTATCATTTTCCCAACATGGATATAATGCTCCAAAGAGTCACATGGAATGAGTTGTTGTCCATGATGGATGGTTTTTTAGGATATAATCAGGTGAAAGTTAAGGAATCAGAGAAGTATAAAACAACTTTCACCACCCCCTGGGGCACACATGTCTACATTAGGATGTCGTTTGGGTTGACCAATGTTGGACTGACATTCAAAAGGGCCATGGATGTGGCTTTCTCAAACTTGATTAATGTGATCATGGTTGTGTACCAAGATGACTTAACTACCTTTTCAAAAAAGGCCGAGGATCATTGCATGCATCTTGAACAAATCTTTAGAAGGGCTCTAGAGTATGGGATATCTCTCAATCCTAAGAAGTGTACATTTGCAGTTCCAGGAGGGAAGCTGCTAGGATATATTGTATCCAAGGATGGAGTTAGGATAGATCCAGAGAGAGTCACAACCATAGACAAAATATCAGTCCCAAAACTATCAAAGTGATACAATCTTTGTTTGGCCATTCTAATATTGTAGAGATTGTTAAACCTATTTCCAAGATGCTAAAGAAAGGAGCCAAAATCATATGGGATGATGATTCTATTAATGATTTCGTACAAATAAAAAGAGCTATCAAGGAAGCACCAGTGTTCAAGTCTCTAGATTTCAGTAAGCCCTTTCAGATCTTCTCATTTGCTTCATTCCACACTATTGCAGCAATTATGCTACAAACAAATGAAGAAGGTTTCCAGCAACCCATTGCATTTTTTAGTAAGTCTCTTCAAGTTGTAGAGCTGAAGTATGATATGGCATAGAAGTAGGCATATGCTCTAGTAAAATTTGTGAAGAATCCCAGGCCAAACTTAGTTGGTGCAATAGTGGAAGCATATGTGCCTAATGCAGTTGTAAAAGACATATTAGTCCAACAAGAGGTCACTAGCTGGAGGTGCAGGTGGATCAACAAGATCCAAGAATTTAATATTGACATACAAATCACAAAACTGGTCAAGGGACAAGGACTTGCCAAGCTGATGGTCGAGGCTAACCTAGAAGTTGCTATGATTAATGTCATTGAGGAAGAGACATGTGTGATATGCATCTTACAAATGACCTCATGGTATATTGATATCATATAATATTTGACACACCTCAGATGTCCTGATAGGCTCACCAAGAACCAAGAAAGAACATTGAAGTTGCAAGTCGTGAAGTATGTGTTTATTAAAGGGGACTTATACTGGAAAAACAACAATGGTGTCTTAATATTGTTCCTAGATAAAAAACCATGATGAAAGGATGTTGAAGGAAATGCATGAAGCAAATTGTGGAGGTCATTTTACAGCCAAAACAACAGCCCACAAAATTCTAAGAGCTAGCTATTATTGGCCTGCCTTATTCTCAAACTCCCATAAATTCACAAGAATATGTGAGGCATGCTAGGGATTCTCTGGAAAGCTCAAATATTCAAGTGTATTGCCTCTCGGGCCCATGCAAGTTGAAGCCCCTTTCTATTAATGGGGCATAGATTTTATTGGTGAAATTAGTGAAAGGTTAGGTGGAGGCTATAAATGGATCCTTGTAGTTATAGACTACTTCACCAAGTGGAGCCATAAGCAAAGTGGTGATGGATTTCATTTTGAATCACATCATTGTAAAATTTAGAACACTAGTTAGATTAATAATGGATAATGCTATGTGCTTTAGGTCTAATGACTTCATGATTTTCTACAATTCATATGGCATTGAAATGTCATATTCCTTGCCTTATCACCCTAAAGGAAATGGCCAAGCTAGTCAAGCAACAAAAGCTTAATGAAGATTATCAAAAGGATGTTGGTTAAAAACAAAAGGGTTTGGGATTCCAAGCTAAGCATGGCCTTATGGGCTAATAGGGTGATTGTTAAAAGGGCTACTAGCAAATCACCATTTGAATTGGTTTATGGCACTTAGGCCAGGTTGCCAGTAAACAATTTTCTATTTATAAGTTCATCCAAGAAGAAGATATGGACATCCCTGAACCAATGGAGGAGAGGATTGAATAGTTAACTAAACTTGATGAAGTTAGAAGAGAGGTACATAGGAACAATCTCAAAATGTAGCAGAAGGCTAAATATTTGTTTGACAAGAGAACTTCTGACAGGAAATTCAAGGTGGACGACATGATTCTAATGTGGAATGCTAGGGAACAAGACAAGGGCAAGCATGGAAAATTTAAAGCCTTATGGTTAGGACCATATGTCATACCAAATTATCATGGGGAAGACTCATATTTCATCGAGGCCTTGAACGGTGAAATCCAAAAATTGCCAGTGCATGGACAGTTCTTGAAGGAATTCTTTACTTGATCATATCCATGCACATTTGTATTCTAGTGTAGATATGTGTGTTCTCTTGTGTTATTTCCCTATTTATTGTTTTGTGTGGTCTACTACCTCCCCAGAAATTTTGCATCCTCATGATGACCTTACAATCTTCTATCCCCAACTAGAGCCATTGTTTAGACTTGCATTTTCATGAATACCTTTTACCCTAGTCTCATTTGTCTAGGCTTGATAAACCCTCATAAAACCCTGAAAAGGCCTAAAACCTTATTGTAATGGTCTTTGTGTGTCTCATGTTATAATCTTTTGATGACTTTTGGTCAGTTGTTCCCAGTATCTTAAATTGCCTGTCTTGTGTCATTCAATGCTACCAACCCCCTTTGCTAGGACATCGATACCGAGGCCTCTTTTAAGAACAACTTTATCATAAATGCTGAAAATACCTCTTAAGTTGTGCATTATCTGATGGAGATCGATTGTCATTGATGTCAAAAAGGTGTGAATTGATGATGTAGATACACCATAATTAAAGTTAGACTGGTCTTCATATGATAGGAATTGGATCATGCTTTCAGGAGTTCACAAGAATTCACTTTGTGAACATGCTTGATGAAGTTGCTTCATGTCATGTCTATTTAAGATGAAGTTCATATCTTGATGATCATGCTTCATTTGAGAAGGTTTGATTTCTTATTTCAGGAGTCATCTCTCATGTTTCATAAGACTTGTCTTATCATTGATTGTATCACTAGTTTAATAATGTTGGATTGTCTTGATGTTGTTGGTTGATGACATAATCATATACAATGAAAAGTATAAGTTGCTTCATGGTTGAGTCAAGAGAAGATGGTCTAAGAAATGCAGGATGTAAGTTTGTTGTCTTGGCTCACAAAGTTCATATTTTTCAATGTTGCTCATTGGTTCAATTCACATTCTTACACGCAAGGAGTTTGTATGATATGATATGGTATTAAGTGATCTCAATTCATTAATGGAGTTGAAGGAGTTTGTTGCTTATTAGAATCATGATAGAGGTGTGTTGAAGGAACTTGAAAGATTGCATCATGCAGAAGATCTTCTATCATATTTGATATGTGAGAAGATAATCTCAGTTGGTTTGGTAACATCCAGTCTTCAAGAATTTGTCAATGGTAATCAAGAACAAGAGGTGGCAATTTTATGTTAACTGATATTTCATGGTTGCATGCATAAACTAATAAAGAGATATAAAGATGTGCATGTGCATTGTCTTATTCTTTTTTTATATACAAGATTCTTTACAAGAGATAGTTGTTCATGAGTTAATTCCCATGATGCCATGTGGAGTTCAAACATAATCAAGACATTTCATTCTCATTGGTGTTCACATTTGCTAGAGCACATCATGATAGGATCAAATGTCCTTATCATCAAAGGGTCTCATGCATATTTGTTACTAAAAATGGTTTGCATGTTTTTGATGGGTGTTAAAAAATCTTTTTGTTTCAAAGAATAAACCTTAATCCCTTAAGGTTAAAACCCTACTACCCGTAGCCTGACCAACCCCTTCACCTAGTCTACCATCTACACCGGTCACCACATAAGGAGCTCGAGCAGGAAATGCACATCAAAGGCTCAAATTAAAATGGAGAGAGCTGTTGTTTTAAAATCTAAGGATGATATTTAAAATTTGAACTTACTCCCTTGAGAATGTATTTTGAAGTGCATTTGGACGTCATCTACAGAAATGAAGCTTTTTGAAAGACTATTTCTAGCATTTTAAAAAAGGCAGATTTTTGAGGATTTTAAAGGAATTTTTTAAGAAGATTTCTTTCTATTTTTGAACTCCTTCATGGCATTGGAAGAAGAAATAAGGAGATTAATTATTTTTTTTATAGGCATCTTTTTAGTGGAGATTTTAAATAGATAAGGATGCTTTTAATGTTTTTTCCTTTCTTGTCTTCATGAAGAAGTGGAGTGGATCTGAATATGAAGAGGTTTCTATTTTTCTATCAATGCTAAATAATTTAGAAATATTATTGTTGTAGATGAAGTGATATTGGAGTATTTTGAAGAATTTTTTTAAAAAGGGAAGATGGAAGTTTTTTTATCAATGCAGAGAAGAGAATATGAAGGGTTATTTTTTAATATTGAAGGTGCATTGTCATGGGTTGTGTTTTAATTGCAAGTATAAAAGATGTATTTTTATGAAAGGAAAAATGAATCAGATTAAAAAGGAATGTGAATGGTTTTTGGAGAAGAAATACATATGTTTTTATTTTTTGGAGATGAAGATGAATTTGTAGAGAGAAGAGAATATCAAGGATCATTTAATTTTTATTGCAGGTAGTGAAATAAAAATTGGTAAGATGAATTTGCAAATAGAGGAAGATGAATGGTCATACATAGAAAGGGGATATGATTTTATTTTTATTGAGGAAAGAAATGATCTTTTTTTTTACAGGAGTATTGAAAGGAAAAAGGGAAGAGAGAATGTTTTTGTTTGAATGTGAAAGGATCTTCTATTTTTTATATATTGGTTTTTCAGGTGCATTAAAAGATGAAATGAGTGTGTGGATCAAAATGCAGTGATGAAGACATTTTTGTGAAGATACAAATGAATCATAATTTGAGAGATGTATGAGATCATATTTTTGCTGGAATGACTCAAACAAGGATGAAGACATTATGCAGAGAACTTACAAATTGAACCATAAAGACAATATACAATTGATTGTGAATCAGGTGAATTGATTGGGCAGAGATCATGAGACTAATATACAGATTGGATTGAGGATGATTGCAAAGAGATATGCAAACTCAGAGAAGACGGGCTATGTAATGGTGGAAATCAGATTGATTTGTAATCATTTCTTGCACACTAAGTATTATGTTTTAATGGCGGGTGTATTTTCAAGTGAGGCTTTATGTGCCAGTGAGGCTTGTATGGTCAGTGAGACCTCCTTGTAGCCAGTGAGGCTTGTTTGGTCAATGAGACCTATTTGTAACCAATGAGGTTTTGAATAAGCCAGTGAGGCAATTTTGAGTGGTTTTTCTACCCCATGAGGGTTTTCCACTCCAATAATCCTTGTGTTATGATTTGTCTCTATGTATGTGCTTTCTAATGTTTTACTCACAGGTTCTAATTCATGTTTTTCATTATCATACTTGTGCATATGTGTTTAACAGTTTATAGATGTCTTCCTCTCCTTTTGACTTGTAAATTAAAAGGTGTAAAAAGTTTTAAAAAGTAGACAACACTAATTCCCCCCTCTCAGTGTTGTCCTATACTCCAACAAGTGGTATCAGAGCCAGGTTCCCTATAGAAGTCTAATCAACTTGGGTAGGTCCTGAGTGTGGAGTACCATGGGTAAGTACAAAAGAAATAGAGAAAACAAAAATGTCAAGTCTCCTTCTAATCAAAAGACACAATCTATATCAAATTTAGATATTGGTATACAATCAATTGATAGAAATGTTTCACAAGTTGAATCAGGTATTAAATTAGAGAAAGAGTTTTCTGGAGTTGCTCATTTTGTTGGTTCAGACTTCTCTGTTTGGTATATTAGAATGCAAGTATATTTATCCTCTTTAGGATATCATGTTTTGATGTTAGTTGAGAATGGGTATTGTGTTTCCTCTCAATCACCTAATACTGCAAATAACAAAGAGGCTTATGAATGTAATCATATAGAAAAGAAGGCCATTTTGTCTGGTTTCTCTAATGAAGTCTCTTGTAAAGTTATGCATTGTGAAACAGCTCAGGATATGTGGAAGGAGTTGACAAGAATCTATCAAGGTGATGTACTTGAAGAAGAGGACAGCTTGCTATCTGAGAAGAGTGACAATGATAGAAACCATTCAAATGAAGGAGATGAGATACAATCTGATTCAGAAGAAGATCATAGTATAATGAGTAATCAGGAGTATGATGAACAAGAATATGAGATTGACATAGAAGGAGAACTCATATGTGCTCTGAGTATGATCAAGAAATGCAAAAAGAAGAATCATAAATTAGAATTGTAGCTATAACAAGAAAAAGTCTTAAAAAACATTGCACTTTCAGATCTTGAAGATGCTAGAAATCTGATTATAGATTTGCGAAATCAAGTATGTGAATTAGATAAATTAATTATCAATTTGAAGACAGAGGTTGAAGAAGCTAAGAGGATAGTTGATGTAACAAAGTCTGAGTTGGAAGCTAAAATAGTTGAATGTCAAAAGCTTGAAGGAGAAATAGTCTCTTTAAGAAAAGATCTTGAGAATGTTAAGTAGTTGGAAAAGAATCTAAAATTTGAAGAGAGCACAAGGAAGTTACATGAGATGCTAGGCAAACAAAAACAACATAGAGACACTACTAGACTTGGTTATGAAAAGGGACAATCTTCTAAAGTTAGAGAAACTCCAAGAAAGAAAATAGATTTGGACTATCATGTTGTTTCTCTTGAAGGCAAAAAAAAGATTGAAGCTGAAATGAAAACTAAAGATGAGTTTGTAATGCATAATCAAAGAAATTTTTTTAGAAGGTCTGCTCCAATAAGACAAGCATATATGTACAGGTGTAATTATTCATTTAATGGTTATTGTTATACCTGTAATCACTTTGGACATAAAGTCGTTGATTGTAGAAGGAATACTAATCTTGTATGTTACAAGTGCAATAATGTTGGTCACATACAAAGAAATAGTAAAATACATAGAAGGTATGATCTTGCATGGAAGCATAACATAAATGCTCAAGGGATGTCAAAAAGGTATTATCAATCATTTGATTATGATTACAATATAGTTTTTCATATATGCAACTCTCTTGGTCATAAAGCACATAGTTGTAGAAAATCATCACCTGATTTGAAAAGGTGGAAAAGGAAAGAAGCTGAAAAAGTTTGGAGGAAGAAAGAACCTGTGAAAGCTTGGAGATTGAAACAAAGTCAAAAGAAGACAGATTATAAACTTGTGCATCTTGCACAAGTTACATCGACAGTCGCATAACAAATAATATGAAGTGAGGGGGAGTTGTTAATGTCCTATCAGTTATCCCCAAGAAGTTTTAGGATGAAATTATTCGGTGCTTGTCAATATGTTGGTCTTGTTTTGTTTATCATGCTATTGGATTCTTGCCTAATAATGTTGACTAAGATGCTACTCATATCAATCTTATGAAATGAAGTTCATGTCAGTGATACAGGTGATCAGTGGTTTATGATGTCATAATGCAAACAAGATGTTGATAAGATGTTCAGAGATTTAATGCATAAAGAGTTTGTTGATGTGTAGACTTGATGGGCTAATTTGAATGATAAAGTCAAGAGGCAGCAGTTATTGTTGATTGTAGTATGTTTTAGATGTGGTTCTGTATATATCAGATTTGACATTGTGTTGTAAAAAGTGTCTTGTGCAGCAACAGGTGGATGGTCTTCATCAAGATAGTCTTCATTTTTTATAGATGGTCTCCATTTGTTATCATGTCAAAACATGTGCAGGAGTAGATTGGTTGCAGGTTGTTACAAGTTGATTGTTGTCACTATCATGGAAGTTTTGACAAGGTCATCTCTTGAGTGGTTATCATATCATCATGAGTTGTGAATTTTTGCTTGTTGAACCTACATTGTTGTTCATCATGGGTGTTGAAGTGTTTATGATTTCTTTGCATGGAGTTCAAGTTCATATGTGTCATGTCAAAGGAGTCAATTGTTATGCCATCATAATCATATATCATACTTTATTCTTTGGGAGATCTTGTAGATTTGTCTTTCAGGTCAAAAGGGTTGATGATTGTGAAAGAATTGTTTGTTATGAAAAGTTTGTTTTGAAACTACAAGTGATGTCATCAAGAGTTTGTATTTGATAGCAGAGATATGCCAGTTTTTCATCTTCATCTTCATACTAGTGTTGTAACAAGAAGTGGTATTGTGCTGATGATATGGTATAGTCTATGGGCAATTTATAACAGTGGTTTGATGCTTTGTTTGGTGTGCCTCTCATGATGTCACTCTCAGGTCTTGTGCTTTAGGATGTATGTCTTCAGATGTGTGCTTCATGGTGACATGTTGCTCTCAAGTTGAAGAGTTGTTTTCAGGTATTGTCAACATGGTTTGTCATATGTTGGCTTCAGATTTGTTATTTTCAATCATCATAGATCATCACAGGTTCAAAGAGGAAGATAACAAGTTATCATGAGTTTATGTCTTCAAAATCTTTATTGTGCCATGTAATTGTAAATGTTATGATTAAAGCTTTAACATCTTTCAGTGGATTTAAATGACAAGGGGAGCATCCTATCCTTTGTCATCAGATGTCAAAAAGGAGGAGAGAGCGAAAATGCATCATGTAGTTTTTCCATCAATGACAAAGGGGTGGATTGATGGAGATTGATTGTCATTGATGTCAAAAAGGTGTGAGTAGATGATCCATATACATCATAATGAAATTTAGATTGGTCTTCATATGACAGGAATTGGATCATGCTTTCAAGAGTTCATAAGAATTCACTTTCTAAACATGCTTGATGAAGTTGCTTCATGTCATGTCTATTTAAGATGAAGTTCATATCTTGATGATCATGCTTCATTTGAGAAGGTTTCTCATTTCAGGAGTCATCTCTCATGTTTCATAAGACTTGTCTTATCATTGATTGTATCACTGGTTTAATAATGTTGGATTTTCTTTATGTTGTTGGTTGATGACATAATCATATATAATGCAAAGTATAAGCTACTTCATGGTTGAGTCAGGAGACGTAGATGGTCTAATAAATGCAGGATGTAAGTTTGTTGTCTTGGCTCACAAATTTCATATTGTTCAATGTTGCTCATTGGTTCAGTTCACATGCTTACATGCAAGGAGTTTGTATGATATGATATGGTCTTAAGTGATCTCAGTTCATTAATGGAGTTGAAGGATTTTGTTTCTTATCAGAATCATGATACAAGTGTGTTGAAGGAAATTGATAGATTACATCATACAGAAGATCTTGTATCATACTTGAGATGTGAGAAGATAATCTTAGTTGGTTTGGTAATGTCTAGTCTTCAAGAATTTGTCAATGGTAATCAAGAACAAGAGGTGACAATTTTATGTTAAGTGATATTTGATGGTTGCATGCATAAAATAATAAGGTTATATAAAGATGTACATGTGCATTATCTTCTTATTATTTGTTCATATACAAGATGCTTTACAAGACATAGTTGTTCATGAATTAATTCCCACGATGCCATGTGCAGTTCACACATACATAATCAAGACATTTCATTGTCATTGGTGTTCACATTTTCTAGAGCACATCATGATAGGATCTGATGTCCTTATCATCAAAGGGTCTCATGTATATTTGTTATTAAAAATGGTTTGCATGTTTTTGATGGGTGTTCAAAAATCTTTTTGTTTCAAAGAATAAACCTTAATCCCTTAAGGTTAAAACCCTACTGCCCGTATATGCCATTTTTACTTTATATTATAATTGGTTGTTGACCTGAGATAGCAGGTTGAAGGGCACTTTAGTCATAACTTATGGGTATCATCAACGTGGCCTAACCAGCCCCTTCACCTAGTCTACCATCTACACCGGTCACCACATAAGAAGCTCGAGCAGGAAATGCACATCAAAGGCTCAAATTTAAAATGGAGAGAGCGGTTGTTTTAAAATCTAAGGCCAATATTTAAACTTTGAACTTACTCCCTTGAGAATGCATTTTGAAGTGCATTTGGACATCATCTGCAGAAATGAAGCTTTTTGAAAGACTATTTTTAGCATTTTAACAAGGTAGATTTTTGAGGATTTTAAAGGAATTTTTAAACAAAATTTCTTTCTATTTTTAAACTCCTTCATGGCATTGGAAGCAGAAATAAGGAGATTAATTATTTTTTTATGGGCATATTTTTAGTGGAGTTTTTAAATAGATAAGGATACTTTTAATGTTTTTTCCTTTCTTGTCTTCATGATGAAGTGGAGTGGATCTGAATATGAAGTGGTTTCTATTTTTCTATCAATACTAAATAATTTAGAAATATTATTGTTGTAGATGAAGTGTAATTGGAGTATTTTGAAGAATTTTTTTAAAAAGGAGATGGAAGTTTTTTTATCAATGTAGAGAAGAGAATATGAAGGGTTATTTTTTAATATTGAAGGTGCATTGTGATGGGTTGTGTTTTAATTGCAGGTATAAATGATGTATTTTGTGAAAGGAAAAATGAATCAGATTGAAAAGGAATGTGGATGGTTTTTGGAGAAGAAATACATATGTTTTTATTTTTTGCAAATGAAGATGAATTTGTAGAGAGAAGAGGATATCAAGGATCATTTTATTTTTATTACAGATGGTGAATTAAAAATTGGTAAGATGAATTTGCAAATAGAGGAAGATGAATGGTCATACACAGAAAAGGGATATGATATTTTTTTGAGGAAAAAAATGATCTTATTTTTACAGGAGTATTGAAAGGAAAAAAGGAAGAGAGAATGTTTTTGTCTAAATGTGAAAGGATCTTCTATTTTTTATATATTGGTTTTTCAGGTGCATTGAAAGATGAAATGAGTATGTGGATCAAAATGTAGTGATGAAGACTTTTTTGTGATGATACAGATGAATCATAATTTGAGAGATGTATGAGATCATATTTTTGTAGGAATGAATCAAACAAGGATGAAGACATTATGCAGAGAACTTACAGATTGAACCATGAAGACAATATGCAATTGATTGTGAATCAGGTGAATTGATTGTGTAGAGATCGTGAGACTAATATGCAAATTGGATTGAGGATGATTGCAAAGAGATATGCAAACTTAGAGAAGACAGGTTATGTAATGGTGCAAATCAGATTGACTTGCAATCATTTCTTGCACACTAAGTATTATGTTTTGATGGTGGGTGTATTTTCCAGTGAGGCTTGTATGGTCAATGAGACCTCCTTGTAGCTAGTGAGGCTTGTTTGGTCAGTGAGACCTATTTATAACCAGTGAGGTTTTGAATAAGCCAGTGAGGCAATTTTGAGTGGTTTTTCTACCCCATGAGGATTTTCCACTCCAATAATCCTTGTGTTATGATTTGTCTCTATGTATGTGTTTTCAAGTTTTTTACTCATAGGTCCTAATTCATGTCTTTCATTATCATATTTGTGCATATGTGTTTAATAGTTTATAGATGTCTTCCTCTCCTTTTGACTTGTAAATTAAAAGGTGCAAAAAGTTATAAAAATTAGACAACACCGATTCACCCCCCCTCTCAGTGTTGTCCTATACTCCAACATTATCAACGTCCCATATTAGTTAATTTCTATTTGCACTAGAGTTTTCTCCTTCGTTGAGTCTAATTTCTTGTCTCTGCAGGACCACGACTCATCCTAGTCATTTGATAGATCATGTCTATTCATCATAATCAAGCATCTCGTGTAGATGAAAACTTTTGCTGATATGCCTATACACATTGCACGAAGCAGTGAAGCCACCGTGGCATATCATGTGCCTCAATTAGTGCTTCATGGACGTTTGTTCATTCACTGGGACTGACTATAAGCCCCAGTAGGATTGAGAGGAAGGTGATGTGGATTGCAACATCCACGATGTCCACACTATCCATAAACATCAACAAAGCAAAGCATTTCACCAGTATCAAAGACTTCACTTCATCCTCAAAACACTCATGATGAGGTGGCAAAAGGTGATAACGTGGCATAAAGGCTATGAGTCATGAAGTAATAGTTGTTTTCGCTAGGGAAAATTCAAATATCAGTGACAATCGTTGATCTAACTCAATCTATGGTGGAGATTCAAAGTTCAGAAACAACTACCCACCATTGCACATTCGACATTAATGGCATCCTAACCAGATATAAGCTATCTTCTATAGGTCATTTCATATAATTGAGAATACTAATTCAGTCCCCAAGATTTGTAGTTTCTCCCAGGAAAATAAGTCTTCAATTTTATGTATACTATGAGGTGCTACGCTGTCAACAAGATGCTGAGTTCTGCCATTAAAGTAGTAAGTTCTCATCAATTATTCTTCTATGTTAGGGTTGCTTCCATTAAAATTAAAGTGTCTGCATGGTAGCTACTAGTTGTAAATGCTATAATTGGTCAATGAATTGTTGATGGAAAATCCAATTGATAGTATAATCATAGATATATTTTGAGAGAGATTCTAAGCCCTAAAAACCTAAAGCCCTAGTATAGTTAGTATGACCAGTTCATCTCAAAGAACCAAGAAAAGGGTTAAAAGAAAGAGGGAATTCAATGATGATATTATGGCCCAATTACCTAGGTCTACCAAGAGACCCCGCTAGCAACAAGGTTCATGTATTTGTTGGGATAAGGTGCCATTAACCTTGTAAATCCCATTATTGTATTATTCCATTTATTTTTTGTAATTACCCATAAGGGATGTACTAGTTTCATCGGTAATGGTAAAAATTATTTATTGTCCACGATAATTACGGAGATACTGCACCGGTCAGTTCTAGAGTTACCAGTGGTAGTTACAGGATGTCATTTACTATGGTAAATGGTAATTGGTCAAAGTGGGGTGCATATGTGGAGGAATCACCTATTTTTAGTGTTATGACAAGCGTCATAGATGTTGTAAGGTGTACGAGATTCTATAACAAATGTAAGTTGTCATAAGAATCTATGACATTTATGATAGCATATGATGCATCATAAGATGTTGTAAGTGGCTATTTTTAGCCCCTGGGCATTTAAACTTGCATGGACATCTTTTGCCAAGTGTAGGATTCCTGTATGACAACTTTATTACCCCATAAGAGCCTATTTTTGTCCATGGATGCCCAAGGTTGTATTGACTCTTGACAAGTGTTATGATCTTGTAAGAAGTCATTGAATACTATATGGGTGAATATTCCAAGGTGGAAACCCATCTTGAGGTTGTGTAAATTCTATATAAACCATGGAATAGTAGATGAGATGCATAACAATTTATAGGTACCTAGGTTCTGCTGAAGTGAAGGTTGGAGGACAGAGGAAGTGAATGTATTTGTAATCTCCTTTTGTGAAGATAATACACCTTGGCCTCTTTTCTTGGTGGATTTTTTTTACCCACAAGTGTTTTCTCCATGTTAAACACTGTGTTGTGTACTTCATTATGCTTTTGGTATATTTCTGTAATGTGGGTTTATATTCTATGTTGTAATCTCCATCTTTAATACTTTGTTAAAGATTGTTAAATATACATTTGAATCAGATTTATGTTGAGTAGTGTTGCTTTCATTTCTAACATTTGGTACCAGAGCCTAGCCAGCTTTGACTCTTGGGTGGTAGTGCAGAAGTTGTATCTGTAGTAGGATATTTGGTTGTGTTTGTTTGCAGATCTTGTGTTGATATGATGGTTGGATCCACCATTGCATCAACCTCTCAATTGGACATTGAGAAGTTTAACAGAATTGGGTATGAGTTGTGGAAGATAAAAATGGAGGATTTGTTGGAAGAAAGAAACCAGTGGTTGGTCATTCAAAAAGAGAAGAAACCTAATGAAGTCTCTCCGTATGAGTGGGATAGACTGGATAAGAAGGCATGGGGAACCATTCATTTGTGTCTGTTAGATTCTGTCCTGTTGAATGTCACAAAGGAAGAGACTACACAAGTTGTGGAATCAGTTGGGTGAGATCTATCAAGCCAAGAGTATGGAAAATAAACTCTATTTAAAAAGAAAATTGTTTTCCATGAAAATGAGAGAGGGTGATTCAGTTGCAAAGCATTTAAATTCTTTTAATTTGTTGTTGAGTCAGCTTGCTTTAGTAGATGTTAATGTTGATGAGGAAGATAAATGTATCTTGCTTCTTTGTTCTTTACTCGAGTCTTGGGAGAATGTTATCCTTGCTATCACCTCTAACCTCATAGATCCAAAGTTGGATGCCCTTGTTGCAGTTTTACTATCACAAGAACTGAGGAAGAAGAGTTCAAATAGTTAAGGGGATGCTCTTAGTGTCAAGGGAAGGTCTAAGGAAAGGGGACTAAAAGGAGATCAGAAAGGGGCTAAGGACAAGTCCAAGGGCCGATCTAAGACTCCTAGAAAGAAGAATAGAGTTAAGTGTTGGAATTGTCATAAAAGGGGACATGTGAAGGAGTGTAGGAACCCAAAGAAACAATGGGAGAGTGCTTTAGATAAGTCCTCAAATGTGGGTGAAGATGTTTTACTTTCTGCATGCAATATTGTTTCTAATAAAAACTGGTTGGTTGACTCAGGATGCTCATTTCATATGACCCCACATAATGAATGGTTCTCCACATCTGACAAATATGATGGAGGTAATATCTACCTTGGAGACAACTCTACATATCTGATAGTTGGGAAAGGCAAGGCACTATTGTGTTTTAGTGATGGGAAAATTAAAACCCTCCCTGATGTTTATCATGTTCCTGGATTAGCTAGAAATTTGATTTATGTTTCAAAGCTGAATGATTTGGGAATGCATGTGACTTTTGAAAAGCATGGTTATAGATTGGTGAGAGGGAACTTGGAGGTAGCCAAGGGGAAGAGATTGGGAAACCTGTTCAAGCTTGAAGCCACTACAATTTGTAATGTCTCTTCTGTATTTGAGGCTAGTACTGAAAATACATGTATGTTGTGGCACTGTAGACTAGGTCACACAAGTAATAATGTTTCAAAAACAATTAAGAGTAAATATTTGTTGGATGGTTTCTCTTATTTTTATGAGCACTTTGATTTCTGTGAGCATTGTGTGTTTGGTAAACAAAACAAAAAGTCATTTCCTTTATGAAGCAATAGAGCAAAAGAGAAGTTATAAATTATTCATACGGATGTGTTTGGACCTGTAGATAATCTCATTATTTTGTTACCTTCATTGATGTTGTGTCTAGATTTACTTGGATTTATTTTATGAAACACAAATTTGAAGTTTTTACTAAGATTAAGGAATTTAAAGTCTTAGTAGAGAACCAATCAGAGTTGAAGATAAAAATATTAAGATCTGACAAAGGAGGGGAATATTTCTCTAAGGAATTTGATAAGTTTTGAAAGCATGCAGGTATTATTAGACAAAAGACAACTCTGTATACACCATAGTAGAATGGTGTTATAGAAAGGATGAACCAAAAATCATGGAAAGGGTCTAAAGTATGCTGAGTGATGCATGGTTGGATAAATTCTTTTGGGAAGAGGCTGTGAGTACTACTTGCTACTTGATAAACAAATCTCCTTGTAAGGCTCTTGATTCGACACCTTATGAAGTGTGGATGGGTAAGAAACCTTCTGTTTCACATTTAAAAGTTTTTGGCTATGAGGCTTTTGTTCATGTGCCTAAGGAAAAGTGATCTAAAATGGATCCAAAAGCTAAAAAGTGTACATTCATTAGATATGATGATAATATCAAAGGTTATAAGATTTGGAATCCACTAACCTGTAAGGTTATCTACTCTAGATATCTTATTTTTAGGGAACTTAGAGCTATTTCTAAACCTAAGCAACCAAAAGAAAAAGATGAAAAGGTAAAGAGAGTGCACTTTGAGTTAGAGAAGCAAGATGCACCTCAAGAAGAATAGACTGATGGATTGGGGGTGAAGAAGAAGAAGAAGGTTTGAGTAGTTCTGATGAAGATGAACTATTGTTACAGAAGAAGTTGGTACAAATGATCATGCAAAAGAATAAGTTGAGACTCTTACTCCACCGTTGAGGAGATCCACAAGATAACAAAATTTAGTTGACAAGTATAGACCACTAGATTTCTATTATGTATTTGCTTTATTGAGTACAAATGATGAGCCTAGATCCTACAGGGAAGCTATTCCTTTAGATGATAGTGAGTCTTGGCAGTTAACCATGCAAGAGGAGATGATGGCTTTAGACTCTTGTAACACCTGGGATCTTGTTCATTTTCCCAAAGGAAGAAAGGCCATAGGTTGTAAGTGGGTCTTCAAGAAGAAGTTTGGAGCAGACAATTCATTGGAGAAGTACAAGGCTAGACTGGTAGCCAAGGGCTGCCCCTAGAGAGAGGGAGTTGATTTTGGTGAGATATTCTCTCTTATTGCTAAGTTGAATTCTATTAGATTTCTTTTATCTGTTGCCGTAGCTTATGATTGGGAGATTGAGCAAATGGTTGTTAAGACCGCGTTCTTGCATGGAGATCTCCAGGAAGAAATTTATATGCAATAGCCTACAGGTTTTGAGGTAAAAGGAAAAGAACATTGGATCTATGGGTTAAAGAGGTCTCTCTATGGTTTGAAATAGTCCCCCAAAATGTGGTATCAAAAGTTTGATTCATTTATTTTGAAATTGGGTTTTGTTAGAAGCGAGGAGGATCATTGTGTTTACATTGTATTGATGATTCTATACTGGTTATTGCTTTGTATGTTGATGACATGTTATTTTTCAGCAATACTAAGGGTATGATCAATGAGCTTAAAGCCCAACTTTTAGGTGCATTTGATATGAAGGATCTTGGATCTGCCAAGTATATTATGGGAATGGAGATCAAAAGGGATAGAGGTAACATAAAGCTTTGGTTGTCACAAAGTAAGTATGTGAATACTATTTTGTAGAGGTTTAGTATGCAGGACTGTAACCCAGTTAGAGTTCCTTTACCCATTGGTACTAAGATTTCATTATATACATGTCCAAAGACTAATGATGATCTTGAAGATATGTCTAATGTGCCATTTGCTAGTGTTGTAGGGAGTTTGATGTATGCAATGGTTTGCACTAGGCCAGATATTGCCCAAGCAGTGGGAGTTTTAAGCAGATTTATGTCTAACCCTAGTAGACAACATTGGAGTTATGCGAAGAAGGTGCTTAAATATCTTGTAGGTACTCCTGATTATTGTTTGTTTTACTCTGGTACTAAAAGTGTTGATAAATCTTTGGACATACAGGGATTTGTTGATTCAGATTGGGCATGTGACTTGGATAGTCGAAGGTCCACTAGTGGCTATGTGTTTACTCTGTATGGAGGAGTAGTGAGTTGGATGAGTAAGAGGCAACCCATATTTTCTTTTTCCACCACAAAAGCAGAGTATGTGGCTGCTACCCATGTCTCTAAGGAGATAGTTTGGTTGAGGAGACTATGTACAAGTATTGGATTTGATTGCAAGGTCATTCAGATTGGTTGTGATAGCCAAAGTGCTATCTGTTTGGCCAAGAATTCCATGTATTATGCTCGGACTAAGCATGTCGATGTTTAGTATCACTTTGTTTGAGAGTTGGTTGCAAATGGACAGATTGAGCTGAAGAAGATAGACACTCAGGAGAATGTTGCAGATTCATTGACCAAGCTGTGAGCACAGAGAAGTTCATGTGGTGCAGAGCGGCCATGGGCCTTGTTTCTAGTGCTTGATTATTTACAATTATTTTTCCTATGGGTTGTTTTACAATGTATAATGTCAAGTGGGAGAATGTTGGGATAAGGTGCCATTAACCTTGTAAATCCCATTATTGTATTATTCCATTTATTTTTTGTAATTACCCATAAGTGATGTACTAGTTTCATCGGTAGTGGTAAAAATTATTTACTGTCCATAGTAATTATGGAGTTACCGGTGGTAGTTATGGGATGTCATTTACTATGGTAAATGGTAATTGGTCAAAGTGGTATATGCTATCATAAATGTCATAGATTCTTATGACAACTTACAATTGTCATAGAATCTCTTACACCTTCTTACAACATCTATGACACATCAAAAGATATTGTAAGTGGCTATTTTTGGCCCCTAGTTGTTCAAGCTTGCATGGGCATCTTTTGCCAAGTGTAGGATGCATGTATGACAACTGTTATGACCCCATAAGAGCCTATTTTTGTCCATGGACTCCCAAGGTTATATTGTTGACTCTTGACAAGTGTTATGAGCTTGTAAGAAGTCATTGAATACTGCATGGGTGAAGATTCCAAGGTGGACACCCATCTTGAGGTTGTGTAAATTCTATATAAACCATGGCATAGTAAATGAGATGCATAACAGTTTATAGGTACCCAGGTTCTACCGGAGTAAAGGTTGGAGGACAGAGGAAGTGAATGTATTTGTAATCTCCTTTTGTGAAGATAATACAACTTGGTCTCTTTTCGTAGTGGAGTTTTTTACCTACAAGGGTTTTCTCCATGTTAAACACTGTGTTGTGTGCTTCATTCTGCTTCTAGTATATTTCTGTATTGTGGGTTTATATTTTGTGTTGCAATCTCCATCTGTAATACTTTGTTAAAGACCATTAAATATACATTTGAATCAGATTTCTATTGAGTAGTGTTGCTTTCATTTCTAACAGTATTCAGGCAGATAGAATTATGGATGTCAATGAAAGTTGTAGAGATGTCAGCCTCCCAATTCATAGATATGCATTGTTCAAATATCACTTCAGAAAATGTTTTAGGAAGCCTCCTTCTGAATAACCCTTAGAGATTAGGTTTGTCCCATCTGGTAGTCCCTAATGTGTTCATGAATGTGGAAATGATAAAGGCCTTGGCTAGAAATTATGTCCCTGAAAAGAAAATCAACTACACTAGCAACAAAGAAGTGCTTCTTTAGCTAGACCAACAATTTATTTGTAATGCATTCATGATGCACCATAAATTAAAAATGCCACTAGATCTAGGAGCCTTGCAAAGGGAATATCACATATTCAAGCATGATTTTAGGGTAAAGTGGCTCCTTTCCTACATGCCAAGGGTAAATGGAAAGTATCACAAATTCAAGGACAGTCACAAAGAACCTTACAACTACGACCTATTTGAAGATTATTTCCAAACAACATATTTTGTTGAGTGCCAAGTCTTTGGGTAAGATGCCAATGTTTTTATGTCCATCAATGCCATGGTGTTGGTTGCTAATGTCTAGAAATGGGAAGGCAATACACATTATGATTATGTGACATTTGTAGAGACAAAGATCAACAAAGCCTTGATAGAGGTAAAGAACAATAGTTATGTGGTCCATTTTAGATGGTATTCCTTGTTATGCCATATGTTGCTATATGCAGGAGGCACAAGGTGACATCCACCAATGAAGATTAGGTATCATGATGACAATGGAAGATTATTACCAGTCCAGGAATGGACTTACATTTGGGATATTCACTACCTTGAGGCATGTTTCATTGTGTTTCAAAAATTCTTTCTAAAAGACATATTTAGGGCACTTGGCCATCAAGACTACAAATTGACAGAGAGAGTTCAAAGGTTCTTGAGGCCAAAGGACATGTGTCCTGAACTATGCATCAACCATAATTGGGATGACTAGTACCTCTATGATGAGTTTACTATATTTAGAGTATATGGGTTTGAAGGTATCCCCCACATCGTACTGTTGTGTGGTTACATAACACGCCCCATTTTGCCTTAGCAAAATAGGGACCCAACTTTTCTGACTTGCTCCCTTGCTTTTGTGTTCTTGGTGGTAATGGTAAAACAACATCAGTTAGTATGTTTATGCTTAATGTCAGGTGTATCTGTGATCTTGAAGTCTAAACCCAAATTCCAAAGTCTGAATCTTTCCTCAAGAAGCCTACCATGTGAAAGAGTGTAAAATTCTAGGCAGGTTTGCCTTTTACATCACCCTCAAATTCGGCCAAATGAGAAAGTTATGGCTAGTCAAAGTTCTGGTCAAACCTGATATTCCTAGGGGGGTCATATTACAAATATCACCCGATCTTACAAATATCTCCCTGTCGCAAAATATCACCCCAGTGCTAATATGACATTGACGTCATCTCAGCCTGATGAACAAAGGAAATCACCCTGACGATGACATCATCAATCAGCTTGACATCCGAAGGTTATCTATTCTCCAGCATCTGTCATCTTTTCTAATATGACTAATTTTTCCTCACATGACGATGACATCATCTTATTCAGAGGGTGATATTCATCAATATCAGGATCATATTTCATAGCCTCCTGATTTCCTTCGGTATGACCATGATGTCATCCTTTTACAGTTTAGCAAAGCCCGTCCATGATGATGACATCATCATCATATCCTGATTAATGAAGAGAGTCAAGGTTATAATGCATGACCAGATAAGTTTGCCAGATGCATCTTATGTTTGTATGTATCTTACATACAAAGCAGTTATACAATGCTATATGCATTTACTGGAACTGAAATTATTATTAAACAAGGAAAAGTCCTTGTGTGTATCGTGTTGTATATGTATATGTTTTGGTGAACATACAAGGCGGGATACATTGGACAGAACTAAAATGGTCTTAAATAATGTTAAATCAATGTATGCTTTGATACATACAAAGGTGATATGCATTACATTTTATACATGTGCTAGAACTGAAATGTTATGAATTAACATTAAGTTTATACATGCAATTTATACATTGTGGTGACGTACAACATTTTATGCAAGCCGGAATTGAAATTATTATGAAATAAGGAAAGATCCTTGTATGTTTCGCATCGTTGTATGTTTTGATACATACAATGGGAACATACAACGCAGAATTGAAAAGTTATTAAAGTTGGCTTTATCGTTGTATGTTTCGCGCCTTTGTATGTGCGTTTTGGTGATATACATTCGGAAACATACAAGGTGGATCTCAGAAAGTTTAAAATCCAATATAATGATTACATTGGAACTGAATGTATATTGAAAGATACATTGTGTTTTATACATGCCACAGAGCCGACAGGTGGATTAGCTGTGGTTTATAAAATAGTTGAGGTCCGAAAGGGATATAGAAGGGATTTTGTATGTATCTTTGCCAATGTACATTGCCAATATACAAGCATCGGATGCAAATAGAAAGTTAAATATAGAAAAGTTCTTGTATGTTTTTATGCTTGCATGTTCATAAGGTATAAACCGATATGCAAGGGGAAATGTACAAAGCACGGATTTGAAGAGAAGTTAAAATACATAAAATTCTTTGTATATTTTGGGCGCTTGTATGTTGTAATGTACAACCTGATATACAAAGGGAATTAAGCACCAGATATACAAGGAAAATGGTAGGAAAGCAAAGCGATGGGTTTTTTGAATCCATTTTAGAGCCCGATGCATGTTTTTGGTCAACGATGGTTGACTCGGCCATTTTTGGCATCGTTTATGCATTTAGTATGCGATTCTTCACAGATTCCTAACCCGATATCTGTGTTTGCACATTTAGCCTAATTTAATGTAATTTTATCTTCCTGTTAGTTATTTAAATGATGATGATACTTAACTCTTGTTTGTCTATTGCAAGACCATGGAGTTGTTTGAGGCTAAGATCAAAGTAACTGGGTAGTGCAGAGTTGCACATGGGGGCAACATGAACCTGAGCTGAGGAGGATATCATCAAATATGCTATGTGCCAGCTGGAAGGTGGACTGAGTTGAAGATATTGGAATATTCTATGCTAGCTATGTAATTGCCAACTGGCAGACACATGATGTTCATCTGGATCGTTGATTGTTGTGAGAGGATCCTGATCCTTGGATCATTGTAACCATTTTCTGGCTTTTGTTCTATAAAAGGGCTAGAACTTGTCCAAATAGAGAGGAGTCATATATAGAGAGAATATTTGGCAAAATAAGGCGAATTACTGTAGAATTGATAAGAGATCATATTACCGAGACTAATGAGGACTAAATTGTTGAAATGTCAAGGTTCTTTCTTCAAATCATTGTAAATGTACTTGTTCTAAAGCGTACTAAGTGGACATGAAGCTTCAGATTACATCCTAATTGTAAACTTTACGTAATCTTCAAGTTGATTCTTCGATATGTAATGGTGAATGTTGTGTTCAAATAGAAGCACTTTCATTTTATTGCATGTTGTTGTCAACTTCTCCTTTGAAGATTTGCACTGGATCATGTGGATTTGTGGAATGTCCTGGTGAAGTATGATTCTAGTTTTCTTCTCTTCATTGCTGTATGGGAACATGCATGTGGATCACTGATCTCAATCAAGTAATTTTGGGAATCTCATCCTTTAAACCCTATCTTTGTCATTTCATTTTCTTAATTTCATTGAATCACTTCCATAACTGCAAATCATGATAAAAAAATAAGCAGAACAGAGAAATATGCTAACATCCCATAGATAACTGAATATCATTAGCATATTTGAGTTAAATGCATGTAGTATTGAAAATATCATGCAAAGAATTGCAAATAATGGTAGAAATCATGGAAACATCAACCTGTAGAGACATTATTTGAGTAAATTCATAGTGCAAGAGGTAGAATTATTAGAGATTTATGTAGAAGAGATATAAAGCACATGATATTTGGAAGAATATTGAAGAACTTTGCAGGAACAACAGAAATACGTAAGGCCCTTGAATGATTAATAGCAACACACATCAACCACTAAGTAACATCAGTAGATTATGAACTAATCAACGGAGACTTGGGATCATGAATTCTTTGAATTCATTGTATCTTTTAAGATGAATAAAGGTTGTTGTGTAACTTTTATTCTATGTTTGTATATGACTAACATCATCATCAACATAAATTGGCACTAGAAGGAGGGCTGAACAAGGAAACTATTGATTTCTGTAAATATCGCATAAATATTTCATCAGTTAAGTTAAGTGTCTACAAATATCTCATATCTAATAGGTTTTGGTTGCATCTTTGCAAAAATATAGCTCAAAGCTTCAAAGATTTGTTTGATTTTCTAAACTTTCAAGTTTTATTCTGAGATATGATAGATGTCATTAAAATTTCAAAACCTTAAAAATTGAAAATAGAGTCTCATTTTGATGGATGTATATGAGGACAATTGTCAAGTTAACATTCCTTTATTTCAGGAAACTTTGAATGAGCATCTTTACCCTCACAGTTTATCTAACTTTGGTTTATCCAGTTGTTGTAGGATACACAAGTCTGTGGAGCACAGTGAAATTAATTGTCTAACTTTTCTTACAAGGTTGGATTTATATTTGAAAGGACTAATATTTTATTTAGATGTGTTCAGGGCTGAAGTCTGGCAGGAAAATGAAGAAATTCTGGAGCAGCAAGTAGATACAAACACTAGAAGTTATTAGTTGTCTAGACAATGAAGTAGACCGCTCTAAAGATTTTGAATTATACTTGTCTAGAAATAGACAATGTAGTCAAATATTAGGTCTATCCACTGATGATGTCCTGATTGAAAGTTGGTGCAGATTACATGACAAAGAGCATTCAAAAAGGGATTGTGATGCTTGCTCTGTCATGTTGGAGAAGACTTGAATTCTGGAATAGCAAAGAGAAGCAACACCCTTAATGATGAGTTGTCTAGACAATACAATAGCTGAATCAGTTCTAGAAGGTAAAGAAGAGGAAGCATCCTTCCTTGAGTCATTTTATGGTGAGAATTGGAGTTCTCTACTTCCTAATACAGGTAAGGGTAAGGCAGAGTGTAGGTATGAATCTTTTGAAAATTATGGAGAAGAAACCACTTGTCAGGATAGAGTCTTTGATTCTGATCCTAATACTTTTGATAAGGATAGTGAAACATCTTTCCTTGAGTTATTCTATAGTAAAAAGGAATGGAGACAGGTGGAAGAATTTAAATGCATTACTGTTGATGAAGTTCCTATGATAGTAACCCAGGAAGTTGTAGAAAAGAAAATAATTGCTGATTTACTATTTAACTTGTTTAAATTAAATGATCAAATGCAAGAATGTTGCAGGGAAATGGAACTAGATACCTTACTGGATGATAAATGTGAGTTATTTGATGAACAATTCATGAAGGTTGAAGATGCAGAAAGCTTTGGAGTTGTGCATAATCAAATGCCAATCCAGTGTCATTTTGAAAATGAAATAGAGGAGTATTCCTATCAGTTGAAATTTGTTTCACCTTTGCAGTCAAATGATTTAGAAGTGATAAATTTCTGTATATCAGGTTATGACAACAAAGATACTTATTTAGATGCTGATGTGTAGAAAATTAAAGAAAACATTGGGGTGTTTCCTAAAGTCAAAAATCAGACATACATGCAAAATGAAGGAACAAAGCTGGATAAAGATGAAGAATTAATACTTCAAGAGTCATACATCCTTCAATTTGAAGTGAGACTAGGCACTGAGCTAAGTAGTGAAAGTGCAGAGTTAAATAGAAGACCAGTTGTCAATAAACCAACATGTCCAATAGCAAAACCAAAAATACATTAGGTTGTATCTTTCCTTTCCACAGTAAATGATGTTGATTATTATTTTGATTATGGGAATTCAAGAGATAGGACATACATATGGATATGTCATGAACATGATGAGCTTCCTCAATTGCTGATTATCAGAGGTTATTCTGTTAAACACAATGAATTTAGAATACAAGAATATTTTTCAGAATACAAAGATGAATTTTCTAGGATCAGAACCATAACTAGTGCCCTGATGCTCCTACACAATATAAGGACGTATTCAAATACAAGTGTCTTTGGGTCTTTTCATGGGTTTTATTTACCTTTTAGGGTTTGTATATAGTTTGGTAGAGTAGTTGTGTAGTTTCCTTTCTTTGCTTTCTTGTTTTGTTTTTTGTTGTTCCCTTTTGGTAGTTAGTTGTTTGTACAGTTTGCTTTTGTTTGTTTGCTTGTTGAGTTCTATTTTGGTTAGCCAAGATGATGCAGCTCATCACCCTAAGAAAATAACCAAATTGTTAAGATTCAAGTGATGAGAACAAATTCATATATAGTTTGTGACTCATTTTGAGAAGTGTTGGTGATCAGGTCTGTGATATCTTTTCATCAAGGTGCCTTTTCTTGACCAAAGTGACTCTTTCACAATGACTCACCTAAGAGCCTTGGGTTTGTTGAACACACAAGTATAGGTGTTAAGTGAAAAATCTAAAGGGACTCCCTTCATACCAATGCAATCTCCAACCTAAATTAGCAAGTGACCATACCTTGCACATTAAGCTTACATAATGACATTAGACGAATAGAGTAGAAATTTTGAAAATCCAAAAAATATAATAAAATTAGGCCATCTACATAACTCTACCAGGGATATAGATGCCTGCTGGCAGTGGGGATCTACTTAGGGGGATTGTATAGATAACCTTGCCAGGGCTATGGACACCTATTGGTAGCAAGGCTCTATCCAAGTTGGCTATGAGGGATGCTCCCAAACTATGTAGCTTAACATCAGTTACTCATGTTTTCAACTTGCTTTCAAGATGAGGATAATTAATCATTTGCACACACCTAATCCTTTGTTAGCATTGTTACCATGATGAAAACCTTATCATTCAGAGAGATTATAAGTGCTTATGCTTAGAAAGAGTTAGAATACTATGTTAGAATGTGTTCACATCACTTGAATCATTAGAATTTAGTTTTTTTTCTTTGGTGGCAAGTTGTTGTGTGGTTACACAACACGCCCCATTTTACCTTAGCAAAACAAGGACCCAACTTTTTTGGCTTGCTCCCTTGCTTTTGTGTTTTGGGCAATAATGGTAAAACAACATCAGTCAGTATGTATATGCTTAATGTCAGGTGTATCTATGATCTTGAAGTCTGAACCCAAATTTCAAATTTTGAATCTTTCCTCAAGAAGCCTGCCATGTGACAGAGTGTAAAATTCTAGGCAGGTTTGCCTTTTACATCACCCTGAAATTCAGCCAAATGAGAAAGTTATGGCCAGTCAAAGTTCTGGTCAAACCTGATATTCCTAGGGGGTCATATTACAAATACCACCTGATCTTACAAATATCTCCCTATCACAAAATATCACCCCAGTGCTAATATGATGCTAACATCATCTCAGCCTGATAAACAAAGGAAATCACCCTGACAGTGACATCATCAATCGGCTTGACATCCGAAGGTTATCTATTCTCTAGTATCTGTCATCTTTTCTAATATGACTGATTTTTCCTAACATGACGATGACATCATCTTATTCAGAGGGTGATATTCATCAATATCAGGATCATATTTCGTAGCCTCCTGATTTCCTTCATTATGACCATGATGTCATCCTTTTACATTTTAGTGAAGCCCGTCCATGATGATGACATCATCATCATATCCTGATTAATGAAGAGAGTCAAGGTTATAATGCTTGACCAAATAAGTCCACTGGATGCATCTTATGTTTGTATGTATCTTACATACAAAGCAATTATACAATGCTACATGCATTTGCCGGAACCAAAATTATTATTAAACACGGAAAAGTTCTTGTATGTATCATGTTGTATATGTATATGTTTTGGTGAACATACAAGGCAGGATACATTGGAAGGAACTGAAATGGTCATAAAATAATGTTAAATCGATGTATACTTCGATACATACAAAGGTGATATGCATTACATTTTATACATGTGCTGGAACCAAAATGTTATGAACTAACGTTAAGTTTATACACGCAGTTTATACATTGCAGTGATGTACAACACTTTATGCAAGCTGGAATTGAAATTATTATGAAATAAGGAAAGATCCTTGTATGTTTCGCATCATTGTATGTTTTGATACATATAATGGGAACATACAACGTGGAATTGAAAAGTTATTAAAGTTGACTTTATTGTTGTATGTTCCGCACCTTTGTATGTGTGTTTGGTGATATACATTCAAAAACATACAGGTAGATCTCAGAAAGTTTAAAATCCGATATAATGATTGCATCGGAACTGATTGTATATTGAAAGATACATTGTGTTTTATACATGCCGCGGAGCCGACAGGTTGATTAGCTATCGTTTATAAAACATTTGAGGTCCAAAAGGGATATACAAGGGATTTTGTATTTATCTTTGCCAATGTACATTGCCAATATGCAAACGAAAGATGCATGCCGATATACAAGCATCAGACGCGAATAGAAAGTTAAATATAGAAAAGTTCTTGTATGTTTTTATGCTTGCATGTTCATAATGTATAACCCGATATGCAAGGGGAAATGTACAAAGCACGGATTCGAAGAGAAGTTAAAATACATAAAATTCTTTGTATATTTTGGGCGCTTGTATGGTGTAATGTACAACCCAATATACAAAGGGAATTAAGCACCAGATATACAAGGAAAATGGCAGGAAAGCAAAGCGATGGGTTTTTTGAATCCATTTTAGAGCCCGATGCATGTTTTTGGTCAACGATGGTTGACTCGGCCATTTTTGGCATCGTATATGCATTTAGTATGCAATTGTTCACAGATTCATAACCAGATATCTGTGTTTGCACATTCAGCCTGATTTAATGTAATTTTATCTTCCTGCTGGTTATTTAAATGATGATGATACTTAATTCTTGTCTGTCTATTGCAGGACCATGGAGTTGTTTAAGGCTAAGATCAAAGTAACTGGGTAGTGCAGAGTTGCACATGGGGGCAACATGAACCTGAGCTAAGAGGATATCATCAAATATGCTATGTGCCAGCTAGAAGGTGGACTAAGTCGAAGATATTGGAATATTCTATGCCAGTTGTGTAATTGCCAACTGGCAGGCACGTGTTGTTCATCTAGACTGTTGATTGTTGTGAGAGGATCTTGATCCTTCGATCATTGTAACCATTTTCTGGCTTTTGTTCTATAAAAGGGCCAGAACTTGTCCAAATAGAGAGGAGTCATATATAGAGAGCATATCTTGCAAAATAATGCCAATTACTATAGAATTGATAAGAGATCAGATTACTGAGACTAATGAGGACTGAATTGTTGAAATGTCAAGGTTCTTTCTTCAGATAATTGTAAATGTACTTGTTCTAAAGCATACTAAATGGAGATGAAGCTTCAGATTACATCCTGATTGTAAACTTTACATTATCTTCAAGTTGATTCCTAGATATGTAATGGAGAATGATGTGTTCAAATAGAAGCACTTTCATTTTATTGCATGTTGTTGTCAACTTCTCCTTTGAAGATTTGCACTAGATCATGCGGATTTGTGGAATGTCCTGGTGAAGTATGATTCTAGTTTTCTTCTCTTCATTGCTGTATGGGAACATGTATGTGGATCAGTGATCTCAGTCAAGTAATTTTGGGAATCTCATCCTTTAAACCCTATCTTTGTCATTTCATTTTCTTAATTTCATTGAATCACTTCCATAACTACAAATCATGATAAAAACTAAGTAGAACAGAGAAATATGCTGACATCCCGTAGATAACTGAATATCATTAGCATATTTGAGTTAAATGCATGTAGTATTGAAAATATCATGCAAAGAATTGCAAATAATGGTAGAAATCATGCAAACATCAACCTGTAGACACATTATTTGAGTAAATTCATAGTGCAAGAGGTAGAATTGTTGGAGATTTATGCAGAAGAGATATAAAGCACAAGATATTTGGAAGAATATTGAAGAACTTTGCAGGAACAATAGAAATACGTAAAGCCCATGAATGATTAATAGCAACACACATCAACCACTGAGTAACGTCACTAGATTATGAACTAATCAACGGAGACTTGGGATCATGAATTCTTTGAATCCATCGTATCTTTCAAGATGAATAAAGGTTGTTGTGTAACTTTTATTCTATGTTTGTATATGACTAACATCATCATCAACACTTACCAAGAATGGTCCATGACAGAGTAGCATTTCTAGAGGTTATGTGGAAAATAAATGAGTCATATAAGACTCATTTCAGGAATTATTTAATCACTGAAATAAAAATGACTAACTAGTTAGTCACGCAAATTCAAATTAGACAAAATTAAAAAAAATTGGGGAAATTATTCGTGGGATGTATTGGCGCGATTCATTATTCACGTTCATTACAAAATTCCTCCTTCATTAGTTGGGAAGAAGAACATCCCTGATATCAGTGACACTGAGCTCATTGAACAGATCATCATTGTAAAACTAGAGCTCACAATTACGAGGCAACAAATGTGTGCCATCTAGAAGCCCACAAACCCACCATAGCTATGGCCCATCTCCATTACACTCTTCACTTGCAGGCAGTCTAACATCCTCTTCATGCACTTAGCTTGGAATATCTTTGACCATTTAGAACTACTTGTGGTGGACTCACTGAAAAATAAAATGTCAGGAATGTAGAGATCAAAGTACTTTAACAGAGCTACTTTGCACTGAGGTGTTTTGAGTTATAGCAACTACTTGCATGGACGATAAAGAGGAGAGTACCTGGAGACTTATGAAAAGGCAAGCAAGGAATTTAGAGTTTGTTTCAACAAATTTGAAGTTGGCGAGGCCCTCTACAGTGAAGTCAGATTTGGGGACACCCTCTACAATGAATTTAGAGGTAATTTGAAAGACTCATTACATTTATAAACACAAAATCTATAGTTTTGTGATTGGCAACTTACAGTAGTTACAATCTACTTCTCTTTATAATATTCTTTTACAATCTTGCCACTGTTCTGCTTCATAATGTATTCGAGCTAAATATAATAAAATTTGGGTGTCAGTGCCAAAATAGAATTTCCTCAAACAATTTTGATACATTTTCACTGCAAGCACAAATTGTCCTTGTGCAAAGTAAACATGTGCTAGATTAACCCACACATTAGGCATCTAAACAAAGATTTTTCCTGCTACAACTTCTTGTACCTGTATAAAAATTTCCTTTACAATATCAAATTGACCCCTTTCAGCTAGCTCACTAGCTGCCCCATTTGCAGCATAAACATTTCCCGGTCTCTGTGCCAACACTTTACAATACAGTTCTCTAGCCTTCTCAAGATGTTGTGCCTCCACCTTTGGATCCCTCCTCTCATTGTGAAAAGCTACAAAATAATTCCAATTTCCAAGTGAAATGTCAACATAAGAATTCTTTGCATCTGATTCACTTTGTACATCTTTAATTGTATCTTTTGCTTTAAGCCACTCATCTATTTTTATTTTCATTTTGGCAAGCATAGATAAAGCATTTGATGAGTTTTTATGCACCTTAAGTGCATCCCCAATCAATTCTAGGCTTAGTTGGATCTCATTCTGAGCCTGAGCCATAGCTGCAAGACGTAGATATGCATCCACATAATCAACAAACTTGAACATTAGTAGCCTGTATAAAAGATTTTCTTTTTTAGTATCATGTAGCTATTCAAACAGCCTAGAAATATTAAATAATGTTGTGACTTTCTCCCATGGTAGCTCAAGTGAAACACCACCTTCTTCTAGTCGATGGAAGAATTTCATATTGTTAAAGAGCACAGGAAAAACTACAGAATTGGCACTAGGGATTTTATTTATGAATTCATCCCAAATGCCATTTCTTAATGCCTCCATAAAAGTTTGTTGAGCCAACTCTAGTTCATCACGCTTAAAATGAAGAACCCTAATGTTGTTTAACAATTGAATGGGTACTTCTTCTTTGCTCTTCTTCAGAAGAGACTTTTCTGTCTTAAGAGAATCTAAGGCTACACTAGGGTCTGATTCAATATTAATAACTCACCCATCTTGATAAATGCATGGGCATCACATGGATCTATGTGAGTTGCCTTTCTTAAAATTTCCAAAGACTTCTCTGCCTGCCCTTGCTAAGCGTATATATGGCCTATAGCTTTTAAGCTCTCACAATTCTCAGGGTGGACCTCCAAAACCTTTTCAAAATTTGAGAGAGAACTCTTAAGATATCCCAGCTTCAATTGAACCTGTCTACAAAATCCTGTAGTCTTTGGCTTTCCTTGACTGATGCCATGTAGTAGCGATCACCTCTACTATGATAAGATCATGCAAGATTATAATATGAATGAGATTTCATGAGAGGGTGGTCAGTTGAAACAAGAGCTATATCAATAAACTATTCCACAAGAAAATGCATCCATGTGAAGAAAAACTGGTTTGCTAAATGATTCAATGCCATTGCACAGTATAGGTATAATTCAAAGGCTCTACACATCTTTTCCATTCCTTCATGAAAACAAGTAAAAAATGCACAAAACTAACCACAAATATTTACGTAGAGGCAGAACATGATGTAGAGGAAGGAATCACACATAATAACCTTGACACATCCCAAACAAAGTTTCAATACACTTGATGCAAATCTGCACCCTTGTTCATTCTTGACAATTTGCTCCTAAGCCTAAAACATGGAAACAACACCCTAGTGACACTTAATCATTAAAGACAACATGGAATATGGGAAACTTGGTTTATTTAGACCTATTACAACATCTTCTAGGGGTTTCCAAATGTACATGACCTAACCAAGTGATTAACACAATGATTTATGCAATTTAGGTCTTACTGCCACTAGGTGCATTCAAGGTGATGACTCCAAATAAAGGTAAGAACATTTGTCATATGAATTCCCAAGCTTGTGCAGCTCCTAACAACATGCCACTATGATACTTCACCCTCCATTGACATACAGTGCATAGATTATTCAAAGCAACAAAGAACCTAGGGTTTTAGGACTATCTCATAACAAATCTGCACACATAGTCAATCATATCTTCTTCACACGTGCTAATCATGAGTTGTACTCTTGTAGGGATGTGGATAGGCATGGAAAAAAGCTTTCCACCAATTTTCAAGATTTCTGGATGGTGGAAACTCTACCCATGATCAAATTTTGCTCCTTGGAAACCCTAGGTAGGGTTTAGACCTGCACTCACCAAAAATACAATATCTCACACAAAACTTGATGAAATTATACCAAACCAAATACATTCAAAATCTAGGACCCTTCTCCAACTTCTTTGATTGGTTTCAGGACTATACCAATCTGTCCCAGTTTATACAATGTGAATTATAGTCAATTTACATAGAAAACACAAGTTTGGACGTCTAAAATGAAGTATTTCTCATTCAAACTTTTCTCCAACCTTTTTGATCAAGGTTACATGGCATATTTAACATGTTACAACCATTGGTAACTAAAAAATTGACCACCAAATCTGTTGTTAACACTAATGACAACATTTGTAAGTTTTTGACAATATTTTGACAACATTTTGCAACTTTTTACAACATGACACCAAAGCATCACACAATGGACTTAAATGACCCCAAATGGTCTTACATGACCTTATTGACACCAACAAAACCAAAAACCAAAGTTTAGCAACATGACAACAATTTGCATCAAAAGGTGCATCAAGGATGCCCCTACATCAGAACATATTGTAATTGAATTTTTGTTATCTATCAACATCTAGTTACTAGTTATGCAATGTGAAGTAATGCTTTGAGTTTGAAAGATGTGCAATGCAATGTAATCAGAAATTTGAATATAAACTAAAAAAATCCATTTTTTACAATTCATTAGTTAAACTCTCTATTTTATTTGATCTTTACAACTCTATTGCTATGGAAATGCCTTTCAATTAAAAACATAGTTTTTGTCTCTTATTCTACAATTTTTTTATTTTTTTAAAATCTAATTTTTTCAAAAAAAATTGAACTTTTGGTTTGCCGATTTTTTCCTCAAAAGATTTTTGTTGCTATGTGTAGAACATTACAGATGGATCAATGTTCAAGGTTGACTACGGATCAATACCATGCATTTGATGAGAGAGTAGCCAATGAGAGGGACATGGACAAATATCCATGTCCATGTAAAGATTGTCTTGGTAGAAAGGTGAGAAAAAGAAACTTGATTTATCAACATATGATAAGATATGGGCATAGTGGTATAATCCCTTGGGATTACAATTATTATGAAGATATGATAGAATTGCAGAGTGTGAGAGATGAAGAGGCAACAAATATAGATGAAGTGGCACCAAACATAGATGAAGAGGCAACAAACATAGATGAAGTGGCACCAAACATAGATGAAGAGGCAACAATGTTAGATGAAGGGTTTGAAGTTGATAGAATGTTGAATGAGGGTCTAGACGATGATTAGGCCAAGTCGATGGAGGATGCTTTAAAGCCTATGTATGTCAATTGCAAGTTAAGTCATTTGACAACAATCCTTCAAATTCTTAACTTGCAAGTGGTGCATGGTTGGACAAATGAGAGTGTAGATTAATTATTGGCATTATTAATTTTGCCACCTGATTCCACATTGCCAACAAAATCAAGTCAATGTAAAAATAAAATCACTAAGCTAGGCTTAGGGTATGAAAACATCCACACATGTGTGAATCAATGTGTATTATTTCGCAATAATCTTGCAAGTGAGGGTGAATGTCTGAAATGTCATGAAGCGAGGTATAGACAAGGGTTGAAATCAACTATGGTTCCTAGAAAGGTTCTTCGCCACTTTCCAATAATCCCACGATTACTCCAAATCTATAGGTGTAGAGACATTACTGAACTTATGCAATGTCATGCCCAAAATAAGAGCACCGATGGAAAATAAAGACACGTGCCTGATTCTAAGATGTGGATGGAATTTGATAACAAATGGCTTGATTTTTCTCAAGATCCTTGTAATATAAAGTTGGGTTTGGCTCTTGATGGGGTGAATCCATTCTTAGATCAAAGTACTAAATGGTCAACTTGGCCAGTGTTTTTAATAAATTATAACTTACCTCCATGGTTAGCAACTAAACCATTTTTCTTAATGCTATCATTGATTATACCAGGAAAGAAAAGTGTGATTTTAGATACAATCAATGCTTATCTAGAGCCATTATATGATGAGCTAATGGAATTGTGGAAAGGAATTGAAGCAATTCAATCTTTAAGGGATGGTCATTCAATCAAATTCACTTTAAGAGATTCCTTATTGTTTATGATTCATGATCTTCCTACATATGGCACATTGTCTGGTCTCAGTGCTCATGGATACCATGGATGTCTTGCTTGCAACTTGGATTTTGTGAGGCACTCAAGAAGTTTGCATAAGTGTATTTATTGTGGACATTGTCACGTCATCCCACAATAATGGGTTACACTTTCTTGCTAAACTAGACATTGGAATTAACATTTTGAACTAGATCTTCACTTTCTAACACCTATAGCCGCTAAACCATTAGAAATTTGAGGATGATGTGAACTAGTGATTTGTGAGATTTTGTCTATAGATTCTAAAAATATTTTTTTAAAAAAATTTGGAGTTAAATTGTAAAAAAATTTGCGTCTCCTTTGATAACTAGTTTTTAATAGTAAACAACATTTTTTTAAAGTGATGTGTATTCCATAACACAACTTTTTTTCTACAAAGGATAAAATTCTAATTCTTTTGAATTTAGATTGGTAACACTGATATCTAGGGCATGCATTTGGTTTCATAATATTTTATTGAATATTTTTTAATTAAGTTTTGAAGTCAAACCAATTATAATTTAGACATAGGCGTACTCCATAAAACATAACTTTTTCTGTATGTATCGAAATTCAATTTTTTTTTGTTGAAACAAGGACATCAATACCTAGGGCACACATATTTTTCATATTTTTTTTCACTAATTTACTATTTTTCCATGTGTGTAGGCCAAAGAACTTGATGTTCAGTGAAAAACATATGTTTAGTAAAACTAAAAAACAATCATAATAAAATCAAAATATATCAAACTATACTAGTTGGAAAGCTCGTTTCAAGAACTACGATCCTCCAATTTGGTTTGGCAAGATGAATCCATTTGGACCTTCAACTTGGATTTGAAAGCCAAAATTTTGCAGAAGAAAATGGAAGGGAAGGAGGGAAGGTGTCTAGTGGGGGTCTTCGTTCAAAGATCCCTTTGAACAAAAGTGGCTGATGTCCTTCATTCAAAGTGTAGATACCTTCAAACGAAGGTCCAAACATGGTGCATACATCCCCGCAATGACCACCTTCGAACGAAGGTGCCTTGCATTAAAAAATAATTAAAATTTTTAACCGCCGACCTTCATTCGAAGGCGTTGTAGAATATTTTTTAAATGTTTTAATTTTTTCTTATTGGATATAAATAGGATGTTTTTTTTTCATTTTTACATATCAATGTAACAAGATAAATTCACATTTTTGTTCTACAAGGGAGGAGAAAATCTTTGAGAGAAGAATTTTCAAGTCATATTTTACAAAGAAGGAGATAGGAAACAAAAAGACAAGAAAAAATAAGACTAAATGAAAGTATTCCACAGAAACTATAGAAAGATTGAATGAAGAAAGATTGGAAAAATATCATAAACAAAAACAAGGTATGCATATATTTTCTTTTCTATTTTTAATCTAGGTCATTTTATTTATGCTTAAATATATACATGTATTGATGAATCATGTAATAGGATGTCATTTAATCTAGGTCACTTGATTTATGCTTAAATATGTACACATTGATTTCATGTAGCTAGGATGTCATTAAGTTTAAGTCATTCCTCATTCTTGGCTATAATCCCCACCCCTCTATGTAGAGATAACTACCTACTTCTCTCTCTCTCAAGTTGCCCACTCTCTTTACCTCTACCTCTCCCTCACTGGGGCCTCCCTAGCTATCTCTCTCCCTCTCTAACTCTCCATATCCCTCTCCCTCTCTCCAACCCTCTCTCTTCTTCCTTTTATACTATTTTTCTCACCTCTATCTTTAACAAGTGGATTATGTGTTAGTAAACCTAGGAAGTGTTTCATGCTTCTAATTTCCAAACATTACCAAAAGGAACCATTTGCTTGTGGTAGCTTAGATTTTGTCACCATATTTTATAGTTAAATCTCTTTAACTTAGCTACTATATTAATTATCTTGTAAGATAGAACTCCATTTAAAGCCAAAGGTTAGTCCTTAAAATTCTAGTGTCATCCTTCTTTTCATTAGTTAGTTCTCTAGAAAAAATTGTATAGGAAAATTTTCTTCTTGTGCTCATCTTGAATGGAGATGATAGTACTTGTTGCACTAACTTGGAGAGATCTATTTCTTTTATCTCATTTGATTTTCCTTGAATTCAAGTTGAGCTTAATGAACTTCACTACCTTGAATCCATGGTGGGGTTTCTCTTCGTTTTAATCTTAGGCCTATTTTGCTACATTATGTTGCTATTTATATAAGCTCTATCTTTTCTTTACAAGTATTCTTATTACATTTTGATCTTAAATATATTCCAACAAAGGATTGTGTGCTCTGTTAAATCATTCAAGGCTCTAAGAGATGTAGTGCCCCTCTAGTTTCACCTTGTATGTGCAGGTGGTTGAACTATGAAGCATGAAAATGAAGGTAAAATACTCAGAATACTTAGGGTATGTTAGACAGGTTGAAGGTAGGTTTACTGTTTTGATGTAGTTGATGACACTCCTTGATGGTTATTATGATGGCACTATTGATGTTTATGATTAATACATTATGCTTATGATGTGATCATGTATGGGTTAATTGATTATGCAAATTAGTTTAGTATGTGATTTATGCGACTATTTGATGATGTGTTGTCAGGTTGTTTATGAACTTGGTTAATGTGGATATTTTTGATGTGTTTTGTGAAGGGACAATGTAGTATTACTCATGTTGAGTACCCTACTATGCTACGATTCCCTGTCACCGTGTGCCTGTTGGATGATTATATATATGTTGTATTCGACACTTTTGTTTGCTACAGGATTGCGGGTACTAGGCATCGACTCCACCTGAATTGGTAGGTCTGAGCGTGCCTTTACACCAATGGATAATGTGGATGGGAGATAACATGGGGTTCCTTTAGTCAGCCAATGTCTCCAGTTTGTCACTATCCATGTATTTCCTATTGTGGGTGTAGTCGTTGTTCAACCTGTGGTATGTGGTTGTCATAATTGTTTGTTATCTGGTTTTGAATTGATGATTTTAGTCGTATGGTTCATTTTATAGAATAAGTGATCTATAAGTGTTGATATTTGATCATTTTGGTTATATAGTCGATGTGTATTTGTTGGTGATTTACTAATTGTTATAATAGTAATAATAATAATAAGTTTATATATACATCAATATTAGTTATTTAATTAATGTAGAAAATTGAGAATATTAATTAGTTGATTTTTATATTAAATTAAATTAGTAGCTTTGAAAGCTAGCAATAATAATAATATTGTTAATATTTAGTATGTTATTGATTTTATTTTATTTTGCCATTAATTTGTTGTTGGAATGGGTTGTCAAAAATTTGAAAATATTCCTGTTAGTGGTGTTATGAATGCAATTAATTTTGGGTGGTGGATATTTGTAATGGAGAGAATGGTGTTAGTGGGTATTAATTGTTTTGTCTATTTTTGGTTTTGGGAAGATTATTTGAGGGGAGAATTCTTATAAAAGAGGGGGAGAAATTTGGGGGAAAAACAAAGAGGAAGATTTGGCAGAGAAAGAGAGAAAGGGAGCAAGAGAAGTCTGAAGAATTTTTGGGTATGTTTATTTAAATAAATGAATAAATATTGTCTATGAAAATTATGTTTCTGTGTAGGAATATGTCCCTTCTATTGTTTTATTCATCTTTGCATACATGTTAGTTGAGCATTGTTCCTCCAATCTGTCATTTTCATGCCTATCTTCTTGTCACCTACTGCATCTGTCGTCTTCTTGTATTCCTTTATCCATGGCATTCATCTAAACATTTCTAATCCTTTTGATCACTCGACATACATTGCATTTAGATAAATGATTTGATCCCAACTAAGAGAGTCTGGCAGACAATAATCAAGCCTTCATTCGATCCTTAAAAGAAGTTTAATTGCAAATTTTTGAATCCCTATTTTAGCTCTTCGTTAGGAATCGCCAAATCACACCTTTGGTTGTATGTGATGTCAGTCTTATGGTTCTCCTATAGCACCAATATTGGGAAACCATCTAGTATTCATCATTGTGTCACCAGAAGAAGTCGCTCTGGCTTTTATCGTGATCTATTAAAACCCAGTAGTGTTTTCCCTAATGCTTAGCAATATATCCATTTTGCTATTATACTACAATTATATGCAGGCCGTGAGAATAACCTAAATGCATAAGTTCTTCTGTTTAGCAGTATAAATATCTTACCTGGTGATGGGTGAATTTAATTACTCCTCTCTACAATCTTTGCTTAAGTAAATCAACATCAATGGAGGTATTCTGGCAATAAATTCCAGACCATATAGTCGCTCTATGTTGCATTCATCTGATGTCATTTGGGAGGCCTGACCGTTCCTCCTACTGCTTCCCCTATTTTAAATGCATGTACATTTATCATTATAATATCTGTTGAACACGGTGAGAGATACCTTCCTGACACCCTACTGAAGATTCCATTTGTGTGCATTTCCTATAATCATCCTAAAATCATGTGAAGCCTTGTTTGCAATCATGTATTAAACCTGTAATTTATTCTTTCTATTCTGGTGGATGTCTTTCAGAGGGCAAATTTAATTAATCATTCTAAAATCTTTTATTGAGACGTTATGGCTATAATCTACCAACTTTTCTATCACATTATAATGGCAATTATTACCATTTAAAAAAAAAGCTTTATTTAAGAATTCTTCTCCTGTTGCATACTAGATTTCTTATGTTGTGTGCTTTAGAAGAAACCTGGGCACATGGTCTGAAGAGACCACAAAAGTATCCTTCTTGTTTTACATAGTTTCATCGTCTATCAACAAATCCAATTTGTGCATCTCTTGCAATAGGAGTGCTAGCTATCGTACGGCTTGGGGCGAATCACTTCTTGGTTGAAGGCTTATTTAAAGCTCCTAAATTGTTCTTTTTAAACAAGCTCTATGTTATCTGCATGAATTTCATCCATTATGGCTAGAATCATTAAATTTATCCCTCTGTAGCTTATTCAGTAACCCTTGCCAATAGATATAGGAATAACAAGTTTTCTTTATAGCAATTTGCTTTTTCTTCTTAATTGTTAATGTTGGCCGAAATAGATAATTTCTATTTTGAAACCAAATTACTTCAAATAGCCTTAATTAATCAATTTTAGCCATTTGTTTCATGATTATTCATTAGGGTATGGTAAATATTAGATATTCTGATGTGATCAAATCACAAATAGTGTATAATTACCTAGATTATATGACAATTATTTGTAGGTTTACTAATGAAAATAGTAAGCTTTGTAACTTATGGTTTGGTTAAGTAAATGTAATTGTCTTAAATTTACAATTATTATGTTTATTAATTAGTTGGATCAATTCAAAGATTGTTCTTGTTGTTCTTAGTTAAGTGTCATATTATAAGTTGTTATGTTCGTTGGATTAAGTTATAAGACTAATTATAAGGTCTCTAGTTAAGCGATAAAATGAGAACGTTGAAATTTGAATTGCTTTACATTTTAGCTTATACAAATAGATGGTATGAGCATGTTGTCTTTGGAATATTATAATAGATGCATGATGATAGTTTTTGTAGTATGCATAGAGCTAGTCTATAAATTTAACTTACGTTTGTTATATGTTTAAATACCTTGATAGGTGTCGAATCACTATCCAGGTTTCCTTATTAGTTAGAAGCTTGAGCTTTTATTTCGGGGAATCTTTAGTGTTCAGGGTATATTGATGTATTAGATTATTTAAGATCTGCATGTTCTCTAGATCAGTAATTCAACTTGTTTTCATTCTAAATCAAAATTTTAGTAAAACTAGGAGTAAGGCATAACATCACTTTAAGCCAACCGAATGCATATATTTTATTATTGATGCATAACTTAAACATTCTCCTTGCTTTATATACAGACTTACACTTAATAGTCCACATTCTTTTTTTTACTTTTAAGGTGTCGATTGATTTATAAGTTTACCAGAAGGATAATATACTCTTTGATATATAGGTTTTAAGGTAAGATTTAAATTTAGTAATCTTATAATGACAAGTGGTTTAAGATGACTATGGTTATAGATTCTTGGTGTAAAATGATTAAAATGTTTTTTGGTAAAATTTAATGTTTAGCTTATTACTTTAGTATGTAAAGATCTCTACTGAGAATAGGATAAAAGTATTTTAATCTTTCAAGATCTTAGATTTAGTTTTAATGTAGGAGAGTTCATTGATTTACTTTATAGTAGTTATATTTGTTTAAACCTAGTTGTGGAAAGGGCATTTTTGGTTTAAGATTTTATTTTTCTCTCTCTAATCTACATACATGTAGTTTGTGAAAATAAATAAATGAAGAGAATAGAGCTTCTAGTGACATAATGGTTGGAAAATCTTGTGTATTATAAAATATTGGTATGTATTAATATTCTCACTTTGTTTCGACAAATTTTCAAATTCATTATGTAAATTCTTGTCTTGTCAAAGTGATTCTTCTGATTCAGATTAGTGGTTAGTAAGAATGATTTGCCTAGTTTGATGAAAGTATTATTATTAGAAAGTTAGTTATTGAAGCAAGCAAGTAGTTGCTTTAGGTAAATGTATTATGATGGTTTAATTAGGAATTGGATCTTAGTTATGATGTGTAATTGAGAGTGAATGTAATGTGAAACTTTTGTGTTACAGTGGTGTCTAGTGTCTGTGTCATTGGGAAAGTTGATTCCAGAGGTCAAGAGGGGTAGTCATGTGTATGACTCTAGTGACTTTGTAATCTTGCTAATGATTGAATGGGTAAGTGCAAAAAGATGGGGGGCCAAAAAGTGGCCAAATTGTTTTCAAAAAAATTTAATACATAATGCAAGCGCATTATAACGCACTCGCATTATAATGTGCTCACGTTATGGTTTGGTAATGATGATCCTAAGGCTCGTCAAAACCAAACCATAACACGCTTGTGTTATAACTCGAGCGCGTTATGAACTACTAAAAATAAATAAAAAATCTTTTCATCTCATTTCATTTATGTTTTTCTCCTCTATACCCGCGACCTGCAAACCCTAGGAAACACGCTCGCATTTTGGAAAAGACAATTCAACACCAAAATCTTGCTAATTCATCGCCAAAATGCCTCCATGACGTCGAGTACGCCAAAGAAGTGAGTTTTATTTATTTTTTTGTTTGAATTTGTTTCTAAATAGGTAGGTTTGAATTGATTTTTGATGTATATTTTGTTAATTGTCAGGAAATGTTAATGCACCTCCTCCTCCTCCTCAAAATGCACAAAATCATGAGGAAATACCTACATAACAACAACCTCCTCCGTCCATTCCTTAGCATGCCCCTGGAATACAAGAAAATATAATGGGGCAAATTGAAAACAACAAAAAAGAAATTGAAGATATAATTGCAAGGTTGAAAGATCCTTCCACTTCAACCTTGCATAGGTCCACACTTGCTGAAACTCTTGAATCAATGTTATCAAATGTAGATTCAATTAGCAAGCAAATATCTAGTTGGATGGATAAAAGGAGAGAGTTTAGAGACTATTATGTAGACAAGCTATTATACCAAGATGTGAAAAAATTACAAATTACAAAATTAGACTTGTGTTCAATTTTCACAAACCCACAAACAAATCAACCTCCACCCATTACATGCAAGAGGTTCCCTATCCATTGGTGCAACAACCAAGTGATAAGGGACAATTTTGGGCAGAGGTGGTGGATGGTTTTTGACCATCCTCCATGCAATAATAATGAGGCCCCGCAATACTTTTTGAGGAAACTCTACTGCGAGTTTGTCCCCAATAAAGTGCCAAACTATTTTGATATGCAGGACTTCCAGGGTAGAGGTGGGGGATCAACACAAGATAGACTAGGGGCACGTGTTGACCCACAGCGGCCAGTGAGACGAGTAATCAGTAGACCAGCCCATGAGCATGTTTCTATCCCTTCCATTGTGAAGGAGAGTGTTGAGGTCGATACACTTTAGTCCATTAGTGCCTTGACCCAGAGCATCATAGAGCATTCCAGTCCTGTAGCACAAAGTGGGTTGGGAGATAGTGCGAGGAGTAGGGTCCCACCCCATACTTGTTAGACTTGCGGGTCAACCTGTGGTTATGACCCCATGGATAGTCAGGACGTAGGTGCATAGGCTACATCTGCAATTGAGCAGATGGTGATGACAGATACCCTCCTGGTTGAGACTTTCAGCCTTGATACTCAGGTAAATATTAGCAAGTTTATTGAATTTAATTTATTAAATTTTATTTTTGAAATGCAAGATTAACTAATTTAGTTTGTTGATTTTAATGAAATTTTAGGGTCATAGCATTGATGCAGTTTTTAGTGGTTCTCCACCTGCATATTACACTAGATCATCTACGGTTGGGGTATGTAACTAGTAAACAATTATAAATATTACATGTGAATAGAATCGTTATATGAATGGTATTCTAATATTTGATTTTGGATGTTGAATAGGTTAATATTGGAGATTTCACGGCAACACCTGCCAGCGGTGGTGGACTTCAAAGCTTCACAGAGGTAATAAAATAAATAGTTTAATGAATGAATTGTACTTACTAGATTTTTGTACGTGAATTGTGTGCTTTATTGTGTGTACTTCCATGTTTAGATGAACGTGTGTGTATGTTAGGAGCCATGATTTGCATCACTATTATAGTTTTCGTAATTGAATAATATTATTTTATTTCCAGATGATGCAGGCTGCGGAGACACCTCTCGATGTTCATAGGGCAATGGAGCATGGTGTGACCTCTGCGATTCATAGCTCCATGGCATTGACAGGGGTATGAGGTAGATTAGTAAATTTCAATTTACATTCATTGTTATAGTTGTTTATTTTTTTAAAATCAAAAGATTATTGATTTGAAGTTTAATTTCTATCTGGATGGTTTCTATAGGACATGACATCACCACGGCCTATTCTTTCCATTGAGGCAAGTGAGGAGACAAATTATATGGTAGCGGTAAGTGATTATTTTGTTAAATGTTTCATTTTTTATAACATGTAATTTCTATATATTAATATCGATACTTTTTATTGTAATAGCTAAAGATGTAGGAAGAACTAAATAGGAGGAGCAGCCCTCGAGTTTGTAGTAGACCACCCACATGTGCATCTCCATCCCCTAGAAGATCAAAGGCTGCCCATGATCTATTCTCTTCACCAGCCAGAGGGGAATGACTTTTTATTGTGTTCCTTTGTTGTATTCCTATATGGTATATGTGGACATATATTTTGTATTGTATATAGTTGACATTGTATTCCTATATGGCATTCTTGTAAGCCTATATGGCTATTTTGTATATATGTTATACTTATATCAACAGATATTGATGTATGCCTATATGGATATTTGGTTAATACAAATCTTTTTTATTGATGGCGTCCATACTTGCATTATAAATCCATGTTTGAATAGATATTTGTAGATGGCTACTTCAAATATTTAAAGTCCAATTGTATTACATAGGATGTTTGTTGATCCAATAAGCTAGCTATTATTATTCAAGTATCACCTAAACCTCATTTTGGAACTAAAAGATAAAAGTTGTATTTAAAAAAAAAATGAATCATCATGTTGAACAGAAAATATTAATATTCTTAATAAGTTGCTCAATTGAAAATATTAAAATGAGTATGCTGATCCATATTCTTTATGAGTTGGTCAATTGAAAATATTTCTTAATTTCTTATTATTATACCATATTGGGATGCAAAGAGTATGTTTGTTGTTTTGAATAAGATAGTCAAAATCATATGCTTATGAGCACCTGATGACCATTGTGGTTATTAAATGTAATTCCATTGAGTCTTACCTAATTTTAGTATGCAACATAACATTGGGGCTATAGGCTTCCATAAGTCATACTGTTGTGACCAAATCACACATCGCCCCATTGCGAATGGGGACCCCCTTTTTTTTGAGTTTTGATGCTTTGCATGAAGTTTTGATGATGTCTTTAGTTTATTGCATGATGAAGTTAGTGGTGTTTGAGTCCTATAGTCCTCTGATGACCTGATCCTGATGTTTGAGATCCTGAAAATGACTAAGTCTGGTAGCCTGATATCTTGAAACACTAAAAATTGACTAAGTCTGAAATCTGGTGGATCCTCTAAATTCTATAATCTACATGTTAAATCTGGTGGATTCGAGACCTATCTCAAACATCCTGAAAGGTATATTGAAAAATATTTAAAGTATATTCAATATAACTTATCCTCTAGGACTTACACTTCTAGGCACAGAATTGTTCTAGGGAGTTAGGTGCACTTTCCCACCTCTGCAGACTCAAATCAGTGCCTAAGATTGAGACCTCAAAGTGCACCTAGAGAAGAAAACAAGCCTTTGATCATCCCAAGTTATGGCGCCTTGAATGGAATTGATACAAATGTCCTTAAGCATTGAAAATTTGACAAGGAAAACACATTATGAGTTTAGGCACCCTTCATGCTTCATATCACTAATTTTGGCACCTTACAAACATAGTAGATGAATAACACCTCAAAATGAGCACCTAAGGGTGATGTAGTCATACAAGGGTGCAAACAAGTGTTAAAAGCCTTAAAATATCAATGAATAATCCAAATTCAAGGAAGGCACATTTTCACACCTTGATCATCATCTAAGGTGCCTTGCAAATGAGGTCTTGAGAAACATAAACCTTAGGCACAATTTCTTGCTTCTACAATCAAATTTGAGCACCTAAGAAGTGGATTGGTGATGGACATCACTTTGAGTGCCTTAAAAGTGTTTGAAGGTTTGAATTGGTGAATGATAGTGGCTAAAGGTCTTAGAACCAACTAGAATAAGGAATTCAAGAATGAGTTAACCACTTTGAGCGCCTTGAAGGAGAGAAGTATGTATATGAAGATTGATTGAATGTTTGGAGTTTAGGTGCACTTTCCTTGTCATCTAATCACACATTGGCGCCTAGGAAGTGTTGGTAGGTGGCGACTGATCAGGAAAGTACTATACACTAGAAAAAAATTTTAGGGCCGACTTAAAAAATCCTATTTTTTATGACTGACATAAGAAAACCCTAATTTTTGTAACCGACAAAAAGGCTTGATAAAAAGCGGCCAAGGGTTAGGGTTTTAGCATTGTATTGTAGCATTTGCAGCGGTATTGAGTTGCAGGGATTGCTGATTGTAATCAGTTTGATTTACTGGATAATAATATTGGACTCTCTGTTTGGTGGATGTAGCCCAAGTTTGGGTGAACCACGTTAAATCTTATCTCTCGCTGTTATTAATTCTATGTATTTCCATTTCTCTGTTTAATCTTTATTTGCATTTAATTGATATCTTCTACCGACTAACCCTAACAAGTGGTATCAAAGCAGGTTGTGTTTGATTCTCGTCTGCAGGAAAGTCTCACAGTTGAGTGGGAGCAATGGTGGACGAGGGTAAAATGAAGGTTGATAAATTCAATGGGTAGAACTATCAGTTATGGAAGATGCAGATGGAAGATTACCTCTATCAAAAGGATTTATGGAGGCTGTTGGAAGGAGTAGCCAAGAAACCGGCAACAATGTCTGATGAGGATTGGAATCTTCTTGACAGAAAGGCACTGGAAACCATTCGGTTGTGCCTGGCACCATCAGTGGCATTCAATATAATGGAAGCAAAGACAACAGATGGTCTGATGAAAGCTTTGGCTAAATTGTATGAAAAACCCTCAGCCTCAAATAAGGTATTTCTCATGAAGCGGTTGTTTAATTTGAAAATGGTTGAAGGTGGATCTGTGACAGGTCATTTAAATGAATTTAATACGATTGTCAGTCAATTGACTTCTGTAAATGTAAAATTTGATGAAGAAGTTAGAGCTCTCTTGATATTATGTTCATTGCCTGAAAGCTGGGATAGTTTGGTAATGGCGGTTAGTAACTCTGTTTCTGGTTCAAATACCCTAAAATTTGATGATGTTGTTGGTGTTATTCTGAGTGAGGAAAATCATAAGAAAAGCTCAGGTGGATCCAAATCAGGTAGTGTTTTGAACGCAGAAAGCAAGGGTAGATCAAAGGAGAGAGGAAAAGGTTTTGGAGGTCATGGGAAGTCACGAGGAAAATCAAAGGATAAAAGATCCCAAACCAGAGGACAGAAGGATTGCTGGTACTGTGGAAAACCAAGTCATCTGAAGAAAGATTGCTGGTCTCGGAAAAATAAAGAAGGAGACAAACAAGAAGACAATAAGGAAGCAAATGTGGTAAGCAATAAGTCTGAAGATGATGCTTTGATTCTTTCCCTAGATAATGCTGATGATTCATGGGTTTTAGATTCAGGGGCCTCATTTCATGCTATGCCCCATAGAAGTTATTTCCTTGATTATGTCCAAGGGGATTTTGGGCTGGTTTATTTGGGAGATAATGAACCCTGTCAGATTGTTGGAAAGGGAAGAATCAAGATTAAGTTGCAGAATGGGAATCATTGGCTACTACAAGAGGTGAGGCATGTTCCAAGGCTCAGTAGGAATTTAATTTTAGCAGGGTAGCTAACTGAACAAGGTTGCACTGTTACATTTACTGATAAAAATTGGAAGGTTTCAAAAGGTGCCTTAGTAGTAGCAAAAGTTGTAAAAGTAGGCACCTTATATCTTTGTACAGGTCATACTGTTCCTTCTACTTTAGATTTTATAGAGGAAAAACAAACAGGTTTAGGAACAGTTGCTGCAGGTTTGCAAGAAGAGATTGGAAAAGTTGCTGCAGGTTCTGAAACAACACTGTGGCATAACAGACTTGGGCATATGAGTGAAAAAGGTATGAAGGTACTTCATTCTAAGAAAGTTTTACCAGGTCTGAAATGTATTAATATGGATTTCTGTGAAAGTTGTGTGTATGGAAAACAAAAGAGAGTCAGTTTTCTCAGAGATGGGAAGCAAAAGAAAAATGAAAAGTTGGAGCTTGTGCATACAGATGTATGGGGACCAGCTCAGGTATCTTCTTTTGGTAGCTCTTGGTATTATGTTACATTCATAGATGATGGAACTAGGAAGGTCTGGATTTATTTCCTTAGACAGAAATCTGATGTATTTGAAACATTTAAGAAATGGAAAAGCTTGGTTGAAAATGAGACAGGTAAAAGATTAAAATGTCTCAGATCTGATAATGGCGGTGAGTATTGCAGCAAAGAATTTGAAGACTATTGTTCCTTTAATGGAATTCGTAGGCAGAAAATGATTCCAGGGACTCCACAGGAAAATGGAGTGGCTGAATGCATGAATAGGACAATAATGGAGCGTGCAAGGACCATGAGATTGCATGCTGGAGTGCCTTTAAACATGTGGGCAGAGGCTGTCAACACTATTGTATATTTAATTAACAGAGGTCCTTCAGTTCCTTTGGGCTGTGGTATTCCAGAGGAAGCATGGACTGGCAAGAAGGTGAGTTATTCTTTTCTAAAAACCTTTGGCTGTGAAGCATTTGCACATATAGATTCTGAAAATAGAACCAAGCTGGATGCGAAATCAAAAAAATGTACCTTCGTTGGATATGGCATTGATGAATTTGGTTATAGGCTTTGGGATTTTGAAAATCAGAAAATTGTGAGAAGCAGGGATGTTATATTCAATGAGAAGGTGTTGTACAAAGATCAGTTGCAGCAGCATGAGAAGAAAGAAAAGGATTATGTGGTGCTGGATGATACTCCAAATAGTGATGTTCCAGTGGCTCCTCATGCTCCGCAACAGCAACCAGAAATACCACAAACTCCAGTGAATGTTAGACGGTCAACAAGGATAAGTAGACCTCCTGAAAGGTTTTCTCCCTCTTTGTATTCTATTTTGTTAACAGATGCTGGTGAACCAGAAGGGTATGATGAAGCTATGCAGGTGAATACACAAGTTCAGTGGGAGCTTACCATGCAAGAAGAAATGGACTCCTTGCTGAAAAATCAGACTTGGGAATTATGTAAATTACCTGTAGGTAAAAAGGCTTTACCAAACAAATGGGTTTACAGGCTAAAAGAGGAAGATGGAGGTAAGAAACGATTTAAGGCCAGGTTAGTTGTAAAAGGATTTGCACAGAAACAGGGCATTGATTTTGATGAGATATTTTCTCCGGTTGTCAAGATGACTTCTATTCGTACTATTTTAAGTATTGTGGCTGCTGAAGATTTGCATTTGGAACAGCTAGATGTGAAAACTGCCTTTCTCCATGGTGATTAGGAGGAGGAGATATACATGGCACAACCATAGGGATTTGAGGTCAAAGGTAAGGAGAAACAAGTGTGCAGATTGAAGAAAAGCTTGTATGGCCTGAAACAAGCACCTCGGCAATGGTATTTGAAAGTTGATAGTTTTATGGCTGAGCAAGGCTATAGTAGGTGTAATTCTGACCATTGTGTTTATTTTAAGAGGTTGGATAATGACAGCCACATCATTTTATGTTTATATGTTGATGACATGCTTGTAGCTGGGTCTAACATGGATCACATCAGAGAGTTAAAACATCAGTTATCACAGTCATTTGATATGAAGGATTTGGGGGCAGCAAAACAAATCCTTGGTATGAAAATTTGCAGAGATAGGAAGAACAGAAAATTGACTCTATCTCAGGCTGCTTATGTTGAAAAGGTGTTGCAGAGATTCCATATGGAGAATGCCAAAGCTGTCAGTACACCTTTGCCTAGTCATTTGAAATTGACTAAGGAGATGTGTCCAAAGACACAAGAGGAGGAAGAGCAAATGTCCAAGATACCCTATGCTTCAGCTGTAGGAAGTTTAATGTATGCCATGGTATGCACAAGGCCGGATATTGCACATGCTGTCGGAGTCGTTAGTAGGTATATGATTCATCCCAGATTTGAGCATTGGAATGCGGTCAAATGGATTCTCAGATATTTGAGAGGTACATCTAATAAACACTTATGTTTTGGGGGCTCTAATACTAATTTAGCAGGTTATGTAGACTCAGATTTGGCAGGGGATATTGATACCAAGCGGAGTACTACAGGTTATGTCTTTACTGTACGTGGAACATCAGTGAGTTGGATTTCTAGGTTGCAAAAGGTGGTTACTTTATCCACCACAGAGGCAGAATATGTCGCTGCAACAGAGGCAAGCAAGGAGATGATATGGCTACAATCTTTCATGGAAGAATTGGGTAAACAACAGGCTAACAGTTCTTTGTATACAGACAGTCAGAGTGCCATACATCTTGCAAAGAATTCTACCTTGCATTCAAAGACCAAACACATACAGTTAAGGTATCACTTTATTCAGTCGGTGTTGGATAATGGACAGTTAAGGCTGGAAAAGATACATATAGATGAAAATCCAGTGGATATGTTTACAAAGGCAGTGACAAGGGAGAAGCTGAGCTCCTCTTCAGCTTCGATTGGTCTTCTCGACTGAACACAATAAAAATTGAATAGTAGAGTCCAGGGTGCTTATTTCCAGTGGGAGCTGCATGTGCAGCGGTGTCGTCCAGGATCAGTCTCCAAGTGGGAGATTGTTTTGGTGTGGAGCCTGATCAGTCTCCAAGTGGGAGATTGTTGGTAGGTGGCGACTGATTAGGAAAGTACTGTACACTAGAAAAAAATTTTAGGGCTGACTTAAAAAATCCTATTTTTTATGACCGACATAAGAAAACCCTAATTTTTGTAACTGACAAAAAGGCTTGATAAAAAGTGGCCAAGGGTTAGGGTTTTAGCATTGTATTGTAGCATTTGCAGCGGTATTGAGTTGCAGGGATTGCTGATTGTAATCAGTTTGATTTACTGGATAATAATATTAGACTCTCTGTTTGGTGGATGTAGCCCAAGTTTGGGTGAACCACGTTAAATCTTGTCTCTCGCTGTTATTAATTTTGTGTATTTCCATTTCTCTGTTTAATCTTTATTTGCATTTAATTGATATCTTCTGCCGGCTAACCCTAACAGGAAGAGTTGACATGAAACAATCCTTTGAGTGGACTCCTTGATGAGATCTCTCCCATTGCTTAAACTTGTTGAAATGTTAAAAGCTAAGTCAGATGGATTCTAGGTGCTCTTTGCCTTCAGAATGACCTTGAATTGATGCCTAAGCATAACAAGAGAGTTTAAATCCATTCAATATGGCACCTTGTAAGAGGAGAGCTTAAGAGCATGAGACTAGATGGCATTAAGATTCAAGATCATCAAAATCCAAAGAAATGGGCTAAGTAAGCTAAGGCGACTTTTCTTGTCATTCAATACCTCCATGAGCACCTAGATTGAAATTGCATCCAAGGACATCTAAGAGTAGGTACCTAGAGGGGAAAAGTCATCCTAAGACCTTCATAATTATTTAGAGCATAAAAAATGCCAAGTATAAAGCTTCATGATGTTGGGCACTCTTTCACCTCCATATAGATCTAGATTGGCACCTTAGATAAAGTATCACAAATCTATATCATTGAGTCAGTTCCAAGAGAGAAAGGCTTACTTCAAGAATGTTTAATCATTCAAGGTCTTACAAATAACAAATAGAGCCTAAATTGATGCTAGGCGCCTCCTCTTGTTTCTACTATCTAGTTTTGGCACCTAAGGAGAAATTGCATCTAGTGAACTCATTAATTGGTGCCTAGGAGGAAAAGACCTTAAACTTACATTATTGAGTTAGCACTTTAGAAATTGAGCCATTCCTAGTCAATTGGAGTCATAAAATATCAAATACAAAGTCAAATTGGACTTAGGTGCCCCTTCATGTAATTTCCCACCATCATGAGCACCTAGATCTAGGAAGATCATCCAATTGTGCCTAGGAATAAGATACAAGTCCAAGACCTCAAATTTGAGCACCTAGAAGTGTGATGGATTGAAGAAGCTACATTGGCGCCTAAGGATAAGTTGTATCTAATGACATCACCTAATTGAGAGCCTAGGAGGTATAAAGCTTAACATTGACACAAGGACAAGCGCTTAGTAAAGGAGAGTTTCTCAAACATTTAAACATGTGAATGAAGTCATAGAAATGCACTAAGTCATCTAGGCACCATTTCCCCCTTGTGTACCCTTACATTTGCACCTAAGAAGAAGTTGCTTCAGTTCATTGGAGTGTTTGAGTATTGAGGATTTCTTAGAAATGCTTTGCACCCCTTTGAAGTTGAAGAAGGTATTTACCTGAGTTAAGGCACAAATTTACACCCCAATCATCAGCAAAATGCACCTTAGGAGAGATCAACATTATTAAGGAAGTCTAGGTGAGTTCTTCAACTTGTATAACCTCCAAGTGCCCTGGCAAGCAAGAATTATTATAAGTCATCCTCAAATGTTTGAAATAGCAATACAAAGTCAAATTGGACTTAGGCACCTTTTGCTCCTCTTTTCACCTATATATGCGCCTAGATTTGAAATACTTATCCCAATCTTCAAGTCTTTGAGAAGAGTCTTCTACTCCATGTCATCAATGAAGTTTCATCATCTACTCTGAGTCATGAAGGAGCATCATTATCCTCATTTACTTTACATAAAAGAGCATCAAGGAAGGTCATCAACCTACCTACAAGAAGAAGAAATATCATAGAGTTAGTCAAATGAAGCTACAAGCATCATACATATCCTACTTACAATGAACAAAGCAAGATCAACAAGATACATTTCAAGTGTTCATTATCAAAGTAATCATATTGAATATATCATACAAAGATCAGTTTGGCCACACGAGGAGAAGAATGAAAGTTACACCACTTTGCAACTTTACACTGCCTCCTTCTGATGATTTTTGGGGCAACAGAAAACCTTTCACCACAGGCAAATGCCTCAAAGATATAAAAAACTAAGAGAGGTTATTATAGAGGCACTCTATGTGATCACATTGCTTTAGATGAAATGTTTCTAAGTGACATAGTTTTCGAGTAACATCTCATCAAAGATTGTTACCTTTTTGCACTTTGGACTCTTCAGGGATATCATCGGTACAATGTAGCTCAGACTATTTTGACATGTTTGGGTGAAAAAAAGGACCATACATAGCATGAATATACCCATCCAGATGTGTTGGAATAGTTAGTTTGGTCGCATTAGGAGTAGGACAAAAGTTACACCCCTTTGCAACTTTACACTGCCTCCTTCTGACGATTTTTGGGGCAGCAGAAAACCTTTCACTACAGGCAAATGCCTTAGAGATATAAAAAACTGAGAGAGGTTATTGTAGAGGAACTCTACATGATCATGTTACCTTAGAAGAAATGTCTCTAAGTGACATGATTTTTAAGTAACATCTCATCAAAGATTGCTGCCTTTTTACACTTTGGACTCTTCAGGGATATCGTCGGTACAATGTAGCTCAGACTGTTTCGACATGTTTGGGTGAAAAATAGGACCATGCATAGTGTAAATGTACCCATTCAAATGCGTTGGAATAGTTAGTTTAGTAGCATTAGGAGCAGGATGAAAGTTACACCCCTTTGCAACTTTACACTGCCTCCTTCTGACGATTTTTGGGGCAGCAGAAAACCTTTCAGCACAGGCAAATGCCTTAGAGATATAAAAAACTAAGAGAGGTTATTGTAGAGACACTCTACGCGATCACGTTACCTTAGATAAAATGTTTCTAAGTGAAATAATTTTTGAGTAACATCTCATCAAAGATTGCTACCTTTTTGCACTTTGGACTCTTCAGGGATATCATCGGTACAATGTAGCTCAGACTGTTTTGACATGTTTTGGTAAAAAATAGGACCATACCTAGCATAAATGTACCCATCCAGATGCATTGGAATAGTCAATTTGGTCACATCAATAGCAAGACGAAAGTTACACCCCTTTGCAACTTTACACTGCCTCCTTCTGATGATTTTTGGGGCAGCAGAAAACCTTTCACCACAGGCAAATGCCTCAAAGATATAAAAAACTGAGAGGTTATTGTAGAGGCACTCTACATATCATATTTCTTTAGATGGAATGTTTCTAAGTGACACAGTTTTCGAGTAACATCTCGTCAAAGATTGCTCCCTTTTTGCACTTTGGACACTTCAGGGATATCGTCAGTACAATGTAGCTCAGACTGTTTCGACATGTTTGGGTGAAAAATAGGACCATGCCTAGTGTAAATGTACCCATCTAGATGTGTTGGAATAGTCAATTTGGTCACATCAAGAGCAGGACGAAAGTTACACCCCTTTGTAACTTTACACTCTCCTTCTGACGATTTTTGGGGTAGCAGAAAACCTTTCACCATGAGCAAATGCCTTAGAGATATAAAAAATTGAGAGAGGTTATTGTATAGGCACTCTATGTGATCGTGTTGCCTTAGATGGAATGTTTCTAAGTGACACAATTTTTTAGTAACATCTCATCAAAGATTGCTACCTTTTTGCACTTTGGACTCTTCAAGGATATCGTCAGTACAATGTAGCTCAGACTGTTTCGACATGTTTGGGTGAAAAATAGAACAATGCCTAGCCTAAACGTACCCATTCAGATGCATTGGAACTATCAGTTTGGTTGCATCAGGAGTAGGACACCAAAAATGCATAACATGATGATGTAAAAATGTGTATATGTGTAAAAATGCAGTAGGAAATAAAAAAGACAAACCTTACAAATTAATATGCATACTTACAACTCAATGTAACATGACTTTACAAAATCAATGTGAATACTTACAAATTAATCTAATAAACCATCCAGGTCTACTCTACTCTTTATTGTGTCAAGTATTGCTTCATGGTCAGACTCACACACCTTCCACAAGATTTTGTTCAAAGGTCTACCCTGATACTTTATCAAATAAATATTGGATGCCACGACAAGGTTCAAGTAATGAAGAATCTTCTGATGCATATCAAAGTCTTGAAACATCCAAATATTAACACTCTTATGTGGGTACCTTCTAAGCCATGTTCCAGTAATAACCACTAAGCCTGTAGGGTATTCAATGTTTTCTCCATCTATAACAGGGGCCTCCAATTTCTTTTTGGCCTCAACACAATGACATAAGTAATAATATATTCCCTCTTCATTATCTTCATTTGCAATAACTACATATACGTGCCCTACATTGATATGTGTAGTAAATTAGATGAAATAAGTCAACATTACAAAAATACTACAAAGTAAGATGACATTACCTGGTTGAACTAGATGAAATTAGATGCATATATGTGCCCTATATTACCTGGTTGAACTAAATCTGATATGTGGTCAAAGTCAACTAATGATTCCATCTATGTTAGTTCCAGTGCCGTCGGAGATCGATACATGTCAAGTGGGCTAAGATAACTTAACTACCATTTGTCAACCCACTCCTTTGACTTGCACTCATCCCAGACTTGAATTGTACAGGAAGAACAAAAGCATGACATCTTTCGTGTATGGATACTCCATGAACCTACAATTGAGCTTCTGAAAGAGTGCATCTCATTTAATCCTGTCAATGTACAATAGTCCTCATATGGTGCAATGTTAGTATCATCTGTCAACCAAAAAAATCTACAAACTGAAGACTTACCTTCATTACCTGGACCCATGGAAGCATTACACCACTCAAAAATTGATTTTGCATCTGTCAACTTTGCATTGTCTTTATACTTTAACTCTTCTTATGCTATGGCTCTTTTGATACATGCTCCTACACCATCATGCTCCTCCTTTCCATGCATGGCCTCACAAAAGTTCCACATATGCTGAATACCTGTAAACTTATGCCTCCCACTCAGCTAATAGAAATTTCATGAGTTCTTGAATTGTGACGCACAGTCATTTGACCATATGATATGGTGACTGAATGATATGCCCCTTCTAGCCAAATCATTGTAGAACACTTGAAAGCAACCTTGCATGAACTTCGTAGAATGCGTGCGATCATCACTAATATAGAAATTATACTCCCTTATGATCTTTCTGTCATCCTCTGTACTATCATTCGCATGAATGAATGTGATGTGCACAAATATAGAAACTTGTGTGGAGTTGTAATATTGTGATTGCACCTCACGCTGTGGCTATAGAATATAGCTCTTTGAAAAGTCGATGACTAAAACATTGCTACTAACTAGAAATGTGTCCTTGCATAACTTGAATTGCAAGTCCAACCATCGAGCTCTATGGGCATGTCTTGCATACTCATACACTATGTTGTCACGAAATATAGGCATAAACTGATACACTGGAATCTTTTCAATAACCAATTCACACCTCTTTGCTTCTTTACCATCTTTTGTATTGTATGCCACTATTTTATACTTGCCAAACTCTACTAGTTCATTTCCAATCACATGTGTTCTTTCCATATGTTCACATATTGGCAAATGTTGTAAGCCACCGCAACGATGACATGTGTCATCCAAGCATAATTTCTTGTAGAATATTTGACCTTCCTCTCTTTCACATAAAATTCTTGATATGAAATCTCTTGAAGATGTTGGTGGGGCACGTATGGTACAACCCTGCAAAACATTGTTAGTATGCATATCTAAACATATAGACCTATAAACATCAAAATGGTTAGAAAATTCAATATGTAATCTACAACAAGTAGAGCGTGTGTGATTTATCTTGACATAGAAAGGTTTTAGTATTTCAAAATATCTTTGACAAATTTTAATTTGAGGATACTTCTCTATAAATTTACCATAAGATTGTGTTTGACTCTCATCCAAAAAATGCTTTAGATGTGGCTCACAGTTCTGACTACTGATTCTCCTTCTTACCACATCCCTTTGATTCAGAGATACCCTTGCGCAATTCTTCCAAAAGTCTTCAATTAGTGATCTTAATGCTTGAACAATTGGTTTATCTTTTCATGGTAGTCTCCCTGAGAATGCCCATAATTCATTGGCATTAGTGTCCTTAATTCTTTAGCATCTTCCAACGGCTCTTGATAAAGTTTTCCTATTAATTCTCAATTCTTGACTCATCTTTCTAATGAGATGAGCTTTCCTCATTTGACTACTTACTATAGTCAATGTAATCACACATTGTGTTGCATTACTATCTTTTGTGTGTGAGGTGTTACCCACACTCTCATACGCACTCATTAGATTCTTGACAATAGATTTTTCACTTGAAGCCTCTGATGTTCTCAACCCAAGAGTCTTCATGATGGACCTCTACTTTATACTTTGCATCATTTCAATGAATAGTTGACATCTTACAGTCTCATTTAACTTTTCAAAGAACAATCTCTAAATCTTATGAGCATATCTTCTACAAGTGTGTTTTGGAATCTTACCTTCCATTGGCTGCAAAATATTCTCATCAATATCAATCAAATACTTTAGCTTTCTATGCAAAATTCTAGGTGGTGTTAAGTTAGGTAAATTCATCTCAACATTAGGAATTTCATCAATATTTAAATGAGATGGGCTAGATGGCATACCTTCGATCAAAGATGGAATAGATGATGTACCTTGAGGTTGAGGTGGGAACGATGGCATACCTCCTTCATCACATGTGAGTGATGATGTACTCTCAACTTGAGATGTGGTAGATGGTGTCCCTACATGTTGACTTGCGGTAGAGGACATGTCTCCAACTATGGTATTCAAATCTCTCGTAGCATGAAGTTTTTGCATTCGTTCTCTTTGTACCACCAATACCATATCTCTTTGTGATGGTTGTGGTTCCTCTTCAATTGGCATGTCTTCATTTATCGTGTCCAATTCCCTCTTCTCACGAAGTTCGCTCATAGACACTACTTTATTTGCATTCTTAGCTTCTATCTCTTCCTGTGTTGGTTTAATTCTTGATCATTTCCTTGGCATAATGGAGAATTTGTCTGTAGCATGATAAAGAGACCAATATTAGTTCCTAAGAAATGAATACAAGATAATAGTGGGATTGTATTTTTATTATGTTGTAAGGATTTGTTCTTGTATAATTTGACATCATGGTATGTTAAGGTCTGTTTATTACACAGAATTATTAAAGAGCCCAAGTGTAGAAAATATACATGGCATCATGTGAGATTGTAGGCTTCTTTCTTGATTGGGAATGTGTCTATTTTAAACATGTATGATAAAGCATGATAAATTAATTCAAATAGAATTAAGAAAAATGTAAAGAACATGCATGTAAAGACTTGACATAACTAAAAAATAAAGATTCAAATGGAGAGCGTACCCAATTATGTAGTGTTTTTTTCTTCTTGCATCAAACTCCTCAACAGTTTGAGTTTTTCACCACTTTCTTCCTTTTCAATGTTAAATTGAATAACACTCAAATATAATTACTAACAACAATACTATTAACCAATCTATAATGTTAAATTCCTAAAATTGAATCACAATTAATATTGCAACACTACAAAAATTGAAACTTGAATAGATATATATCAAACTTGGTATGAAAACTATGTTATTTCCTCCTTCTCAAGTTGGCAAAGCAAAAAAGGTGGTGGAAAGATCATGCAAAGGTGGTAGAATGTGTAAAATGTGCATGTGAACTTCCCAACAGCATGAAAGTACTTCTTTTTTGTCAGAGAACGTGCAGAATCAGTATGAAAATAGAGCATGTGGGCCTGGATCACGGGGATCAACACTTTTTTACCATTTATATAGCAGGAAAAAATGCAAGTGCGTTATAACACGCTCGCATTTTGTCCTGCTATAGATTGATCCATAAATATTTTACCTATCTCACCTTCGATAGCACCTTTACAATATCTCACCTCTAGTTCCATTAGCTCATGTTCTATATCTCACTTATCTCTCCCCCTCACCTCTCTACCTCTCCCCTCTCTATGTCTCTCAGCCACTCCTTGTCTACCTTAACCCTAATCCCTTGACCCTCAACCCTATCCCTAAACCCTTGACCCTCGAACCTCAACCCTCAATGTCAAAACCTAATCCCTCAAACCTTAACTCTGATCCCTCAACCCTCAACCCTATCCCTAAACCCTAAAGCCTCAACCCTCAACCCTCAACATCAAATCCTAATCCCTCAAACAATTCACTCTAACCCTCAACCCTAAACCCTATCCCTAAACCCTCAACATTATACCTTAAACCCTAATCCCTCAACCCTCAACCCTAAACCTTATTCCTAAACCCTAATCCCTTAACCCTCAACCCTAATTTGTTATCCCTCAACTCTAATCCCTCATCCCTAAACTCTAAACGCTATCCCTATTCCTAGACCCTCAACGGGCTTGATACTATACCTTAAACCCTAATCCCTTATCCCTAAACCCTCTAACCCTATCCCTAATCCTTATACCCTCAACACTCTACTTTAACCCTAATCCCTCGACCCTCAACCCTATCCTGAAACCCTTAACCCTCGAACCTTAATGTACTCAACCCTCAACGTCAAACCCTAATCCCTCAACCCTTAAAACTTGAACCCTAAAACTTATCCCTACACACTCGACACTCGACACTATATCTTAAACCCTAATCCCTTAAACCTCATCCCTAAAGCCTCAACCCTAAATCCTTAAACCTTCAACCCTAAACCCTATCCCTAATCCCTCTACCCTCAACACTCTTATTTAACCCTACTCCCTTGACCACTAACCCTATCCCTCAACCCTCAACCCTCAACCCTCAACTCTCAACATTAAACCCTAATTCATCAACCCTAAAACCTAATCCCTCAAACCTAAACCCTATCCCTAAACCATCAACCCTCAACACTATATGTTAAACCCTAATTCCTATCCCTCAACCCTTAACCCTTAAAATTTAAACCCTATCCCTATACCCTCAACACTTGACACTATATCTTAAGTCTTAAACCCTCATCCCTTAAACCTTTAACCCTAAACCCTCAACCCTCAACAGGCTTGATACTATACCTTAAACCCTAATCCCTTATCCCTAAACCCTCCAACCCTATCCTTAATCCTTATACCCTTGACACTCTACTTTAACCCTAATCCCTTGACCCTCAACCCTATCCCAAAATCCTTAACCCTCGAATTTCAATGTACTCAACCCTCAATTTCAAATCCTAATCCTTAAACCCTTAACTTTGATCCCTCGACCCTCAACCCTATCCCTAAACCCTAAACCCTAAAGCCTCAACCCTCAAACCTCAACATCAAATCCTAATCCCTCAACCCTTCACTCTAATCGCTCACTCCTAAACCCTATCCCTAAACCCTCAACACTATACCTTAAACCCTAATCCCTCAACCCTCAACCTTATCCCTAAACCCTAATCCCTCAACCCTCAACCCTAATATGTCATCCCTCAACTCTAATCCCTCATCCCTAAACCCTAAATGCTATCCCTATTCCTAGACCCTCAACGGGCTCGATACTATACCTTAAACTGTTATCCCTTATTCATAAACCCTCCAACCCTATCCCTAATCCTTATACCCATGACACTCTACTTTAACCCTAATCCCTCAACCCTTAACTCTGATCCCTCAACCCTTAACCCTTAAAACTTGAACCCTAAAACCTATCCCTACATGCTCGACACTCGACACTATATCTTAAACCCTAATCCCTTAACCCTCATCCCTAAAGCCTCAACCCTAAATACTTAAACCTTCAACCCTAAACCCTATCCCTAATCCCTCTACCCTCAACACTCTTATTTAACCCTAATCCCTTGACCATTAATCCTATCCCTCAACCCTCAACCCTCAACCCTCAACTCTCAACATTAAACCCTAATTCATCAACCCTAAACCCTAATCCCTCAAACCTAAACCTTATCCCTAAACCATCAATCCTCAACACTATACCTTAAACCCTAATCCCTATCCCTCAACTCTTAACCCTTAAAACTTAAACCCTATCCCTACACCCTCAACACTTGGCACTATATCTTAAGCCTTAAACCCTCAACCCTCAATCCTTAAACCTTCAACCCTAAACCCTATCCCTAATACCTCTACCCTCGGCACTCTAACCCTAACCTTGACATTAAACGTTAATCTATTAACCCTAAACCCTAATCTGTCAACCCTAAACCCTATCCTTAAACCCTCAACCCTCAACACTATACCTTAAACCCTAATCCATCAACCCTAAAACCTAATCCCTCAACCCTCAACCCTAAACACTATCAATAAACCCTCAACCCTCGACACTATACCCTCAACCCTCAACCCTAATCCCTCATCCCTAAAGCCTAAACCCTATCCCTATTCCTAAACCCTCAACCCTCGACACTATACCTTAAACCCTAATCCCTTGTCCCTCCCTAAACCCTATCCCTCAACCCTAAAACTTATCCATAAACCCTTGACGCTCAACACTATATTTTAAACCCCAATCCCTTAACCCTCAGCCCTAAAGCCTCAACCCTCAATCGTTAAACCTTCAACCCTAAACCCTATCCCTAATACCTCTACCCTCAATACTCTACTTTAACTCTAATCCCTTGACCATCAACCCTATCCCTAAACTCTCAACCCTTAACCCTCAACTTTCAACATTGAACCCTAATCCCTCAACCCTAAACCCTATCCCTAAACCCTCAACCCTCAACACTATACCTTAAACCATAATCCCTCAACCCTAAATCCTATCCCTAAACCCAACAAAACTACTTTGCCTTATGTTAGGTTGTTAAACCCATCATTTTTGACACTCTTCTCTTAAAGATATTTGAGTTGCAAGAATATGTCAGAAAAATGGTTATGAACTTTTTTAATGTTAGTAATGTTACATGGCATGTTTTTCTGGCCCATCTGGGGTTTAATATGCTAATAGGTGTACACACTATGAGAAAATCTTTGTGTATGGTACATCCACAATGAGTAATTAATAGTTGAAATCAGAAGGATGATCATTATGAGAAAAGCTTTGCATTGGGGTACATCTATGTTTCTTGTTGTCCATCCCACATTTAGGGGAGGTATATTGTTATGAAACAAGCAAATAATCTCCCATTGTTTGCTGGACCTATCCACAAGAACTACTAAACTATACCTTAAACCCTAATCCCTCAACCCTAAACTTTCAACCCTAAACCTATCCCTAATCCCTCTAGCCTCAACACTCTACCTTAAGCCTAATCCCTTGACCCTTAACCCTAAACGCTATCCCTAAAGCCTCAACCCTAAACCCTAATCCCTCAAGGTCTTAAACTCTAATCCCTTATCCCTAAACTCTAAATCCTATCCCTAAATGCTCAACCCTCAACCTTAAACCTTAATCACTCAATCCTTATCCACCCCTCTCCTCCCTTATCTGGCTCACTCCCATCTCTAACCTCCTCTACCCTCAACACTATACATACATACATATAGGCATACATACATACATACATACATATAGGCATACATACATACATACATGATTAATATCCTTGAACATAAAAAAATTTAAGGGGAACATAACGTGATCGCGTTATTTCAAACATCACAAACATCACAAACTTTTGTGGAAAAGGAAAAGTGCAAAGCAAAAACTAATGTGAGTGCATTATAACGCACTTGTGTTATGTTTTTCTTTCGGAATCCCAAGCCTTGGGCTTGGGATTTGCTTTGGATTTCCTACCCAAAGGCTTGGAGTGCCTTTTCAACATCCACAAACGTGTTTTTCCATATTCTTCAAGATTTCACTAATTTCGTTCATGCTAACCCTCAGATTTGCATGTGTTTCAAGGTCAAACAAATTGAACACCTGGGTAATGTTAGGCTTTCTCTTAGCTATTTGACGATGTGATTTTTTTCACATTTTAACAATGTTAAGCCTTTCATCTTTTATTTCTTTTGTTTGTGTGTCCGTTTTTGGGCAAAAACCATTGTTTGGTCTTTTTTTCATTGTAAATTAACTTTTCATTGAAATTTCAAAAAAATTACATATTTAGAAACTAGACTCCATTCTACAAATATTAAAAAAAGAAAAAAATGATTTTCAATTAGTTTTCAAAATTTATAGGGGTAGCACGGCCAAAATTCTATTTTTTTGGATGTGTCCACTTTGAAAATTAGTAAAAAAACAAATATTCATCAAAAAATTATCAGAAAAATTGGCCATAAACTACATGCTATTAGCCAATTTCTCACTGAAGCGATTTTAAAAATACCAAAAAAAAAGTAGACCTTTTGAGGGATCCACAAAACATGCTATGTTATGTTTTTTTGACAGAAACAACACCAATTTATGTGGCTCCCTCTTTTGAACCCCTTTTTCTATGCCATTTAAAAAAAAAATAGTAGTTTAGAAAGTAGACTTGGAGCACTACGAACATTGTTTTGGTTGCATCTCTAAATTTTGAGTGTAACTATGTTCAATTTCTCATCCAAGGCTAGCATTTCCTGATTTTAGAAAAAAAGTGGCCACTCAAGACCCCTTTTTGGCCCCCCATCTTCTTGCACTTACCCGAATATGCATTGGTTTATGTAATGTTGACTTTCCTCTATTTATGAATCATGTGATTATGATGACTATGCAAGAGGGGTAATGCCTTGCTCAGAATATCTGTTCTTGTGGTTTTGTCTTGAACTCATGTTGATGTCATGTTCGTGATGTGGTTGTAGAGTCCTTGAATGTTGGGGTTTTTTATTGTATTTAACATGGAATAAAATATTGTGTTGGTTTATGTAATTGGTTGTAATTTGGGAGCAATATGACCCATGCCTTGCTTTGGTTTCATGTTTTTTATGGTTGTCATGACTGTTTCAACTAGAAGTTTTGGGACAATGTTTCAAGAGTTGGTCCTTGAGATATGATTTGTATGCAAGAGGATAGATGCCTTATAGTGTCATTATCATGCATGTCATTTTGGTGATTTTTGTTTTTTATCTTGATAGGGGTACTAGTTGTATGTAGGAGAGTGGCTTTCATGGTGGGGCCAATGCCCAAAGTGGCTGCCTGGATAACCCCATGAAAGTTGTAATCAAGTGTTAACATAATAATTAACCTAGATGGGTTGGGTAGTTAAACACATAATAAGATAATTATGATGCCTCACCCATGCCTATATCACTTTCTTAGGCTAAGGATGGGATGAGAAGGCCTGGTTGGAAAGATCGACCTCCTTGTCTTCATGAGAGGATGTGCCAGTTTCACATGTGTCACCCTATGGCGCCAGTGCCTAGAGAGAGGCTACCAGGATAACCATAGATGGGGGCTGATTTCTAGAGAGAGAGCTAGGATAACCCATGCCAGAACCATGCGATGACACTCTTCCTACTGCAGCTTAGTTGCTTCCTTTTTTTATCTTCTGATGTTGGCTCTGGAGTAGTGTTATCCATTGTTGATCTGTGTTTCTATGTCGATTTTGTATTTGCTTATTTGTACCTTGTGATCTTTGACTTAGTGGAACCTCATTGTTATCTCCTAGCACGGGGGTGGACCTCAGGGTTCCACATGGTCGGGTGGTTATGTTTTATTCCATTGGTTTTCTAGCATCATGGCTCATGTGTAAAGAAGATGTATCTCTCTTGATTCCAGTTTTGCACCTGTATCAAAGACTGACATTTGTACTATTTGTATTTCGATCTTTTGTATCAAAAGAAATCCTTATGTAATTGATGTATCCAGAAAGAGAGCTTTTGTATCAATGAAACTATGTTATTCCTCTTGTAAGATATACTATTTTATACTTGTAATCTTAATGTAAACTTCTTGATGTATTTGGATGTCATAATGAAAGATGCTAGTTGGTGTATTTGATTAAACTATGTATGTTGTTGGTTGTTATATTTCAATAATGCAGCTATGTAATCCCTAGAGATGTTAGTTTAACTTGTTGCTATTAGACCATGTTATGTTTTGTTATTACCACTTCTGTAGAAAGAAAATATTTCTCCCTTTTTATTGCTTAGATAAACTTATCTTTAGGGTTGCATGGTGGGGCATTAGACTTGGTATCAGATCTAGGTTGCAACACTGAGACCTTTGGATTGATTGTGTTGCCCTAGGTTAAACAATTTTCTCTTTGTGATGGGTTGGTAATAGTACCTCTCACCTGTGTGCATTAGTATAACATTAGAAGGTTAATAAGTTTGCAAACTTGCTCTTTAAGAAATGAATTCTTTATGCCATGTTTTACTCATGAGTCTACAATGTGTTCTTTCTTCTTCATTTATGAAAATGTGATGATATATTAGCCAATATGAATTTCTTGAATAGTACATGTAATTAAGTATTGGAATGAGTTAATCATTTGGTGAGTCATGTGGTTATGTGATGTTGTCATGTGTGGGGCATATTAACGTGGGTGTTGATAACCTGACATTTATCACCTAGCTGGTCATGACCTCATATGGAAGAATTGTTGTGATTTATGAAAGTCATCATTTTGTATGCCTATGTGAGGACCGTGTGCAAGGACCAAATTGGAGCTTGCGTTGGACCCATAATACCATGAATGTGATAAAGTAAGTCAATTATAGTTCTAAATTATTCCTATCTGTGACATCATACATTTCCTTTATATCTTCTTGCATAAGGAAGTAATTGCATATTTCCATAGTTTAGTAAAAAGAAATTGTATTGTATTAAAGATAGAAGTTGTTTTGATAAGAGGATGCAGTTAACTTAATTGTTTGAGTGTTGGTGTACATTCTCTAACACATTTTAGACCTTGTGTCCTTGAGTGTTGTGTAGCGGATACTCCCTTTTTGTGGCTAAAATTAGTCACATCATGATGTGAATTTGTTTTGTAATTTGGTCTTACATGACCTTATTGACCTCAACCAAACCTAAAACCAAAGTTTAGCAACATGACAACAATTTGCATCAAAAGGTGCATCAAGGATGCGCCTACATCAGAACATATTGTAATTGAAATTTTGTCATCTATCAGCATCTAGTTATTAGTTATGCAATGTGAAGTAATGCTTTGAGTTTGAAATGCAATGTAATCAACAATTTGACTATAAACTACAAAAATCTATTTTTTACATTTCATTAGTTAAACTCTCTATTTTATTTGATCTTTATAACTCTATTGCTATGGAAATTCCTTTCAATTAAAAAAATAGTTTTTGTCTCTTATTCTACAATTTTTTACTTTTTTTTTAAATCCAATTTTTTCAAAAAATCTTGAACTTTTGGTTTGCCAATTTTTTCCTCAAAAGATTTTTGTTACTATGTGTAGAACATTATAGATGGATCAATGTTGAAGGTTGACTATGGATCAATACCATGCATTTGATGAGAGAGTAGCCAATGAGAGGGACACGGAAAAATATCCATGTCCATGTAAAGACTGTCTTGGAGGAAAGGTGAGAAAAAGAAACATGATTTATCGACATATGATAAGATATGGGCATAGTGGTATAATCCCTTGGGATTACAATTATTATGAAGATATGATAGAATTGCAGAGTGTGAGATATGAAGAGGCAACAAACATGGATGAAGTGGCACCAAACATAGATGAAGAGGCAGCAATGTTAGATGAAGGGTTTGAAGTTTATAGAATGTTGAATGAGGGTCTAGATGATGATTGGGCCAATTCGATGGAGGATGCTTTAAATCCTGTGTATGCTAATTGCAAGTTAAGTTATTTGACAACAATCCTTCCAATTCTTAACTTGCAAGTGGTGCATGGTTAGACAAATGAGAGTGTAGATCAATTATTGGCATTATTAAGTTTGTTGTTACCACCTGACTCCACATTGCCAACAAAACAAAGTCAATGTAAAAATAAAATCACTAAGCTAGGCTTAGGGTATGAAAACATCCACACATGTGAATCGATGTGTATTATTTCGTAATAATCTTGCAAGTGAGAGTGAATGTCTAAAATATCATGAAGCGAGGTATAGACAAGGGTTGAAATCAACTATGGTTCCTATAAAGGTTCTTTTCCACTTTCCAATAATCCCACAATTAATCCAAATGTATAGGTGCAGAGACATTACTGAACTTATACAATGGCATGCCCAAAATAAGAGCACTGATGGAAAACAAAGACATGTGCCTGATTCTAAGACGTGGATGGAATTTGATAACAGATGGCTTGCTTTTTCTCAAGATCCTCATAATATAAGGTTGGGTTTGGCTCTAGATCGAGTGAATCCATTCTTAGATCAAAGTACTAAATGGTCAACTTGGCCAGTGTTTTTAATAAATTATAACTTGCCTCCATGGTTAGCAACTAAACCTTTTTTCTTAATGCTTTCATTGATTATACCAGGAAAGAAAAGTGTGACTTCAGATACAATTGATGCTTGTCTAGAGACATTATATGATGAGCTAATGGAATTGTGGAAAGGAATTGAAGCAATTCAATCTTTAAGGGATGGTCATTCAATCAAATTCACTTTAAGAGATTCCTTATTGTTTATGATTCATGATCTTCCTGCATATGGCACATTGTCTGGTCTCAGTGTTCATGGATACCATGGATGTCCTACTTGCAACTTTAAGGATTTTGTGAGGCACTCAAGAAGTTTGCATAAGTGTATTTATTGTGGACATCATCACGCCATCCCACAATAATAGGTTACACTTTTTTGCCAAACTTGACATTGAAATCAACATTTTGAACCAAATCTTCACTTTCTAACACCTATAGCCGCTAAATTGTTAGGAATTTGAAGATGATGCGAACTAGTGATTTGCAAGATTTTGTTTGTAGATTCTAAAAATATTTTTTAAAAAAAATTTGGAGTTAAATTGTAAAACTTTTTGTGTCTCCTTTGATAACTAGTTTTTAATAGTAAACAATATTTTTTTAAAGTGATGTGTATTCCATAACACAACTTTTTTTCTACAAAGGATAAAATTCTAATTCTTTTGAATTTAGATTGGTAACACTGATATCTAGGGCATGCATTTGGTTTCTTAATGTTTTGTTGAATATTTTTTAATTAAGTTTTGAAGTCAAACCAATTATAATTTAGACATAGGCGTATTCCATAAAACATAACTTTTTTTGTATGTATCGAAATTCAATTTTTTTTTTTTGAAACAAGGACATCAATACCTAGGGAATACATATTTTTCAAATTTTTTTTCACTAATTTACTATTTTTCCATGTGTGTAGAACAGAGAACTTGATGTTTAGTGAAAAACCTATGTTTAGTAAAAATAAAATAATAATAATAATAAAATCAAAATATATCAAAACTATACTTGTTGGAAAGCTCGTTTCGAGGACTATAATCCTCCAATTTGGTTTGGCAAGGTGAATCCATTTAGACCTTCAACTGGGCTTTGAAAGCCAAAATTTTGCAAAAGAAAAGGGAAGGGAAGGAGGGAAGGTGTCTAGTGGGGGTCTTCATTTGAAGATCCCTTTGAATGAAGGTGGGTGATGTCCTTCGTTCAAAGTGTAGATACCTTCGAATGAAGGTCCAAACATGGTGCATACATCCTCGTAATGACCACCTTCGAATGAAGGTGCCTTGCATTAAAAAATAATTAAATTTTTTAACCGCCGACCTTCGTTCAAAGGCGTAGTAGAATTTTTTTTTAAATGTTTTAATTTTTTCTTATTGCATTAAATAGGATTTTTTTTTTCATTTTTACATATCAATGTAACAAGGTAAATTCACATTTTTGTTCTACAAGGGAGGAGAAAATCTTTGAGAGAAGAATTTTCAAGTCATATTTTACAAAGAAGGAGATGCAAAACAAAAAGACAAGACAAAATAAGACTACACAAAAGTATTCTGCAGAAACTATAGAAAGATTGAATGAAGAAAGATTGGAAAAATATCATAAACAAAAACAAGGTATGCATATATTTTCTTTTCTATTTTTAATCTAGGTCATTTTATTTATGCATAAATATATACATGTATTAATGAATCATGTAGTAGGATGTCATTTAATCTAGGTCACTTGATTTATGCTTAAATATATACACATTGATTTTATGTAGCTAGGATGTCATTTAGTTTAAGTCATTCCTCATTCTTGGTTATAATCCCCACCCCTCTATGTAGAGATAACTACTTACCTCTCTCTCTTTGTCCACCACTCTCTCTCTCTCTCAAGTTGCCCACTCTCTTTACCTCTACCTCTCCCTCACTGGGGCCTCCCTAGCTATCTCTCTCCCTCTCTCCAACCCTCTCACTTCTTCCGTTTATACTATTTTTCTCACCTCTATCTTTAACAAGTGGATTATGTGTTAGTAAACCTAGGAAGTGTGTCATGCTTCTAATTTCCAAACATTACCAAAAGGAACCATTTGCTTGTGGTAGCTTAGATTTTGTCACCATATTTTATAGTTGAACCTCTTTAACTTAGCTACTATATCAATTATCTTGTAAGATAGAACTCCATTTAAAGCCAAAGGTTAGTCCTTAAAATTCTAGTCTCATCCTTCTTTTCATTAGTTAGTTCTCTAGAAAAAAATGTATAGGAAAATTTTCTTCTTGTGCTCATCTTGAATGGAGATGATAGTACTTGTTGCACTAACTTGGAGAGATCTATTTCTTTTATCTCATTTGATTTTCCTTGAATTCAAGTTGAGCTTAATGAACTTCACTACCTTGAATCCATGGTGGGGTTTCTCTTCGCTTTAATCTTAGGCCTATTTTGCTACATTATGTTGCTACTTATATAAGCTCTATCTTTTCTTTACAAGTATTCTTATTTCATTTTGATCTTAAATATATTCCAACAAAGGATTGTGTGCTTTGTTAAATCATTCAAGGCTCTAAGAGATGTAGTGCCCCTCTAGTTTCACCTTGTATGTCTAGGTGGTCAGACTATGAAGCATGAAGATGAAGGTAAAATACTTAGAATACTTAGGGTATGTTAGACAGTTTGAAGGTAGGTTTACTGTTTTGATGTAGTTGATGACACTCATTGATGGTTATTATGATGGCATTGTTGATGTTTATGATTAATACATTATGCTTATGTTGTGATCATGTATGGGTTAATTGATTATGTAGAATAGTTTAGTATGTGATTTATGCGACTATTTGATGACGTGTTATCAGGTTGTTTATGAACTTGATTAATGTGGATATTTTTTATGTGTTTTGTGAAGGGATAGTGTAGTATTACTCATGTTGAGTACCCTACTATGCTGCAATTCCTTGTCACCGTGTTCCTATTGGATGATTATATATATGTTGTATTCGACACTTTTGTTTGTTACTGGATTGCAGGTACCAAGCATCGACTCCACCTAAATTGGCAGGTCTGAGCATGCCTTTACACCAATGGATAATGTGGATGGGAGATAACATGGGATTCCCTCTATCAGCCAATGTCTCTAGTTTGTCACTATCCATGTATTTCTTATCGTGGGTGTAGTTGTTTTTTAACCTGTGGTATGTGGTTGTCATAATTGTTGTTTATGTGGTTTTGAATTGATGATTTCAGTCGTATGGTTCATTTTATAGAATAAGTGATCTATAAGTGTTGATATTTGATCATTTTGGTTATATAGTCGATGTGTATTTGTTGGTGATTTACTAATTGTTATAATAGTAATAATAATAATAAGTTTATATATATACATCAATATTAGTTATTTAAATAATGTAGAAAATTGAGAATATTAATTAGTTGATTTTTATATTAAATTAAATTAGTAGCTTTGAAAGCTAGCAATAATAATAATATTGTTAATATTTAGTATGTTATTGATTTTATCAGCATGTGAGATTTTATTTTATTTTGCCATTAATTTGTTGTTGGAATGGGTTGTCAAAAATTTGAAAATATTCCTATTAGTGGTGTTATGAATGCAATTAATTTTAGGTGGTGGATATCTGTAATGGAGAGAATGGTATTAGTGGGTATCAATTGTTTTGTCTATTTTTGGTTTTGGGAAGATTATTTGAGGGGAGAATTCTTAGAAAAGAGGGGGAGAAATTTGGGGGAAAAATAAAGAGGAGGATTTGGTAGAGAAAGAGAGAAAGGGAGCAAGAGAAGTCTGAAGAATTTTTGGGTATGTTTATTTAAATAAATGAATAAATGTTGTCTATGAAAATTATGATTTTGTGTAGGAATATGTCCCTTCTATTGTTTTATTCATCTTTGCATACATGTTAGTTGAGCATTGTTCCTCCAATCTGTCATTTTCATGCATGTCTTCCTGTTACCTACTACATCTGTGGTCTTCTCGTATTCCTTTTATCCGTGGCATTCATCTAAACATTTTTAATCCTTTTGATCACTCAACATACATTGCATTTAGATAAATGAGTCGATCCCAATTGAGAGAGTCTGGCAGACAATAATCAAGCATTCATTTGATCCTTAAAATAAGTTTAATTGCAAATTTTTGAAGCCCTAATTTAGCTCTTCGTTAGGAATCACCAGATCACACTTTTGGTTGTATCTGATGTTAATCTTATGATTCTCCTATATTGCCAATACTGGGAAACCATCTAGTATTCATCACAATGTTGTTGGAAGAAGTCACTTTGGCTTTTATTATGATCGGTTAAAACCTAATAGTGTTTTCCCTAACACTTAGCAATATATCCATTTTGCTATTATACTACAGTTATATGCAGGCCACGAGACTAACCTAAATGCATAAGTTCTTTTGTTTAGCAGTATAAATATCTTACCTGGTGCGGGGCGAATTTAATTACTCCTCTCTGCAATCTTTGTTTAAGTAAATCAGCATCAATGGAGGTATTCTGGCAATAAATTGAAAACCATATAGTCGCTCTATGTTGCATTCATCCAATGTCATTTGGGAGGCCTGATCGTTCCTCCTACTGTTTGTCATGTTTTAACTGCATGTACATTTATCATTATAATATCTGTTGAAAACGGTGAGAGATACCTTCCTGACGCCCTACCAAAGATTCCATCTGTGTTTATTTCCTGTAATCATCCTAAAATCATGTGAAGCCTTGTTAGCAATCATGTATTAAACCTACAATTTATTCTTTCTGTTCTGGTGGATGTCTTTCAGAGGGTAAATTTAATTAATCATTCTGAAATCTTTAATTGAGATGTTATGGCTATAATCTACCAACTATTCTATCGCATTATAATGGCTATCATTACCATTTTTTTTAAAAAAAGCTTTATTTAAGAATTCTTCTCCTGTCGCATACCATATTTCTTATGTTGTGTGCTTTAGAAGCAACCTGGGCGCATGGTTTGAAGAGTCCACAAAAGTATCCTTCTTGTTTTACCTAGTTTCATCGTCTATTAACAAATCCAATTTTTGCATCTCTTGCAATAGGAGTGCTAGTTGTCGTACGACTTGGGGTGAATCACTTCTTGGTTGAAGGCTTGTTTAAACCTCCTGAATTGTTCTTTTTAAACAAGCTCTATGTTATCTACATGAATTTCATACGTTATGGCTGGAATCATTAAATTTATCCCTCTGTAGCTTATTCAGTAACCCCTGCCAGTAGATATAGGAATAACAAGTTTTCTTTATAGCAATTTGTTTTTCCTTCTTAAGTGTTAATGTTGGCCGAAGTAGATAATTTCTATTTTGAAACCAAATTACTTCAAATAGGCTTAGTTAATCGATTTTAGCTATTTGTTTCATGATTATTCATTCGGGTATAGTAAATCTTAGATATTATGATGTGATCAAATCACAAATAGTGTATAATTACCTAGATTATATGACATTTATTGGTAGGTTTAATAATGAAAATAGTAAGCTTCATAACTTATGGTTTTGGTTAAGTAAATGTAATTGTCTTAAATTTACAGTTATTATGTTTATTAATTATTTGGATCAATTCAAAGGGTGTTCTTGTTGTTCTTAGTTAAGTGTCATATTATAAGTTGTTATGTTTGTTGGATTAAGTTATAAGACTAATTATAAGGTCTCTAGTTAAGTGATAAAAGGAGAACATTGAAATTTGAATTTCTTTACATTTTAGCTTATACAAATAGATAGTATGAGCATGTTGTGTTTAGAATATTATAATAGATGCATGATGATAGTTTTTGTAGTATGCATAGAGCTAGTCTATAAATTTAACTTATGTTTGTTATATGTTTAAATACCCTGATAGGCATCAAATCACTATCCGGGTTTCCTTATTAGTTAGAAGTTTGAGATTTTATTTCAGGAAATCTTTAGTGTTCAGGGTATATTGAGGTATTAGATTATTTAAGATCTGCATGTTCTTTAGGTTAGTAATTCAACTTGTTTTCATTCTAAATTAGAATTTTAGTAAAACTAGGAGTAAGGCATAACATCACTTTAAGCCAACCGAATGCATATATTTTATTATTGATGCATAACTTAAATATTCTCCTTGATTTATAGACAGACTTATACTTAATAGTTCACATTCTTTTTTTTACTTTTAAGGTGTCGATTGATTTATAAGTTTACCAGAAGGATAATATACTCTTTGATATATAGGTTTTAAGGTAAGATTTAAATTTAGTAATCTTATAATGACAAGTGGTTTAAGATGACTATGGTTATAGATTCTTGGTGTAAAATGATTAAAATGTTTTTTGGTAAAATTTAATATTTAGCTTATTACTTTAGTATGTAAAGATCTCTACTGAGAATAGGATAAAATTATTTTAATCTTTCAAGATCTTAGATTTAGTTTTAATGTAGGAGAGATTGTTGATTTACTTTATAGTAGTTATATTTGTTTAAACTTAGTATATAATGAGTGTCTAAGATTCATCCTTCACCAATGGTTTAGATCAAATTACAATTAAATGTTTGGGGCCAAATGCATATTGGTCACTTATTTCCAACTAATTTATATCTAAAAGTTATAATTTATTTCAAATTCCAAAGTTCAAATGTAAGTCGTCCTCAACCACCTTTTTCCTCAAAAGTTAATTTCTAGACTAAGTTGCCCATAAATAACAAAATATAATATATGGGGGCAACTGGAGTGGGATGTGTTGATGGTTGTTTTCTCACATCAACACAAAATAGAATAAGTATCACTCTACTTCTCCTAAAAGGGTAACTGATATAAGATATTGATCGACCCCAAGGTCCCAGTTAGCTAGATCATAGTTGTGTTGGAGTAGCTAAGTGGTCAATGTGATAGTTTGTTCAAGGGGTATGTGCTATTAAGATAAATTCTAGATCAAAATGAATAGGTCTCTAAAAAGAGTGATGTTTTCTTTGAGTTCAAAGTCCTAGATCTAATCCTAAAACTACTCTACTTAGAAAGAAAATACAAATGAGGCAAGGGTTGGAGATCTAAATAAAAGAAAATGGATAGCATATGTATCTTACTTTCACTTCACTTGGTAAATATGAAAAGATTAATATAACTTGCAATGCAATGATCAATATTCCACACAAACAAACACATCACAGATGCAAGATTCTAAGGAAATTTTGAGATATCAAAATGAAGGTATGAAACACCATATTTCATGTGCAATAATCAAACCCTATTCATCAATCTTATATTAAGATATAACAATTGAGCACTGATCTCATCAAAGTTTACCAAGTACAAATGAAAGATACAAACACATTACCACTGAATGGCAAAAACACAAGAAAATGGAAATTTTTAATTAATGGGCAACCAAATTGGCAGGTTACATTCTGCAACAGAATTTCACACCACAGATGTGATACAATGTGCCACTTACATGACTTGACTAAACTTGCAAAAATTCTATCTTCTCCCAAAATTTCTCTCTATTCTTCCCTTTTTACAAAAGGAAAAGACCTCCTTTATATCTACCCTAGATGCCCCAAATTTCAAAATTTGGCACTAGGTCAGCCTTGCCTCAAAAATTTAAATTTACAAGTTACATCATTATTGTATTGGTTTAGTTCTCACATTAACTTTCAAACCCTCTTTGGATTGAACTACTACAAAAGAATAAAAAATAGAAGAGTGAAGAATAAGGATATTATGCTCCTCCAAGAAAATGAGCACTGAAATTAAGGATGACGTCATTGATGTCATTCTAATTTAGCCCTTGGTAGTACTTCACCTTTATTCATTGAGATAAAGTTGATTGTCTAATCTTCTCATGAGTCTTTGTAAGACCAGCCAGCTATCCTTGGAAATCTATAAATGCAGCATTAAGTCTCATCAAATTGTCAATGCCTTGCTCAAACAGCTGCTAGTGAAGGGAGTCTATGAACTCCTTAACAATTTTGGTTATAGGGAGGACTATAGAGGTTTTGTCCTTGAAGGTGAAAGGGATGGATTTGATAAATGGTTTGATCCTTTTCATGCCCTCATCTGCTACATCAATCCTTTCCCTAAGCTTGCCTTTACATTTTTGTAGCATCTTGACCCTCAATCTCCTTGCCTGCAACCACTCCCTCGCCTACCCTTGGTCACTCTTATCAAAGATACCCAGTTAAAGGAGCTCACTTGGAGACACTGCCTCCATTCTCTGCAACATTTGGAGGTATTCATCCCATAACAGTAATTCCTCATGTCATGCCCACATTGTCGTGTGGTCATGACACGAACAAAATACATGTCATTCCCATAGTTGCCATGTGGTCATAACATGAAAACTCAAAAAAAATTCACATCCCTAAGACCCCATAGCACAAAGGAAGGGAAGGCAAACAAGGTGCAGGATAAGACATCCACAACACCTTGTCAGGCGAACACAACCCAAGGGAAAAACAACATAAAGCATCAAAAACATACATCAATACAGAAAGAAGTAATACCAAACATCCTTACAACTAAAGAAAGGATAAAACATTCATAAGCAGATGTGATATGATTCTATTCATTTTATCATACAAGAACATTATGAGAATGTCTAAGATCGAGTTTCAAACCAGCATTGTATACTTTCTTTTAAATACCAAAGGCGATATGTGTTAATAACAATTAATGAAAACATAAAAGATTGAATAAATTGCATAGCCATTAAAATGACATTACATAAGATAGTCACATCATTCTCTAGGTTGAAGTGTCTCAAAATTTACAAATTTACCAATCTACAATGCTACAAGAATTATTGACATTATTGATACAATTAGATAACTGAAGAATACACAATGCTTATAAGTTGTAAATGAAGGGAAGCTGCTACTAAGTCATATCAATCATGGATCACAAGTCCCCAATGGTGGTGGGTGCACTTCACCCTACCATGTGGTACCTCAAAGGTCCACCCCCTATGCTCGGAGATGATCACATGGCCCATACACAAGCATAAAAGCAAAAGGGACAGGAAGGCATTCATACTCAACCACACAAGGGATACCACAAGTCTCATAGCTCACATGAACACATCATAAGCACATGGTTCATGGAGGGCATAAATAAGGCACCTGGTAATCATACCAACAAACACTACTCAGATAAGGAGAGTGGGAAGGAAGGGGCAGCAGGAAGTAGCTAAACAAATGTACTCATCTCATAAATACAAGCCTTTCCCAAACACATGATACATGTTACGTCCAATGGGCCAAACAAACGAGCACTCATGCTTGATGCCACATTGGGAGCCACTTCCAACCTCACCCTATCATCTACACCCAAACTCCAACAAGCTCTACATACAATCATAAGAATAGAACAAGAATGTAGGGGCTCATAAGGCCTAAAACATAATGAATTTTCCCAACACTAACCTCAAGCATACAACTATGCTTATAAATGAAGTAACAACAACACTATCAATAAGCAGATAGAAATAATAACAAGTAAATCATAGCACTGACCCTTGTATTGCAGTAATAATAGCAATACAAGATAACATAATCATTTGATAGTGTTGTCAAGTATTGGCTATGCTTACATATAAAAATAAAGACAAAATTGTTCATTGTTATCAAAGACAGCAGTGATAATCACTAATCGCAATAATATTAGTCATGTTCCTATTCACAAGGTACTCAATGAGGCATTACATAGGAGGTAGTGTTGCATGGTTGGGCATGATTTAGATCTACTATAAACTCACTAAGGTGTACAGTCATTGTCATAGCAGCACATGGATCATTGGCACATCTTGGATTGTTGTCCTAGCAACATCCTAGGGCATATTTTGTAAGTGCAGATTTAAAATATGTAATAAGGACTATAAACTTGTGTTAGTGTTGATTACCAAAGGAGTTACTCTAGTTCTGTAACGTCAGAAAATGTCCCCTTGGGGGATTTTCCTTCATAAGGTTTAGCTCCTGGGTCTTTAGAGTGCATTTAGGACATTTTAGTTCACATTTTAGCATCTCGATGGAATGAGACCTAAGTCCCATGGCAAATAGGACCTAGGAGGACCCCTTGAGCTGTACCTTGCCTAAAATAGGGGGGCAGGACTTGGGCGCCCGTACCCTAGTCCTGCCCTATTTTAGGGCATCCCCAATTTCTAGGTGTCGGTTTATGACCATTATTTGGTCCTTTTACCGACACGGTAAGTTTTGATTTTTAAAATCTTGGTAGGAGTGCTTGTAGTTGCATATATAAGCATGTTTAGGTATTCATTTGTAGACTAAATATTTCAATTAGATGATCATTATGAACTCTAGGCATTCTCAAGGTGATTCAAGGCTTTCTATTGTGTTGCAAGAGTAGACTTGTATGTTTTGTGTGTTGATATTTGCATATTTGAGCATCAATCTTCTCATGGCATGAAGAGCATCAATCTCCTCATGGAATGAAGAGCATCTTCCTCCATGAGAGCTTCACTACAAGGTGACATATCATTGTGTTTTTATCATTGATTCCTTTGGTTTTTGGCCTCTGCCTCACAAGGGCATGCCCTCTTTATCTAACAATGGTGTTCAAAGACTTAAGTGTCCTCTGGGATCTGACTGAGGCAAACCTCTAAACACCACAACCCCCAAACCAAGTCTTGCGATTGCAGGTTATAGGTGTCACATCTAGAAAAAGTGGAGTTGTAGGAAGGATTGGTAGACATCAGGGATTCAAGATCTGAAGGAAAGATAGATAAAGGAGCACCTCTGGCACTAGGGCACTCACTTCAGTGTCCTCCATAGACAAATTCTAGAAAACAAAAGTTACAGGGCTGATCAATGTCTGAAGGAGGTCCAAATTCCCTAAAAAAGTAGGTACCTTGGACTTGGGCGCCCACTCCAGTTTCCCTGGCTATTCCTCTTTGGAACCCCAAAAATAGGTATTCTATAATTTGGCATTTTACTCCTACCTGCAAGAGCTTTTTCCATAATTCATTAATTTGTTGTCGTATTTGTAGAATTAGGGTTTTAATGGTCAATTAAGCATAGGAGAAGGAGAAATTGATAATTAATTCCCTAATCCAATCTTCCCCTTATTTGCAAGTGACCTATGGTATGATAGTGCTCTCCACTCAACCCTAGATCCTTCAATGTTAGGGTGAAAGGAGGATTTTAACATCTAAACCACAAAAGATCAACAAATCCAATTTTACCCTAAACATTTTGGTGAACTCATGTTTTTGGACTTAAATTACAACTTGCTAAGTGTGTGTCTTTATATTTGGATTGATTTCATTCATTCATATAGTCATTCATTTTAATGCATTGAGAAAAATTCAAAAAAAATGAAAAATTGGAAAAATTCAAAAAAAAATTACATTGTTGGGCTTACTAAATTGCATCAATTCTTTCTAAATTTTTCTAATTCATGATTTTTGCATCAAATATGATATAAACTACATAAAAATACAAAAATTCAAAATTTTGCATTGCATTTTCATCATTTAATTGCTAGGGTTTTATGGAAATTTTGACAATTTTTTATAACTTAGTAATTCCAAAATCTAGGGTTAGTAGGCAAAATCTTTTCTCAAATTTTTCTACTAATTTTAGATCATTCAAATTTACATTTGTCTGTAGTCTTTCATTTTAGTGTAAATTTGCATTTAGATTTAAAATATTTGCATTTTTCATAGAAAATTTCAACAAAAACTAGCAATTTTGATGCATTTTCATTAAATTTGCATTGGCATTTTGCATGATCAAGCATAAAAATCATTTTCAGATCTAAGAGTATGTAATTTCCATCTAAAATCAGACTTCAAACCATTCGCATAGCATTTTGTTCCAAAATCTCAAACCTAGGGCTTTGAAAACAACAATTTTCACCAATTTTGGCCTTATCACTTTATAAAATTGCACCATAGGTGTGTTGTGAAATTTATTTTAGCATTATTTTTCTATTATCAGGGTAATCATTTTCTACCCCTTATAAAAATCTTCATAGCACCCTTTTAACGGGCTCTTGTAGTGAGAATTTGGTGAAAAAATTACACATTTTGACTATTCTTGCCCTAGGGTTTGACCTAGTTTGCACTCCAAGCGTGTTGTAATTAATTTTATGGATTGAGGTGACTGATATTATTTCCATCATTATTTTCCTCACAACACCCTTTGTTATGCTTTGTTGCATTGATTTTTGGTGAAAAAAGTGCCTATTTAGACTCATTTTCACTATAGTTTGATTTGGCATTATCTTAGATTTGCATCAAGAGTGTATTGAGAAAGATCTTATTGCTGTTTTGGACAGATATCATACACATAATTTTCTGCCCTTGATCAAAATCCTTACAACACCCTTTGTTTCATTCATTTGCATTGAAAAAAGTACAAAAACTCAAGCATTTTAGGCTATTTTTGCATATAGTTTTACACTTGTCTTTTGCACCAATTTTGAAAAGATTTCAAAATATGTTACATTCATTTGGAGATATACCATGGATACTTCTTTGAAATAATTATTTGCATACATCATAGACATGGATCATTCACTAAATTCACTGTTGCACATCCTCAAGTTCTGGAACAAATAACACACATTCATGATATTGATCTCTCTATGTGCTCCACATATGAAATCCTTTGTTATATATCTGATTTTGATAGCTTCACAAATTTCATGGGAATATACCTTTGGATATTGAATGATCTCACTAAATTCATGATCAATAGTATATATACTAGTGATGACCTCAAGATGTTAGATGAAGCCTTAGATGACTTTATGGAACATTCTACTACAACACCTATTGCTAAAACATGTGATGATAACTTTGGTTTACCTTATGATCCTTCTCCCAAAGTTGTTCCTCCTCATGAGGACACTTTGGTACAAGAGGATGATTTCATTGATACATCTCTGACCATCATACCACCACATTCCCATTCTATTTCTCTCCCTAGCCAAGATGAAGCATTGGTGAATAAGGAGCTTCCTTTAAGAAAGAACATTCCATGGGTTGATAATGAGTTTTCATCTAACAACAATAAAAACTCTCTCCCTATCATAGTGCATGAAACCTCTATGGATCATCCTATCAACCTTCTTCCTTTAGTTGATTGTTCACATACCTTGGATTTCATTAAGGAAGAGAAAACATTTAATGTCCCTTCTTTGTTTGAACATTCAAGTCATTTGGACATCACTAAGGATGTAGCACTAGCGGATGAGGAGAAGTCTCTCACATTAGATCCCTCAAGGATGGATGTTGAGATTACTCAAAGTAATTTGCTTCTCCCACCACCTAAGAGAATAGTGGATATGTGTAATAATGAACTTCAACAAGAAAATATATCACCTAACATTGAATCAAACCAAGAAGCATTTAAGAATGAACAAAAGAATAATTATAAAGTCTTGGCAATGGTACCTTATGTTTGCAATTGGAAAGAAAATGATTTAATTATTGATGACCTCTAGTGCAAAGATCCTACAGGTAAGTATCTCTAACCCTTTATCTCTCTCATGATGTGCTTCCCCCATGATGTGTTATGTGTTGTTTAGGCCTCCTGGGATGACCTCAGATTCTCCTGTAAGGTCCGATATACCAGGAGACCACCTCTGTTGTGACCTATTTGTATCATCATTCTTATATATTGCCCCTCTCTCTAACTTCATTGTTGTGTGTTGTGTCTTACAGACATAGCGTTGCGGTTGGTAACTTAGGGGTACCCTCCTACGTGACTGTCCCTAAGACACTTGTTTCTCCTCTCTTATTTATTGTTTCCCTTCCTCTAATGTTTCCATCTAGTGGGCGGATGACAACAAACATTTATACTGAAGCGGACCTAGTGTCCCTTTCAAGAGCAATCAAAAATTGGACTTAGTTCCTAATATGACGATGGGGTTGTATATCTTATCCGATGCTTGGCTAGTGGAAGCACTCGTGCTTTCCGTGTAGTGAATTTGATGATGTTTCTATCGCATTTACAAACCTTAACATTATTGTTGCTATATGCACCTTTGTTTGTCTTTTAATCTAGCCTTGGTGGTACTCGATTTAGAGAGCTTTGTGATATAGCCCCACGGTTATCCTTGAACTCTGAATTCGTTGTATAACCTTGGCTCTTTGTGTGGTTAATCATATGCATTGATGTTGTTGTTTATCATGATATTGTAGACACGAACATATTTTTTGCAGGGATGTGTTTGTGGGAACATTTGACGATTGTAAAGTACATGTCACCTCCAGGGGGCATGGGCTTTGTGAAAGTTAGTGTTCCCTTGTGTGTTTTCTTCCTACCTTAACATGCTTGATATCGATAACTGATATCAACCACCTTAAGGTGGGGGCATATAAAAGGTAAGCTATCTGTTATAGATGTTAGTAACGTGTTTGACCTCAAATGCAAAGACTTGCACCCCAGAGTAGTGCATCGTGTATCCTGAGTTTTTTTGCAATCAATCAATCAATCATGTAAGCCCTCTGTGGAGGTGGGATATCAAGCATATCCTTTTTCTTAAGCCCTCTACGGAGGCAGAGATGGTGTATTTCTCATAGCATATTGCATCATCCTGTCATTTTCAAAAGTCCTTTGCGGAGGCGGGGAGTGGTTCTATGATTACTCAACCCTTAAGTGTGTCTTTGGAAATTGTTGTGGAAAAGCCCAATCATCGGTGTGTACATGTAATGTGCCTGAGATGGTGTTGGACCTAGAAACAGGTACACTCCATTGATTGTCTGTTGTGTTTTCTTTGTGTCTTCAAGGTGTGTGTTCTGGCGTGCTTGTTTTGTTTGGCGTGTTTGTTGCCCCATATGTAGTCTCAAGACTTGCTCGATGAGTGCATCCTACATTTTGGGAGGTTTTGCGTGTCTTGCGTGTGTGTTGCCCCATACATACAGTCTAAAGACTTACTTGTTGAGTGCATCCTATATTATGGGAGGTTTGTTTACTTTCAAGTATTTGCATCTGCATTTCATATATATGAGAAAAAGAAAAGAAAAGATATCATTTTTGTCTTCCATGCATTAATGTGTCTTCTATGTATTGACTATATTCTATGTGTTCTATGTGACTGTAACTATCTTCTTCATGTTTTGTGTGCATGTTACTGTCTTCTATATGATTGTCTTGTCTTCTTCGTGCTTGGTGTGTTTGCTATGTTTGTGACCTTACTTTAATGCATGTATGGGCCTTGCATTTATACATACATTAAAGTGGGGGCTAAATGTAACATCAAAAAATCTCCCCTTGGGGGCTTTTCCCTCATAAGGTTTAGCTCCCAGGTCTTCAGAGTGCATTTGGAACATTTTAGTTTATATTTTAGCATCCCGATGGAATAAGACCTAAGTCCCATGGCAAATAGGACCTATGAGGACCCCTTGAGTTGTACCCTACCTAAAATAGGGGGTGAGGACTTGGGCGCCCGCGCCCTAGTCCTACCCTATTTTAGGGTAAGCCCAATTTCTGGATGTCAGTTTATGACCGTTATTTGGTCCTTTTGCCAACATGGTAAGTTTTGATTTTTAAAACCTTGGCGGGAGTGCTTGTAGTTGCATATATAAGCATGTTTAGGCATTCATTTGTAGACTAGAGATTTTAATTAGATGATCATTGTGAACTCTAGGTATTTTCAAGGTGATCCAAGGCTTTCTATTGTGTTGCAAGAGTAAACTTGTATGTTTTGTGTGTTGCTATTTACATATTTGAGCATCAATCTCCTCATGGCATGAAGAGCATCTTCCTCCATGAGAGCTTCACTACAAGGTGACATATCATTGTGTTTTTATCATTGATTCCTTTGGTTTTTGACCTCTGCCTCACAAGGGCATGCCCTCTTTATCTGACAACAATGTTCGGAGACTTAAGTGTCCTCTGGGGTTTGATTAAGGCAAACCTCAAAACACCACAACCCCCAAACCAAGTCTTTTGATTGCAAGTTATAGGTGTCTCATCCAAAAAAAAAGAGTTGCAGGAAGGCTTGGCAGACATCAAGGATTCAAGATCTGAAAGAAAGACGGACAAATCAGCACCTCCAAGACTAGGGTGCTCGCTCCAGTGTCCTCCGCAGATAGATTCTAGAAAATAGAAGTTACAGGGTTGATCAGTGTCTGAAGGAGGTCTAGATTCCCTAAAAAAGTAGGTACCTTGGACTTGGGTGCCCGCTCCAGTGTCCCTGACTTTTCCGCTTTGGAACCCCAAAAATAGGTATTCTGTAATTTGGCATTTTACTCTAGTCTGCAAGAGCTTTTTTCATAATTCATTAATTTGTTGTCGTATTTGCATAATTAGGGTTTTAATGGTTAATTGAGCATAGGAGAAGGAGAAATTGATAATTAATTCCCTAATCCAAGCTTCCCCTCATTTGCAAGTTACCTAGGGTATGATAGTGCTTGCCACTTGACCCTAGATCCTTCAATGTTAGGGTGAAAGGAGGATTTTAACATCTAAACCACAAAAGATCAACAAATACAATTTTACCCTAAACAAGTTCATTGTCCACTATCATCTCCAATGTTCAAGGTACTTAATCTACACTTTGTATGAGGTGCCATATTGTCACAAATACTATAACATTTCTAATTTTTGGTTATGAACAAATCAACACAACTGGTTAACTATACAAAATTAACTTGGAATGAATGTTAAATTAGAATTTCTGAGTACTGTAGGCTATTATGTGGATGTGCTTACTTGCTGCTAGAAGATGAAGGCAGCAGGGTATTTCCTAGCTTCAAAACCTCATAAAGCATTATATCTCTACCACCATGGTGAAAAGTTGGAAATTGCATTTGTTTTGTTTAACATGCCCCATGAATCAACTATTAGAGTTCTTAAGAACCCCTGAGTATGTGTTGATTGCCACACTACGACAAAACTTATTCACAAGATTGTTGTAGGGGAAACTGTTAAGAGAGATGTGAACTACTTCCACTAATTTAGACCGGGACAACAACATTGTAGAGATTATTGGTGGTGTCAATGAAGAAATTTGAACCTTAAACTCGCACTAAGGTAATTTGCAGTGTCAGATCTCTCGTAATGATAGAGGATCAATCCCTCAAAGCATAAGGGAAGGGAAGTTTCTGTCAGATTTTATAGTTAGAAATGCTCTAGTAAACATGAATGTAAAATGTGAAAGTATAAGCAAGGCACATCAACTGTTCAATAGACTACCTCAAGAGATGGTTCCCATGGACTACACGATTGCAGGATAAGCATGTAATGTATTCATTGATATAGCTTCAGAAACTTTCAAGCGTATGCAGTTGGAAGGTGTAAAGCCAAAATTCCACTACCTTTGTCACGTCCTCCCTTCTTGTGCCAAGAGGGATGGCGTGGAACAGGGTACAGACATCCCTCAACACCTAGTGGAAGGAAGAGTCCTATCAAATATTATAGTTGGAAATGCTCTTGTCGACATGTATGCCAAAGGTGGAGGCAAAGACATGGCACGTGATCAATTTAACAGCATGCCTCAAAGAGACATGGTCTCATGGGAAGAAATAATCCGCAAGGTATGTACAAAATAGATTTGTTAATAAGGCTTAAGAAACTTTTAAGCAAATGCAATCTATGGATGCAAAGCCAAACTCCACAACCGCTGCCAGCATCCTCACAGCTTGCCAGCACGGTAACCTACAAATGGGGTATGGACACCCATCAAAACATATCAAAAGAAAAAGGGGAAATTTTGTTTGCTAAACAGAGTGCCTCAAAATGATGCCATCTCATGGAATGAAATAAATGCAAGCTAAGCACGAACTGGGTCATTTAAAAAGGCTTAAGAAACTTACAGGCAAGTGCGTAAAGCCAAGCTCCACCATCTTTGACAACATCCTCCCTGCCTTCTAGTCGAACAGAGACGGTGGCAAGGCTAATGTGTATGGCCAGTGTCATCTCCAACTCACCACCATTGGGCATTAGGCATGCTCAATATGTGAAGCCAGGTGGAGTCAATACCTGGTACCTACATCACTCAAAACACATTACAACATGTGCACATATACATCATATAATAGTCAAAGCAAGAATAGTCCACATCGGAGGATTCCAACATCCGTGATCATTCACATAGTGTGCCAATGTCATGGTGTCATCCTCTCCACATGCACACCCAATCACAATATGAAAACCAACATAACACCTCAGTTAGTACACCATAATTACATCATAATAGCTCTAGTCGTCCAACATTAACTAATCATAATACAACCATCATTAGAGACATCAACATAAATAAAATGTCAATATCTCAACATAACATAAAACTTGAATTTCATACCTCAATGTTACCTCAATCAGGCCAGGACTAGGGAGACACTACATCCTCCTCCCCAAGAGCTTGACTTACTTCTGGAAGTCACAAACACTAAGAAGCAACCATAGCACACATTAGTCCATGATATTCAATATAAATATAAAATTCATGGTATCACATTCCTTTCAATATACCCAATTACATGTAATATGTCACAGTACCCAGGTGAAGAAGAGGCAAGGCACTCAATTCCATTTAAAATATATGTTAGCATATAGCAATTTTTCTCTAATCAAAATAAAGAATGATGCCATACGATTCAATTTTCTCATAAAATCATTGTCTCAAACAGCCAATTAGTTGCTCACAACCATCAATTTACACATTCATACTAGCATAACCACATAATTTTCTCATAAATTGTAGCAAATTACACTTTTCAATACACAAAGTTTTCAATTCTCTAACGTTCAAATGCAACCGTCTCAAGAATAGAGCACACAAACACACATCGTACAAGATGTTTACAAAGAAAACATCAACTCATATCTATCTACATCAAATGTAGATCTTACCACTAAACAACCATTTTCATTCATCCACATCGTAGGGATAATGACACAAGGTTCACATATAGGTCCATGGGGACACAACGGTCTCATCATAGTACTACGTAATCCAATAACCAGTGTCAAGTAACCAAAGATATAAGGATCAATTGGAATGATGGTCTCGAGGCCACATGCCTAGGGGCCCCTCCATACATTTCCACAAATGACCTACCTCTTATTTGTATAAGGGGTTTAGCCTCCAAGAGATAGTCAACATAAGAACATAAACCACTAGGAAGGTAAATGGATAATGACTAGCCCATACTAGCCCACACTTACCCCCATCCTCAAAGTTTCCCATGTCTGCTTCCTTATATACACTCAACACAAGTTCGCTCTGTCAACATGGTGAGAAGAACAGCACAACACAAGACCAGCATTTGAAAATAGAAAGAACCTAGCATTGCCAACAAACATTTTCAAAAATATCAAAATAAGATGTTTCCAAAATCAACAATAAAATAAATAAATGCATGCAATTTCAACAATGAAGCAATGTAACCACAAGAGTCACATGAAAAAGGAAGATTCAAATATTTGTGGCTAAGCTACTTATAGTCAAGATAAAATAATGTTGCTGGTCATCACTAGCAAGATAAATAAATTCACCAATAATTGAAAGAATATCACAAACCATGAAATTGCACATTACGTCACAATGTGACTAACATTAAGTCACCAATAAGGAAGGAGGGAAATCACGGTCATTACATGTGCTATGCAAATAGAACCAATGATATAACATCATATAGGCGGGTAGCAACAAATGCGCCTTCACGTATGACTATGTGAAATCGTGCCCTCCCAAGGGTAACACGTCATCATCACCAACACTATGTTGGAACATCAGTGTGGTGTGGCATCACATCTATTTGCATCATGTCAAGCAAGTGTCCACGCACATAAATACAATACCATAGCATAAGTCAATTGCAGCTCATTCAATATCCAATTTGATAAAAAATAAATAAACATGTACTTCCTGTATAAATGCTACTCTATCATATTGCCAATGTTTCCAAATTACTACACATCCAACTCAAAACAAAATACCAAAGGTAAGATCAAACATACACCAAGTAGCATGGCCTCGAACAAATCACATACCTATAACAAACCATAACCAAGATTCCCAAGTTAGATGCCAATATTATCATCAAGGAAACAATGCATGATAGGATAGCACTATGAACCTCTCAAAGGTCCATTCACTAAGGAGAAGTAGGGGGTACTCTTGCATAGGAAGGTATGGTTAGTTGGGTTAACCCAAACCAATGTAACAACATGTCACCATAGCTTCCTAAGTTCTTCCACTCCACTTCTTAACTCCACACATGGAAGGTCTCCAACTCCAAGGTTGGACCTTAAAAGGTGTACAAACAAGCAACCACACAAGCACGACTCCACCATACTTGTAACTATACACTCAACCCATGGAAGGATACCTAGTATCTCAAGCTCATGAGTACACAAATCATGTACGGGATATTCACAACACATAGTAAGTACTCTCATAACAGGTGTTCACATCCACAAGGTGACACAACACAATTTTCCTTTACCATTCATTAATTAGTGAAGAAGAACAACTTTCATATCCAGTCACATAATAACTACCATAAAGGATTCTAAGAAGTCTATTTAACATCAATTCAAATTAATCTTTCTAAGGCATAAATGGATTCTAACCATACTTCACATTTAGAGGCAATACAATATACCCCATAAAAATACACCAGCATTCTAGCATTTGCATACTAGGTCATATTCAAATCAAAACAACATTACTTCAACTCGCAAGATGGCGACTCACAACACATCACACATCATGGAGCTATTGATAAACCATATTACACTACATATGTACTACGAACAAATACATATTTATCTAACACAAAGTTCATAAGATAGAGTCTTACCATAAGAATAATCTAATTAAAAGCTTAAGAGCCTAATTTAGTATTTTACCCTATGATGCTAAACATCTTCTCCACAGAAGGTATGCATAACATGATATCCAATTCACACAAGAACAAAGTTATAAAACACAAAATTCACACTATGGAAGTACTTTACAAAAATAGTCAACAAGCACACAATGCACCATTGAAACATTTCGAAAACATACATTATTACATAACAATTACCAAGCATATGACTCATTTACACTTCTTTCTTCTTTAATTTTTTTCAATTAATATAATGCAACTACACACGTAATCACTTGCACTCATAAACTTCAATGTAAGATACACTTCATGCAAGCATTTCTAGTTACCCAACCCAAAGGAGATAATGTCGATTTCCAAATGATAACAAGGGTTAGAAATTCAAGAAGGTATGCAATTCTTATAGTATGATATACGTACACAAAGTATACAAGGCATGAATTAATCAAACAAGCATTAAAACTTCATTATTCTTCCAAAGGACAAAACATCATCACATTCACAACCAAAAGCATAACACACAACAAGGTGCACGTAAGCCTAACTATTCCCATGATGGTAACCTCTAATCACAACCACATAGAGTGCATACTAGGGAACAACACCACAATCCACAAAATACACAAGGGTGAGGAAGGGCCCAACACAACCTTCATGATCTAGACCAACCTACTCAAAAGGAGAATCAACAAGGAGGAACACAACCACCACAAAAACACAAGCGGAAGACTTTGATAATCATTTGACAAGGCCACCACGATGACAAAACAAGAGGATGGATATTCCTCCAAGATGAAGGTTGGTTAACAATCCACAACCTCACTCTCTCACAACTACATGGAGTAGGATGAGGGTCACAACCACCTCAGATCCATTCCATGTTGACCCACCAATGTACAAATACCCCAAAGCTCCCAATGTTGAAACATGGGCTCTGATACCAAATGTCATGCCCACATTGCCATGTGGTCATGACAAGAACAAAACACATGTCATGCCCACATTTTCCATGTGGTCATGACATGAAAACCCAAAAACTTTTCCATCTATCCCTAAGACCCCATCGCACAAAGGCGAGGAAGGCAAACAAGGTGCGGGATAAGACATCCACAACACCTTGTCAAGCGAACACAACCCAAGGGAAAACCAACATAAAGTGTTGAAAACATACATCAATACAGAAAGAAGTAATTCCAAACATTCTTACAACTAAAGAAAGGATAAAACATTCATAAGTAGATATGATATGATTCTGTTCATTTTATCATACAAGAACATTATGAGAATGTCTAAGATCGAGTTTCAAACCAGGTTGTATACTTTCTTTTAAATACTAAAGGAGATATGTGTTAATAACAATTAATGAAAGCATAAAAGATTGAATAAATTACATAGCCATTAAAATGACATTACATAAGATAGTCACATCATTCTCTAGGTTAGAGTGTCTCATAATTTATAAATTTACCAATCTACAATGCTACAAGAATGATTTACATCATTGATACAATTATATAATTGAAGAATACACAATGCTCATAAGTTGAAGATGAAGGGAAGCCTCTACAAAGTCATATCAATCATGGATCACAAGTCCCCAATGGTGGTGGGTGCACTCCACCCTACCATGTGGTACCTCAAAGGTCCACCCCCTGTGCTCGGAGATGATCACATGGCCCATACACAAGCATAAAAGCAAAAGGGACAGGAAGGCATGCATACTCATCCACACAAGGGATACCACAAGTCTCATAGCTCACACGAACACATCATAAGCACATGGTTCATGGAGGGCATAAATAAATAAGGCACCTGGTAATCATACCAATGAACACTACTTAGATAAGGAGAGTGAGAAGGAAGGGGCAGCAAGAAGGAAGTAGCTAGACAAATGTACTCATCTCATAAATACAACCTTTCTCAAACACATAATACATGTTATGTCCAATGGGCCAACAAATACGCACTCATGCTCGATGCCGCATTGGGAGCCACTTCCAACCTCACCCTATCATCTACACCCAAACTCCAACAAGCTCTACATGCAATCACAAGAATAGAACAAGCACGTAGGGGCTCACAAGGCCTAAAACACAATGAATTTTCCCAACACTGACCTCAAGCATACAACTATGCTTATAAATGAAGTAATAGTAGCACTATGCATAAATAGATAGAAATGATAACAAGTAAATCACAGCACTGACCCCTGTATTGCAGTAATAATAGAAAGACAAGATAACATAATCATTTAACAGTGTTGTCAAGTAGTGGCTATGCTTACATATAAAAATAAAGACAAGATTGTTCATTGTTATCAAAGATAACAGTGATAATCACTAATCAAAAAAATATCAATCATGTTCCTATTCACAAGGTATTCAATGGGGCATTACATTGGAGGTAGTGTTGCATGGTTGGGCATGATTTAGATCTACTATTGACTCACTAAGGTGTATAGTCGTTGTCATAGCAGTACATGCATCATTGGAACAACATCTTGGATTGTTGTCCTAGTATCATCTTAGGGCATATTTTGTAAGTACATATTTAAAATATGTAATAAGGACTATAAACTTGTGTTAGTGTTGATTACCTAAGGAGTTACTCCAGTTCGCTGTCCACTATTATCTCTAATGTTCGAAGTACTTAATCTACACTTTGTATGAGCTACCATATTGTCACAAATATTATAGCATTTATGATTTCTGGTTATGAACAAGTCAACATAACTGGTTAACTATGCAAAATTAACTTGGAAAGAATGTTAAATTGGAATTTCCAAGTACTGTAGGCTATTGTGTGGATGTGCTTACTTGTTGCTAGAAGATGAAGGCAGCAGGGTATTTCCTAGCTTCAAAACCTCAGAAAGCATTATATCTCTAACGCCATAGTGAAAAGTTGGCAATTGAATTTGGTTTGTTGAACATGCCCCATGAATCAACTATTAGATTTGTTAAGAACCCCTGAGTATGTGTTGATTGCCACACTGCAATGAAACTTATTCCCAAGATTGTTGCAAGGGAAACCGTTAAGAGAGATGTGAACTACTTCCATTAGTTTAGACCAGAACAACAATATTCTAGAGATTATTGGTGGAATCAATGAAGCAATCTAAACCATAAACTCGCACTAAGGTAATGTCCAGTGTCAAATCTCATGTAATGATGGAGGATCAATCCCTCAAAGCATAACAGAAGGGAAGTTTCTGTCAGATTTTATAGTTAGAAATGCTCTGGTAAACATGAATGTAAAATGTGAAAGTATAGGAAAGGTACATTAACTGTTTAAAGGACTTCCTCAAGAGATGGTTCCCATGGACTACACGATTGTAGGATAAGCACATAATGGATTCATTGATATGGCTTCAAAAACTTTCAAGCGTATGCAATTGGAAGGTGTAAAGCCAAAATTCCACTACCTTTGCCACGTCCTCCCTGTCTGTGCCAAGAGGGGTGGCATGGACCAGGGTATAGACATCCCTCAACACCTAGTGGAAGGTGGAGTCCTATCAGATATTATAGTTGGAAATGCTCTTGTCGACATGTATGCTAAAGGTGGAGGCAAAGACATGGCGCGTGATCTATTTAACAACATGCCTCAAAGAGATGTGGTCTCATGGGAAGAAATAATCCACATGGTATGTAGAAAAATAGATTTGTTAAGAAGGCTTAAGAAAATTTTAAGCAAATGCAATCTGCGGATGCAAAGCCAAACTCCACAACCACTACCAACATCCTCACGTCCTACCAGCACAGCAGCCTACAAACGGGGTATGGACACCCATCAAAACATATCAAAAGAAAAAGGGGAAAATTTTGTTTCATCTTTCAGTTACAAGTACACTGGTAGGCATGTAAGCAAAACTTGGAAGCATAGAGAAGGCATGTTAAGTGCTAAACAGAGTGCCTCAAAATGATGCCATCTCATGGAATGAAATGAATGCAAGCTAAGCACGAACTGGGTCATTTAAAAAGTCTTAAGAAACTTACAGGTAGGTGTGATTGGCAGGAGTAAAGTCAAACTCCACCATCTTTGACAACATCCTCCCTGCCTTCCAGCTGCCCTCTCAAAACCCTCGCTTCCTTTTTTTCCTTCCTTTTCCCCCCAATTTCCAAGCCTTCATCGGGTAAGAATCAGAATGGGAAGATAAAATAAAAAGGAAGTATATCATCCTTTTTTTTTCCCAAGTCCACGAGAGCCACATTAATATTATTTTTGGGTTTATATATTAAATAGATGACCATAGGCTAATAAAATACTCTCAATAAAACCATACAGAAACTATGCACAAGGTCAATTTGCTAACATAGCACCACAAAAAAATCATAAACAAACAAAACACACGAAGGCATCCACAAAGGCTAACTCAACACCAAAATCATACGAATCGAACTCATAGGAGGATAGAACAATTGGACAGTGTCTAAGGTAAGATACGACATCGGAGACTCATCCCCGAATAGAGACTGTGGCAAGGCTAAGGTGTATGGCCAGTGTCATCTCCAACTCACCACCATTGGGCATTAGGCACGCTCAACTTGTGAAGCCAAGTTGGAGTCAATGCCTGGTACCTGCAGATTCACTCAGAACACATTACAACATGTGCACACATACATCATATAATAGTTGAAGCAAGAATAGTCCACATCGGAGGATTCCAACATCCGTGATCATTCACATGGTGTGCCAATGTTACGGTGTCATCCTCTCCACATGTAGACCCAATCACAATATGAAAACCAACATAACACCTCAGTTAGTAGACCATAATTACATCATAATAGCTCTAGTCATCCAACATCGACTAATCATAATACAACCATCATCAAAGACATCAACATAAATAAAATTTTAGTATCTCAACATCACATAAAACCTGAATTTCATACCTCGGTGATACCTCAATCATGCCAAGACTAGGGAGGCACTACATCCTCCGCCCCAAGAGCTTGACTTACTCCTGGAAGTCACAAACACTAAGAAGCAGCCATAGCACACATTAGTCCATGATATTCAATATAAATATAAAATTTAGGGTATCACATTCCTTTTGATATACCCAATTACGTGTAATATGTCACAGTACCCAGGTGAAGAAGAGGCAAGGCACTCAATTCCATTTAAATTATACGTTAGCATATAACATTTTTTCTCTAATCAAAATAAAGAATGATGCCATAACATTCAATTTTCTCATAGAATCATTGTCTCAAACAGCCAATTAGTTGCTCACAACCATCAATTTACACATTCATACTAGCATAACCGCATAATTTTCTCATAAATTGCAGCAAATTGTACTTTTCAATACACAGTTTTCATTTCTCTAACTTTCATAAGAAACTATCTCAAGAATAGAACACACAAACACACATCATACAACATGTTTACAAAGAAAGCATCAACTCATATGCAAATACATCAAATGCAAATCTTACCACTAAACAACCATTTTCATTCATCCACATCGCAGGGATAACAACACAAGGTTCACATATAGGTCCACGGGGATGTAACGGTCTCATCATAGTACTACGTAATCCAATAACCAGTGTCAAGTAATGAAAGATCCAAGGATCAAGAGGAATGATGGTCTCGAGGCCAAGTGCCTTGGGGCCCCTCAATACATTTCCACAAATGACCTACCTCTTGTTTTTATAAGGGGTTTAGCCTCCAAGAGATAGTCAGCATAAGAACATAAACCACTAGGAATGTAAGTGGATAATGACTAGCCCATACTATACCACACTTACACTCATCCTCAAATTTTCCCATGTCTGCTTCCTTATATACACTTGACCAAAGGTCACTCCATTGACATGGCGAGAAGAACAGCACAACACAAGACTAGCATTTGAAAATAGAAAGAACCTAGCTTAGCCAACACCTATATTCAAAAATACCAAAAGAAGTTTCCAAAATCAACAATAAAATAAATAAATGCGTGCAATTTCAACAATAAATCCATGTAACCCCAAGAGTCATGCAAAAAAGGAAGATTCAAAGATTTGTGGCTAGGCTACTAATAGTCAAGATAAAATAACGTCGCTGGTCGTCACAAGGAAGAAAAATAAAGTTACCAAAAACTGAAAGAAGTTCAAAAACCATGAAATTACACATTACGTCACAATGTGACTAACATTAAGTCACCAATAAGGAAGGAGGGAAATCACAGTCATGTTGTGATGCTCACAACACGCCCCATTTTACTCCTTAAGCAAAATGAGGACCCCTGTTGTGGCTTTGTTTTTTTTTTTGCTTTTGTGTGTGGGTCTATTGGGTGGCAAAAGGGAAACGAGAGTGAAAATTACAAACCTTGTTAAAAACAAAGAAAAAATTGCATTGAGTACCAAAGCTAAATATTGGTGAATTCCTCGTCAAAAATGAGTAAGGGTTGATTTTTGAACCATGAGAAAATTCCCTGTATTTTGCAAGTTATGAATGTTTTGGTAAAGTGTACAATAGGAGGGTTTGTACTTTGTATATACAAAGTCCTCTCTATATCGGGTTGCATATACAAGGTCACTTGCATACAAAGTCCTTTGTATATCACTTTAAATATACAAGGTTGTTTGTATATGCAAAGTTGTATAATTTTTTTATACTTGTATGCATTTTGCTTACATGCATGCCGCGGACCTGACAGAGTTCAAAGTTTGAATATATAAACAGTTAAAGTCCGCCGGTTGTATATCGGGGTTTGTATGTTTGGCAAAAGTGAAACCTACAACGTGATATACAACGGGAATATGTAAGGCCAGAACTGAAAAGTTATGAAGTAAAGTTTTATGGTTGTATGTTTTTGCCTTGTATGTATGTTTCGGGACATACAAAAGAAAAATATACAAAGCCTTATGCAAGTCGCGGAACTGAAAAGTTATGAAATGAGATGTAATTGTTGTATGTTTCCGCCTTGTATGTATGTTTTGGGACATACAAAGTGAAATATACAAAACGGAACTCCGGAAATATTTAAATCCAATATAATGGATGCATCCTAACTTAATGTATATCAAATGATGCATTGCACTTTATGCAGGTTGCAGATTCGAAGGTAAGTGAGCTGTTTCTTATAAAAGTTGAAGTCCAAAAGATGATACTAATATGTTTGTATGTATCTTGGGCTTTGTATCTAAGGGTTTGACACAAGTGTTATTGCATTGGACGGATATGTATCATCGGTGGAAGAGTTTTAGTTCATATCAACCATATGGGTTATGCCGATGGCAAAGATAACCAAACCGATAAGGAGTTACATCGGCATGAGTGAGGTGATCGATGGGAAATTGTTAGATCACCCCAATGGGAGAACGTTACACTGATGACAAAGAGTTGCTAACCGATAAGGTTACATCGGTCAGAAAGATATGATCAGAATGAAATTACTGGATCACTCCGACGGGAGAATGTTACACCGATGAACAAAAGATTTGTTAAAACTGATAAAGGTTACATCGGTCAGAAAGATATGATCGGAGTGTAACTATTGGATCAACCTGACGAAGCATCTCACATCGATAGGGAAATACAAGCACGTGGAGGTTACATCGGCTAGAAATGTAAGATCGGTAGGAAGTTTTTTGATCAACCCGACTGCGAGATTACGCCGATAATAGGGAAGTATATAGAACGAGAAATACAAGCAAAGCCTACAAAAGGGGTATATATGTAGAATTGGACTGGGGGTAACAAGGAGGGTTTAAATGGCCCATTGATTACTGTAATTAATGCCAAGTTAACATTTTGACAAGGTATAAATTGACAACAGCAGCATGAATTTTAAGTCTATTTTTTATGTCTGTTTTGCAGGTATGCAGGTAGATATAAAGGTGGAGCTGTAATGGCAATGACATCACAAAGGGCAGATCGGATCACAAATGAAGCAGGAGGAGTAAAAGCTTTCAATGAGAAGAGATATGCAGATGGAGGGAAACATTATTAAAAGAGAAATAAAAGATATTTTGGTGGCTATTAGGGTTTCCAAAGGGCATCCTTACACTCAGTATGGGTATGCTGCTCAGAGATTTTTGGCGGGATTTGTTTTCCACCAATTGATGCTACACTTGAAGGGTGGACCATTGATTGACTAGGGTTTTGTGGCTGTATTGGGGATAATCAAATCTATATATTGAGCCCCTTTACTCTGTAATAAGTTACACATGGATTTGTAGGAAACAGGGACACACAGGGATTCGTAGGACACAGGGACACACAGGATTTTTTAGGAGATAGCTAGCAGTTACAATTGATTCAAGCATTTTAGGAGTAGTTTAGTTTAGAGGAGGTCGCCTGTGTCTGCAATAAGGAATGTATGGAACATCTAGCTTCCTTACTGTATCTGTAAAGTGTTGTAAGTTTTCTATAAGTTGATTAATGAAGCTAAAAGTCATTCATACATTGTAAATCATATATGACTATTTATCTTGAATACAAATGAATCTAGAATTCTGTGTCTATATTCAGAGTGTCTTTTGGCTCTTCTTTGTATTTGAAATAATATCTCTTAAAGCTTGCAATCTTTAATGTATGTTCGTGAAAATACTCAGGCCATTCACATTTAAAGGTTTAGTCTGTGGATTTAATCAGTTTTACTGTACTTCTTATAACATGCATAACAGAGCATTTAGATCTTATAGCAAAATGAAGTTTAATTTAGATTTCTCTAACTTTTCCCAAACTATTTGAAATACTTAGCCTAAACGTAAAAATTTAAAGGAGATTGTCTGATATTTGAAGGAAACATGAACAACTAAGTTGATATTTGACAGTTTTCATAATATTTGAAAAGGAAAGCTTGTGTTAATGTAAATCATATAAAGCTTTGTGATACAGGAACAAATCTATGCAAAGGAATGAAGAAAATATTGGTATTTGTGATATTTTTCATAATTAGAGTCCAACGAGTCATCAGAAACCTTAAATCAAGTAAGGCCCCTTGCATATTACAGCTTCACATCAACCTACTGAATTGTCCAACAAGTCAAGATCTGACCATACAGAAACTTGGGATTAAGCAAATCTTAATTGATTTCTTCATATCTTTCAAGACAGTTAGGTTCATTTTGTGAATTTTAACTTTTGTTATGAATGTGTAAAAACAATCATCAACATTTTTTGGCGCTAGAAGGAGGGTTTGATAGGATTTAAGGTAGATTTTGGGTAGGCTGGCCAAAAGGATCATTTTAGTTCTTAGAAATTTGAGTGTTCTGTTTGCAAATATCTTCTGTTTGAAAGAATTTGAATTTTTTTTGCAAAGGTACTACTCAAACTTCAAGGTCTATTCTAATTTTTTGAGTTTAATGTTTTATTCTGAGATATGTTAGATCTCATAAAATTTCAAAATCTAAAAAATTTCAAAGAAGGGTGCCATTTTCAATGGACTCATATGAGGACAATTTCCAGGTTAATATTCCTGTCTTTCAGGAAACCTTAAATAGGAAGCTCTATCATGAAAATTTATCTAACTTTGGTTTATCTAGTTGTTGCAGGATACACAAGTCTATGGAACATAGTGAAATTAATTGTTTAACTTTCCTCACCAGGATAGATTCATATTTAAAAGGACTAATTCTTTTCTCAGATGTGTTCAGGCCTGAAGTCTGGCAGGATAATGAAGAAATTCTGGAGCAACAAGCAGATACAACACTAGAAATTATTAGTTGGTTAGAATATACAATAGCTGAATCAGTTCTAGAAGGAAAGGATAGTAAAACATCTTTCCTTAGGTCATTTTATGGTGAGATTGATAGGGGTAAGTGCAGAAAGATGGGGGGCCAAAAAGGGGTCTTAAGTGGCCACTTTTTTTCTGAAATCAGGAAATACTGGCCTTGGATGAGAAATTGAGCATAGTTACACTCAAAATTTGGAAATGCAACCAAAACAATGTTCGTAGTGCTCCGAGTCTACTTTCTAAACTACTATTTTGTTTTGAAAATGGCATAGATTAAGGGGTTCAAAAGAGGGATCCACAGAAATTGGTGTTGTTTCTGTCAAAAAAACATAACATAGCATGTTTTGTGGCTCCCTCAAAAGGTCAACTTTTTTTTGGTATTTTTAAAATCGCTTTAGTGAGAAATTAGCTAATAGCATGTAGTTTATGCCCGATTTTTCTAATAACTTTTTGATGAATATTTGATTTTTTACTAATTTTTAAAGTGGACACATCCTAAAAAATAGAATTTTGGCCGTGCTACCCCTCTAAATTTTGAAAACTAATTGAAAATCATTTTTTTATTTTTTTAATATTTGTAGAATGGAGTCTAGTTTCTAAATATGTAATTTTTTTGAAATTTGAATAATAGTTATTTTACAATGAAAAAAAGACCAAACAGTGGTTTTTGCCTAAAAATGGACAACAAACAAAAGAAATTAAAGATGAAAGGCTTAACATTGTTAAAATGTGAAAAAAATCACATCGTCAAATAGCTAAGAGAAAGCCTAACATTACCCATGTGTTCGATTTGTTCCACCTTGAAACACGTACAAATCTGAGGGTTAGCACGAATGAAATTATGTGAAATTTTGAAGAATATAGAAAAACATGTCTATGACTGTTCATAAGGCACTCCAAGCCTTTGGGTTGGAAATCCAAAGCAAATCCCAAGCCCAAGGCTTGGGATTCCCAAAGCAAGAAATAACGCAAGCGCGTTATAATGCGCTCGCGTTATGTCCCACTCAAATTTTTTTACGTTCAAGGCTATTAATCATGAGGGTTAAGGGATAAGGGATAGAGTTGGAGGGTTTAGGGATAAGGGATTAGCGTTTAAGGTATAGTATCGAGCCCGTTGAGGGTCTAGGAATAGGGATAGCGTTTAAGGTTTAGGATGAGGGATGACATATTATGGTTGAGGGTTTAGGGTTTAGGGATAGGGTTGAGGGTCAAGGGATTAGGGTTTGACATTGAGGGTTGAGGGTTGAGGTTCAAGGGTCAAGGGTTTAGGGATAGGGTTTAGGGTCGAGGGATTAGGGTTAAAGTAGAGTGTGGAGGGTGTAAGGATTAGGGATAGGGTTGGAGGGTTTAGGGATAAGGGATTAGGGTTTAAGGTATAGTATCGAGTCTGTTGAGGGTTTAGGAATAGGGATAGCATTTAGGGATTAGGGATGAGGGATTATAGTTGAGGGATGATGGATTAGGGTTGAGGGTTGAGGGATTAGGGTTTAGGGATAAGGTTGAGGGTTGAGGGTTGAGGGATTAGGGTTTAAGGTATAGTGTTGAGGGTTTGAGGGTTTAGGATTAGGGTTTAGGGTTGACGGATTAGCATTTAATGTCGAGGTTAGGGTTAGAGTGTCGAGGTTAGAGGGATTAGGGATAGGGTTTAGGGTTGAAGGTTTAAGGATTAAGGGTTGAGGCTTTAGGGATGAGGGTTTAAGGCTTAAGATATAGTGTCAAGTGTTGAGGGTGTAGGGATAGGGTTTAAGTTTTAAGGGTTAAGGGTTGAGGGATAGGGATTAGGGTTTAAGGTATAGTGTTGAGGGTCAAGGGATCAGAGTTAAGGGTTGAGGGATTAAGGTTTGACGTTGAGGGTTGAGGGTTGAGGTTTGAGGGTCAAGGGTTTAGGGATAGGGTTGAGGGTCGAGGAATTAGGGTTAAAGTAGAGTGTGGAGGGTATAAGGATTAGGGATAGGGTTTGAGGGTTTAGGGATAAGGGATTAGCATTTAAGGTATAGTATCGATTCTGTTGAGGGTGTAGGAATAGGGATAGCATTTAGGGTTTAGGGATGAGGGATTAGAGTTGAGGGATGATGGATTAGGGTTGAGGGTTGAGGGATTAGGGTTTAGGGATAAGGTTTAGGGTTGAGGGCTGAGGGATTAGGGTTTAAGGTATAGTGTTGAGGGTTTAGGGATAGGGTTTAGGGTTGAGGGATTAGGATTTGACATTGAGAGCTGAGGGTTTAGGGTTTAGGGTTTAGGGTTAGGGTTGAGAGATGAGGGATTAGAGTTAAGGGTTGAGGGAATAGGGTTTGACGTCGAGGGTTGAGGGTTGAGGTTTGAGGGTCAAGGGTTTAGGGATAGGGTTGAGGTTGAAGGGATTAGGGTTAAAGTAGAGTGTGGAGGGTGTAAGGATTAGGGATAGGGTTGGAGGGTTTAGGGATAAGGGATTAGAGATTAAGGTATAGTATCGAGTTTGTTGAGGGTTTAGGAATAGGGATAGCATTTAGGGTTTAGGGATGAGGGATTAGAGTTGAGGGATGAGGGATTAGGGTTGAGGGTTGAGGGATTAGGGTTTAGGGATAAGGTTTAGGGTTGAGGGTTGAGGGATTAGGGTTTAAGGTATAGTTTTGAGGGTTGATGGTTTAGGGATAGGGTTTAGGTTTGAGGGATTAGGGTTTAGGGTTGATGAATTAGGGTTTAATGTTGAGAGTTGAGGGTTAAGGGTTGAGGGTTGAGGTTGAGGGATAGGGTTAATGGTCAAGGGATTAGAGTTAAATAAGAGTGTCGAGGGTAGAGGGATTAGGGTTTAAGGTATAGTATCGAGCCTGTTGAGGGTCTAGGAATAGGGATAGCATTTAGGGTTTAGGAATGAGGGATTAGAGTTGAGGGATGACAGATTAGGGTTGAGGGTTGAGGCATTAGGGTTTAGGGACAAGGTTTAGGGTTAGGGTTGAGGGATTAGGGTTTAAGGTATAGTGTTGAGGGTTTAGGGATAGGGTTTAGGGTTGAGGGATTAGAGTGAAGGGTTGAGGGATTAGAATTTGACGTTGAGGGTTTAGGGTTTAGGGTTAGGGTTGAAGGTCGCGGGATCAGAGTTAAGGGTTGAGGGATTAGGGTTTGATGTTGAGGGTTGAGGGTTGAGGTTCGAGGGTCAAGGTTTTAGGGAAAGGGTTGAGGGTCGAGGAATTAGGGTTAAAGTAGAGTGTGGAGGGTATAAGGATTAGGGATAGGGTTGGAGGGTTTAGGGATAAGGGATTAGAGTTTAAGGTATAGTATCGAGTCTGTTGAGGGTTTAGGAATAGGGATAGCATTTAGGGTTTAGGGATGAGGGATTAGAGTTAAGGGATGATGGATTAGGGTTGAGGGTTGAGGGATTAGGGTTTAGGGATAAGGTTTAGGGTTGAGGGTTGAGGGATTAGGGTTTAAGGTATAGTGTTGAGGGTTGATGGTTTAGGGATAGGGTTTAGGTTTGAGGGATTAGGGTTTAGGGTTGATGAATTAGGGTTTAATGTTGAGAGTTGAGGGTTGAGGGTTGAGGGTTGAGGTTGAGGGATAGGGTTAATGGTCAAGGGATTAGGGTTAAATAAGAGTGTCGAGGGTAGAGGGATTAGGGTTTAAGGTATAGTATCGAGCCTGTTGAGGGTCTAGGAATAGGGATAGCGTTTAGGGTTTAGGAATGAGGGATTAGAGTTGAGGGATGACGGATGAAAGATTAGGGTTGAGGGATTAGGGATTAGGGACAAGGCTTAGGGTTAGGGTTGAGGGATTAGGGTTTAAGGTATAGTGTTGAGGGTTTAGGGATAGGGTTTAGGGTTGATGGATTAGAGTGAAGGGTTGAGGGATTAGAATTTGACATTGAGGGTTTAGGGTTTAGGATTAGGGTTGAAGGTCGAGGGATCAGAGTTAAGAGTTGAGGGATTAGGGTTTGATGTTGAGGGTTGAGGGTTAAGGTTCAAGGGTCAAGGGTTTAGGGATAGGGTTGAGGGTCGAGGAATTAGGGTTAAAGTAGAGTGTGGAGGCTATAAGGATTAGGGATAGGATTGGAGGGTTTAGGGATAAGGGATTAGAGTTTAAGGTATAGTATCGAGTCTATTGAGGGTTTAGGAATAGGGATAGCATTTAGGGTTTAGGGATGAGGGTTTAGAGTTGAGGGATGAGGGATTAGGGTTGAGGGTTGAGGGATTAGGGTTTAGGGATAAGGTTTAGGGTTGAGGGTTGAGGGATTAGGGTTTAAGGTATAGTGTTGAGGGTTGATGGTTTAGGGATAGGGTTTAGGTTTGAGGGATTAGGGTTTAGGGTTGATGAATTAGGGTTTAATGTTGAGAGTTGAGGGTTGAGGGTTGAGGGTTGAGGTTGAGGGATAGGGTTAATGGTCAAGGGATTAGGGTTAAATAAGAGTGTCGAGGGTAGAGGGATTAGGGTTTAAGGTATAGTATCGAGCCTGTTGAGGGTCTAGGAATAGGGATAGCATTTAGGGTTTAGGAATGAGGGATTAGAGTTGAGGGATGACGGATGATAGATTAGGGTTGAGGGTTGAGGGATTAGGGTTTAGGGACAAGGTTTAGGGTTAGGGTTGAGGGATTAGGGTTTAAGGTATAGTGTTGAGGGTTTAGGGATAGGGTTTAGGGTTGAGGGATTAGAGTGAAGGGTTGAGGGATTAGAATTTGACGTTGAGGGTTTAGGGTTTAGGGTTAGGGTTTGATGTTGAGGGTTGAGGGTTGAGGTTCGAGGGTCAAGGGTTTAGGGATAGGGTTGAGGGTCAAGGAATTAGGGTTAAAGTAGAGTGTGGAGGGTATAAGGATTAGGGATAGGGTTGGAGGGTTTAGGGATAAGGGATTAGAGTTTAAGGTATAGTATCGAGTCTATTGAGGGTTTAGGAATAGGGATAGCATTTAGGGTTTAGGGATGAGGGATTAGAGTTGAGGGATGATGGATTAGAGTTGAGGGTTGAGGGATTAGGGTTTAGGGATAAGGTTTAGGGTTAACGGTTGAGGGATTAGGGTTTAAGGTATAGTGTTGAGGGTTGAGGGTTTAGGATTAGGGTTTAGGGTTGACGGATTAGCATTTAATGTCAAGGTTAGGGTTAGAGTGTCGAGGGTAGAGGGATTAGGGATAGGGTTTAGGGTTGAAGGTTTAAGGATTGAGGGTTGAGGCTTTAGGGATGAGGGTTTAAGGCTTAAGCTAGTGTCAAGTGTTGAGGGTGTAGGGATAGGGTTTAAGTTTTAAGGGTTAAGGGTTGAGGGATAGGGATTAGGGTTTAAGGTATAGTATCGAGTCTGTTGAGGGTGTAGGATTAGGGATAGCATTTAGGGATTAGGGATAGGGTTGGAGGGTTTAGGGATAAGGGATTAGGGTTTAAGGTATAGTATCGATTCTATTGAGGGTGTAGGAATAGGGATAGCATTTAGGGTTTAGGTATGAGGGATTAGAGTTGAGGGATGACGGATTAGGGTTGAGGGTTGAGGGATTAGGGTTTAAGGATAAGGTTTAGGGTTGAGGGTTGAGGGATTCGGGTTTAAGGTATAGTGTTGAGGGTTTAGGGATAGGGTTTAGGGTTGAGGGATTAGAGTGAAGGGTTGAGGGATTGAGGTTCGAGGGTCAAGGGTTTAGGGATAGGGTTGAGGTTGAAGGGATTAGGGTTTAAGGTATAGTGTTGAGGGTTGATGGATCAGAGTTAAGGGTTGAGGGATTAAGGTTGAGGGTTGTAAGGATTAGGGATAGGGTTGGAGGGTTTAGGGATAAGGGATTAGAGTTTAAGGTATAGTATCGAGTCTGTTGAGGGTGTAGGATTAGCGATAGCATTTAGGGTTTAGGGATGAGGGATTAGAGTTGAGGGATGATGGATTAGGGTTGAGGGTTGAGGGATTAGGATTTGACGTTGAGGGATGATGGATTAGGGTTGAGGGATTAGGATTTGACATTGAGGGTTGAGGGTTTAGGGATAGGGTTGAGGGTTGAGGGATTAGGATTTGACGTTGAGGGTTGAGGGTTGAGGGATAGGGTTGAGGGTTGAGGGATTAGGATTTGACATTGAGGGTTGAGGGTCGAGGGATCAAAGTTGAGGGTTTAGGGATTAGGGTTTGACGTTGAGGGTTGAGGGCATTTTCTATCATGAACTTGATTATGAGGGCTTGCCCCTTCATTGTTATGCCTATCATATGGTGGAGCATCTGGCAAGCCCTTGCAGGAAAAAGATGTGATCAATGCAAAGGATGTGATGAATCTATAGCAGGACAAAACGTGAGTGCGTTATAACGCACTCATGTTTTGTATTTCTATTGAAATGGTAAAAAAGTGGTTACCCCCGTGATCCAAGCCCACATGCTCTATTTTCTTACTGATTCTATGCGTGCTCTGACAAAAAAGAAGTGCTTTCATGCTATTAGGAAGTACACATGCACATTTGACACATTGTACCACCTTTGCATGATCTTTCCACCACCTTTTCTACTTTGCCAGCTTGAGAAGGAGGAAATAACATAGTTTTCACACCAAGTTTGATATATATCTATTCAAGTTTCAATTTTTGTAGTGTTGCAATGTTAATTGTGATTCAATTTTAGGAATTTAACATTGAAAAGGAAGCAAGTGGTGAAAAACTCAAATTGTTGAGGAGTTTGATGCAAGAAGATAAAAACACTACATAATTGGGTGCTCTCTCCATTCAAATCTTCATTTTTTAGGTATGTCAAGTCTTTACATGCATGTTCTTTACATTTTCCTTATTTCGGATTGAATTACTTTATCATGCTTTATCATACATGTTTAAAATAGACACATTCCCAATCAAGAAAGCAACCTACAATCTCACATGATGCCATGTATATTTTCTACACTTGGGCTCTTTAATAATTATGTGTAATAAATAAACCTTAGTTCATACCATGATGTCAAACTATACAAGAATAAATCCTTACAACATAAAAAAAATACAATCCCACTATTATCATGTATTCATTTCTTAGGAACTAATATTGGTCTCTTTATCATGCTATAGACAAATTCTCCGTCATGCCGAGGAAACGATCAAGAATTAAACGAACAAAGGAAGAGATAGAAGCTAAGAATGCAAAGAAAGCAATGGCTATGAGGGAACTTCGTGAGAAGAGGAAATTGGACACGATAAATGAAGACATACCAATTGAAGAGGAACCACAACCATCACAAAGAGATATGGTATTGGTGGCACAAAGAGAATGCATGCAAAAACTTCGTGGTATGAGAGATTTGAATACCATAGTTGGAAACACGTCCTTTACCGCAAGTCAACATGTAGGGACACCATCTACCACATCTCAAGTTGAGAGTACATCATCACTCACATGTGATGAAGGAGGTACGCCATCGTTCCCACCTCAACCTCAAGGTATGTCATCTATTCCATCTTTGATCGAAGGTATGCCATCTAACCCATCTCATTTAAATATTGATGAAATTCCTAATGTTGAGATGAATTTACCTAACTTGACACCACCTAGAATTTTGCATAGAAAGCCAAAGTATTTGATTGATATTGATGAGAATATTTTGCATCCAATGGAAGGTAAGATTCCAAAATGCACTTGTAGAAGATATGCTAATAAGATTTGGAGATTGTTCTTTGAAAAGTTAAATGAGACTGCAAGATGTCAACTATTCGTTGAAATGATGCGAAGTATAAAGTATAGGTCATCATGAAGATTCTTGGGTTGAGAACATCAGAGGCTTCAAGTGAAAAATCTATTGTCAAGAATCTAATGAGTGCGTATGAGAGTGTGGGTAACACCTCACGCACAAAAGATAGTAATGCAACACGGTGTGTGATTGAGTTTGGCAAGTATAAAACAGTGGCATACAATACAAAAGATGGTAAAGAAGCAAAGAGGTGTGAATTAGTTATTGAAAAGATTCCAGTGTATCAATTTATGCCTATATTTCGTGATAGCATAGTGTATGAGTATGCAAGACATGCCCATAGAGCTCGATGGTTGGACTTGCAATTCAAGTTATGCAAGGACACATTTTCGGTTGGTAGCATTGTTTCAGTTGTTGACTTTGCAGAGAACTATAGTCTACAGCCATAGCATGAGGTGCAATCACAATATTACAACTCCACACAAGTTTCTATATTTGTGCACATCACATTCATTCATGTGAATGATAGTACAGAGGATGACAAAAAGATCATAAGGGAGTATAATTTCTCTATTAGTGATGATCGCATGCATTCTATGGAGTTTGTGCTAGGTTGCTTTCAGGTGTTCTACAATGATTTGGCTACAAGGGGCATATCGTTCAGTCAGCATATCATATGGTCAGATAATTGTGCATCACAATTCAAGAACTCGCGAAATTTCTATTGGCTAAGTAGGAGGCATAATTTTACAAGTATTCAACATATGTGGAACTTTTGTGAGGCCGGGAATGGAAAGGGGGAGCATGATGGTGCAAGAGCATGTATCAAAAGAGCCATAGCACGAGAAGAGTTAAAGTATAAAGACAATGCAAAGTTGACAAATGCAAAATCGATTGTCGAGTGGTGTAATGCTTCCATGGGTCCAGGTAATGAAGGTAAGTCTTTAGTTTGTAGATTTTTTTGGTTGATAGATGATACTAACATTGCACCATATGAGGATTGTTGTACACTGACAGGATCAAATGAGATGCACTCTTTCAGAAGCTCAATTGCAGGTTCATGGAGTATCCATACACGAAAGATGTCATGCTTTTGTTCTTCCTGTACAATTCAAGTCTGGGATGAGTGCGAGTCAAAGGAGTGGGTTGATGAATGGCAGTTAAGTTATCTTAGCCCACTTGACACGTATCGACCCCCGACGGCACTGGAACTAACACAAATGGAATCGTCAGTTGACTTTGACCACATATCAGATTTAGTTCAACCAGGTAATCTAGGGCACGTATATGCATCTAATTTCATCTAGTTCAACCAGGTAATGTCATCTTACTTTGTAGTGTTTTTGTAATGTTGACTAATTTCATCTAATTTGCTACACATATCAATGTAGGGCACGTATATGTAGTTATTGCAGATAAAGATAATGAAGAGGGAACAGATTATTACTTATGTCGTTGTGTTGAGGCCAAAAAGAAATTGGAGGCCCCTGTTACAGATGGAGAAAACATCGAATACCCTACAGGATCAGTGGTTATTACTGGAACATGGCTTAGAAGGTACCCACATAAGAGTGTTAATATTTGGCTATTTCAGGACTTTGACATGCATCGGAAGATTCTTCATTACTCGAACCTTGTCGTGGCATCCAATGTTCATTTGATAAAGTATCGGGGTAGACTTTTGAACAAAATATTGTGGAAGGTGCATGAGTCTGACCATGAAGCAATACTTGACACAATAAAGAGTAGAGTAGACCCGGATGGTTCATTGGATTAATTTGTAAGTATTCACATTGATTTTGTAAAGTTATGTTACATTGAGTTGTAAGTATGCACATTAATTTGTAAGGTTTGTCTTTTTTTATTTCCTCCTACATTTTTACACATATGTACACATTTTTACATCATCATGTTATGCATTTTTGTTGTCCTGCTCCTGATGTGACCAAACTCATAACTCACCCTACTAGACACCATTTGATGATCTCTCCAACACTCTGGATCCAGGGCGCCCAATCATGATGATGACCTATATTCCATTCTCCCAAGGTGCTCATAATGAATGAAAAGAAGACCAAGGGCGCCCAAGCTTAATAGACTTATTTCTTTCAATTTTGATGATCCAAACTCTTGCAATATGACATCCACTTTCATGCCTTTAGATCTTCCTTCACATATAGGGTGCCAAATCAAGTTGAAAAATCTACATAAGGGTGCCAAACTGGATGAAAGGAGACACGAAATGTGCCTTAGGACTCCATGCTAAGGTTTGAGCCATTAAAGTCTCTTGATATTAGGCGCTCATGATGATGAAACTTAGAGCTTTTTCCTTTCCTATGGGCTCATCTAAGATGTTTGAATGATAAGGAGCACCTCGACCTCTATAATGTACATTGGGCACCAAATCAAGGTGATTTTAAATCACTTTGAGTCATTTAGGGTCAGTTTGAGTCTTTGAGTCATGTTGCAAAAAAGTGTCAATGTTGTCAAGTTGCACAAAGCAACTTTTGCATTTTTGGTGTCTTGCTCATGATGTGACCAAATTGACTGTTCCAACGCGTCTAGATGGGTACATTTATGCTAGGCATGGTCCTATTTTTCACCCAAACATGTCGAAACAGTCTGAGCTACATTGTACCAACGATATCCCTGAAGAGTCCAAAGTGCAAAAAGGCTGCAATCTTTGACGAGATGTTACTCAAAAACCATGTCACTTAGAAACATTTCATCTAAGGTAACGCTATCACATAGAGTGCCTCTACAATAACCTCTCTCAGTTTTTTATAGCTCTGAGGCATTTGCCCGTGGTGAAAGGTTTTCTGCTGCCCCAAAAATTGTCAGAAGGAGGCAGTGTAAAGTTGCAAAGGGGTGTAACTTTCGTCCTGCTCCTGATGCGACCAAACTGACTATTCCAACGGGTTCGAATGGGTACATTTACGCTAGGCATGGTCCTATTTTTCACCCAAAAATTTTGAAACAGTCGGAGCTACATTGTACCAACGATATCCCTGAAGAGTCCAAAGTGCAAAAAAGCAGCAATCTTTGACGAGATGTTACTCAAAACCTGTGTCACTTAGAAACATTCTGTCTGAGGCAACAGGATCACGTAGAGTGCCTCTACAATAACCTCTCTTAGTTTTTTATAGCTTTGAGGCATTTGCCCGTGGTGAAAGGTTTTCTGCTGCCCCAAAAATCGTCAGAAGGAGGCAGTGTAAAGTTGCAAAGGGGTGTAACTTTCGTCCTGCTCCTGATGTGACCAAACTAACTATTCCAACGCGTCCGAATGGGTACATTTACACTAGGCATGGTCCTATTTTTCACCCAAATATGTCGAAACAGTCGGAGCTACATTGTACCGACGATATCCCTGAAGAGTCCAAAGTGCAAAAAGGCAGCAATCTTTGACGAGATGTTACTCGAAAACTGTGTCACTTAGAAACATTCCATCTAAGGCAACGCGATCATGTAGAGTACCTCTACAATAACCTCTCTCAATTTTTTATAGCTCTAAGGCATTTGCCCGTGGTGAAAGGTTTTCTGCTGTCCCAAAAATCATCAGAAGGAGGCAGTGTATTAAGTCAGGATGAAAGCCTATTCACTCTAGGCACCTGTTTTTGACCAAATCACACATGTGCCTTAAACAAGTGATGCTACAAGTGGTGAACAAAATGGGTGCCTTGAAGAATTTAGCCCTCCAAGACATCTTGCAATTGCCTAAAAGTCCAAAATTTACATAAGTGAGTTAAGGCGCCATTTTCCATCTCCAGAGCCTCCTTTGAGCACCTTAACATGGAGTGAATGTTTTAGTCTATGAAAGATTGCGCCTAAAGAATATAATAACCCCTTGAGTCACTAGGATGAACTAAGTTAACAAAAGGAACTTCATTGAGGGAGGCGCACTTGTGCATCTAGACAACTCCAGTTTAGCCCCTGAGAAGAAGCATGTTTAGAGACACCCCTCGAATGAACCCTCTAGAACCAATAAGAATCTTCTCTAGGTCCATAATTAACTCACGCCCATATCCAAGTGAAAGTCTCCTTGGTCTTCCTGCTAAAACCTCTAAAGGGTAACCATCTCAACAAGTGTCTCTAATCCCAAGAGAACTCTAGCCTCACCCAAGTCTCAAAGTATGTATGAGAACCTACAGTCAATCAATCCATGTTAAGCTCCAAATGCAACACCACATTATCATGAAGCTCCCAAGCACATGACCAATGTACTCAATACCAAGAGAACCAACAAGACCACTGTCAAAAATCCAACTACAAAATTAGGTATCCAAACATGACATCATGATCTAACATCTCCTCCTAGAAGATCACATGCACCAATACAGACATCCTAGTCTCAAGAGAACTTGTATCATGCTAATACTCTAATCTAGAATCAAGAGTCCACCAAGACACACTACCAAACACCTCTAAACCAAGGATCAACATCTACAACCACATGAAGATAACCATTACACCCAACCACTATATAAGATCATCCATCACTAGGTGATGAATACACATCACTATCAAAGCAACATCCATCCTCTCATCCCAATGCAACATACCAATGCACAAATGAGCATAGACAAGGAAACATAACAAAGTCATCCCATGGATATAGGCAATATGCATTCAAGTCATCCCACTACCTTGTCCGAGGCTCATGCAAAACCCAAAATGATTAGCCTAGTACCATGTGTCATGTCCCCGTTCCCGGCTTGATCATCAAGTGTATAATGGATTAGCCTATTCCTCATTCCCGGAGGCTAATTCCAAATGATGAGGGAATGAATTGGTTTCGGACTAACTCTATCTATTTGTTTTGCAGGAACAAGGTCAGAACCCTAAAATTTGACTAAGTATGGAAGCTTGGGAGCCTAGGCGCCCATTTCACTCTAGTTTTCCTTACTAAGCGCCTAGCACAAGGATCATCCAAATTAAGCACCTAAGAACCTCAAGGCACCTATACATATTTGTAGGGATCCTCCAATTGAGCGCCTAGCATAGATGGATGAAGATTGAAAGTTTTCAAGTTAAAGATGTCCTTTGGGTGAACTCATAGCACTAGGCGCATGTGTTGGTTGGAACTCCTTGGATTTGGCACCTAGGATTGAAAGCCTTTGATGAGGAGAGAAGTCTTAAGGCCTGTTCTGGCACCCTCACTTGCCTACCCCACCCTCAGAATGTGCCTAACCTTCATAAGGCGTTAACACTCTATTTTGAGCGCCTAGCAGGGGGTAATGGATAGATTGAAGGCTTGGGAGCTAAGGAAAGTCACTTAGATGAATAATCAAGATTGAAATGAGAAACTCCTAGCCAAGGCACAAAATTCCTCAATTCTGGCATCTAGAAATCAAATCTAAGTAAGGTGCTCTTTCCATTTGCCAAAGGCTCTATTAGCGCCCTTGGTTGATGATCTTTCCAGACACCTGAAATGGTGCCCAGTGGATCTTTCAACTTGTATCAGGAAGAAGGGAAGTATTCTCAGTGTTGTTCAGATAATCTAAGTTATAAAGTTAACAAGGAATAGAGCCAGAGGACAAGGCACACTTATTGGTCTCCATCACCTTAGAAATGCGCCTAATGCAGTTGGTGTCAACTTCCCTTTTTCTAGCCTCCAAATGGCGCCTAGAGTCAAAAAAGGATTTCACTGAATAATGTTAATGTTTTGAGCATCAAACTCTACTTGGCGCATACTTATGCTCTTGCAACCTCAAATTGGCGCCTAGGGTTCAGTCATCCTCCTAAGGCGTGGTTCTGCTCCTCCATAACCCTGTTTTGGTGCCTAAACTTGGAAGTACCTTGAAGACTTGGATTAAGATGGAATTCACCTCCAGAATGTTAGGCGCTTGATAGAAGATAAAGGTGCTAGGGTAAAAGAGCTTCAAAAGTTTGATGTCAAGTGTGAATTGAGATAATAGGCGTTGATACCAGTTGACATTACCTCAAACATGCACCTAAGAGAGATGCAAGTCCCCAAGACCAATTTTGGAACAAGGCGCTCCATCAGAGGGTAAAATGATAATCCTTGGAAGTCAAGTGTTTCAAAGATTCTTTGAGAAATTGACAAGTTGTAACCTAGGCACCAAAACCCCTAAGAATCCTCCTATCTAGCGCCTAGTTAGAAGAACACTAATATTACACCTAAGTGAATTTGAGTGTCAATAGAGTCATCAAACCCCACCAGACGTTCATCCATGTCTCTACCACCTCAAGGAAGCACCCAGCTTAGGATGGCGCCTAGTCTGGTCTCTACTACCTTCAGTTGGCACCTAACCCTAAGAGTCTTGCAACTATGACGTTCATCCATGCAACAAGCAAGGTGATGCTCCCTTGTGATATTGTGAGGTGTTGACATTTAGTTGACATCATTGAGTTTGATTGAGTTGATCAAGTGTAGACGCCATTGTAAACATCAAGGCTTCAAGGCCTTTCTTTTGTATCTCCATTGAATAAATTGTAACTTCATGCTATTGAAAGCATTATCCATGTAATAAGACATTGCAAGTTGATTGAGTCAAATAACTAGACAAGTACCCAACTCTTAGGTTGATTCATTCAAATAGTTATCTTTGATGTATATCTTTGTGTTGTTGAAGTAGTTGATGAATTGATTGCAAGTAAAATTGTTTAAGTAAGGAAAAAAATTTGTAGAACTAGTTGGGTATCTTACACCATGCCTATCCATCAAACATCACAATGCAATCAAAATCCTAACAACATGCCCATGATCCAAGATCAAGTGCAATCATGCAAAGATATTACCAATCACAAGCCTATTAAGAATGAACTAGAGTCTTCTAGTACCATACTTTTCCATCAAACACCATCATGTAATCCATGGCCTATCAAGCCTATCAAAGAAAATGCAAACATCCTATGTAATACAATCAGACTTTAAATATTTGAAGTAGCCATCTACAAATATCTATTCAAAAGTGGATTTATAATGCAAGTATGGACGCCATCAATAAAAAAGATTTGTATTAACCAAATATCCATATAGGCATACATCAATATCTGTCGATATAAGTATAACATATATACAAAATAGCCATATAGGCTTACAAGAATGCCATATAGGCATACAATGTCAACTATGTACAATACAAAATATATGTCCACAAATGCCATATAGGCATACAACAAAGGAACACAATAAAAAGTCATTCCCCTCTGGCTGGTGAAGAGAATAAATCACGAGCAGCCTTTGATCTTCTAGGGGATGGAGACATGCATGTGGGTGGTCTACTACGAACCCGAGGGCTACTTCTCCTATTTAGTTCTTCCTGCACCTTTACCTGTTACAAAAAAAAAGTATAGACATTAATATATAGAAATTACATGTTATAAAAAAAGAAACATTTAACAAAATAATCACTTACCACTAACATATAATCTGTCTCCTCGCTTGCCTCAGTAGCAGGAATAGGCCCTGGTGATGTCATGTCCTATAGAAACCATCCAGATAGAAATTAAACTTCAAATCAATAATCTTTTGATTTTTTAAAAATAGACAACTATAACAATGAATGTAAATTGAAATTTACTAATTTGCCTCATACCCCTGTCAATGCCATAGAGCTATGAATCGCAGAGGCCACACCCTGCTCCATTGCCCTATGAACATGGGGAGGTGTATCCGCAGCCTGCATCATCTGGAAATAAAACAACATTATTCAATTACGAAAATTATAATAGTGATGCAAATCATGGCTCCTAACATACACACATGTTCATCTAAACATGGAAGTACACACAATAAAACACACAAATCACATACAAAAATTTAGTAAGTACAATTCATTCATTAAACTATTTATTTTATTACCTCCGTAAAGCTTTGAAGTCCACCACCGCTGGCAGGTGTTGCCATGAAATCTGCAGTATTAACCTATTCAACATCCAAAATCAGAAATTAGAATACCATTCATATAACGATGCTATTCACATGTAATATTTATAATTGTTTACTAGTTACATACCTCGACAGTAGATGATCTAGTGAAAAATGTAGGTGGAGAACCACTGAAAACTGCATCGACGCTATGACCCTGAAATTTCATTAAAATCATCAATTTAAATTAGTTAATCTTGTATTTCAAAAATAAAATTTAATAAATTAAATTCAATAAACTTATTAATATTTACCTGAGTATCAAGGCTAAAAGTCTCACTCAGGAGGGTATCTGTCATCACCATCTACTCAGCTGCAAATGTAGCCTGTGCACTTGCGTCCTGACTGTCCATGGGGTCATAACCACAGGCTAACCCGCAAGCCTGGCAAGTATGTGGTGGGACCCTACTCCTCGCACTATCTCCAAACCCACTCTGTGTTGCAGGATCGGCATGCTCTATGATGCTCTAGGTCAAGGCACTAATCGACCTCAATGTATCGACCTCAACACTCTCCTTCACAATGGAAGGGATAGAAACATGCTCGTGGGCTGGTCTGCTGATTACTCGTCTCACTACCTGCTGTGGGTCAAGACGTGCCCCTGGTCTATCCTGTGCTGAGCCCCCACCTCTACCCTAGAAGTCCCGCATTTCAAAATAGTTTGGCACTTTATTGAGGACAAACTCGCAGTAGAGTTTCCTCAAAAAGTATTGCGGGACCTCATTATTATTGCATGGAGGATGGTCAAAAACCATCCACCACCTCTGCCCGAAATTGTCCCTTATCGCTTGGTTTTTGCACCAATGGATAGGGAACCTCTTGCATGTAATGGGTGGAGGTTGATTTGTTTGTGGGTTTGTGAAAATTGAACACAAGTCTAATTTTGTAATTTGTAATTTTTTGACATCTTGGTATGACAATTTATCTGCATAGTAATCTCTAAACTCTCTCTTTTTATCGGTCCAACTAGTTATTTGCTTGCTAATTGAATTTACATTTGATAACATAGACTCAAGAGATTCGGCAAGCGTGGACCTATGCAAGGTTGAAGTGGAAGGATCTTTCAACCTTGCAATTATATCTTCAATTTGTTTTTTGTTGTTTTCAATTTGCCCCATTATATTATCTTGTGTTCCAGGGGCATGTTGAGGAATGAATGGAGGAGGTTGTTGTTCTGCAGGTATTTCCTCCTCAGGATTTTGTGGATTTTGAGGAGGAGGAGGAGGAGGTGCATTAACATTTCCTGACAATTAACGAAATATACATCAAAAATCAACAAAAACCTACCTATTTAGAAAGAAATTCAAACAAAAAAACAAAGATAACTCACCCCTTTGGCATGCTCGACGTCGCGGCGGCATTTTGGCGATGAATCGATAAGTTTTTTTGTGTTGATTAGCGTTTTGTAGAACGCAAGCACATTTTTGAGGGTTTGGCAGCCGCGGGCAGAGGAGAAAATCAGAATGAAATGAAATGAAATTGCTTTTTTTTTTTTTTTATAGTAGGTTATAACACGCTCGCGTTATGACTTAAATTTTTTTGAAATTTTTTGGCCACTTTTTGGCCCCCCATCTTCTTGCATTTACCCATAGGAGTTCTCTACTTCCTAATACGAGTAAAGGGGATGGCAGGTATAAATCTTTCAAATTTTGTAGAGAGGAAACCACTTGTCAAGATAAAGTCTTTGATTCTGATCCTAATACTTTTGATAAGGATAGTGAAACATCTTTCCTTGAGTCATTTTATGGTAAAAAGAAATGTAGACAAGTGGAAGAATTTAAATGCATTGCTACTGAAGAAGTTCCTATGATAGTAACCCAGGGAGTTGTAGAAAAGAAAATAAATGTTGATTTACTATCTAACTTGTTTAAGTTGAATGATCAAATGCAAGAATGTTGCAGGACAATGGAACCAAACACTCTACTAGATGGAAAATGTGAGTTATTTGATGAACCATTCATGAAAGTTGAAGATGCAGAAAGCTTTGGAGTTGTTGTGCATAATCAAGCATCACTCCAACATTATTGTGAAGGTGAAATAGGGAAGTATTCTCATGAATCAAATGTTGTTTCGCATTCACAGTCAAATGATTTAGAAATGATAAATTTATGTATATCAGATTATGATTATAAAGATGCTCATTTAGATGCTGATGTGTAGAGAATTGAAGAGAACATTGAGATGTTTCCTGAACTTGAGGATAAACTAAATATCCAGAATGAAGAGATAAATGTGGATAAAGATGAAGAAATAATCCATCAAGAGTCATACATCCTTCAATTCAAAGTGAGACCAGACATTGAGCTAAGAAATGAAAGTGCAAAGTTAAATGGAGGACTAGCTATCAATAAACAAGCATGTCCAGTAGAGCCAGAAATACATCAGGTTGTTTCTTTCCTTTCCTCAGTGAATAATGTTGAATACTATTTTGATTATGGAAATTCAAGAGATAAGACATGCATATGGATTAATCATGAATGTAATGAGCTTCCTCAGTTGTTGATTATCAGAATTTATTATGTTAAACACAATGAATTTAGAATACAAGAGCATTTTTCAGAATACAAAGATAAATTTGCTAGGATCATAACCATAACTAGTACCCTGATGCTCCTACACAATCTAAGGAAGTATGCAAACACATGTGTCTTTGGGTCTTTTCTTGGGTTTTGTTTGCCTTGTAGAGGCTTGTGTATAGTTTGGTGGAATAGTTGTTATGTTTCTTTTCTTTGTTTTCTTGTCTTGCTTTGTGTTGTTTCATTTCATAGTTAGTTGTTTGTACAGTCTGTTTGTTTTGTTTGCTTTGTTGTTTTTCTGTATGCTAGGGTCTTTATTCTGATTTAGAGTATGCAGGAGCAGACTGACAACCACTGAAAACAATAAGAAATTTAGAACATTCAGGTTAATTATTTGAAATTTATACATAACTTGTTGTGACTGTCATGAATGTAGAAAGTTGTTTGACTTATGAAATTTTGTATTCAATAACTGTGGGTTGAGTATTCAAGGAAAGTTTCTCACAATGACACACCTAAAATTCTTAAGTTTGTTGAACCTACCAGTGTAGATATTAGGTGAAAAATTAGAGGTCACCCTTGCTACCATTACAATTCTCAGCTTAATTTCAGCAAGTGATCATTCCTTGCATCATGAAGTTACAACTGCAATATCTTATGAAATCTCTATCAAATACAAAATATAAAAATAAATAAATAAAATAGATTTTACTAAAAATCCAGATTAAGCCATCTAAGTAACTCTATCAGAGATATGGACACCTGCTGGCAGTGGGGCTCTACTTAGGAGAATTGTAACAATAACCTTGTCAGGGCTATAGACGTCAGCTAGCAACAAGGCTCTATCCGGTTGGCTATGAGGGAATGACATCAACTATGTAGTCTAATGTCAGTCACTGGTTTGTTCAACCGATTTTCAAGATGAGGATTATTAATCACGTGCACCCACTTAAACTGAAAGGAAGATTCATGCACCTTATTGAATACATTAAGTCTCAAGTTGGGTAATGATTTACAGAAAAGATAGCTGGAAGTTATGAGTTTATTTCATTTAGTTTTCTTTAATGGTTTTAATTTGATTTTTTTGTTTGGTTGCTAGTTGTTGTGATGCTCACAACACACACCATTTTACTCCTTAAGCAAAATGAGGACCCCTACTGTGGCTTTGCCTTTTTTTTGCTTTTGTGTGTGGGTCTGTTGGGTGGCAAAAGGGAAAAGAGAGTGAAAATTACAAACCTTGTTAAAACAAAGAAAAAATTGCATTGAGTACCAGAGCTAAATATAGGTGAATTCCTTATCCAAAATGAGTCAAGGTTGCTTTTTGAACCATGTGAAAATTCCCTGTATTTTGCAAGTTATGAATGTTTTGGTAAAGTGTACAATGGGAGGGCTTTTACTTTGTATATACAAAGTCCTTTCTATATCGGGTTGCATATACAAGGTCTTTTGTATACAAGGTCGCTTGCATACAAAGTCCTTTCTATATCGCTTTAAATATACAAGGTTATTTGTATATACAAAGTTGTTTGTATATACAAAGTTGTTTGTATAATTTTTTTATACTTATATGCATTTCGCTTACAGGCATGCCGTGGACCCGACAGAGTTCAAAGTTTGAATGAATAAACAGTTAAAGTTCGCCAATTGTATATCAGGGTTTGTACGTTTGGCGAAAGTGAAACATACAACGCGATATACAACGAGAATATGCAAGGCCAGAACTGAAAAGTAATGAAGTAAAGTTTTATGGTTGTATGTTTCCACCTTGTATGTATGTTTCGGGACATAGAAAAGCAAAATATACAAAGCCTTATGCAAGCCGCGGAATTGAAAAGTTATGAAATGAGATGTAATTGTTATATGTTTCCGCCTTGTATGTATGTTTTAGGACATACAAAGCGAAATATACAAAACGGAACTCAGGAAAGATTTAAATCCAATATAATGGATGCATCCTGACTTAATGTATTCCAAATGATGCATTGCACTTTATGCAAGTTGTGGAACCGAAGGTAAGTGAGTTGTGTTTTATAAAAGTTGAAGTCTGAAAGATGATACTAATATGTTTGTATGTATCTTGGGCTTTGTATCTAAGGGTTTGACACAAGTGTTATTGCATCGAATGGATATGTATCATCGGCGGAAGAGTTTTAGTTCATCTCGACAATATGGGTGACATCGATAGAAGAGATAACCAAACCGATAAGGAGTTACATCGGCGTGAGTGAGGTGATCGGTGGGAAATTGTTGGATCGCCCCGATGGGAGAACGTTACACCGATGACAAAGAGTTGCTAGCTGATAAGGTTACATCGGTCAAAAAGATATGATCAGAATGAAATTACTGGATCGCTCCGACGAGAGAACATTACACCGATGAACAAAAGAGTTGTTAAAACCAATAAAGGTTACATCAGTTAGAAAGATATGATCGGAGTGTAACTATTGGATCAACCTGATGAAGAAGCTCACGTCGATAGGGAAATACAAGCATGCGGAGGTTGCATCGGCTAGAAATGTAAGATCGGTAGGAAGTTTTTTGATCAACCCGACTGTGAGATTACGCCAATAATAGGGAAGTATACAGAACGAGAAATACAAGCAAAGCCTACAAAAGGGGTATATATGCAGAATTGGACTGGCGGTAAAAAGGAGGGTTTAAATGGCACATTGATTACTGTAATTAGTGCCAAGCTAACATTCTGACGAGGTATAAATTAACGACAACATGAATTTTAAGTCTATTTTTTATGTTTGTTTTGCAGGTATGCAAGTAGATATAAAGGTAGAGTTGTAATGGCGATGACATCACAAAGGGCGGATCGGATCACAAACGAAGCAGGAGGAGTAAAAGCTTTCAATGAGAAGAGATATGCAGATGGAGGGAAACATTATTAAAAGAGCAATAGAAGATATTTTGGTGGCTATTAGGGTTTCCAAAGGGCATCCTTACACTCAGTATGGGTATGTTGCTCAAAGATTTTTGGCAGGATTTTTTTTCCACCAATTGATGCTACACTTGAAGGGTGGACCGTTGATTGACCAGGGTTTTGTGGTTGTATTGGGGATAATCAAATCTATATATTGAGCCCCTTTACTCTGTAATAAGTTACACAAGGATTCGTAGGACATAGGGAGAAGCATGAATTTTTAGGAGATAGCTAGCAGTTGCAATTGATTCAAGCATTTTAGGAGTAGTTTAGTTTAGAGGAGGTCGTCTGTGTCTGCAATAAGGAATGCGTAGAACATCTAGCTTCCTTACTGTATCTGTAAAGTGTTGTAAGTTTTCTATAAGTTGATTAATGAAGCTAAGAGTCATTCATACATTGTAAATCATATATGATTGTTTATCTTGAATACAAATGAATCTAGAATTCTGCGTCTATATTCAGAGTGTCTTCTGGCTCTTCTTTGTATTTGAAATAATATCTCTTAAATCTTGCAATCTTTAATGTATGTTTGTGAAAATACTCGGGCCATTCACATTTAAAGGTTTAGTCTGTGGATTTAATCAGTTTTACTGTACTTCTTATAACATGCATAATAGAACATTTAGATCTTGTAGCAGAATGAAGTTTAATTTAGATTTCTCTAACTTTTCCCAAACCATTTGAAATACTTAGCCTAAACGCAGAAATTTAAAGGAGATTGTCTGATATTTGAAGGAAACATGAACAACTGAGTTGATATTTGACAGTTTTCATAATATTTGAAAAGGAAAGCTTGTGTTAATGTAAATCATATAAAGCTTTGTGATACAGTAACAAATTTATACAAATGAATGAAGAAAATATTGATATTTGTGATATTTTGCATAATTAGAGTCCAGTGAGTCATCAGAAACCTTAAATCAAGTAAGGCCCTTTGCATATTATAGCTTCACATCAACCTACTGAATTGTCCAACAGGTCAAGACCTGACCATACAGAAACTTGGGATTAAGCAAATCTTAATTGATTTCTTCATATCTTTCAAGACAGTTAGGTTCATTTTGTGAATTTTAACTTTTGTTATGAATGTGTAAAAACAATCATCAACAAGTCACTACATGTGCTATGCAAACACAACCAAAGCAATAACAATATGTAGGTAGGTAGACATAAATGTGTCTTCATGTATGACTACGTGGAATCGTGCCCTCCCAAGGGTAACACGTCATCATCACCAACACTATGTTGGAACATCAATGTGGTGTGGCATCACATCTATTTATGCATCATGTCAAGCAGGTGTCGACGCACGTAAATACCATACCATAGCATAAGTCAATTGCAACTCATTAAATACCCAATATGATTAAAAAAAATAAACATGTACTTCCTGTATAAATGCTACTTTACCATAGTGCCAATGTTTCCAAATTACTACACATCCAACTCAAAACAAAATACCAAAGGTAAGAGCTCACCTGCACCAAGTAGTATAGCCTCGAACAAATCACATGTCCATAGCAAACCATAACCAAGATTCACAAGTTAGATATCAATAGTATCATCAAGGAAACAATGCCTGGTAGGATAGCACTATGAACCTCTCAAAGGTCCATTCACTAAGGAGAAGTAGCGGGTACCCTTGCATAGGAAGGTATGGTTAGTTGGGTTACCCCAAACCAATGTCACAAAATGTCACCATATATTTCTAAATTCTTACAGTCCAGTACTTAACTCCACACATGGAAGGTCTCCAACTCCAAGATTGGAGCTTACAAGGTGTACAAACAAGCAACCACACAAGCATGACTTGACCATACTTGTAACTATACACTCAAACCATGGATGGATACCTAGAATCTCCAACTCATGGGTACACAAATCATGTACGGGATATTCACAACACATAGAAAGTACTCTCAAAATAGGTATTCACATCCATAAGGTGACACATAACACAATTTTCCTTTACCATTCATTACTTAGTGAAGAAGAACAACTTTCATACCCAAAGTCACATAATAATTACCATAAAGGTTTCTAAGAAGTCTATCTAACATCAATTCAAACTAATCTTTCTAAGGCATAAATGGATTCTAACCATACTTCACATTTCAAGGCAATACAATATACCCCATACAAATACACCAGCATTCTAGCATTTGCATACTAGGTCATATTCAAATCAAAACAACATTACTTCAACTCGCAAGATGGTGACTCACAACACATCACACATCATGGAGCTATTGATAAACCATATTACACTACATATGTACTATGAACAAACACATATTTATCTAACATAAAGTTCATAAGATAGTCTTACCATAAGAATAATCCAATTAAAAGCTTAAGCCCCTAATTTAGTATTTTACCCTATGATGCTAAACATATTCTCCACACAATGTATGCATAACATGATATCCAATTCACACAAGAACAAATTTATAAAACACAAAATTCACACTATGGAAGAACTTTACAAAAATAGTCACCAAGCACACAATGTACCATTGAAACATTTTGGAAACATATATTATTACATAAGAATTATTAAGCATATGACTCATTTACACTTCTTTCTTCCTTAATCTTTTGCAATTAATATAATGCAATCACACATGTAATGACTTGCACTCATAAAAGTTAAAGTAAGATACACTACATGCAAGCATTTCTAGTTACCCAACCCAAAGGAGACAATGTCGATTTTCAAATGATAACAAGGGTTAGGAATTCAAGAAGGTTTGCAATTCTTATAGCATGGTATACGCACGTAAAGTACACAAGGCATGAATTAATCAAACAAGCATTAAGACTTCATTATTATTCCAAAGGACAAAACATCATCACATTCACAACCAAAAGCATAACACACAACAAGGTGCACACAAGCTTAACTATTCCCACAATGCTAACCTCTAATCCCAACCACATAGAGTGCATACTAGGGAACAACACCCCAATCCACAAAATACACAAGGACGAGGAAGGGCCCAACACAACCTTCATGATCTAGACCAACCTACTCAAGAGGAGAATCAACAAGGAGGAACACAACCACCACAAAAACACAAGTAGAAGACTTCGATAATCGTGTGACAAGGCCACCACAATGACAAAGCAAGAGGATGGATATTCCTCCAAGTTGAAGGTTTGTTGACAGTCCACAACCTCACTATCTTGAAACTACACGGAGTAGGACGAGGGTCACAACCACCTTAGATCCATTCCATGTTGACCCAATGACGTACAAATGCCCCAAAGCTCTCAATGTTGAAAATTGGGCTTTGATACCAAATGTCATGCCCACATTAGCATGTGGTCATGACATGAACAAAACACATGTCATGCCCACATTTTCCATGTGGTCATGACATGAAAACCCAAAAAAATTTCCACATGTCCCTAAGACTCGGTCACACAAAACTGGGGAAGGCAAACAAGGTGCAGAATAAGACATCCACAACACCTTGTCAGGCGAACTAAACCCAAGGGAAAACCAACATAAAGCGTCGAAAACATACATCAATATAGAAAGAAGTAATTCCAAATATCCTTGCAACTAAAGAAAGGATAAAACATTCATAAGCAGATGTGATACAATTCTGTTCATTCTATCATACAAGAACATTATGAGAATGTCTAAGATCAAGTTTCAAACCAACATTGTATACTTTCTTTTAAATACCAAAGGAGATATGTGTTAATAACAATTAATGAAAACATAAAAGATTGAATAAATTACATAGCCATTAAAATGACATTACATAAGATAGTCACATCATTCTCTAGGTTGGAGTGTCTCATAATTTACAAATTTTCCAATCTACAATGTTACAAGAATGATTTAGATCATTGATACAATTAGATAATTGAAGAATACACAATGCTCATAAGCTGAAGATGAAGGGCAGCCACTACAAAGTCAGATCAATCATGAATCACAAGTCCCCAATGGTGGTGGGTGCACTCCACCCTACCATGTGGTACCTCAAAGGTCCACCCCCCATGCTTGAAGATGATCACATGGCCCATACACAAGCATAAAAGCAAAAGGGACAGGAAGGCATACATACTCACCCACACAAGGAATACCACAAGTCTAATAGCTCACATGAACACATCATAAGTACATGGTTCACTGAGGGCATAAATAAGGCACCCGGTAGTCATACCAATGAACACTACTCAGATAAGGAGAGTGAGAAGGAAGGGGCAGCAAGAGGGAAGTAGCTAAACAAATGTACTCATCTCATAAATAAAAGTCTTTCCCAAACATATGATACATGTTATGTCCAACTGGCCAAACAAATGAGCACTCATGCTTGATGCCGCATTGGTAGCCACTTCCAAGCTCACCCTATCATCTACACCCAAACTCCAACAAGCTCTACATGCAATCATAAGAATAGAACAAGCACGTAGGGGCTCACAAGGCCTAAAACACAATGAATTTTCCCAACACTAACCTCAAGCATACAATTATTCTTATAATGAAGTAACAACAATACTATCGATAAATAAATAGAAATGATAACAAGTAAATCACAACACTGACCCCTGTATTGTAGTAATAATACCAATACAAGATAACATAATCATTTGACAGTTTTGTCAAGTAGTGGCTATGCTTACATATAAAAATAAAGACAAGACTGTTCATTGTTATCAAAGACAACAGTGATAATCACTAATCACAATAATATCAGTCATGTTCCTATTCACAAGGTATTCAATGGGGCATTACATAAGAGCCATTGTTGCATGGTTGGGCATGATTTAGATCTACTATAGACTCACTAAGGTGTACAGTCGTTGTCATAGCAACAAATGGATCATTAGCATAACATCTTGGATTGTTGTCCTAGCAGCATCCTAGGTCATATTTTGTAAGTGTAGATTTAAAATATGTAATAAGGACTGTAAACTTGTGTTAGTACTGATTACATAAGAGTTACTCCAGTTCGTTGTTCATATCATCTCTAATGTTCAAGCTACTTAATCTACACTTTGAAAGAGCTGCCATATTGTCACGAATATTATAACATTTCTGATTTCTAATTATGAATAAATCAACACAGCTGGTTAACTATGCAAAATTAACTTAGACTAAATGTTAAATTGGAATTTCTAGGTACTGTAGGCTATTGTGTGGATGTACTTACTTGCTGCTGGAAGATGAAGGAAGCAATGTATTTCCTAGCTTCAAAACCTCATAAAGCATTAAATATCTCTGCCACCATGGTGAAAAGTTGGCAATTGCATTTGGTTTGTTGAACATGCCCCATGAATCAAATATTAGAGTTGTTAAGAACCCTAAGTATGTGTTGATTGCCACATTGTGATGAAACTTATTCCCAAGATTGTTGCAGGGGAAACTGTTAAGAGAGATGTGAACTACTTCCATTAGTTTAGACCGGGACAACAATATTGTAGAGATTATTGGTCGTGTCAATGAAGCAATCTAAACCATAAACTCACACTAAGGTAATGTGCAATGTCAGATCTCCCGTAATGATGGAGGATCAATCCCCCAAAGCATAATGGAAGGAAATTTTATGTCATATTTTATAGTTAGAAATGCTCTAGTAAGCATGAATGTAAAATGTGAAAGATAGGCAAGGCACATTAACTGTTTAACAGACTGCCTCAAGAGATGGTTCCCATGGACTAGACGATTGTAGGATAAGCACGTAATGGATTCATTGATATGGCTTCAAAAACTTTCAAGCGTATGCAGTTGGATAGTGTAAAGCCAAAATTCTACTACCTTTGTCGCATCTTCCCTGCCTGTGCCAAGAGGGGCCTGCCTGTGCCAAGAGGGGCAATGTGGAACAGGGTACAGATATCCCTCAATGCCTAGTGGAAGGCGGAGTCCTGTTAGATATTATATTTTGAAATTTTCTTATCTACATGTATGCCAAAGGTGGAGGCAAAGACATGGTGTGTGATCTGTTTAACAGCTTGCCTCAAAGAGACGTGGTCTCATGGGAAGCAATAATCCGTAGGGTATGTACAAGATAGATTTGTTAAGAAGGCTTAAGAAAGTTTTAAGCAAATGCAATCTGCGGATGCAAAGCCAAACTTCATAACCATTGCCAACATCCTCACAGCTTACCAGCACGGCAGCCTAGAAACGGGGTATGGACACCCATCAAAACATATCAAAAGAAAAAGGGGAAAATTTTCTTTGATGTTTCAGTTGCAAGTACCCTAGTAGGCATGTCTGCATGTAAGCAAAACTTGGAAGCATGGAAAAGGCATGTTAACTGCTAAATAGAGTGCCTCAAAACAATGCCATCTCATGGAATGAAATGAATGCAAGCTAAGCACGAACTGGGTCATTTAAAAAGGCTTAAGAAACTTACAGGCAGATGTGATTGGCAGGAGTAAAGTCAAACTCCACCATCTTTGGCAGCATCTTCCCTGCCTTCCAGCTGCCCTCTCAAAACCCTCGCTTCCTATTTTTTCTTCTTCTTTTTCCCCCCAATATCTAAGCCTTTGTCAGGTAAGAATCAAAATGGGAAGATAAAATAAAAAGGAAGCATATCCCCTTTTTTTCCTGAAGTCCACAAGAGCCACATTAATATTATTTTTGGGTTTATATATTAAATAGATGACCATAGGCTAATAAAATCCTCTCAAGAAAACCATACGGAAACTATGCACAAGGTCAATTTGCTAACACAGCACCACGAAAAAATTATAAATAAACAAAACACACGAAGGCATCCATAAAGACTAACTCAACACCAAAATCATACAAATTCAACTCACTGGAGGATAGAACAATCGGACAGTAATCGGATAGTGTTCGAGGTAAGATACGACATTAGAGACTCATTCCCGAACAAAGACGGTGGCAAGGTTAAGGTGTATGGCTAGTGTCATCTCCAACTCACCACCTTGGGCATTAGGCATGCTCAACTTGTGAAGCCAAGTGGAGTCGATGCCTGGTACCTGCATCACTCAAATCACATTACAACATGTGCACATATACATCATATAATAGTCAAAGCAAGAATAGTCCACATCAGAGGATTCCAACATCCGTGATCATTCACATAGTGTGCCAATGTCACGATGTCATCCTCTCCACATGCACACCCAATCACAATATGAAAACCAACATAACACCTCAGTTAGTACACCATAATTATATCAGAATAGCTCTAGTCATCCAACATCGAATAATCATAATACAACCATCATCAAAGACATCAACATATATAAAATGCTAGTATCTCAAAATCATATAAAACTTGAATTTCATCCCTCTGTGTTACCACCTCAATTAGGCCAGGACTAGGGAGGCACTACACCTCATCAATGGAACCCTCTAGCTCATGTAATTTATCTACCTCATCATTGATGGTGTGATAGGCTCACATGGATTGTCCAATTATGTTGCTCTCAAGGGTCTCCAATGAATTTTTCCATTAAGTAGTTGTAGGGAGAATACCTAAGGAATCTACAAGTTGACTGTCCTTATTCAAACCTGCCCCTCATATGATCATACAAAGAGTCTCACCATGACTATCTTTATTGTGTGCCTATCTCACCTTTTACAACTTGGGTCCATGACTTGGCCTCCTCAAGTTCCTCCATTAATTTAGTTTCTTATGTCCACGCTCACTAGGACTTATTGAAATTTTTTGATATAAGGAATGTCTTTTTCTTCAGTTGTTTGATATGTATTTTTGTCATTGACTTGACTTATTTCAATTTTTAATGCCAAAATATGTTGTCATCCTGATTCCAAGATGTTTTGCAAATTGTTTACTTGATCCTTGAGTGCCTAGTTTTATTGTGACAACTTGTGGTTGGTTTCTACAAACTCCTAAAATTTGTTATCTTTCACTTGTTCTATTGCCTCTAGGTTGATCAGTCTCCCTTTCAAGGCCATTAACTCCATGACATATAGTTCTGAAGACCATGTTAAGGGAGTTGATATGCGACTATAAGGTTCATGGTTGTCTCAGTTCTCTCCTTCTCCCTTTCCACTGATTTCCAAATGCTTTATGACCTCCTTATATCTTTGTCTCCCAGTCTGCTACTCCAGTGTCTCTACATGGCTTTCCTATCCCGCCACCATCGAACTCATTTGGATTTTTCTCACCATTGGTGTTGTTTGAATGTTGCAGGTTACTTTGGGAAGTATTGCAATGAATTTTCTGTTTTGTAACTGTTTTAACTTTTGTTTTATTTTGGCCTGCCTGCATTGTAGGATCCACTTATATTCTATTGTGTTGACATATGTCAATCTTTCTCTTGTGTCTACTACTTTGGTCTGATAGTGTTCTTGCTTTTGCGACTGCAATATCAGAGCCTCTAGGGCTCCTACAATAATAAATGAGTGGTTTAATGGGTTCTCTGAGGTGCAAGACATGTTAATGACATATGGAATTCACACGTTTTCCTATGGGTCCATTTAAGTTTCCTTTAAACCTATATTTCCACTACTTTTTTGTTCTACTAAAAGGGCATTAATCAGTGCTTCCCTTTTTACTTGCATGTTTATCTGTGTGCCTAATAACTACAAGTTATTTTTCTCCGTCATGAGCCCTCAAGGGCCCCGTTTTTAGTTTTCCAAAGTTACAGAGGGGTTTTATGTTTGGAGTGTCTTTTGATTTGAGTCCATTGCTCTCACTGAAGGTTTACTTGATAACAGACAAAGGGTGTAACCAACAAATAGGAAAAAGAAAGAATAATGAAATGGGCGCTTGTTACCACTAACCTATGACCCTCGGGTCCCACTTTTATCTTTTGATTTGGTTACCTACTGACCTGAAAACATGGAGTGGATTTACATGACTATCGGCTTGGAAACTGGAACAGTTTGTGGCTTGGTCTCCGTCTTAAGTCTCCTATTCCCCTAGTAGTCTCACAGTCCCAAGGCTGCCTTCACCGTTGCCTACTAGGGTTTCCAAAAATGACTATAGACTGTTTGTCAACTAGATCTTTGTCGATCGTTTCTTAGTTCTGTGTGGCCTTGTTTGGTTTGAAGCAAGTTTGTTGCTAATCTAATATTGACTGACTATTAGCTAGGTATCTAGTTCTATTAGGCCTAATTCAATATAAAGATCTATTTGTTGGTCTCTTTTATGAACTGGCATCATGCCTTTTACCATATTCAAAAAACTACTTAAATTTACAAATCATAATCATACTAAGGGAGAGGGCCCGATAGTGGGTCAGGTTCCTATACGTGGTATAGGAATTGACCAACATGGGGCCACAAGTTGGCCTTAAATGATCTATTAAATATTTAAAAAAATTCTAAAAATGGCACAAATAGGGACCAATCAATGTACATGGCATATTTGTTTTATCATTAGTATTTTATTATTCATATTAGGTGGCATAGACAAATGATTTACAAGGATTTCCAAAACCTAAATGCAACTGACATGATTTACACTTGTACACAAGTGGATCCAACATAACCCAAAATGTCACATTAACAGTTTCTATTAAATACTATAAAGTCGTATCTTCCAAGTTAAAGACCAGCGATCAACCAAGTCTGACTTCCATGTTGGATTAAAATAAACATTTTTAAACATCATCACAATATAAATTGTCCCATCCCATATGGACTTCCGTCCCACAAAAGCTTCATATTTTGAAAAAGTTGAGATCCCAAGTAAAGTCCATTAAAGCCCAAGTGCACTCCATAGAATGATAAATGCCCAACTACTAGTCCCTTCAACTTAATACCTGCAAAAAAGACCACAACTAAAGGTGTAAGGCTCACTAAACAAGCCGTCAAAACAAGAGGATAGAAATATATTAAAATCCAGCCCAAATGAGCATTCAACAAAATCAATCAACTCTACCATTTATTTCACACAATCAAAGGTTTAAGGCTCACCAATCAAGCTGTCAAAAAAATATTAAATTCAAAAAATTCATAGCAAACAAGCATTCGACCAAATCAATCACCTTTCATATTTAATACCAAATTCAAATTTATAGACATCCATCAAATCATTCAAAGGAAGTGCAATAAAAACTATTTCAACCAATCAAATGAGAGTGCATAGATCACAAACATTTCCTTCATAGTTTTCCTACATAAACCCATGATTTCCTAATTCAAGTTTCCAACATCCCATACAAAAGACTCCTGGAGGCTTCAAATTGCACACTACTATCAACATTCATGTAAGTTCCATATTCCAACATCACTACAATGCATGTTTTTGTTTCAAATGTATGTTGTTTTAGTTTATATTTTATTGTTGTTTTGGTTTTAGGTTTTGTAGCTTCACTTGTTTAAACTGTATTGTTGTTTTCCTTCTTATTGTTTTAGATTAAATTGTTTATGTTGGAAAAAGGGAGAGAGAACAAGGTAATGTTGCAGCTATGTAGCTTTAAAATATTTTCAAATGTGAAATTAATAGTGTGTAAATCTGAAAATTACTTTCAATTTAGATGTTACAATATTTCTCCAATTTAATCAATGTAGTAGAAGAAAATAACTTACAAGAAGAAAACAAGTATTTACGTGGAGAAACCCTTAAGGGAAAAAACTCCACACCAAAGGTGTTTATGCTTGTATTAAATCTCTTGTGAAAGATTACATTCAATACTAAAATCCTTTGATTCCTTGATGCACTTCAAAATTTTCTTCAATATTCAAACCTGTAAAAACTTCAAAAAAAAGCTTCTTGCCTTTTTCTTCTAAGTCAAAAAAGCTTTTTGTTTTTTTCTTCAAAAGCTTCTTGCTTATTTCTTTAAGTATTTTTCACAATTCAACTCTCTAGAAAATGTATAGGGCTCTTAATTAAATCAAAGGCTTCTTTAATTCAAGAGCTTCTTAATTCGAAAGCTTAAAACTCAAATTACAATAATTTGTAATTGACAACATAGAAACCAATGCTCATGCAAAAACCAAGCACTCCAAATAGAAAAGACTTAATTCAAACAAAGTCAAGCCTTCTGTTAATTGCATGTTCTAAATGTGGGTGCCCAAGTTTGCAAAAGTAAACTTTGCCAACATCAAATACATTTCCAAATAAAAGCAACAAAAAGTCCTCAAATTGGGCGTCCAATTTTGTCCAATCACCTTCTGTTAACTGAAGTGATCAACACACACCAATCTCATGCAAACAACATGCAAGATTGATGTCCCCAAGGTTATTCTGAATTATCTTGTTCTATACATGCAAGTGACATGCAAACACTAGATTCAACATGCAACTGATACCCATTACCTGAAACACTGAGATGTACCATCCTACACGTTTTTGGAGTTGGAGTGCTCTGCAAGTAATATCTTAAAACTGACATGCAAGCACATGCAACTGATACCCATTACCTGAAACACTGAGATATACCATCCTGCAAGTTTATGGAGTTGGAGTGTTCTACAAGCAATCTCACAAAACTAACATGCAAGGTCATATAACTAACATGCAACGTCATACCATCCATAGGAGTGACATGCAACAATATGAAAGCACATGCAAGTCCATAGGAGTGACATGCAACATGCAAGCACATGCAAGTCCATAGGAGTGACATGCAACATGCAAGCACATGCAAGTCCATAGAAGCAACATGCAATCACATGCAAGTGACATGCAAAAACATGCAAGCACAGGCAAGTCCATAGAAGCAACATGCAAACACATGCAAATAGCATGCAACAACATGCAAGTGCATGCAAGCAACATACAAGCAACATGCAAGTACATGCAAGTTTTTATAAACTCATGCAAGCAATATCCAATTCATGCATCTCTAACACTTTAGATAACTCCAACATTATATCCATGCAAGGTGTCTCAACATTATCCACTTATGTACATAAAAAACACAACTCCAAGTCTAAATATAAGTCCCCATTAAAAGGGGATGTCCAAGTTTAACTCCCACTTACTAGGAGTTATCAAACTCTCAAAATAGACTTCGGAGAAGTCAACAAAGTCTTCATGGCCTCCACTCTAAAAATAGACACCCAAGTTTCACCCTATCAATTAGGTATTGATTGCAATAAGTCAAAGTGATATAATTAATAAATAAATAATCTCTCAAAGTCCTTGTGTTGGGGAACACATTCTAAGAAATTTGGAGACACATGAATTGGTTAGGATTGCAAGTTAATGGCAACTTATCCCAACAATTTAGACCATATTGTTGTCTTGTATTGTTGTTTTCATTTATTGTGTTTTAGCTTAAATTGTTTAAACTGTATTGTTGTTTAGATTAAAGTGTGAGAAAATAGAAACAATACAGTGTAAACAATTTAAGCTAAAGACCAATACAGTTTACACCAAAACAACATACATTTTAAACCAAACAGCAATACAGTCTAAACACAAATATCATTTAATGTGAGAGTGTGTGAAAGAAAGGTGGTGAATTTCTCATAAAAAATGTTGTTTTGGTTTAAACTATATTGTTTTTTTGTTTAAACTATTTTCGAAACAACCATTGAAAGGTTTAGATTGTGATTTAAATTGTATTGTTTATTGTTTGCAAAGGGAAGGTTGATGACTTCCTTACTAATGAATCAAATCCCTTTCCCATGAAACAAAAACAAAGACAAGCCAAGAAAGAAGAGCCAGCTAAATAACTGTTGGAGTATTTGAAAAAATAATATTTGATAGAAAGAGTATAACCCTAGCAACTTCCTCTTCCTTTACCAGAAATTTTTTTATAGTGAAGACTGAAACAACTAATATGTTGATCGCTATAAGTATTGATTGTTTCAGCGAGACTATCATTTGAAATTTATAGTATAATCTCAATAACTCCTTGTTCTCTTACCAAAAATTTTAATATCAAACTTAAACAACTAATATGTTAACCACTATAATCATAGTGAGACTCCCATATAAGAGAGAATATATTCTCAACAACTTTCTCTTCCCTTACCAAAAATAAAGTTTAAGATCAGACTTAAACAACTAACATATTAACTACTACAATATACTGATGGTTTAAGTGGAACTACCAGTCCTACACAATCAATGTATTAATTACATGTCAACTACTTATCATTAGACAAGGGTTTTCTACATTCATTGTTATGTCTTGATACAAGACCCCTAATGATGATCAGACCTCACACAGTCCTATGAATGGTTGCCACAATCCTCTGTATGTCCTTGTTCAAGCAAGATATGCAGACTTAACAATATTTGACACTACTCCAAACTGTCTAATAGTGCTTGAAACCTACTAATGGACTTTGACAACTCTTGGCATAGTTTGTTTTGCTCTTGACAAACTTGTAGGCATTTACTCTAATGACATTGTAGACTTTGCAAACCCTACTATTATGCAAATCCCTTAAATGATGGTGCAGAGTTAAAACAAGATGTGATTGTTAATCTTAATCTGACATTTAGTTTAATCTTGCCAAAACAAGAATGACATGAAGAAATTGAGATTGTCTAGGTAGTTAACTAGATTAAACAAGACAAAATCCATGATTGACACAAAGAAGATGACATTGTGCACTTAGTTAACAAGATTATACAATTAATATGCAATTACCTAACTGATGCTCATATTTTCATATTGCATCAAACTGTCAAACTGATCAATCAAACATACAACATACAAACTGTAAAATATGAGACTGTCAAAATGTTCAATCAAACATACATCATACAAATTGTAAAATCTCAGACCGTAAAAAACAAACATACAACATAGGAAATCATAAGAACCAAACTGTAAAATCAAACATACAACATAGAATAGTTCTCTGTCAAACTGTAAAATCAAACATAGAACTTCATAAATCAAAATGTGAAACTATCAGATCAAACATAGAACATCACAAATCTTTTGTTCAGAGCATCACTATGAACTCTCCGACTGAATTACAAATTGAAGTTACAAACTGCAATTATAAAGATGAAGAAAATGGAATGCCAATTGTTGTATTGTTTGTGATTAATATTAGTAAAGTTGATTGTTGGTCTATGTTGTTATCTTGCTGTAGAGAGTTTACACTGTCAACCTCACTGTATGCATGCGAGTAATTATATTTGTTTTACCTATCAAGTACAAGCCCAGGTAGATCTTGATAGTAATATTTTCTCCCATCCTTCTCACTCAACAAACATCAGCACGCCATTGCCGACTCTGCTCTTCGTGTTTGGTAGTTGTAGATGGCACCAAAACATGATCACTTAGGCTTTGGAGATGGCTCTGCTTGGTGATAGCTCATATGAAGTTGGACATTGTTCAAAAATTTGATAATCGTAAAGCATTTTTAGTGTTAACCTATGTTGCAGTTATCGACGAATCAGTTTGATATGTAGACAGCAACATAGGTTAACCCAAAATGCCTTTGGGTAACAAGACTCCCCAATGCTACCACCTCATAGTAGTTTAGGTTTCTTCATGTTTAACTTTAGGTAGTTGAATGGTTTGTTCATGTAGCCATGTTCTCTACTACAAGGTAGTCCTAGTTGATAGGTTTCTTCACGCATTTAGATATGGGTTTTGAAGCCATCTATTTCAAAACTTATTCATGGTGACAAATAGTTTTCTTTGACCCTATATCATAGTTCATATGGGGAGTCTTGATAATGCTAAAGCATTTATAGTGTTGAGCTATGTTGTAGTTATCCTCAAATCGGTTTAATTTGTAGACTGCAACATAGCTTAACCCAAAATGCCTTTGGGTAAGCAAGTCTCCCCAATGCAGTTCTATAGTAGAATGGTTTGTTCATGTAGAATAGTTCTCTACTAAAAGGTAGTCCTAGTTGATAGGATTTTCATGCATTTAGATTATGAGTATAGGATTTCACCATAGTGGGGCTAGCAGCAATTTGTAATTGATTCAATTAATAGTCAAAATATTTTTGAAAATAGCACAAATAGGCACCAATCAATGTACACATCATATTTGTTAATTCATTACTATTTTATTATTCATATTATGTGGCATACACAAATGATTTACGAGGATTTGCAAAACATAAATGCAACTGACATGGTTTATACACATACAAAGTTGAATACATCATGGTTTTGTAGGACAATTAAGTTTGTAAAACAATTAAGTAGAAAAGTATATGAGATAGGAAATGTATAACAAAAGGAAATAATGGAGAGGTTGGTTGACTTGGTTGAATGCTTGTGTGGTCTGAATTGTTAACTTTGTGTCCTCTTTTTTTGATTGCTTGTTAAAAAAATTAGAAATTGGTAATAAGTTTGACAGTTGTTTCATTTTTGTCCTCTTGTTTTGACTGCTTGATTGGTGTGCCTTACACCTCCGACTTTGGATGCATATATGTATAGACGTCTTCTTACAAACATACATACACACAATCACACACACACACACACACACATATATATATATATATACACATTCATAATGTAATATATATGTGTGTGTGTTTTATATGCTTGTAAATGGAAGGTTCTTTTCGTTTCTGATTGGTTGTAATCATGAGGGTTCAATATTCAAATGGAGTTATTGTTTATCCATATACATTCATAATGTAATATATACATACATATGCATATGTATAAACATACATATGCATATGCATATATACATACTTATGCATATGCATAATATGTGTGTATGTATTCATAACATAATATCTATATACATATATGTGAACAAAAGGTTCTTTTGGTTTTCTGACTAGTTGTAATCAAGAGGGTTCGGTATTAAAATGGGGTTATTGTTTATCCATGGGTATTCAATTATTTTTTATTTTATTTGTTTGCAATGGGAATTTTTCCATCTATTGTTGTCTTTAATAAAAAATGGAAGGTTCTTATGGTTTTCTCACTGGTTGTAATCATGAGGATTCGGTATTAAAATGGGGTTATTGTTTATCCATGGATATTAAAATATTTTTTATTATTTACAATGAGATTTTTTTCTATTTTTATTGTTTGCAATGGGTTCGCTCGTTTATCCTTCGACCCTGGTAAGGATATCTTATCCTACTAAGGCAATGATCTTTCTACCTTGAAAAAAAAAAGAGGATTTATTTGGTTTTTTCTATTTTTTTGTCGTATGGTTTATGCATGCAATATCTAGATTTGGTAATTGATATATAATCTTTACTCTATCTAGAATCTAGTCCAACATCTTAATTGAATCAATGACTATAGACTTGTCCTCTAAGTTCACACTTGACCCTATCCAAGTGTTTTGCTATTGATTGCTCCTTGAATGCTATAGGATGGGAATGAATTATTTGATGTGTATCAATGACAAATTAAAGAATATCTTTCACTGCTAGGACATAGTGTCAAATTTTGCAAAATATCTTTCAATACTAGGACATAGTGTGAAATAACTTGGTTTGGTTCTTGCTGTTTATAATCGGATTTTTTCCATCTATTGTTGTCTGTGGTCGTAAATGGAAGGTTCTTTAGGTTTTATGTGCACACACACACACACACACACACACACACACACACACACACACATATAAATGTGTGTGTATAGATAAAAGAGATCAGACTCCTGAACAACATAACGAAATATTTAGGGTGTCCACATCATCGACCTGGTGGCAGATGCAAATTTGTTTAATTTCGGATGACGTGGTGCGCTAGGTGGAGGGGTCAAGTTAGGGTGACCCACTATGGAAAGAGGACATATTGCAAATTGAATTTTGAAGTAAACATGCTTTAAAAGGTATTTAATATGATATTAAATTAAACTGAAAATGTACTAAAAAAAATTGCCAACCACTAAAACATTTGTCATTCCATTTTCTACAATTACAAAATGTAAACTAAAATTTGTAACTTAAATTAAAGAGTCACAGTGATGCTCAAATAGAATTTTACAATTTCCAAAACCAATAAATGTGTTACAAAACACAAAAAACGGCCATTAAATTGTGTTGATAAACAATACTCGTAAAGTAGATAAAGTGTTACAACAAACACCATTGAACATCAGTTTTGACATTTGGAATCCTTTGAATCTCTGTGGTACAAAGTTAAAGAAACGAAGAGCCTTAAGCATTGAACTAGACATTCCACCACAAAGTTAAAGAAATAGAGAACCATCATTATTACAATGAGACACAAAATAAAACAACCTTCCATTAACGACCACAGACAGCAAAAGATGGAAGAAAACCATTGCAAACCAAAAAATAATAATCAATAGATATGGATAAAGAATAACCCCATTTGAATACAGAACCCTCATGACCAACCAAAAAACCAAAAGAACCTTCCATTTACGACTACAGACAACAATAGATGGAAAAAATCCTAATGCAAACAATAAAAAATAAGTGAATACACATTCATAAACAATAATCCCAATTTAATATCGAACCTTTATCATTACAAATAGTGAAAATACCATAAGAACCTTCCATTTACGATTACAGATAGCAATAGATGGAAAAAATCCCATTGCAAACAAAAAAATAAAAAATAATTGAATACCCATAGATAAACAATAACCCCATTTTAATATTTAACCCTCATGATTACAAATAGTGAGGAAAAGAAGAGGATCTTGCTGGTTGGATGGGACAAAGTCTGTCTCCACAAAACTCAAGGGGGATTGGGAATCAAAAAAATTCAGGTGATGAATAAAGCACTATTGTCCAAAATTGGGTGGAGCTTCCTTAAGGAGGAGAAAGATTGGGTTCGGATTATGAAAGCCAAATACCTGCATAATGGGGATAAACTTGGAGTTTTGGACAGAGAGAGCCACCCCAAAGGCTCTATTATCTGGAATAAAATGATCAAAACCAGAAGCACTCTGGCCCAAGGCATCAAATGGAAGATGAGGAAGGGAAATAAAATCATATTCTAGGAGGACAATTGGATCAAGGAGGGACCCCTAGCTAGCAGAAAGAACAATATCACCAAGGAAAGAGTTGTCAACCATTTTGGGAGTTGGGTCAGCAATTTCATCACTACACATTCCAACAACCAAAGACAGAGGAAGAACCTTTCGAACTGCTCGAACAATAGTCAACCAGAGAATCAGGAGTGTCAGGATCTGCAGATCGAACTGAACAAGTATAGAATTCTAATTTTTCCTAGGGAGGATGAAATGCTCTAGTGGCAGGACCAAAAGGGGAACTTTTCGGTTAAATCTGCTTACATACTGCTGACAAATAGTGGTCAGGGGAATTGGTTTTGGAAGAATGTCTGGAATAACAAGCTGACCTCTAAAATAAACTTCTTCTGGTGGGTTGTTGCTCATAACAAAATCCTTACTACTGATAATCTCAAAAAAAGGGGGTTCCGGTTGTTCAACAGATGTGTGCTTTGCCTTAAAGAAGAAGAGTCCATTCAACATCTTCTTTTCCACTACAATTTCTCCAAAGAGATCTGGGGAAGAACTATAGAGAAACTTAACCTGGAGTAGGTTTTCCCAGAAAATCTAATGGATTTCACCCAAAGCTGGATTTCTCCCTTTCCACACCCCAGGATTAGAGAGCTATGGAGACAAATTCCCCCACATCTAGGGTGGAGTGTGTGGAAGGAAAGAAACAATAGAATTTTCAGAGATAAAGCTCGTATTGTGAATGAGGTCTTTTACTCCTTCTACAGATTGGTCTCTAAGAACACGTCAACCAGCATTCTTCATGTGGCTGAAAAACTCCCCACTCTGGTGGAAGTGCGGACGGCCATGAACTGGGGACTGACAGCAGACATAACCAAGACTGATAATTCCAAAAAAATGGCCAGACATAGCACCCTCTGGAGACCCCCTCCAAGGGAGTGGATCAAACTAAATTTTGACGGAGCTGAAAAAAAGAATACTGGGATGGCTAGTGGGGGAGGGATATTTAGAGATAGTCAGGGAGGCTTCATTGCAGCTTATGTCGAGTACATCGGCATCCAATCCAATAATGTGGCGGAGGGTTTGGCCTCGCTGTGGGGTCTCAAAATTGCTCTCTATGGGGTTGGATAAATTACAAGTGAAAGGAGATTCGAAAATCATCATTGAGGCGGTTCTTGGTAGGTCTAATAGCAGCTGGAAGCTGAAGGATATTACAAAGGACATTGTCTTCTTATTGACTGGGTTCAAACAGATAGAAATTGGGCATGTTTACCGCGAGGGTAATAAAGTGGCGGATGGGATGGCTAACCTTGGGCAGAGCTTAGACACTTGGAGATGTTGGAGAAGAAAGAATAATTTACCTAGTCAGATACAAAACCTTCTTGAAAAGGAGCATATTCCCGCTCTTGACCTCTCATGGATGGAATAATTAAACCTTTGACCTCGTGGCCTAGGGAGTATTTTGGGTGCCATATGGGATCCAGTTTCGACTGCCATCTGGATATGAGGACTTATGTTTTGAGGAATGTGATGTTTGCTTGCCAACTCAAATGTGTCAGAGTTGGGATCTGCCATAGTACGAAGGATTGCTTGGCCTTCAGACGGATGTGGAGGCATAAGGTGGGGTTTCACATGACTATGCACATGATTTACTCGACACCTCTAAGAAACACCTTTAATTATGACCAATTAATGCCTTGTAATTATGGCAAGAAAGGGAGTGATAGTTCGCATATTACGAATTTAAGTACGCCACCCCAAGTGGCCAAAAAGATATTATACTCATTAACTTGAGTATGAATATTGGTGTTTGGGATATTTTTTGCAGTCCAACAGTTTCTAAGTCCTCTATCATTTCTTGCATTGCTAGCTTGTATGTTTGGTGCCATCTCGCTATAGGAGGGGATAGGTCTCGCACTGAGCCGGAGTCTTGTGAAGAGATAAAACGTAACAAGAACCTCTAGCACATCTTCCAGGAGGGCGAGGTTACATCCTATCTTGAATGCTTGCAGGGCCATGATGAAAGCCTCTCGATGCAGTTCCTGTGTTCATGGGAGGATAGACAGGTGAAGGTGGGCGGTGTGGGATTTGATGTTTCAGAGGAAGTGATAGGCATGGCGACGGGAATGCCTACTGATGGCATCAAGCACCAAAAAAAGAGCAAAGTCTCTGACCCGGAGGGAATGGCTTATTTTATGAAGAAAGGGGAGGTGTTACACAGCCTTCAAGGGGGGTTTGATCGCGAGATGCTACCAAAACCCTAGGACGAGGTGTGTTATATGATCATAAAGTACTTCACTCTTGAAGGTAGGTTCAAACATTTTTTACATTATCATTTTGCTTTTCTCAATCATTTTCATCATAGTAAGGTGATAAGCTTCCCCTTTTATTTGCTTACGTCTTTGGAAGCGTCATTTGCGTCTACCATTGAGCAAAATGCTTTAGACCCTAGCAAACCTCTCATCCTGCTCCATCATGAGCTTATCCTTAGACTGTATAAATTCCATTTAGCCCTCTGCCCCCCTAAAGCCCTCATGGCTTCTAGGCTTGATTCTCCCCTGTCGTCATGTTCCATTCCTGTGAAGACTTGCCCAGTGATTATCACGGAAATCACTCTGGAGAAGTATGCTAAATCCATCAAGTCAGGAAAGAAAAAAGCTATTGCCGGTAAAATCCTGGAGCCTAAGGCATGTGACCAGACTACCATGACCTCTGTGAAGACCCCTGTTAAAAGAAAAATCCTTCTCGGTGATTCTACCCAGGTGACTCCTCAAAAGAAGAAAAGGGGAAATGTGGAGGAAGAAAGTGGTACAGAGAGTGGGAATAAGGTCAAAAATGTGTCTGTGGTGGTGGAGGAGGTTACCTCTGAGGAAGGGATCGGTGGAAGTGACAGCACTATAGATGTGGATTTCACTATAACTGATAGTAAACCCCGGGTGCCGTCGACCAGAAGGTCGACGAGGCTTGCTGCTAAGCCTAGTCCTGCTCTCCAAAAGGAGGAGGTTACTAAGATGGAGGATACTGCAAACCTGCAAGGTGATGGTATTTCTAATAACAAAAATAACAAAGTGGACACTATTGTGCCTGAGACTGAACATTTGGGGGGTGATTTTTATGTCAACAAGGAAACTAAAAATAAAAATGTGGAGGGTGAAGCAGAGGACAGGACCAATAATTTCCCTAAACTCAATGTTAAGGGGGTTGATTCTATGAGCTCGGAGAAAGCGGTGAAGGAAACTAGCAAGAAGGAGGGTGGCAAGGTTGTTGTCAAAGATAAGGAGATTGAAACCCTCTCAGCTAGGGTCAACGAGCTAGAGCAGAAGTTCAAGACGTTGGCCAAGTTCTCTGCAAAGTGATGCACTGATTAGCCACAACTCTTGTTGTCCTCTAGGACATCGAGCTTACCAGCCAGGGTATGAAGGAAAAGAAGCTCAAGGAGTACAGGGATCACTACCAGTTCCTGGTCAAAGATGGGGACTAGATGTTTAATTAGCCAATGGGGGCTTTTTTTATGCTTTTGGTTTTATCTGATGTTGGTCTGTTGTCTGTCCCCTGTCTAGGTCTTTGGTCTCTTTTTGGTTGCTTCTTGTTGGTTTGGTCAATTTCTATCTTTTGGTTCTTTGATGGAACTTTGGTGTGCCTTTTTGGCTAATATGTAATGGGATCGGCACCCTTTTTTCTGTGTATATTATCAAAAACAATGAGAAAACCATAAGAAGCTTACATTTATGATTACAGACAGCAATAGATGGAAAAAAATCCCATTGCAAACAAAAAAAAAAAAAAATTGAATACCCATGGATAAACAATAACCCCAATTTAATACCGAACCCTCATGATTACTAACAGTGAGAAAACCATAAGAACCTTCCATTTATGATTACAGACAACAATAGATGGAAAAATCTCATTGCAAACAAAAAAATAAAAAATAATTGAATACCCATGGATAAATAATAACCACATTTTAATATCGAACCCTCATGATTACAAACAGTGAGAAAACCATAAGAAGCTTCCATTGATGATTACAGACAACAATAGATGGAAAAATCTCATCGCAAACAAAAAAAATTGAATACCCATGGATAAACAATAACCCCATTTTAATACCAAACACTCATGACTATAAATAGTGAGAAAACCATAAGAAGCTTCCATTTATGATTACAGACAACAATAGATGGAAAAAATCCCATTGCAAACAAAAAAATAAAAAATATTTGAATGCCCATGGATAAACAATAAGCCCATTTTAATACCGAACCCTCATGATTACAAATAGTGAGAAAACCATAAGAACCTTCCATTTATGATTACAAACATCAATAGATGGAAAAAATCTCATTGAAAACAAAAATATATATATAAAATAATTGAATACTCATAGATAAACAATATCCCCATTTTAATACAAAATGCTCATGATTACAAACAGTCAAAAAACCATAAGAACCTTCTGTTTACGGTTACAGACCGCAAACATTATAATACCCATAGACAAACAAAAACCCCATTTTAACACCAAACCCTCATGTTTACAACTAGATACAAAATGAAAAGAACCTTCCATTTATGACCAGAGACAACAATCAATGGAAAAAATTCCATATAACAAAATAAATCTCAATACCCATGCATAAACAATAAACCCATTTGAATACCGAAGCCTAATGATTACAACCAGACCAAAAATGAAAATAGCCTTCCATTTACGACCACTGATAGCAATATATGGAAGAAATCCCATTGCAAACAGAAAAAACCAAACCGAGATATTGCATATATAAACCATACGACAAAAAAACCTGAAAAAACCAAATAAATCCTCTTTTTTCGAACTAGAAAGATCATTGTCTTAGCAAGATAAGATATCCTTACCAAGGTTGAAGGATAAACGAGCGAAGCCATGAACGGAAGGAGAAACCAGTGGAGTCATCGCCAAAGCAGAGCCATTCTGAATCCCTAAACGAAATACCCATTAACAAACAATAACCCCTTTTCAACACTGAACTGTCATGACTATACCCAGATAGAAAACGAAAAGAACCTTACGACCACAGACAACAATCAATGGAAAAAATTGATTTCAAAACATGAAAGAGAAGTTAGTACCCATGCATAAACAATAAACCCATTTGAATATCGAAGCCTAATGATAACAGCCAAACAGAAAACAAAAAGAGCATTCCATTTATGGCCACAGAAAGCAATATATGGTAGAAATCGCAATCAAAATAGGAAAAAACCAAATAAATGGAAGGCACAATACCCAGCGATATGCAGAGGGAAGTGGAGTAAATGCGTCTGCAGGGAAGTAATTGCGGGAGTGGTGTTGTGTAAATGTGAGTGTGTGATGAAAAGGTGGCGAGTTGCTCGCATGCCACATGGGATGCTGAGCACAACTCATGATGCCACTTCCTATCACTGAGGTAAGTTGTGTCCGATCGTCGGTCGGCAGTAAAAAATAGCTAGAAAATTGACCCTACCAAACACACATTTCATCCACATGGCAAATCACAATTCCACGATGCAAAACAAAATATTTAGGGAGTCCACATCAACATCTAGCTAGCAAATGCAAAAAAAAATTATTTCGAATGACGAGGTGCGCCAAGTGGAGGGGTGAAGTTAGGGTGACCCACTATGGGTCCCTCTCCCCTAGTAAAATACATAAACAAAACAATATATTTCATGTAAATAAGAAAATGCAATATAAAGAAAATACATGTACACAAAAACCATCACCGTACTAGAAATAGAAACGAATACTTTTTTCCCATTGATTGTTTACACAAGTAAGCAAATTAATTACGCCGAAGGCGTTACCTCTATGAGGTGAATCGACCTGGTGAGCAAAATCGGTGGCTAAGATTCTGTCTTACGCAGTGCAAGACGATGAAATAAATCTCGGTCGTTCGCTTTTTTCGCCGTGTTTTTTTTCTGTTTTTGTTTACGTTTTCGCGTTGCCGATTTACCGCATCAAGACCATTTCGAATATCCTTGGTTTTCCTCATGCCGAAAACCCATTGGTTGTTCTCACGCCAATGTCAGAAAAAGTCTCCTGCTGTTTAAATGTCACAGGCATAAAATATCCAACCTCCGTAGTTTGTACCCTCTAAATCCCGTGCCCGCAGAGTTCCAATTTTCCACGTATGCGAATAAGATAGATAGTTTTTAGGAAATATTTTAAATTGTTATCACTATTGTTACAGAAATTTAAAAGTTTTTTAATATATAGAATTTATATAAATAAAATATAATATTATAGCTAATATAATATATATTAATAGAAACTATTTTATAATATCAAATTTTATATTTATAAATATAAAATAATATATACTATTATATTAAATAATATTATATATATGATATATAATATATTATCAATATGAATGTCATAAAATTATTTAAAAAAAACAATTTATTATATATATATAATAAGTCATATTATTTAGCTTAATAAATTTTTAAAAATAAAAAAAAATCATATAAAAGAATAATTTTATATATAAAATATATAATTTAATATATTTTAAAAATAATATTATATTGAAAATTCATATTTTCTTAGTGGTATTTATTTTTACATATTTATTTCAATTAGATATTATAGTTTTGTTAGATATTTTAAATATAATATAGTAGAGAGTAGAAAAAGGAGAGGGGAATAGAGAGGATAGAGAGAATAAATAAAATCATAGGGAATGTGATAAATTAATAATATATAAATATTTTTAGATAGAGTTGAGATAGAAATGTGTATTTGATCATATTTAAAATATAATTAAAACAATAATAAAGGATATTTTTGAAGTAGTTAAGATTGTGATATATGATTATTATTTTTTTTAATCTGAATCTATAACAAACAAATTAAGATGATTGTGCTTTGCAAGTTTTAAAAATGTACAAGAATCTAGGTTGATGTTTCCACCACATGATGTGGTTCTAATATTTTTTTCTATAGATTTGGCACTATATTATCTTTAGATATTTTTACCTACAATCATGTTTTGCATGTACCTATAAATTATAATGAAAGACTTGGTGGTGTTGAGAAGCATCATTAGAACTTGATTTGCTTGGTGTTGGAGGAACCTAACTACCCACCTCTCACCTTTTTAAAGTCTTCTTGATTAAATCAATAATTTTGATAAAGTTGGAAGATAATTTTGGAAGAAATAGAAATAAAGAGAGAGGTATAGAGATAGAGAGAGAGAGAGAGAGAGAGTACATTTTATTGTGAATACCTTCATCGACACAATTTCTAAGCCCTACACATATAAAGGAAACCTTAATACCTTATCCACATTAGAAAGATTTAAGATTAAATCAAATTTAATTTCTTATTAAATGTTATACTTAAAAAGGCATATAACGATTCCATTTACACCTAGTTTGGGTGGTTCTCCAGCGTTTGAAAAAAAAAAACAATTCCATCTACAAAAACTAGGTCTCCATGCTTATTGTCCAAGTGGTAACTTGTAATGATTTAATTATATATTTAATTTTAATATAAAGTATATATTATAGTTATATGAGAGAAAGATAGAGATGAGTAGAGACAAAAGGAGAGAGAGAGAGAGAGATATATATATATATATATATATATATATATATATATATATATATATAATGTGAGAAAGAAAGACAAAGAAGGGAGACAAATAGAGTTAATAAAAGATAGATGACTAGAGAGAGGAGAGGGGGGGTAGAGAGAGAGAGGGATGGATGTTGATAGAGAGGACTAGAGAAAGAGACATACTAGGAGAGAGAGATAAGATAGAAAGAGGGAAAGACAGATAGAGACTGGCAAGGTTGATATTCAAATTTAGGCCCTAAAATTTTGAATCCCTTTAGTGATTATTTGAACATTAAGGACCATCGAACACCTTAAACATAATTAAAAATATATTTATTTTTAATAGAGAAAGAGAGATAGAGTGATAGGAAGAGAGAATAGTTCAACTCCTTTTGTTATGCAAGTTTTCTGTGACAATTATCAATCTCTATTATTCTCTCTTCCTCTATCACTCTATCTCTCTTCTCTAGGTGTTTCTCCCTCCCTCTCTTCCTTTAGAGCATAGAATACAAAACATCTCAACATGTGTATTTTAAATAATTGAGATGGTTTAGCAGTGAGATTACAAGCAAATATTTCTCTTCTCATTGACTAACACTAAATTTGTAAAGGGTTAAACTGAATTACCCTTTGCCATCTTTGGCTATGGTTGCATCTTTAAAGATAAGATAGTGTGCAATGGGTACACCGAATTTGGAAGAGTATTGGAATGGTTGACTGTAACCTCAAGTCTCTCTCTGTAGCTCTCTATTTCTTTTTGTCACACACTTCCTCTCTCTAATATTTCTCTCCTTATGTTTCTCTCTATCCTCTCTCTAAGATTTCACAAGGGGAGAGAGATCTTTATATAGAGAGAGATAAAGGGAGATATATCTTTATATACAAAGTATGTGAGAAAGAGAGACAAAGAGGGGAGACAAATAGAGTTAAAAAAAGATAGATGAGTAGAGAGAGGAGATCTAGAGGGGGGATAGAGTGACAATGAGAGAGATAGAGGAATGGATAGACATGGAGAGAGATAGAGAGAGGGAGATTGATGGAGGGAGGAATAGAGATAAGTGATATAGAGGGAAAGAGAGAGAAAAGAGCGAAAGAGATAGAGGAAGAGTCCTCTACGAGTGAGACGTGGCAAGGGTAGGAGAGAGAAATAGAGAGGGAAGGATATTGATAGAGAGAGGAATAGAGAAAAAGAGATAGACTAGGAGAGAAAGATAGAGATAAGATAGAAAGAGGGAAAGACAAATAAAGATAGGTAGGGTTGACTTTCAAATTTAGGCCCTAAAAATTTGAATCCCTTTAGTGATTTTTTGAACATTAAATGACCAACGAACACCTTAAACAAAATTGAAAATATTTTTTTAATAAAGAGAAGAGAGATAGAGTGATAGAGGAAAAGAGAATAGTTCAACTCCTTTTGTGAAGCAAATTTTTTGTGACAAATATCAATCTCTATTATTTTCTCTTCCTCTATTACTCTATATCTCTTCTCTAGGTGTTTCTCCCTTCCTCTCTTCCTATAGAGCACAGAATACAAAACATTTCAACATGTGTATTTTAAATAATTGAGATGGTTTACTAGTGAGTTTCCAAGCAAATATTTCTCTTCTCATTGACTAACACTAAATTTGTAAAGGGTTAAAATATTGAATTACCCAATGCCATCTTTGGCTACGGTTGCATCTTTAAAGATAAGATAGTGTGCAATGGGTATGTCAAATTTGGAAGAGTATTGGAATGGTTGACCATAACCTCAAGTCTCCCTCTCTAGCTCTCTATTTCTTTTTGTCACACACTTCCTCTCTCTAAGATTTCTCTCTCCCTATGTTTCTCTCTCTTCTCTCTCTAAGATTTCTCATTCCACCTCTCTTTTTCTCTCTCTCATTCTCTCTTCTCTTTCTTTGTCTCTACCTCTCTCTTTTGCTCATCCCTATAATAATTTAATAGGAAACAATGGTATCTCTTTACATATGTTTTTTGTCTCTCTTCTCTCCCTATCTCTCCACCTTTCTTTTTCTATCTCCCTCTCTCTCTAGAGATGGAGAGATAGAGGGGTTTAGAGAAAGAGAGATAGAGAGAAAAAAAAAGTTAGAAAATATGGTAAGAAAGAAAGGGGGATAGAGACATAGGGATAGAGAGATGAATATAGAAGTGAAGAGAGATAAGGATAAATGGATAGATAGAGAGAAAGAGATAGATATAGAGAGAGATCAAGAGGTACAAAGAAAGGAAGAGAGTAAGAGAGAAGGGGAGATAATGAAACATATATATAGGGAGAGAAAGATGGAGAGAAAGATAGATATATAGAAAGATAGAGGGAGAGACAAGGTGAGAGAGAGAGAGAGTGTGTGTGTGTGTGCGCGCGCACGAGCGCGCATGTGTGTGTGTGTTAAACAAAGAGATATAGAGATATGAGTAGAATAAGGAGAGAAAGGGGGAATAGAGAGAGAAAGAGAGGATACCATCTTTTTGTTTTGAAGCCTATTTATCTAAAGGGGATCAATATCCTTTTTTTCTCTAGAACTGGGGGTGTAGAAGTTACTTTGCATCATTTGGGTATACCACTCAATTATATCGTATCTAAAAAAAATTATTATTGTAGGTGTATGAACAACCAATACAACCAATGTGAAGGACATAGATCTAGATTCATGATCTAGAGAGAGTGTGGTAGAGGAAGAGAGAATAATAGAGAGATAAAGATAGATATAAGTTAGAGGGAGAGGGAGAAGTGAGAGAGTGAAAATAAAGACAAAAAGATATATGTATGTGTGTGTATATATATATATATATAGAGAGAGAGAGAGAGAGAGTGTGTGACTGGGAAATAGAGACTAAGAGAGATAAAAAGGAATAGAGAGCTAAAGAGAGAGACAAAGATATATAGAGAGAGGAAAAAGAGAGGTAGAGAAACAAAGAGAGGAAGAGAGAAAGAGATAGAGCAAAAGAGATGTAGAGTACCTTTCGATTTCTAGTAGAGAACATGGCTACATGCATAACCTTCCTATGAAAAATTATTGGTTGACCGTAACCTCAAGTCTATCACACAATGGAAAACTTTTTGTGATTATGTTTATGCAGTTAATCTTAGTTTTGTAACCCTATGATGGGTAATGATTTTGTGTTTTAGGAAATGTCTCTTCAATTGTGATGGGTGGTAAAGGTAAAATTTGGAAATAATTATTCATAGGAAGGTTATGCATGTATCCATGTTCTCTACTTGAAATTTAAAGGCTCTCTCTCTCTCTCTCTCTCTCTCTCTCTCTCTCTCTCTCTCTATATATATATATATATGTCTCCCTTTCTAGCTCTATTTATTTTTATCTCTCTGTCTCTATTTCCCTATCACACACTTCCTCTCTCTAAGATTTATCTTTCCCTACGTTTCTTTAATCTTGCAAGATAGAGATAGAGGGATAGGGACATCACAAGAGAGAGAGAGAGAGAGGGGAAGATACAGATGGAGAAATATAGAGAAAAGGGGGGAAGATATATATATATATAGAGAGAGAGAGAGAGAGTCCTTAAAGTATCCCCCCTCTCCCCCCATTCATGGAAGGTCAATTAAATTGTTAGGTTTATTTTAAGTTAATTTAACTAATATTATATTAATATATATACATATACATTAACTATATTATATTATTTCAATATTAAATAATGTATATCATATAAGTATATATAATAAATTTCAAGATATTACCAAGAGAGATAAAGAGAAATGGAGAGAGAGAGAGAGAGAGAGAGAGAGAGAGAGAGAGAGAACTTTAAACTATATAGATATGAAAGAAACACAAAATGATATATATACAGAGAGAGAGAGAGAGAGAGAGAGAGAGAGAGAGAGAGAGCAAATATAAGAGGAGAGTTAACATGGGAAGACAGAAACATGAGAAAAACATAGGGAGAGAGAGATCTCATAGAGAGGTAGTGTGTGAGCAAGAAGGGGGGGGAAACGAAGATGAAGAGAGATAAAGAGAACTAGAAAAGGAGAGAGGTGGAGAGACAACAAGAGAGAGAGACCATTGTTTTCTATCAAATTATTATAGGATAGAGAGAGAGAGAGAGAGAGAGAGAGAGAGAGAGAGAGAGAGAGTGCATGACAAAAAGAAATAGAGAGCTAGATAGGGAGACATGAAATTACGGTCAACCATTCCAATACTCTTCCAAATTCGGCGTTCCCATTGCACACTAAGGTGCGATTGCTAGTAGTATATACAAACTGTCCTTTAATTTTTCATGGCATTTTCGATTCTTAAGTGACTGATCTTATTCCTATGCAAAATGAGGCAGATTTGCAGCCATTACAAGTCAACTTAATTCATATTCTTTCCTTTGATTAACTTCTATTCTGATTGATGCTGACACGTACATTTTTTCCTTACACGTAGAAATTACATATTTAACTTTATATTAAATGTACACCAAACTTGTACCAACTTATTCCATAACACACATATTTTTTACTTAACCCAGTATAAATATTGGACAAGCTAGCTTTATATTAATATCAAGCCCAATTGTTGCATGTCACCATCTGACTTTCTAACATTTGCCAAGGGGTGGATTGCAACCACCAATCTTTCCTTTTTTTCAAGTTTTTTAAATAATTTAATTTATTTTTATTATAATATTGTTATTTTTTATTAAGAGTTATAGTAGAAGATCAAGATTAAAAAGGAAATGAATATCATTCAAATATAATTTGGACAATATTTATAAGAGTGTTTCTACCTAATGTAACTTTGTTACCATCTTTGAGTCCCCATTAATTGCTTGGTCTAGTAAACGTTATTAAAAACATTCATTCGTTTCCAATATATTTTTAATTTAATTATGATTAGAAACATTCACATTATATTGAAACCAACCATTTCCTTTCTACAATTTATTTCCAATTCATAGAATCGTCTTGTAATTAGATATAGCTTTCATTCTCTTGGTTTAACTTTGTTTATATTTCAAATTGAAAAAAAAAACTTGAGAAAGAACGTCTTATAATTAGATATAGCTTTCATTCTCTTGGTTTAACTTTGTTTATATTTCAAATTGAAAAAAAAAACCTTGAGAAAGAACAATGCTCATCAATTGGGAAGGAATGAAATTTTTAAAAGGTTACTTACCTTGTTTTCATTATTTCTAGATCTTCACTGCATTGGTTTGTATTTTCCTTCTCACTTCCTCTTTTTCTAACTACTTTACCACTTCCTACTTTTGACATTTATGCTCTTTGGGAAGCTAAAAGAGGATAAATAAAGCTAGTGGGGAGGGGATTCAGCTAGCTAAATATGTTATAAAATTGCTTCTTTATGCAGATGACCTCATATTAATCGCCAAAACTGCCAATAGTTCGAGAGAACACTTGAGGGCACTTGAAACTTTTTGTCATGAGGTTGCGATGCAGGTGAACACTAGCAAAACCAAAGTGATGATCTTCTCTTTGAAAAGAAAAAAGAAGCAATTTAACTTTACTTGTGAAGGTATCCCGTTGGAGATAGTGGATGAGTACAAGTACCTTGGGCTTGATTTCCACTACAAACTCGGTTGGGAAACGTGTAGAGCAAAAAGAATTCAAGGAGGTTGGAAAGTGTTGTACTCTCTTCAAAATAGATGTACGATTGTGGAGTTGTGGGATTGAAAAACCAAGAGAACACTCTCTGGTTTGCTAGTTACTCCGATGATTCTATATGGGTGTGAAATTTGGGGCAGCAGTATGTCAAATCATAAATGGAAGCAAATAGAAGGAATCCAGAAGCACTTCATCATTAGCAGTCTCAAAGTTAAGAATGTCGTTCCGTATGAGATCGTATTAGTCGAAACGGGGTCCTTCCCCTTGGAGGCATCAACGATGGGTTGGTTGTTAAGCTACCTCAACAAGATTCAAAATATGGAGAGCCACTGGTGGCCTAGGCTAATTATGGAGGAAGAGTTAACTAGAAGAAAGAACACTTGGAGGAAGCAAAATGACAAATGCATAAAGAAGTGGGACATTAGTATGCAAGAGTGCCCAAATGCTAATGAATAAATAAAAAAATATGTAAGGGAAAAATCCAAGTACGGCATGTGGACAAAACTAATGGGTCGTAAAAAGGATTACTATATCAAACAATTTAACCCCATGGGTGATCATGAAGAAAAAGTCTATATCGGAGCAGATATTAAGTGGAAAGCGAAAATGCTGAATGCTCAACTTAGGACAAGCTTGCACCATCTTAGATGTGAAACGGGTAGATGGTTGATTCCTAAAGAGGAGTGGGAAACGAAAATATGCCTTTTTTGTAACAAAGGCGTGGTGGAAACGGAGTGGTGCTTCCTCTTGGAGTTCGAGGCATATAACGACATTCGCTCCAGTTATGGTGACGCTTTGAAAATCACCAACCTAAGCACCTTGTTTGAAGAGGCAAGGTTGTGTAGAACGGCGAACCTCTTGATCAAATTACACAGCAAAAGGAAGGATCTCAAGAAAGATTTACAGGCGTCTTAGGGGGTGTTTGTTCTGCCGTTCCGTTTCTGACGGGGCTGCGTGCAGTTGCTAGGTCCCATAAGATGCTGCGGCCTTGTGGACGTTATTAAAATTCTTCATTCTTCATGTCCTTGAAATTGGTTAAGTCAATGCAACTTTTCAACAAGCATACATAATAGATTTTTAAGTGTCCAAGTGCCTATGAGTAGCAAAATCCATGGAGAAAGAAATATTTAAGAAACCATAGAAAATGCATCCAACAATTTAGATACATAATTGACACCAGAGTTTGCAAGTGACCTTTTTAGTGTGCAAAGTTCCAATTTATTTACATTTTTTTATTACAACTTCTTTTACATGGATAGCTTGTTCGTATATAGTTTATTAACATAATACATTTTTCAAGTATATAATCCTCTGTATGTTACCAAGTTTAATCTTTTTGACTACACATCAAGTATAGGATGAAGTCAAAACTTTTGAGTCTAGTATTTGTGATCAATTGTTCATATAAATGTATGCATCGTCGTAATAAAAATTGCAGAGAATTCACGAAACTTGTGAGTTTTCGTGAGCTAAAAAGTGCCCTGAGAAAATTGCTCTAGGACTCACTGAGAAAATTGCTCTAGGACTCACTGCTGAGTCAATGCAAGTCTGGCACTCCGCGATGTGATGCGCGCACATACACGACCTGGACGTGACTCAAACATGGGAATTTTGCCTTTTAAACCCCAATCAAACCTCCATTCTCTTTCACACAGCATTTGAACCCTGCTTTGAGCGATTGAAAGCAATAAAGAAAACAATTCTTCTGCAATTTTTTAAGTTTCAATTTTTTTCTTCTTTTTCTTTTTTTTGTCCAAGCTTTTCCATATTTCTTGTACTTTTGAAAATTTTCATTCACATGTTTATTCGAGGGTGGATTTGCAGACAACTGTGAGGAGTATGACCCCTAGAGTGTATACAAGGAAGAGAAAATTGTAACTTGAATGGAGTTATAATGTTTTGATGATGATTTTCAATCATCCTAATACATATCATATTATAGGCTGTTGTATTCGCATGTTATGCAATACTGTAATCTTTTTTCATTCAAATCTAATAGAAACAGTTCCCCAATGTTTTATAGACTCTTTTGCTATGTTGTGTGACTATTATTTGTATGAAATTTATGCCTTTTTAAGGAATTTAAGTGTTTTTTGAATGAGCCAGTTTTGCCAAGTCACCAAATCAGAGTCAAAATTGAGTCTGCCATAATTTGGCTAGTCACAAGTCTTTGAACAATGGTATGTATGCCGCATACTTTAAATAGAAACAACTGTGCAGGATGGTCTCATATGGTAAAGGTTATCTTCTTGTCTAAACACGGTTACATTCCGGAGGTGCAAGGCATCGTGGACCTTGAATAGACATTTCCTTTTTTTCCCCAAAAAAACTGCCTCCAATTTCTTTTGTGACATGGAAATATTTATGTCCTTTGGAAGACCTTTACTTTGTCCGAGTATAACTGTCTCAAACTCATTTTTTGGTTAACATGCAAATATTAGTGTTGGTGCTAGTCAATCTCTTAGTTTATAAACATGAGTTGTCACCTTAAAAGGATCTTTCACATGGCATGGTCGTCCTAAACCTGATAGAAAGTATCTTGCATGGCCTGTAAATTCTTAACATGTGTCTGTTACCTTTCACAGTTTTGTTGTTTATTATTTCTTTGGTTCATTATTAAAGTTCAAATTCTTTCAGTCTCTTTGTTAGTGAGTTTTTGTATTATGAGTGGTTGAAAGACATCCTTTAATGTTTTTGAATTGCAAACTGTTCTCACAATGTTATAAGATGCCTGTTGGCAATGGCAAAATCTGTTCAACCATTTTGATATCACAATGCTACATATGTCAATGTTTAGTACTGAGTTCAAAATGTACAATATTCAAGATGACAGAAGAATAAAGAAAATGTCGTGACTAATAAGACTGTTCTGGAATTGAATTTACAAATCCCTTTTTTAAAGTAACATTTTACAACATAAGGCCCATTACTACCAAATATTTGACATCTTTTCCAAAATCTTTGCACTAATTGGACAATGAAAGATAGTTCCATATAGTCAACACATCCCTTGGATACAATTTGAGGTTTTGGGTTCATGGTCCATTAGTTCTGTCTCATTTCATTTCAGTCATCAAAGGCTACAGACCGAAACATATGGGCAGTCTCTCTTGTTCATATGTAAATGTATGAAAAATAAGCCTTTGTAAGGCAGTTAATAATGATTGATTAAATTCATCAACCAACTTCCTCAAAAAACAAATTCTATAAATATTTGCAAGAGATAAATAGGAAATTTTCTGAATTGTCGTTGCTAAATTTCACCTCTTCAATGACTCTGATTGGCTTGGGTGTATTCAGACAAATGATGGTACAAGTATAACACCACATGATCTTTCTCAAAAAAATTGATTGCCAATTGTAATGTGCCTTCTACATCCTGCATCTAAGCACATTTCAAGAAGCATGTCTTCCACTTTTTGAAGCAACATTTTGTCAACAGATTGCAGTGGCATGTTAAGTCAAAAATCCAATCACCTCAAATGTAGCTCTTTGATCCTAGTAGCAATTCAAACATGTCGTTTGGGGTCAGAATTGTGGTACCACCAAAAAGCAATTCTACTCCATCTGCACCAGCTGATGATTGTGCTTCCCGTGCTTCACAAACCTGTTAACAAACAAATACACTAAATAATCCATGTACGTTGTAATAAAAATACATACAAGGAATTTGACTACAAATTGCCAAGCACAAGAGATAATTCTACTTGAGATAATTTGATGCAGGAGCATCCGGGTTCACTGGCAATCCTGTGTCACCAAAAATATATTTTATTTCCTAAGTTGTTTCTGGATTTGTTTCCTTGCAATTTTGGTTTTTGTGTTTCAGGAACATTTTCAATAAATTTTAGGACATCTTGTAGAAAATCCAAATGGGTATCTACAGTTAAATTTTGGTGAAGATTGGATGAAATTTGGCTAAGTTATAGCCAGTCGGAATATTCCAAAGTTCGCAAACTTTTAGTTCGCCAACAGCTCAGTTCGCCAATAAGCTTGTATACTTAGTTCACTTTTCAGATACAAGTCTTTGAGACAATTATTATCGACAAAGTCGCAAGTTTTAAAACTCTATCGGCGAAGACTCGGATTTTCAAACTCGCAAATTCGCCGATGCTCCATTTCGCCGACTAGCCTTGCCATGTTGAAGTCAAAAGCCTTTGGTTCGTGAGGAAAGGAAATCGCCGATTGAAAGGGAGTCGCTTAGTCGGCAAACTGTTGTATTTCCTAACCAGTTTGTGAGTTTAACATTGGCCGATTTGCCGACCAAGTTTCATAGAAGTTGCATTTCGCCGATAGAGAGAATTGGATTAAGGCTAAAGGATTTGGTGGTTTGCCAAATCTTAGTTTTGCCAATAAGCCATTTGTTAATAAGGGCCAAAGAATGAAGTTCATGTTTTCCCAAATTTGCCGATAAGGTTGGAGTCAACTATTGACTAAATCCCAAGTTTCGAAAAGTTCAACTTTGCCGATAACAAAGGAATAATCTCAAGTTCGTTGAAATGTATTTTTGCGGACAAGGCATTCAAAGGCATCGTTCGCGAATGGGTCAATTCGCCGACAAGTTCAGGAAAGCGGATTTTTGCCAATGGGCATTTATAACGAAGGTTCGGCAAAACGGATCTTTGTCGATAGGCCTTTATAACTAAAGTTCGGAAAACTACACAATTGCCGATAATGAGAAAAGTTTTGCAACATATGTGTTTCGCCGATAAAGGGGCTCCAAGGTTCGAGGAAGTCATAGTTTGCCGATAGCTAAGGGCAAGTGACTAGTTTGTAAAGTCATTGTTTTGCCATAGCTGTCTTGAGCCAATATATATATATATATATATATATGTGATGAAAATACATGGCGACGGGGATATACTTACGAGGTAGGGTTTAATGGCTGCAGTTCAGTTTTGTAACTATTAAACTGTTGATGGTTCCTATAGTTGCATAACAACTCATGCCGGTTGAACTGTTTTTGGGGCAAATGTTATAAATACTTTCTTGTACTCTTGTAAAGGGGTTCGATGGTTGGATGGTTTGATGTGGACTGATTCAGTTAGATTTTCCTGGTTCGAGCTCTTGGAGGAAATAGATGTTGGAGAAGGTATTGTAACCAAAGATTGATGTATCTAATGACTGTGTAATGCATTTTGTACTCCTGTAATCATTTTGTTGCAGATAATACTAGATTCACTTTTGTGGTGGTGTGGGGTTTGTGTTATCGATTGTATTTGCTGCTTAATTCAGTAGTCTAATAAAACCCCTGAGTTTAGTCCTGCACCAAATGGTATCAGAGCAAGTTTCCTAAGGAGACTGTGGACGTGTCAAAGAAGAGATTCTAATATTTATGTTGTAGGCAAGGAGAGTGAGTATAGACCTGTAACTAGAGAGAATCTGAAGAAGACATGGCACAGAGAGGAGGTAGTAGAAGAGGGCCACGAGGAGATCTGGCGATTGCAGAAATATTGAGGGGAATAACCGCACAGTTAGATGCTATCGAGATGGCATAGCGCAGAGTACATGTTGACGATGTTAGTGAGGATGAAGAAGTTGTGGTAAATGAAAATGATGCAAATGAAGGGGACGAACCAGACAAGCAATTTTTGAGAGCAATATCCAGAATAAACAGTAAGCCTCGTTTAGACCTTCCTAGTTATAACGGTAGTTTAAATCCACAAGAACTAATCGACTAGATTTCAGAGATGGACAAATATTTTGATTTTGAATCGATTGAAGATCCTAAGAAACTGAAGCTTGCCTAACAAACTTGAAGGGTCATGCCTCCTTATGGTGGGAACTGTTGTGACGTTATCACAACATCACCCCATTGCAAATGGGGACCCCCTTTTTTTGATGCTCCGATGTTTTGCCTTAAGTCTTGATGCTGTCTTATGGCTTGTTTCATGATGAAGTCGATGGAGATGATAAGGTGAGTTGCACTTCAAATGACTCCTAGCGAGTGGGGAATGTTAGACTTCGGTAAAATCACGATGAATGACAACTTTAAACCAAGGCACCCTGCATAGGATTGATTGTTTTGACCCTCAAAGTGGTTTAGACTTAGGAAACTTGCAGGAAGATGGCATAATAGTGTTAGGCGCAATTTTGCTCTTGATCAACCATCAAAGTGCGCCTAAGATGGAAGCTTGCAGTATCATCATTGTCAATCTTGTATTTACTCTAAGATGATGGTTTGAAGACTCAGACACAGAAATTTTCTAAGAGATTGCTTGAAGGAAGTTCAAGCGCCAACTTTAACTAGTGGAGACCCAAAACTGTGCCTAGAGTTAGAGTCTAACTGCTTCATCAAGGCTAGGCGCACTTCATCACCTGTTCAACCATCAATTTGCGCCTGGGAAAAAGGTTGTTGGAAGTCATCAAAACAAGTGGCGCCTTGAAGATTAGACCTCCGGAGACACCTTCAAGTTGCTCAAAGTACAAAATTCACTTACTCAACTTAAGGCGCACTTTGTCACTTGTAGAACACCATTCTAGCGCCTAAGCAAACGTATATCTGAATCAATGGATTATGAGGATATCTAACTATCAAGACTTCTTCTTGAGCCTTCACAATGGTTTGAATTCATTTAAGTTGAAGTAAGTACCTACTTGCATCTAGACACACTTCCACACCCAGAGAACCATCAAAGTGCGCCTAGCAAAAAAAAAAAGAGACTTGGAGCCCTCACATTCGATCACCGCAAGGCAAGAAATGTTCTAGGGACTTATGCATTTGATTGAAATCATTGATTGAAACATCTTTATCACCTAGAAGCTAGGCGCATTTCTTCATAGGTATGACTCTAAATGTGCGCTTAGTAATGAAATGTTCTCCTGATAGTCTAAACAAGTCTTTGAAACCTCAGAGTGCCAAAAACAAGCTAAGTATGTTGGGCGCACTTTTGCACCTAGAGGATCATCAAACTGCGCCTAGTGATAGGGAGCCTCTTGGAAGTTGAAAGCATGCGTTTGAAGCTACAAATTACACTAAGTGGGCTAGGCGCACCTTCCCACTCCTTCAACCTCAAATGTGCACCTTGTAGAAGGACTTGAAATGGGATGTTAACTTGAAGCAAAGGTCATCTAAACACTTGTGTACTGAAATAGGAACCATAGATTGGACAATTTACTGTCTCCAAGATGAGGCGCACCTTCCCACCTCTGGAAACCAATCTTGGCGCCTAGGGATGAAAAGGTCACTTGAACATTTAAACAAGTAATTGAAATCATTGAAGTGTCAAAAAACAAGCCAAGATGATGAAGGCGCATTTTCCTGTCTCTCTAGAAACCCAAATCTGCGCCTCAAGTTGTGAAGACGGGAATCAAGGATGAAAGACCTCACTATTGTCAAAGTTGAACATTTTAACCATCAACATGAGTTTGGAATCATGAAATTGCACTAAGTATATCAAGGCGCATTTTTCAATCTCTATAGCCTCAAATTTTGCCTCATGAAAAAGAGCATGAAATGACTTCATTAAGGGAGCGCTGAAGAAAGAGAAGAATTATAAGACATGTTTAATTGATTGAAATCACAAACATAGCCAATATAAGCCCAAGTAAGATGAGGCGCACTTTTCAATCTCTACAGCCTTCAATTAGCGCCTTAAGGAAAATCACACCAATCCACCTTAGGATTTGAGCGCCTTGAGAAGGGGAAGCCTTTTTAAAACGTTTGCAATCATTCGAAATGGCAATACAAGGTCAGTTTAGTGCTAGGCGCACTTTTCCACCTCCACAATCCCAAATGTGCGCCTAGACTTGGGAAAGGTTATTTAAATGTTTAAGGATGATTCCTTTGTGTTATAAAGTGTTTATCAAAAGGATTGATATTGTTCCTTTGTTTGTGTTGCAGGAGCGTGGATGGAATTGAGGAGTCATTCGAGAAGCAGGGTGCTTGGAGCCACCTTCAAGCGAGGAATGAAGTTGAGAGGTAGCCACTACAGGGGAGACATCTTGTTACCACTTCGGGATCATCATGCCAGAACACTTCATCATATGCATCAAGAAAGGACATTCATCCATCACTTCAAGTTCTTTCATATTCAAGTTTCTGAGAGAAGACTTCTACTCCAAGTCATGAAGGAAGCATCGTCATCATCTACGCTACTCTCTATAAAGAAGCATACATCCTGCGAAGAGAAAAGGTATCACAGAGTTACACAAATGAGCAACATGTATCATACACATCCGACTCACAAAAGAACAAGGAAAGTTCAACAAGGATACATTCCCAAACATTCAAGTTCAAAGCAATCGCATTCGAAGACATCTCAGAGATAATGCAATTTGGGTATATGCCAGAAGCAAATTGAATAAACTATTGGAATCCATAAGAGTTGTTGAGGTGGCACCTACGTGGCATAAGCATCATCCTCGCCAATCAAATGTTGCCACATCATCCTTGTTCAAGTACATTGTACCTGCATGCACAAACAAGAGGATAAGGGCACTCCAAGAGGGAAGGTCTTCCAACTCATCATCCTCATCACCTTGGGAAGCGTCCTTCATTCCCTCTTCTTTTCTATGTACAAAATGCTAAAAATAGGCATAATTGCCTTGTAAAGGTCTTGGCCGTCCGTTTCAAGGCTTGATCTCGGCCGTCGGTTGTATTTTGAGAAACTATATAAAGGCCTTGTTGCCTCATTTGTAAGGTTAATCAGTACCTAGTAGAGTAGAGAATCATTAGAGTAGGGTAGGAGGAGACTCTCGAAATTCTCTGAGAGTACTTGAAGTTGTTGTAAAAATTTCTCAAGATTAATGCAAAGACATTGGAGCATTGGAGCTTGGTGCTAAGTGTTGTCTTGTGAAATAACATGGTTTCTTGTATCTTGATGAAGTGAAGAGATGTTTTTAAGTAGATTAAAAGTAGAATAGTACAAGTTCATTGATGTAATGCATGTATGTGTTGAATATTTGATCAACTCCTAGCTCATACTTTTGACATCCATTGCTGGTGGAATGTCGTGTAAAGCTAGTCTGAGCTTCATTACAATTTGCTTAAATTCGGTTGTGGATACGTATTCAAACTGCACCAACTGTGGGTGTTTGAATGAAAGCTCACAACATGAAAACCATTCGCAAACCTTGGGAGATTGCACCAACTCCATATAGTTGTAGGCATCCTTGGCAAAGTGGAGTTAGGTTGATTAAGGAGTTTGTCTATTCATGCATCATCATTGCTTCATTGACCTTAGAGTAATTTCCCTTAACCCTTATCTTTTTCCCTTTTTTTTTTATACATCATGCATACTTCGTCCACAGTGAAAGGAGAAATAAGCTGAGTGAAGCAAGAAGTCTACGTAAGTCCCTTTGTGATTATCAGCAAATCACATCAAACTAACTGAGGCTATCCTATGAGCAAGTTGAGAACCAACATACTGGAACCTTGGAGATAACCCACTGGATCACATTGTTTAGCTTTTGAGTATCTTTGTTCAAGAGAGGATAGATTACCTTGGTAATTTATTCTGAGTTGCATGTGCATAAAAAACACATCAACAGAATTGGCGCTAGGAGGGCGAACATGGACATTCTTCATTTTAAGTAGAGCAACAAGATACTCCGAGTAGTGGATTGAAGTTTGAAGTGAGCTTTGAATGAAAGATTTGAGATTTCAAGATCTCTTATATTTCAAAAAATACAAAAAAGTAGAAAATTTCAAAAAATCCAAAGGCAAAAAAAATCAAAAATACAAAAAATTGGAAGATGGATTTCTCAACCTTGGATTCAATATTGGATATGCAGCAAGTTGTTGGGTATGATCCTGCAAATTCGACTCAATTGTTCTCCAACTATGGTGGTCATTGAATGAGCGTCTTGGTGGCAAGAGTTTGAAGGACTTCGAGTGCAAATATGGATGTCGTATTCATAATACAAATGATCATAGAGAAGCAGATTGTATAACATTCTTATCAAGGATGGACTTAGCCGAACAAAGGAAAATTTTATTCTTACAAGTACATGGGCCGGTAGTATTTTCAAAGATAGTTCCTAATACCCCTGTCGATGGTAAAGCATTCAAGAAGCTTAAGGAGAAAATCAAGAAGGAATTAAAGAATGATAAGGATTTAGGTGTAGACGATATATTGCTTTCTAGAAATTGGTGTAGGGTGCATGATATAGATCATTTGGAATACACTTGTGAGAAATGTTGGAAAGCAATTCATCAAGCCATGCAAGAAGTAGAAGCTGGTGTACATGTTGAGGAAGAAGTCTCTACTACAAAGAACCTTGATAAGCAACGTACAAGTGAGAATGAATATGAATATGAGTTTATCAATTCTGAAGAGGTAGAAGCATTTTGACAAAGGTTATCAAAAGCACTAGAGGATTGTAAACAGGGCTTAAAAGATGTTAGATCACTCGAAGCGGCAATTGAGAAATAAAGAAGCTCGAGCGTGTGGCAGGTACCTGAATTTGATGAAGATAAGTTTCTTAAGGAGTATGCATCTACATTAGATCAAGAGATCCTTGAGAATGAGCTACAAGAAGTATAAAGAACGTTATTGGAAGATCATGAAGTAGAAGCACTGCAAAGGAATTTAGAAGCCATTGTCCAAGAGTATAATGATGAAGAGCCCATGAGTAGACGAGCAATTCGGAGGGGTGCTCGACACTTCCATCATTATACAAGAAGATATCAAGTTAAGGAGATTGAAAATAAAGAACATGCTGCTGCTATGGATGCTGAGATCAAGAGGCTGTTGACACCATTGTTGGAGATTGCGAAGGAGTTGGATGATGAGATCATGCAATATGAAGAAGATGAGAAGCTCGTCAATCATCAATGGCGACCTCTTGACGGATGTATAGAGTATGATCGAATGCTTGGTAGGCCATGTCTCATTGAAAACAGTGAGCATCAGGTTATATCTTTCCCTTCTAATGATTGGAAGAATTTTGAATTTGAACATCATGAACTTCTAATTGATAGCATTAGTAGTAATACTGATGATGATCTTGAACACATTAAACACATTGAGTATGATTTTGATTATGGTGAATTGGGTAGGACAACTTGCATTTGGATAGATCATAGTCCCGACGAGAACCCACAACTGATCATAATAGTGCCAAAAAAATTTCCTACGTTTGAGGACTGTCCCCTGAGAGATGAGTTTTTCTCTAAGTTTAAGGATGAATTTGCTCTGTTGAGGATTGTCACTGCTGCTGTTCATATTGAGAAACCATGTTAGAGCATGTATATACTTAAGTGTCATGGGTCGTATTCGCCTGTTGCTTGTATATAGTTAGGTTCGAGTAGGGTTTTCATTTCCTGTTGCGTCTTAGAGTAGATTTGCTTGTTGTTTGCTTCCCTTAGCTTAGTGGTTTGTCTTGCTTTCGTAGATTAGTTGCTCGCTTTCCTTAGTTGTTGTTTGCTTTCCGTAGGTGTTAGTTGTTTGGTTGGTTTTTGTGTCGGGTTTCCCATTTGTAAGAAGGTGATGTTATCTTAAACACACACTCTAGTTTCGATCTGTGATTGTATGCTAGTTCATTTCTTAGACATCCATTCATGAAGAACTTAGAATTGGAAGACGTTTTTCTTTCAATTTATCATCTTGCTAGACTTTGAACTTGACTTGGAAGCTAACCATATATTGTATCTCGACACTGCGATCTTTTGTTTTAAATGTTTAAAAAATGATAAATCTTAAGCTTTATGAATTCTTAGTTCTCTTTTGAGGAACATGGGTCATGACAGATGGATTTCCCGTAGATGGATTTCCCGTGGATTCCATTGCTAAGTTCGAATGGCATGACTGCTTGCTCCTAGGTGATGAGTTAGTTGTTTAGTATTACTTGAAGTATTTCGCTAGGCTCCTCCGGGACACGTCCCCTGCCTTTTTTTGGCCGTACCCGTATCAGGGGCATCCCAGTGACGCGGGGACGGCCAGGAAACGTCCCCTGACCGTCCCCATTTCCCCAGGGACGTCCCCTTTTTTTAGGGGGCATAGGGGACGGCTAGCCGTCTCCTACAGCCCAGCAAACTCCCAACTCAAAAAATTTAAAAAAACACACTTTTGGCAGGAAACAAAGAAATAGTTAGCAAGGCTGCACTACATTGTTTTTGTATTCATTGATCATTGCCATATTTTATTTTTTCCTAATACAAATTTGTCAAATACTTGATGTACTGATCATTTCATCTCCTTCACTGTTAGTGATGTAATCTACATGGGAACCATTGCATCTACATTTCCTTCCTACGCAGCAATTTCTTGTCTAAGTTCTTTAGCTTGGATACACACAGTTCATCCATATGTTGTTCGTATGTGATTGATTAACTTGCGATTCTATTTTGCTGAAGCTCATATACTTTGAACTGGTCCAAGCCAATTCTCATGTGACAAGTTGAAAACTAAGTTCAAGTGTTATGTTATGGTTATGTATGCATGTTTTAATGTTCTATAATGTCTATAATGAATGCCTTATCGATGTCATCATCTAAATATTTGAAATTTCCTTATATTTTTTAAAAAAAAACTTTTTTTTTAGTAGTCGTCCCCTAAAAAATGGCCAAAAAAAACACCGTCCCCGAAACTCGTCCCCCCGTCCCCGTCCCCGGTACTTGGGGAAGCATAGGTATTTCGGGGTCTTATATATTTCACACATTAATGATCTGGAGGTTTTCTAAGTAAGTCTGGGTGATCTCGTGTTAAATGAGAAGTTTGGGTTTCATTTTTACCACCAACACCAGTTTTGCAGATCCAGATGAGAGTGGCAGGCGGTACTAAGTACTGCTAGCCTATATTGGGTGAAAATAAAAGGTGTTTTTCAACACCAAACCCACTATAAAGCATCAATATGAAGATTACCATTTGAAGACTCTTGTATGAATACTATTATCTAAAGATTATTAGCATTAAAGATCAGCAAAGGCATTATCACGAAAGAATATCACTGCAGAAGAATTATTACTTGAAGAATTTGAAGAATCATCATTTGCTTCTATCAAGGCTCGACACATCTCCACATTAGAGCATTCTCCTGGTGGTAAAATGATCTCAACTTCATAGCTTATCACGAAGGATCTTGGGTGAACTTAGTTGCCAAAGGATGGGAATGAATCAATTGCGCACACTTGGATCTTTGGGATATGGATGGTCGTACTGGCAATTAGTTTTGATCCTTTGAGTATGTATTTATGTTTATTCGTCTTAGTATGTGGGTGTACATGGAAATTTTGAAACTTGATCTATGTTCGACATTGGAACTACTAAGAAACTCGTTTTAATTGCAATCAATCTTTAATCACGCCAAAAAGATGAAGTGTCTTGATCCAAACAATGATTCTTTTCCTTTTGAGTTCGTCGTCTAGTTGGCTGATACGTTGATAGAGTGTCTGAAGGTTCTGAGTCTGGATTGAGTCTTGGTCTTTGAAATGTTTAGGAACATTTGTTTGGATTGGCACTAGATGTTGTGACATTATCACAACATCGCCCCATTGCAAGCCCCATTGCAAATGGGGACCCCCTGTTTTTGATGCTCCGATGTTTTGCCTTAAGTCTCGATGCTGTCTTATGGTTTGTTTCATGATGAAGTTGGTGGAGATGATAAGGTGAGTTGCACTTCAAATGACTCCTAGTGAGTGGGGAATGTTAGACTTAGGTAAAATCACGATGAATGACAACTTTAAACCAAGGCGCCCTGCATAAGATTGATTGTTTTGACCCTCAAAGTGGTTTAGACTTAGGAAACTTGCAGGAAGATGGCATAATAGTGTTAGGCGCAATTTTGCTCTTGATCAACCATCAAAGTGCGCCTAAGATGGAAGCTTGCAAAATCATCATTGTCAATCTTGTATTTACTCTCAGATGATGGTTTGAAGACTCAGTCTTAGAAATTTTCGAAGAGATTGCTTGAAGGAAGTTCAGGGGCCAATTTTAACTAGTGGAGACCCAAAACTGTGCCTAGAGTTAGAGTCTAACTGCTTCATCAAGGCTAGGCACACTTCATCACCTATTCAACCATCAATTTGTGCCTGGAAAAAAGGTTTTTGGAAGTCATCAAAACAAGTGGCGCCTTGAAGATTAGAACTCCCGAAGACACCTTCAAGTTGCTCAAAGTACAAAACTCACTTACTCAAGGCACACTTTGTCACTTGTAGAACACCATTCTGGCGCCTAAGAAAAAGTATGTCTAAATCAATGAATTATGAGGATATCTAACTATCAAGACTTCTTCTTAAGCCTTCACAATGGTTTAAATTCATTTAAGTTGAAGTAAGTACCTACTTGCATCTAGGCGCACTTCCACACCTAGAGAACCATCAAAGTGCGCATAGCAAAAAAAAAAGAGACTTGGAGCCCTCAAATTCGATCACCTCAAGGCAAGAAATGTTCTAGGCACTTATGCATTTGATTGAAATCATTGATTGAAACATCTTTATCACCTAGAAGCTAGGCACATTTCTTCATAGGTAGGACTCTAAAAGTGCACTTAGAAATGAAATGTTCTCCTGATAGTCTAAAGTTCTAAACAAGTCTTTGAAACCTCAGAGTGCCAAAGACAAGCTAAGTATGTTGGGCGCACTTTTGCACCTAGAGGATCATCAAACTGCGCCTAGTGATAGGGAGCCTCCTAGAAGTTGAAAGCATGCGTTTGAAGCTACAAATTACACTAAGTGGGCTAGGCGCACCTTCCCACTCCTTCAACCTCAAATGTGCACCTTGTAGAAGGACTTGAAATGGGATGTTAACTTGAAGCAAAGGTCATCTAAACACTTGTGTACTAAAATTGGAACCATAGATTGGACAATTTACTGTCTCCAAGATGAGGCGCACCTTCCCACCTCTGGAAACCAATCTTGGTGCCTAGGGATGAAAAGGTCACCTGAACATTTAAACAAGTAATTGAAATCATTGAAGTGTCAAAAAACAAGCCAAGATGATGAAGGCGCATTTTCCTGTCTCTAGAAACCCAAATCTGCGCCTCAAGTTGTGAAGACAGGAATCAAGGATGAAAGACCTCACTATTGTCAAAGTTGAACATTTTAACCATCAACATGAGTTTGGAAGCATGAAATTGCACTAAGTATATCAAGGCACACTTTTCAATCTCTATAGCCTCAAATTGCGCCTCATGAAAAAGATCATGAAATGACTTCATTAAGGGAGCGCTGAAGAAAGAGAATCATTATAAGACATGTTTAATTGATTGAAATCACAAACATACCCAATATAAGCTCAAGTAAGATGAGGCGCACTTTTCAGTCTCTATAGCCTTCAATTAGCGCCTTAAGGAAAATCACACCAATCCACCTTAGGATTTGAGCGCCTTGAGAAGGGGAAGTGTTTTTAAAACGATTGCAATCATTCGAAATGGCAATACAAGGTCAGTTTAGTGCTAGGCACACTTTTCCACCTCCACAATCCCAAATGTGTGCCTAGACTTGGGAAAGGTTATTTAAGCATTTAAGGATGATTCCTTTGTGTTATAAAGTGTTTATCAAAAGGATTGCTATTGTTCCTTGTTTGTGTTGCAGGAGCGTGGATGGAATTGAGGAGTCATTCGAGAAGCAGAGTGCTTGGAGACACCTTCAAGCGAGGAATGAAGTTGAGAGGTAGCCACTATAGGGGAGACATCTTGTTACCACTCCAAAGTTACCACTTCGGGATCATCATGCCGAAACACTTCATCATATGCATCAAGAAAGGACATTCATCCATCACTTCAAGTTCTTTCATCTTCAAGTTTCTGAGAGAAGTCTTCTACTCCAAGTCATGAAGGAAGCATCATCATCATCAACACTACTCTCTATAAAGAAGCATACATCCTGCGAAGAGAAAAGGTATCACAGAGTTACACAAATGAGCAACATGTATCATACACATCTGACTCACAAAATAACAAGGCAAGTTCAACAAGGATACATTCCCAAACGTTCAAGTTCAAAGCAATCGCATTCGAAGACATCTCACAGATGATGCAATTTGGGAATATGCCAGAAGCAAATTGAATAAACTATTCGAACCCATAAGAGTTGCTGAGGTGGCACCTACGTGGCATAAGCATCATCCTCGCCAATCAAATGTTGCCACGTCATCCTTGTTCAAGTACACTATACCTACATTTACAAACAAGAGGATAAGGGCGCTCCAAGAGGGAAGGTCTTCCAACTCATCATCCTCATCACCTTGGGTAGCGTGCCTTCATTACCTCTTCTTTTCTATGTACAAAATGCTAAAAATAGGCATAGTTGCCTTGTAAAGATCTTGGCCATCCGTTTCAAGGCCTGATCTCGGCCGTCGGTTGTATTTTGAGAAACTATGTAAAGGCCTTGTTGCCTCATTTGTAAGGTTAATCAGTACCTAGTAGAGTAGAGAATCATTAGAGTAGGGTAGGAGAAGACTCTCGAAATTCTCTGAGTACTTGAAGTTGTAAATATTTGTCAAGATTAATGCAAAGACATTGGAGCATTGGAGCTTGGTGCTAAGTGTTGTCTTGTGAAATAACATGGTTTCTTGTATCTTGATGAAGTGGAGAGATGTTTCTAAGTAGATTAAAAGTAGAATAGTACTAGTTCATTGATGTAATGCATGTATGTGTTGAATATTTGATCAACTCCTAGCTCATTCTTTTGACATCCATCACTAGTGGAATGCCGTGTAAAGCTAGTCTGAGCTTCATTACAATTTGCTTAAGTTCAGTTGTGGATACGTATTCAAACTGCGCCAGCTATGGGTGTTTGAATGAAAGCTCACAACATGAAAACCATTCGCAAACCTTAGGAGATTGCACCAACTCCATGTAGTTGTAGGCATCCTTGGCGAAGTGGAGTTAGGTTGATTAAGGAGTTTGTCTATTCATGCATCATCATTGCTTCATTGACCTTAGAGTAATTTCTCTTAACCCTTATCTTTTTCCCTTTTTTTATACATCATGCATACTTCATCCACACTGAAAGGAGAAATAAGCTGAGTGAAGCAAGAAGTCTATGTAAGTCCCTTTGTGATTATCAGCAAATCACATCAAATTAATTGAAGCTATCCTATGAGCAAGTTGAGAACCAACATACTGGAACCTTGGAGATAACCCACTAGATCACGTTGTTTAGCTTTTGAGTATCTTTGTTCAAGAGAGGATAGATTACCTTGGTAATTTATTCTGAGTTGCATTGCATAAAAACACATCAACAGGAACATGTTCAATTAGAACAACAGAAAAAGGGAAAGGAGAAAATTCAAACCTGGGAGAGAATGGTAACTAAATTGAAGGCCAAGTTTTTGCCTATAGACTATCAAAACAGTTTGTTCAAGAAATTACAGAATTTGAAGCGGAAGGAAAAGAATGTACAAGAATATACTGAGTTCTATAGATTGAATATTTGGGCTGGTCATGTTGATGATGATGCTGAGAAGGTTTCCACATATATCAATGGATTGCATTACTCTATTCACGATGAATTAAGCAGGGTGTGAATCACCAATGTTGAAGAAGCCTACCAATATGCCCTAAAGGCTGAAGACAAGCTTGCCAGAAAGCAAAATAGTTCTAAAGGTAGGTGTAAATTTTTACGTGGAAGAGGCCAGTCTAGTGGTGGAAGAGGATACCAAAATAAACAAGGAGAGGCCAGTTCATCACAAACTAATACCCAGGAAAGCAAAGGAAGAGGAGATTCCTCAAGAGGAAGAGGTGATTACTTCAGAGGAAGAGGGTTTTTTGACAGAGGCAGAGGAAGAGGATTCAATGGTACTTGTTTTCAATGTAGAGAAATTGGACATAGGGCATTTGAGTGTCCTCAGATCTAGCAGAGTACTGAAAAACGAAAAGAAGCAGGGGTGAATGTGGCACAAGTAGAATGTTAAAGTGTGGCTTCACTGAAGTATGGAGAGGATCCTGGGGACGGAAAATCCTTGATGTTGAGAAGGATTTTGTTGAATCAAAAGAAGGAGAAATCTGAACTTGTTCAGAGGAGAAACTTGTTTCGAACCAAATGTAAGTCATGTGGTACGTGTTGTGAAGTGATAGTAGACAGTGGTAGCACAGACAATATTGAGTCTGAAGATGTGGTAAACAAACTAAAGTTGAAGCGGTTGAAGCATCCCAGTCCTTACAAAGTTTCGTGATTCCAGAAAGAGCATCAATTGGTGGTAAGTGAACAATGCTTATTTAACTTTCAAATTGGTAGTTATAAGGATGAAGTTTTGTGTGATATAATGTCGATGGATGCATGTCATATTTTGTTGGGTAGATCATGGCAGTTTGATAGGCACACTATTCATGATGGAAGAACAAACACATATAAAGTAAAGGATGGGAAAGAGTATACTTTGAATCCTATGAAGGAGAAAGGAGATGAAGTAGAAAGTAATCCTAGAGTTTGTTTGACTTCTGGGAAGAAATTCTTGAGAGAATTAAAGAAAGGAGGATCATGTTATGCTTTTATTCCTAAGCCTGAAGAGTTGATGACAGCAGAAAAACAAGAAGAGCCACCGAAAGAAATTCAAGAGATGCTGGAAGAGTACTCAAATATCATGATGGAGTTACTAGATGGATTGCCACCTGTAAGGCATATTAGTCACTGTATGGATTTGATACCTAGTGCAAATTTACCAAATAAGGCATCGTATAGGATGATGCCTATGGAGAATGAGGAAATAAATAGGCAAGTTCAAGAATTGTTGGATAAGGGCTGATCAGAGAAAGTCTGTCTATGTGCAGTACCAGCAGTGTTGACACCAAAGAAAGATGGAGAATGGTGAATGTGTACATATTTGGGGCCATTAACAAAATAACAATCAAATATAGATTACCATTGCCACGGATGGATGATATTATGGATTGCCTAAGTGGAGCAAAATATTTCACGAAGATTGATTTGAAAAGTGGATATCATCAAATTAGAATCAAAGGGGACGAATGGAAAATAACCTTCAAGACAAAGGATGGATTGTACGAGTGGTTGGTGATGCCTTTTGGGTTGACGAATGCTCCCAGCACTTTCATGAGATTGATGAATGAAGTGTTGAAGCCATTCCTTGGTAAGTTTGTTATAAGATTTTGATTTTTAGTAAAACAAATGAAGAACATTTGTTGCATGTTAGGGCAGTATTACAGAGGTTGAGAGAAGAAAAGTTGTTAGTCAATTTAAAGAAGTGTAGTTTTATGAGGAAGGAGATAATTTATTTGGGATTTGAAATTTCTGGTGATGGTCTAAAGATGGACCCAAAGAAGGTCAAAGCAATTGTGGAATGGCCTTCACCTCATACTATGTTTTAAGCCAGAAGTTTTCATGATAGGAAGTTCATTCGAAATTTCAGTGGGATTTGTGCACCTATTACTGAGACAATGAAGGGTAATAGGAGGGAGTTTGTGTGGACAGCAGCAGCTGAGAAGAGTTTTAAAATTTTGAAGAATAAAGTAACTGAACGGCCAGTTTTGGCACTTCCTGATTTTGGGAAAGTTTTTCAAGTAGATTGTGATGCAAGTGGAAAAACGATTGGAGGTGTCCTTAGTCAAGAGGGGAGACCAATTGCATACTTCAGTGAGAAGTTGAATGAAGCAAAGAGGAAGTATTTTGTGTATGATCAAGAGTTCTATGCAATTGTACAAGCACTCAAGAAGTGGAGGCATTTTACTACCGAAGGAATTTGTATTGTATACTAATCATCATGCTTTGCAGTTCATTAACAGCCAAGGTAAGTTGAATCAGAGACACATAAGATGGGTTGAATTTCTGCAAAGTTGTTCATTTGTTTTGAAACATAGAAGTGGAAAATCTAATAAGGTAGCTGATGCATTAAGTAGGAGATGTCTGTTGTTGAATGAAATGAGGGTGAGTGTAGTTGGTTTTGATTCTATGGGAGAATTGTATAGGGATGATGTTGATTTCAAGGAAGCATGGGCTGCTTGTATGAATCCAGTAGAGACAGATATAACACCCTGGTTGGAATATTTTATCCAGGAAGGTTTGCTGTTCAAGAGGCAGAAGTTGTGTATACCTCAAGGATCAATGAGGGATAACTTGTTGAAAGAAAAGCATAGTGGTGGTTTGGGTGGACACTTCGGTGTTGATAAAACATTGGCTCAATTGAGTGAGTTATTTATGGCCTAGTATGGCTGCAGATGTGAAGAAGTTAGTACAAGGTTGCAGAATTTGTCAATATGCTAAAGGGGTCAGGCAGAATACTGGTTTATATCAACCATTGCCTATACCAAAGAGACCATAGGAACACATAAGTATGGATTTTGTTTTGGGGTTGCCTCGAACTGTTGTGACGTTTTCCCACATCGCCCCATTGAAAATGGGGGACCCTTCTTTTGCTCGCTTTCGCTGTCGTTTTTGCTTTGATCTTGCAGTTTCTTGCCCGAATCCATGAAGCTAGGAAAGAATGTCCAAGCAGTTAGCTCACAGGGAACATTAGGAGTGCTTGAAGTAGTGAAGAAAAAGGCGACTCTCCTAAGGATGAATAATGCCTTACCTATCATTCCTCGATTAAATCTGGCCAGTCCATGGAAGGAGTCCATCATTCCATGGAAAAGGGTCCAAATCATTCGCCCTCAGCATAAGACTCCTTGATGAACAAGGAATCTTATTCCAAAGTTCCTATCCAGGAATCCTATTCCAGAGTTCCTATCCAAAATCCCGTTCCAAGGTCTATCCGGATTCTTGTTCCACAGTTCCGACCCATGTTTCAAACTTCAGAATCTGGAGGTCCTTGTTTGCAATTCCATTGGGGTGGTCTTTGTCCTAAGTTCTTGTCTAGGGTCCTACTCCAAAACCCACCATAATTTCTATTCCAGAGCTCTTAATCCAGAGTCTAGAGTGCACCGAGGGCTTGTCATTCCTTGTCGAAACTCATCGATCCCTGACTTGAAGTAATGGAATATTCCAAAGATAACTTCAGGGATTCCATGGTGAATGAGGCAGTTCCTCATTCTAAGGTATAAATCCTTGTTCAAATGTCAAGAGGCTTCATCAAGAGCGAATAGAAATTCCACAGTTTAAGGCAGGAAAACCTAGGACCCAGTCCAACTTGATACTTGGAAGATCCTCAGGAAGGAATTCCTGAACTGGATATTCCTTGACAGGAACAGTCCTGAACTGGATATTCCTTGACATGAACATCTCTGAACTGGATTTTCCTTGACAGGAACATCCCTAAACTAGACATTCCTTGACCCACTCCAAAATGCACCTCTGGGCAAGGATGATTTCCGGACAGGAAAATTCCTTCACTTAGTGAAATTTGCAAACAAGGAGTTCAAGGATCATTCCATTCCAAGATCCACCCTGAAAACTGTGACTTTTTCCTTGAAGGAATTCCAAACAGAAGAAGAATCCCTGAAACCTGGATGAACTTTGTCCTTGAGCGCAGATCCCTGATACAGGTGGATTTTGCGCTCCAGGAACAAAACTGTCCAAGTCGCATATTCCATGACCTCCTGGAATTTGCGCTCCTGGAGGAAATTTGTCCCGGTCGCACATTCCTGACCCTCCTGGAATTTGCGCTCCTAGACAGCAGGATTCCAGTGCATTCCAGATCCAATCTATAGGTAGCGGCATGAAGAATCTTGTCTCGCTGGCAAATTTCACCATGAAAATGGGAGATTCCTTCAGGAGGATGGAAGAAATGAAAACTCCATATTTCGCCATGAAAATGGGAGATTCCTTGAGGAGGATGGAAAAAATGAAAGCTCTGTATTTCGCCATGAAAATGGGAGATTCCTTGAGGAGGATGGAAGAAACGAAAACTCCATATTTCGCCATGAAAATGGGAGATTCCTTGAGGAGGATGGAAGAAACGAAAACTCCGTATTTCACCATGAAAATGGGAGATTCCTTGAGGAGGATGGAAGAAACGAAAACTTCGTATTTCGCCATGAAAATGGGAGATTCCTTGAGAGGGATGGAAGAAATGAAAACTCCGTATTCCGGATCCCGTATCGCCATTCCGTAAGGCAGCTAGAGTTCACCTTCTGCAAATTTCACCATGAAAGGGGGAGATTCCTTGGGGATGCAAGAAACGAAAACTCCGTGCCCAGAATATTGTGTCAATGATCAAACCTCCGATGAAACAAACTAAAATTCACCCTTTGCCAAAATTAAACTGAAGGAAAAGGATAAGTCCTTAACCAAAATCATATTCCTGTGGAATTGTGCGCCCTTGAAAGTTTTTGTCCAAGGCGCAAAATCTTGTTCCTGTGGAATTGTGCGCCCTTGAAAGTTTTTGTCCAAGGCGCAAAATCCTGTCCCTGTGGAATTGTGCACCCTTGGAAGTTTTTTGTCCAAGGCGCAAAATTCTATTCCTCAGGGAATGTGCGCCCTTGCAAGTTTTTGTCCAAGCCGCAAAATCCTGTTCCTCAGGGAATGTACGCTCTAGGAGAAAATTGTTCCAGGTCACAAATTCCTTGACCTTCTGGAAATTGCGCTCCTAGACAACTAGCCAACAGGATGACTCTCCTGACCCACCTGAGGATGCAACTGAACAACTGGAGTCCGGAACTTGCAGGAAGATATGCCAGATGGATTCCAGTTCCCTCCGCGGGTGATTCCTGTCCAAAATGAAACAATAACCTTCATGAAATTCCTCAAAGAAAAAGATCTCCAAAACTTAGCAAAAAGGACAAGAGAATTTGGAAGGAATCCCTTACTGGAAAAAATCCAGGACATCGGAAAATCCCCGACATTGGAAAATCCCCGACATTAAGAAATCTAGGACATCGGAAAATTCCCGACAGTGGAATTCCAGGACTCCTTGGAATCCCTGACTAACTAAAATCCCCGACCTCAAGGAATCCCCGACCTAGGCAGCAGGAAATTCTTGTTGATAGTGAAAAATACAACCTGGACAGGAAGGACTCCTGAACCAACTGGAAGTTGCTCCCTGACCGAGAAATTCCTCCTGTGCATGCCTGGTAATCCTGGAATGAAAAGAAAAGTTAGTCCAAGTATGAAGGATACCAAAAGGTGATGAAAATCCTCTATTTTGTTCAGGAGTTCATACGTCAATTTGATCAATTATGCAAGTTTAGTACCTGTTTTATCTTTTGTATGGATTACATTTAAGGATCTTGTTCATCATGACTACTCGAGGTTCCCCTTGTTTTGCAGGAATCCAAGACGAGGATAAGTTCCATGGGGAGGACGAACAAGGATGATCCAGGATAATCAGGATGAATGCGGAGAGTTCAGGCGTCGAAGGATGGCCATTTCAGGTTCCAAGAGCTCCAATAACTAGAAGACTACACATGCATACCAAGGGAAGATGAAGGCATTGCTCCATTCAAAGGCATTGATTTCATCAACACGCCCCTCTCTTCCAACGCTCAACATGACTGGCACAAGGAAGGCAACATCAAAGGATTCCAATTCCAAACAAGAGGATCAATCCTTGGACAACCAGGAGGATGCACTTCAAGTTCACCATCCATCGAGAAGAATGAGAATCCACGCCAAGAGCAAGGATCCGTGCTGGTGCAAAGGAAAATACAGCAGGGATGGAATTTCCATTCCAAAGTACACAGCACCAAGACAAAATTCCATGGATCACTCCAAGAATTCCCTCAGGATTAACCTGATTTCCATCCTGGAAGGAATTCCACAGCAAAAGTTCCTTGACCCCCTGGATTATGCGCCCAGGAAGAAAATCATTCCTGGTCGCAAAATCCTATTCCAAGTGGAATTTGCAACCAGGACAAATGGATTCCAGGACACCATGGAATTTGCGACCAAGGAGCAGGACAAACAGACAGTTGATTGGTCTCACCTACCAACCAAGCAGCTTAGTCAGTCTGGCGTCCAGGACAGGTGGCAGCATCCCATGGAGCCTATGACATATTCATCCCTATCTCTTTAGGGTTTGCATAGATTTCGAGGAAATCTGATCTTTTTTCACCTCCTTGTTTGCTAGCTAGCCTATAAATAGGCTAAGGATGCCTCATTATATCTCTCTCTCTCTCTCTCTTTTCCATCAATCTGATGCTCCTAGAGCACCCTAGTAGTTAGCTTTCATTTTTGCATTGTTTTTCTACGCTGAATCTCCAAGGATCAGTTGGATTGTTGTAATACAAACTTCTGAAGCAATAATATATGCATTGAAGAATGGTGTTCATATATTTCTTTGGATTTTTGGCATGGTCTTATTGATTTCTTGGAGCAAATCTAAAAGATATTAAAGTTCTTTCTTGTATTTTCATGCTTTCATTAGATAGATGTGATGGAAATGTTCTTGTTGAATGATTGAAGTTGATTTGTTCATACCATTTGTGATATGTGGCTTGCAAATCACTTTGTATGGTTAGTCTGAACGTAATCCATGCTTAACTTCGACTGTTTCTGTATGATCAGTTCCATGTTCCATGACAGGACAATGTCAAAATCTCTGCCTCTACCCTAGAAGATTGCACCATCCCTGCCTAGCTGTTGTCTCATGACAAAGTAGAGGATTGGTTCCAGTTTCCATCTTCAACAGCAGTCATTTCCATTGACTAGATTCTTGAACCCTTACCTCATCTTTTGCATTTTCTTTTAGATCTTCGTTAGGAATAGTCCGTAAGGAACCTCACTGAGAAATCATTCCCTATCCGGAAGTGGAACTAAGAGCCTACGCCCTCTTTTCCTTGGAAGAGACAGTGAAATCCAGGCCTTTCCATGGAAGAAACAATGAAATCCCAGTCTCTCTGTTGGAGGAAGCAGTACGTTCCAGGTTGTCCATTTGCGAAGGAGTTTCATTCACCCACCAATCCAAGTCCCAGGAGTGAATTCCATGTCCACGAAGGAGTAATCCCACATAAGTCCCCCTTGTGATTACCAGCAAATCACATCATTCCACTGAGTCTATCCCTGTGCACGTCAAGACCTGACATTCAAGGAACCTTGGAGCAGTCTCATTCGATCACGAAGTTCAGCGTCTGAGAAGCTTTATTCAAGAGAGGATAGGATACTCTGTGTTTTATTCTAATGTTGTTGCAGTCACAAAAACCTCATCAACACAAACACAGAGACGTAATGATTCTATCTTTGTTGTTGTTGACAGATTTTCTAAAATGGTTCATTTTATTCCATGTTAAAACAATAATGATGCTTCCCACATCACTACATTATTTTTCTAGGAGGTAGTTAGATTGCACGGCTTGCCTAAAAGCATAGTTTCAAATCGTAATGTAAAATTTGTTGGACATTTTTGTGGAAGAAAATGGGTACACGGTTGGGTTTCAATTCAGCGTACCATCCAAAGTGATGGTCAAATGGAAGTTGTAAATAGAAGTTTGGGTCATTTGTTGAGATATTTGGTAGGAATAAGCCTAACCAGTGGGACTTGATTTTGGCTCAAGCAGAATTTGCCTATAACAATTAAGTCAATAGGAGTGTAGGGAAAAGTCATTTTCACATTGTATATGGGTACAACCCAAGAGGGGTAGATGAGTTGCGAGATAGTGCTGATTTGACTCGTAAGAGTGTTGGAGGTGAAGATTTTGCAGAATATATCCATGATTTGTATAAACAAATGAAAGAAGAGTTGGAGAAAAGTGCCACCAAGTACAAGGAGTGTGCTAATATTCATAGGAGAGAACAAGGGTTTCAGGTTGGAGATTTGGTTTTGGCACATTTGCTGGAGGAGAGATTCCCACAGGGAATATATAATAAACTCAAATGGAAGAAGATTGGACCTTGTAAGGTCTTGCATAAGTTTTCATCCAATGCTTACGAAATAGAACTTCCACCAGGTATAGATATTTCGCCTATTTTCAATGTGGCAGATTTGTGTCACTATTATGAAGGGGAGTCACACGCACCAGCAGAATTCAGCTCAGATGTTCAGGATAAATATGAATGGATAGATCAGTTGCTTGAAAAACACTTTGAGCAAGATGATCATGTGATTGACTCTAGTGTGGCTAAACGAACAAGAGGCAAAGAATACATGGAGTATCTTGTCTGGTGGAAGGGTAAACCAGCTGAAGAAGCCTCTTGGATGCAAGCTTCTAAATTGAGTATGGGATTTCTACTCCAGACTTACCAAAATGTTCTTGAGTTGCAGCCTCAAGAAACATTTCTCTTACCCGGTGTGTCTAATGCAGGAGCATCCGGGTTCATTGGCAATCCTGTGTCACCAAAAATATATTTTATTTCCTAAGTTGTTTTTGACTTTGTTTACTTGCAATTTTGGTTTTTGTGTTTCAAGAGCATTTTCAATCAATTTCAGGACATCTTGTAGAAAATCCAAATGGGTATCTGCAGTTAAATTTTGGTAAAGATTGGATGAAATTTGGCTAAGTTATAGCCAGTCGGAATATTCCTGAGTTCGAACTTTTTAGTTCACCAACAACTCAGTTCGCCAATGGGCAACTTCACCAACAGGCTTGTATACTTAGTTTACTTTTCGGATACAAGTCTTGGAGACAATTATTATCGGCAAAGTCGCGAGTTTTAGAACTCTATCGGCAAAGTCTCGGGCTTTCGAACTCGCAAGTTCACCGATGCTCCATTTCGCCGACTAGCCTTGCCATGTTGAAATTAAAAGCCTTTGGTTCGTGAGGAAAGGTAATCGCCGATTGAAAGGGAGTCGTTTAGTCAACAAACTGTTGTATTTCCTAACCAATTTGTGAGTTCTAACATTGGCCGATTTGCCGACCAAGGTTCGTAGAAGTTGCATTTCGCCGATAGAGAGAATTGGATGAAGGCTAAAGGATTTGGTGGTTTGCCAAATCTTAGTTTTTCCGATAAGCCATTTGTTAATTAGGGTTAAAGGATGAAGTTCATGTTTTCCCAAATTTGCCAATAAGGTTTGAGTCAACTATTGACTAAATCCCAAGTTTCAAAAAGTTCAACTTTGTCGATAACAAAGGAATAATCTCAAGTCCGTTGAAATGTAATTTTGCCGACAAGGCATTCAAAGGCATGGTTCGCAAATGGGTCAATTCACCAATAAGTTCGAGAAAGCGGATTTTTGCCGATGGGCATTTATAGCGAAGGTTCGAGAAAACGGATTTTTGCCGATAGGCCTTTATAACTAAAGTTTGGAAAACTAGACAATTGTCGATAACGAGAAAAGTTTTACAAAGTATGTGTTTCGCCGATAAAGGGGCTCCAAGGTTCGAGGAAGTCATAGTTTGTCGATAGCTACGGGCAAGTGACTAGTTTGTAAAGTCATTGTTTTGCCGATAGCTGTCTTGAGCCAGTATATATATAATCTGATGAAAATACACAATGGCAACGGGGATATACTTACGAGGGGGGGTTTAATGGTTGCAGTTCAGTTTTGTAATTGTTAAACCGCTTGATGGTTCCTGCAGTTGCATAATGACTCATGGCGGTTGAACTGTTTTTGGGGAAAATGTTATAAATACTTTCTTGTACTCCTGTAAAGGGGTTCGATGGTTGGATGGTTCGATAGTGGACTGATTCAGTTAGATTTTCCTGGTTCGAGCTATTGGAGGAAATAGATGTTGGAGAAGATACTGTAACCAAAGATTGATGTATCTGATGACTATGTAATGCATTTTGTACTCCTGTAATCATTTTGTTGTTGATAATACTAGATTCACTTTTGTGGTGGCACGGTGTTTGTGTTACTGTTTGTATTTGCTGCTTAATTCAGTAGTCTAATAAGACCCCTAGGTTTAGTCCTGCACCATAATTTTGCAATGTCCCTTTTGCACCAAACTCTGATCAAAGGTTTTAATCTGATGCACTCCTACCTTCATCATTTGGAAAAGCATTGATCTTGGGGCTGTTCATTCTGCCATGTTTTTTGTCCTTATTTTATTGGTATTGGATCCACAACTTCTAATTCCCTTACAAGGTATTTTGTGTATTACACATTTCCACTTCCTTGATGGATATTAAATATCTGAGGCTCAATTCTTATGGAATTGTTTGGTTTAATGAAGTGATTAGTTTTAGTTAACATTGTGATAATCAGGACAGCAAAAGCAATCATGACAATGGAAAATTAGCTCCTGAACCAACTCAACCAAGCTTGGGGAACTAAAAGTATACAGGTGTCTTGTGTAATGATTTCATGGTTTGTCTCCTGAGAATGCGTGTCAATGCAGTTGATCAATCATTTTAGATAGCATGGTAATGAGAATCCAAACTTGAATTGACAACGGACTGGGCGATAGTGTTAATTTCTTTGATAACAGAAACAAAGAATCATAGGATGAATTGACCACGACCTCCATAACCAAGGGAAAAATCACTCTTGCTAAGTAATCATATCAAGCTGACTATTTAAGGGTTCTTAAACTTTGGAATCTCCAATCTCTTGATTTCTATGTTGGTAGGTCTATCACAATCCAACTACTGTTACATGAAAGCAATTTGGAACTGGTGTCAAATTGTTGAGTAAACAACCTGATACCCTCGGAATTCTAATGCATTTTTGAAAACAATGGTTTGGTGTGAAATATATTTGCTTCCAATATTTCCAATTTTACCCTTCTAGTATATCTACTCATAAATAGATACTTCGTTTACTGCCCTTGCTGGTGTTTTTAACAATAATATCATTCCCTTCGAAACACTCCTCACTTTAGACTAGGGATGAGCCATGTGAGGCCCCAGTAACACTAGTTAGTAACCTTAAATGTTAATTTATTTTTATTTATTTCTTATTGTAGTGTACTTTACATTTATAAATTGTTTCAATGTCAACCCTAGCTAGAAAGGACTCATGTTGCAAACATGCCATCCCTGGGTCAAAGAAAGGGGAGATAACTTGTTTACATTGCAAAACAAAAATACTTGGGGGGAGGCATTAACTAATTGAAATATCACCTTGCACAAATACTATGCATGGTAAAGTGTGCCCAAAAGTGCCTCCTAAAGTTATACGTGAGGTACAAAGCCAATTAGAGACCTTTGAGCAACAAAAGAAACTAAAAAAGAGGCAAAGAGGAAAGATTGTAGTCATTGGTGGAGACTCTTCTTCTTTGAATCCTCCATTTCTGAGATCTTTTAGTAGTAGTAATGGCAGTGTGGTAATAGTTTTAGTATTGGGCTTAGAGTTCATCGATCTAATTTAGATTAATATATTGTACCACACACTACTCCAAGTTCCCAACCATCACTTGAGAGCATGGATTGGAACAAAGATAAACATGATGCAACAAGAAGTGCAATCGAAGACTTTTGGTTCTATTGTACCATTCAATTTCACGTAGCCAGGTAATTAATTATTTGTTTTTGTTTTAAAATATATAGTTTGATTTCTTTGTCTCTTGAATTTTTTAATTTAGGGGTATGTAGAATTTAAAGTTAAACTCTTAATTTTAGAATACTTATTTTGTTAATTTAATTTGTTTTAGGTCTCCTTATTTGCAAAATATGGTAGATGCCATTATTATTTGTGAGGCGGGGTTCAAAGCCCCTAGTGATGAGGAGATAAAGGGCTCCATTTTTACTCAAAAGGTGGCTGATGTGAAGGCCACAATTGACAAGCAACGTGAGATATGGGGGAAGAAGGGTTGCACCATCATGACCGATGGTTCAACGGATAGGAGGAATAGAACATTGTTGAATTTCCTTGTTTCTTCCTCAAGTGATTGTTCTTTCTCAAATCCATTGATTTAGTGATTAAAATAGCTAATTTCTACTTTAATGGTTTTGTTTCTTTCTCAAGTGGCACAGTTTTCTTCAAAACCATTTATGCTTCAGGAAACACAAAAAATGTTGAATTCCTTTGAGGTTTTGGAATGACTCTTGCCCAAAGTGGGTGAGAAGAATGTTGTGCAAATAGTTATAGATAATGAAGCAAATTATGTTGCTACAAGTAGGCTTCTCATGGATCAAAGCATGTGTGGAACATGGTAAAAACATTTGCAAATATATAGACAACCATGCTTGGGTCCTCAACCTAATAAGAAAATTCATAGACAAGGAGGCGTTGGCTCATCCCGGGATAATTCACAAACTTTATCATGTTGCAATCTTTGCTTCAATCAAAGGCTGGTGAGGCACATGTTTGTTAGTGAGGAGTGGTCTACGTCATCATATGCCAAGACCGGTTTGACGTGGTTGATTGGGTTTTCGATGAGCACAACGTTTGGCTTCCAACGAAAGAGATTGTAGAGGTAAATTTCCATTATATTTTTGTTCACACTTATTTATGTTAATGTTTAATAATAATTGCAGCTCATTGAGCCTTTAGTTGTTCTCCTTCAAATTGTTGATGGGGAGAAGCTCTCAATGGGCTATATATATATGAGGGCATGGATAGGGCCAAGGAGGCCATTAGATCCATTTATACTAGGCTTGAGGATAAGTATTGTCTCATATGAGACATTGTTGATCGACAATGGCACCTACAACTTCACAAGCCCTTAAATGCAGCTACCTATATCTTCAATTCGGCATTTCAATTCCGCCCAAATTTCAAGGCCGATGAGGAGGTTTTGAGTGGGCTCTATGCAATCATAGAGTGAATGGCACCTACTCCTCAACTTGGAGCACAAATAATCTCTGAGATTGAGATCTAAAGACTTGCACAGGGAGACTTCTACATGCAAGAGATATGCAAGGCAACTCAGACATCATTGCAACCAAGTAAAAATCTATTAAGGACATAATTTAAGTTTAAAAATTAAAAATTTTCCCCTTTTTAACATTAATATTGAAATTCAAAGTTGGACAATGTGATTGAGCTTTTCTTCTCATTTCAAATGCATGGTGAAAAAGGTTCGGTGCTAAAGTGTCAAATCTTCAGAGGATTGCAATTCATGTCTTGAGCCAACCATGAAGTGCTTCAAGATGCGAGCGCAATTGGAGTATGTTTGAGCACATACACTCAAAGAAGCGCAATAGGTTTGATCTTGTTATATTCATTACAACCTTTGCCTCTGTCATAAACAAATATTGGGTACCAACTTATCTCCCATCACTCTAGAGAAGGTTGATCCACAGTCAGATTGGATCGTCAAGGTTGAGGATCTCATCTTTAGCAATGAGGACCTTGGATGGGTTGATCAGGTGGATCTAGAGGCAAAAGTAGTAGCCATGGCAAAAGATGATAGATCACAAATAGACCCCTTGAATATTGGTGTCATTGATACATAGGCAAATATCATGGGTGCATCATCATCAAGGACCTATCTTAGACACCTGAGACTTGCCACACAATTATGGATGTTGGGATGAGTGATGCAAGCTCCTCTAAGCCATAGACTTATACTTTTAGTTTTGATATTTGTTTTGATGCCATGAGTTTCATAATCCATGAGTTTTGTATATATTTGATAGTATTTATATATATAAAAATGTTGTTTCCTTCCACTAAATTCCGCTTTTATACTCATGTGATCAATGTATACTTGTGTATGTGATCAAAGTGATGAGCACACGGTTATACTGAGAGGGGGGGTGAATAACACAAACTTTTACTTTTCCAAACTTAATCAATCACAACAATAACAACCACACAAGATCTAACAATTATGCAACACAGGAAGAACACACAATTTACACGGAAACCCTTGCGGGAGAAAACCACGGCAAAATATTGCTTATATATTGATCTTCTTTGTAGCCACCAACCTACTCTTACAATTGTTCTTTTGTGAGCACCAACCCACTGGAGACACCAATCCCCACTACTGAGCACCACTCAATAAGAGACACCAATCTCTTCTTTGATAGGCACCAACCTCCAAATTCTTCAATGGGTGATAGTATCTTCCTTTCCACACAAGTCTGATCACAATTTCTGATATTGAATAATACAAGACTTTCCTTCACAAATCTTATCACCACCCAAACTCACACAATGTCCTTCCTTCACAAATAAATATTGCACTCTTCCTTTACAATTCTGATCCAAAATGATATACTCTCCTCTTACAAATCTGATCCAAAATGATACTCTCCTCTTTCAAATCTGATCACAAATGATATACTCTTTTCTCTTCCAAATCTGATCACAAATGGTATACTCTTTTCTCTTACAAGTCTGTTCAAAAATGATATACTCTTTTCTCTTACAAGTCTGTTCACAACCCACACAATATCCTTTCTTCACAAAACTGATCCAAATCATGCACAATCTCTTTTCAAAAAACTGATCATAATTATGATAATATTTTTACATAAATTTCTGCCTTGAGACCTGCTCTAACTTTCTTAACATTCTGCTCATATATTCTTCATATATATATCTGCATTTATCCTTCATATATGGGCTGCATACATTCTTCAAAATATGTCTGGGATACTCTTCATTATTATCTGCCCTAGGTCTGCTCAAGATCAGATTATATCATATTCTCTTCTTACATCCAACTCACATAACCTTCATACTCTTATACATCTTCAAGGGAGACAAACCAATCAATAGACACCACCTTTCACCAATGAGAAGACACTTCTTTTTCTAATCACTGCTCTTCATACCCAAACTATTTTGTCTTATTTCTAATCGCAGTTCTTCATTACATATGCTGATCGCACCACTAACAACATTTGTCTCATATGAAATCGCATCACATTTTGTCTTGATCGGACCTCTTGTATATATCATGAAACATTTTCCTTCATATATATATGGAGACATGTAGAAATGGTATAGCAGATTCCAGGTGGCGAGACATATGTTTGGATATGTAGCGGGTGTGATCAGCAATATACAAGTTCATATAGTCGAGTGAAATCCCATTTGTGTGCCATTCTTGGAATGGGAATCAAAGCCTATCTAGGAAAGAATGTTGCACCTATGCCACCTCATAAAATAGCAAAATATATCAAAGAGCAAGAGGAAGCAAATGCAAGATTTGTCCTTAGAATAAGGCATCCTTTGAGGAGAGGAAGGGGCTCACGAAGGCCACTTGCTTCTCCCTCTCATATTGTCATCCTTGATGTTGTAGTAGAGAGCCACCCTTTTTGGGTAGGAATGAAGAAGAGCCCACTAATGTGAAGAGAGCAAGGGAACTATTAGAGAGGGCATTTAAAAATGATGCTAGAGAGATTGTTGATTTGATCAAACTGTTGCAAGATGCCTCTATGCAAATGGTTTGTCCTTTGATGTTGTTTGATCAATGTATTGGCAAAATATGATAAGAAAAGTAAATGAAGCTCTAAAAGGGTACATGGGTCCAGGTTATGAAAGGGTGCGCAACACCTTATTATCAAAGGAGGTCAAACATATAGAAACTTCATTGGCTCCCATTAGGGCCTCATGGAAACAAATAAGGGTGTCCATCATTTCCAATGGATGGAAGGATGCAAAAAGTAGGTCGTTAATCAATGTGATTCCAATGTGCCCTAAAGGAGCAATGTTTTTGAAAGTCGTGGATTGTTAGGGGCAGGTGAAGGATGCACAAATTATTGCTAACATCCTTATACAATGCATTCAAAAAGTGGGTCCATAAAATGTTGTCCAAGTCATAACAGACAATGCCAAGAATTGCAAAGTGGCTGGTATGTTGGTTAAGATGCAAATCTAACATATATTTTGGACAACTTGTGCTATCCACTCACTAAACCTCATACTACAAAAGTTGAGTAGGAAAATAGATTGGATCAAACAAGTCTATGCTGAAGCTGAAGAGATCCAAATGTTCATCACAAAACATGACATGTCGCGGGCCATTTTTAGACTATTCTTGCAATTAGAGCTGCTGAAGGTAATTGATACAATGCAGTTTTTAAATCTTATGGTTCACTTTAATAATTTATTTTTAAAATTTAAGTATACATTCTTCTTTGTTTTTTATTTTTTTATTTTTTATTTTCAAATAGGTTGTTGAGACCAAATTTACATCCAACAATTGTCTTGAGACAGCTTGTGAAGGTCCGAGAGGTGCTTTCTAGCATGGTCATCAACCAATTTTGGTCCATATGGAGGCAATCCAACAATAACAAGGCAACAAACGTAAAGCAAATGATCCTAGATGACATTTGGTGGGATCGCATGGAATATCTTCTTAGTTTCACCGAGCCTATCATGAGTATGATCCTCTTTAGTGACATGGATAAGCCATGTTTGGGAGAGGTTTATGATGGCATCGCCTCAATGATTGAGAAGATGAATTCCATCATAAATGAAAAAGAGCAAGATCCTAAAAAAAACTTTCTTCAAAGAGGTGCAATCAATTTGTGTTGAGTTGTGGAACAAAATGACCACCCCACTCCATCTTCTTGCCTTTGCATTGACTCCCAAATATTACAGTGAAGAGATCTTTGCTATGCTAACAAGGGTGCCACCATATCATGATGCAAAAGTTAGGGAAGGGTATAGGAAAGCACTTACCAAACTCTTCCCTAATACTGATATGGAGGACGCAGTTACAAGTGAATTTAACGATTTTGCAACCTCCACTAGACAAATTGTTTCCACTCTGTGATAAGTATAGGAAGGATGTGTTGCGACCTAATCACACCTCACCACATTGCAGATGGGGACCCCTCTTTTTGTTTTGGCTTGTCAAGTTTTTTGGCTTGGAGTTGTGTTATTTTGGCAGTTGTCCCACTCGGAAGTTCCCACCTGAATAAAGGAGTTTGCAAATAATTGAAGGATGGTAGTGAAAACCATCAAATGCTTGAAGAAGTCAATCACCATAGGAGTCAGAAGGCGCATACCCATCCCAAAAAATTGAATCGTGAACCTGGATTGGATTAAGTCTAAAAATTATCTAAGTCTGAAATTTTTGCAGTGCGAATAGCTTTAGGAAGTGCGCTCCCAGGTAGTGAACTTCATAACTTGATTGGAAACGTCCTCAAAAGGCATGAATTAAATGTTTAAATTTGTCTCAACTTTGTCAAGTTTCGAATCCATGCAAAGCCCGCTTAGGCGCATATATATAAAGGGTCTGCAAAGTGTAAAAGTTCGAATTATGCGTGAGAGCCAAAAATATCCACTCAAAGCGCACTTTGAGTATGTGTCTGCACTTGCGTTTTCAAACATTATACATTCCATTCTAAAATTGCCGCCCAAGCGAACTTTCATGGTCACCTTGCAATTCGTATTTTCTAACTTATACATGATGGTCTAAAAAGTCTGCCTAAATGAACAGTGGTGGTTAGTTTGCATAGTGTAGAATTTTAAATTTTACATGGCGCATTAAATTGTCCGCTCATTGTTCCATGGGCGCACATTTACATCACCTTTGCATCACATACACTATGCATAGAACATTGAAAAGGCCGCTTAGGTGCAATTCCGACCTTATCTTGCAATTCGTATTGTCCAACTCATACATAACGGTTCAAAAGGTCTGCTGAGGCACAAGTTGTTGGTCAATTTGCAAAATGCAAAATTTAAATCATACATAGAGCATCAAAAAGACTACCCATTGTTCTTCGTCGCACATCTAAATCACGTCTGCATTGTAAACTTATGCATAAAGCATCAAAAAGACCACTTGGGCGCTCATTTAAACCGATTTTGCATTCTTCATACATAGACAACTGGAAAGACCGCCCAAGGCACATATTTGAGGTTGCCTTGTTTTTTTTTCTAAAATTAGCATCATGCTTTAAAGCACGATAAGTCCGCCAAGGCGCGCTTATAAAAGGAGTTTGCAATTCACATTTTCAACACTATACGCCACTATAGAAATTGTTCGCCCTAGGCTTGAGTCTTTGAGGCTTGCAAGACATTCATTCATACAAGGATTCAGCGCTGAGATTCTTTGCTAGACTGCCAAGGTGAGGAAGGAAGCCATTCGAATATCAAATAAAATCTGCTTAAACCCTATAGCGTCAGCATGCAAGATACATTACTTGTTTCAAACATTCATTTCAAACATTGTTTTAAGAGCAGATCATTGCAACGCAAGGAAAAGCGAATTAGAGCCCAATTGTTGATAAAAGTTGTCGAAAATCAAGTCAGGTTTTATTATTGCAAAGTTCACATTATTGACTTTTCTTGTAGGGAGACAAGGTAATTTGAAGCTGCATATTTAATTAATCCCGCATGCATTAGACAGTGAAATTTTGTCATTATTTGCTCATTTATCAAGCATCACTCTAAGATGCTGACGTAAGATGTTCATAAAGGTGAATGATGAACGCAAAGGAAAGGCAAGCGATGATGAAAAGTGACTCGAAGGGAACGTGGCCGGAGACCATGATTACTTCGAAATGGCGAAATTTAGGCAACACCAACGTTGGGAGAGCCAACATGGACGAGATCAGGGAAAATTTGTATAGGCCTAATCCTCCCGATTTGATCAAGAGGATGTTGAAGAATGGAATTGTGCAGGCTGCGTGCTTCCCACCTGCAATGCTGAGTCTTGAGTTGATGCTAGAATGTGCCAGGCACTAAGATCATGCAAAAAGATGTATTGTGATAGGTGATGGCAAAGTACTAGCTTACCTAAGAAAGGAGGCAATCGTGAAGGCTTTTGAAATTCCTTCACATAAGACCACCACATATTGTGATAAGGAGTCTGCCTTGCAGTTATACATGTCCGGACTAGAGAAATGCATGGAAGTAATAAACAACAGGTGGTTGATACAGCCAAGACCGCACATAAGCAGAGTGCCCAAAAAGCTTCATAAATCAAATTTTCACCAGGTGATTGGCTACATGGTCATATTCTTGAGCCGCATTATGGGTTGTCCACAGTCAGCAAACTTCGAGTCTTGGATGTTCTTTTTTATAGAGGAGATCATGAATGGGAAAAGGATGATTGACTGGGCTGAGACGATCAGCAGCAATATTGATGAGCAACTCAAGAATCTACAAGAAACAAAGACATTTTACATGAGCTCGTATGTGATATACATGCTCGCAAGGAATGAGAGATATCCAGGGTTAACTTGCAAAGGAAGAGTTGGTAACGGTGATGAGCAATTCAAGGTCTATGATTGCTACCCTCAGCTACACTTGCAGGCCATAGCCCATTACAGGAGGTTCAACGATGCTTTCTCCATGTACATCGTTAGAATGTTACAAGGCAACATATATAAGAGATTATCAAAAGAGGCTATGAATCTAGTGGAGAAGTATGGAAAATGGTTCATTCAATTTCCGAGGTTTACCTACCTCCGAGTTGAGGGGTATTCATCATTGCCCTACCACTTGCCAAGATATCCTACAGACAAGATGGTATTGTTGGAAGTGACAAGACAGCTGGTGACCTTCAATAAAATTCAAAAGAAAAGAAAGAAAACTACAACTAAGTTTCCGATTAGCATTGGGAGGCTGGAGACTTGTTTGTCATTGCAGGCGGCTGAGAATTCGGAAATAGAACTGCAAGCCTATAACCGCAGCAATTTTGATCCATTCGATACAATCAAGCAGAAATTTGGAGGAAAATATGAGCATAGACCACAGCTTGAGGATCATTGGGATGGTGCACATGATGATATGGAGATAAGAAAGAAAGCCTGCTATAGGTTATCTCTGGACCTTGTTAGGGCAATAGGGGTAATAAATATTCTGGATCAGCTTGAAGAAGATCACAGAAGATTATCACAAAGTTCATATGATCAGGAGAAGAATAAGCCATTCACCATCAATTGGTCCGAGCAAGAGGTCACACGTAATGATGATTTAATGGTACCAATTGTGGCACATACAAGGAAATATGTAGACTTAATTTCAGGTTCAAAGGCTTCAAGAGAAGAATGTTCATCTCACTTACAATTTGATGGGAGGAGGTAGTGCACATCATTCCAAGGAAGCCTTAAGTAGTGAATCAAGCAGTGACTCTAGTGACTCTAAAAGTACAAGCACTGATTCAAAGGAGGATTTTCAGCCCAAAAAGAAGGTGAAGAGCAATGTCCAAAATGTGGCTAGTACTTCTTCAAGGCAAGAAGACAATAATATAATATATATTGAAGGAGATGAAGCAAGGCAAGGAGAGCTAGTAGCTTTGGATGTGCAAACTAGGAAGGATACGCATGAATCCTTGGAATCCACTTTGCAGGGGAATCAAACTAAGGAGGTCCTATCGAATCCATCTAAGGATCAAGATAAAGTTATGGTTGAGGTAGATACAGAAAATCAAGATGACAAGGAGCCAGATGAATTTGATGAGGAGGCTCTTCCTACTTTTCAAGAGAAGAAAGTTCAAGAAGAGAATCAAGAAGATTTGTCTAAATTGCTAGAATGGCTAAGGGATAGAGTCGGGGAAAAGTCTATTGTCGAAAGAGCGCCCATTTTGAGTTTGGAGGATTTACAAAGTAGAGCCAGACCGGATAAAGGGAAACAAAAGGCTACCAAGTTCTCAAGGATCATGAGAGACAGCTCTGGGTCAAGACAGGTGCATATTGCAATCCCAAGAGTGAATGTAGATGCAGATGAGGTTGTTCCAAGAGGCTATGATATTAATACTGTTGACTTAGGTCCAACTACGATGGAACAAGAAATGGAAGAGTTAGAAGATTCAGTTGCGACCATCAAGGAGAGATTGAGGAAAGAACGAGAAAAGAGAATCTTGTTGGAAAAAGATAATTTAGCATTTCAGCATTACATCCAACAATTGATGAGACCTGTAAATCAAGCAGAAGGGATATTTGCACCGCCTACCTTGCTTTCGCAAGAGTCTATTGTGCATTTGGAAGGAATGAGATCTTCATCCCAGGTATTGCAAGAGTGGACAACAAACTTCAAGGTCAAAGCTAATAGATTTGTTGATGAGATCGTAAAGTTATATAAGGAAGTTTCCTCACTGTTGGATAGAGTCCAAGCTGTTTTGATTCCTTGTTCGGAGTTCGGAGTTGTCAAAGAAGAAATTATGCCACAATTAAAGAAACTAATATATATTCCAAAGGCCACCTTAGTGGATGAGGGAGTGATTGGGCAACATTCATCGTGTGACTTTCCTTCTTGGTATTGCACTTTAATCATAAAGGAGCAGACTCTTTAAGAATTGAGAGTGAAAGCATTCGAGCGAAAGAGACACTTAAAGAAATTTGAGGCAAAATACTTATTTCAGTAAATAAGATATTTGATCCTGCTAGAGAGATTGATGAATATATTTTGAAGGCTAAATGCATACATTGTATTTCCAACACACTCATGTTGTTTCTGAGGATTTTTTGGATGATGTCTGCACACTCTCCATCTTCATGGGCACGTTTCAGGCATCCATGGCTGGATGGGAGAGGACACTTGTCAAATGCATGGAAGCGCTGCAAATTGTAGAATGTACCATTCAGAAGCTGCCAAGTGTCCCTATTGAAGAGATTACACATGTTGTGTCCAAGTGCATGGAATTTACCATAAGGAAGGATAAGCACAAAGGAGGTCGATCCACCTAGAGGATTCCTCATAAATGCATTGCCTAAAGATAGTAAATTTTTGTAACCACCTGCCTATGTGGCGTAATAAGGGCCTTTGATTCCCAGATTTAATCTCAGCCATTTATTGTATTCTGAGGGCTATATAAACCTAATTTGCTCTCATTTGAAGAGGGGAATGCTTTCAGAAGTTGTTGCCAAAAAACTCTACTGAAATAAATACAAATTCATTGTTGAGTTCTCCATGGTGATTTTGTGTTATTTTGGATGGTTGCATGATTCCTGGGTGTTCACTCATAGTATAAGTTTAGCTTAGTTTATTTTCAACAATTTCATTTTATGTTTATGGAAGTTGTTACTGCTAATTCACGATTGGAATCCTTATAGGTTCATACCATTTATGATTTGTCGATGGCAGATTGTAGTGCATGGTTAGTCTGAACTTCATTTAAGCTTAACTTTGATTATCTTATGATCATTTACCTTCATATTTGTGGGAGTTCATACGCATAAGTAATCTGAAAATCTTTCACTTTCCTTAAAAGATTGCATCACCTTTGTGTAGTTATCCTATGGCGAAACAAACTATGGTTGGGATTTCAGTGGATTAATGGTAATTGCTTGCATTAAGAATAGAGTTTTCTAAACCTCATCTCTTTTGCATTTTCTTAGACTCTTGTTAGAATTAGATTCAAGAGCTTTCACTGCCGTGTCCTAAGTTGATATATTGCTAGACCTTTTGAGGAGCTATATTGCCTATTATTCGAGAGAAACAAGTTTCCTATTGTTGAACATTTGTGTAAGTCCCTTTGTGTTAAACAGCAAATCACATCCTACTACTAGGCTATCCCAAGTCATGAAATCAAAAAAACTAATGGAGAACCTTGGAATCTACTCATTTGATCACCTAGTTTAGCATTTGAGTGATTTTGTTCAAGAGAGGATAGAATACGTGGGTATTTTATTCTACATTGCGTGTGCAAGGAAAACACATCAACGGAATTGGCGCTAGAAGGAGTGCCTCTCTTGGAATACAAGGAAGTTAAGCATACGAAAGGGTTTTCTTACAAAAAGGATAGTTGAAGGAGGGCCACATTGGAGCATATTGTTTCTTTCTCACCCGAAAGGCACCAGAGGATTTTAAGGTCTACACCACAAGCTTCAAAAGAGTTTGTTGAATTGGAATTCAATTCTAAGTCCAAGCATAATAAGAAGACAAATCTATCAAGTGAAGGATCACCTAGTGGAGAGGATATTTCAAATTTGTTTCAAACTCCTCCGCCACAAAATACATTCGCATGAATTGCTCAACCAAGTAATACGCAAGGAGCTACTCAAGCAGTTTCGTTGCAACAAGCAAATGCTCCAATGGCCTGGCTTCTGGCAAATGCTTTCCTCTTGCTGCTTTTGCAAACTACCATGACATGCCCAAGACTCCTAAACAGTTTTGTTCCAAGTTCCATATCAACGATGTAAACCGAATAGCAGAAGAACATATCAAATTTTTTGAGGATACTCTTCGAAACAGGAGAATTGCTCACGAAGATGTAGCTTGCAGACTATTTCCTTATTCACTTGAGGGAGATGCATTCTATTAGTATATCAATCTGCCTACTAATTCCATATCTAACTGGCAAGGATTGAAAGGGGCTTTCTTGGCTAAGTTCAGAATTCCTATTACTCCAGCATAATTATACAAGCAATTTGTCGAAGTGAGGAGAGAAGAGCATGAACCTATCAGTGCCTTTAACAATAGGTTTCACAAGGCTTATTCAAGATTGCAAGATCCATATAACATTAATGATGCAATGGCCAGAGAAGTATATTATGCAGCACTGGATCGTCTTACTTCCATGTTTGTGAAAAGGGCAACTGCGCCTCCGACTAGTCTAACAGAAGCATATGCGGAGGCTATCAAAGTGAATATATATCTAGGAATGAACTCAAGGCCCACTCAATCACATTAGGTACCCAGCTATGCCAAATCAAATTCAAGGAATAAATCAAGCATTGGCACATCACAATCCCGTGATGAATCGTATTCCTACTCCTAATAATCAGTTGGTGCTGCATCCATCAACACCCATTTCACAAGCATTGTCGGCTCAGCGTATGTATTTACAAGGATCATCATCCTCTACAAGGACTCAAGAAGAGAAGGATGAAATGAAAGAGTTAATTGATCAAGTAAAGAGGTTATCCACTGAGGTTACCCACCTGAGAAACCAAAATAATCATTTACAAAATATGCAAAGGAGCTTCCAAGGGATTTCGAGGGACAAACCAAGGATTCCAAAGACAGAACAAGACATGGAATACATCTCCAAATAATGGGAATGTCCCTTCTCCTTTGGAAAATACTTCAAATTCGGATTCTAGACCAGCAGACAAGGTATTCTTAGCAAAGGCAGCTCTATCAAGTTGGTGTAGATTACACAACACAAATCAACATTCTGAGTTGCAATGTCTGGAGTTCAAAATAGTTGCTGATATATTTCAAAAGGAGATGCAAAGAATGCAAGCTCAAGAGGCTCCTCAATCAACAACAGGATATGAGATTGTTCCCACAACCAGGTATGATCAAGCCTTCATCATTGAAGACTTCACATTTCCTCCTATGATGGAATATGATACAATGGAGTATAACGGAAGGTTTCCTCCAGCATCTGCAAATGTACCAATCAAACATTCAGATTATTACCCTTCGTTCAATAATGACTTTCAAGCTGAGGCAACAAGGGAAGTACAAGCATTTCAACAATCAGCTAGAAATCCACCCCTAAAAAGCTATCAAAGAAATCATCAAGTACAAGATCCATTAACCACGTCAGTTCCTCCTAACAATTTTCAAACTCCACCGAATCCAAATGCTAGCAATAATCCAAATTATCCAAGGGATTCGCCAGAATACAAACAAAGGGATGCTGCTCAAAGAGTTACTCCAACACAAGAGGTTCCGCCATGAGATATTCCACAAAGAGTCAATCCTTCGTGAGATGTTGCTACATCAAATGAAGAATTGAAGCGTTTAAGCTTGATTGTCACGGAAGAATTCAAGAAAGTAAAATTGAGCATGCCTTTGGCCAAACTAATGAGAATCCCTGAGGTCAAAAACACGGTATTAAGCAGTCTAAGTGATACATCTACTTCAAGGAATGCTACGACAGGCTCTTCAAATTTCCCCAATGTTCAAAATGCACATGTTGTGGAGAGTATGCCATCTTGTTCTCAAAATGCATCAGAGGGTGCTACTCAGCTTTTGAACTCAATATGTATAGCCCAAGAACCTAGAAAGGATACAAAAGAAGGAAGTATTGTTAAAGGTGAAAAGATTGCCAAAAATGGTAATACAGCGAAAGATCAAATTCCACCAGCAAGTGATATGGCAAAGAATGCACACCCTAAGGCACCAAGAGAAAAGTCCATAGTCTTTTATCAAGGAAGAGATGAACCTGGCCCTTTCTTATTATCAGTTCGTATTTTTGGAAAGATGCTCCATAATTGTTTAATGGATTCAGAAGCATCAAGCAATGTAATGCCACTCGCAATATGTAAAAGGCTAGGTTTGATCCCTACTCAAACCACAAAAAAAGTTACACAACTGGATAAGGCAGAGGTTCCTATGGTTGGAGAGTTAAATAATATACACATGCAGTTATCATCTGATCCGAGAATCCAACATTACATCGACATTTCAGTCGTCGACATCCCATGTGGATACGATATGCTTCTGAGTAGAGACTGGTCAAGGAGATTAAATGGGTATGTAGCTACTGACTTCTCGCACATGTGGCTACCATGGAAGGGAATTCCAAACCAAATCAGAATTGATAGTACTCCAAGGTTAAAAGTTAAAACTAATGATCACAGAATATGGTGAAAACAATGAGGTCTTGTTCTTAGAAACTGATTTGGGAAACTATAGGCCAAATCTAGGAGAAGTCCTCATGCTACAAGGTTCAAGAGTAGAAGGAAATGGATGTCAAATGACTTTGAATGACATTGAAATTCTGCTAGAAAGCAATCATGAGTCTTCTTCTCACAAAGGGGATGGTACATTTCAAAATTTCTGAAATTTTGTACTTAAGAATGTTAGACAAGCAATAGAGTTGGGTCAGCATGCAAATATCAAGGATTTGTTGTTACCCAATTGGTGTCAGATACATAATGCTTTTCATTCCGAGTTTTCTTGTGCTATGTGTAAAGTTGCCTCAGAATAAGTATACAAGAGAGTTCCGCAGGCTGCAAGTCAAGAAAGTTTAGAAGTGAAGAAGGAAAATAATCCTATAGATTTGCTAACCAAAATTAAAGTGGTTGAAAAGGTTGAAAAAAGTGAAGCTCAACCAGAGAAGAATCCAATTTCGAGAAAGATTCCCAAGAAGGGTAAAGAAAAAGAAAGTCCAAGTAAAGCTTCAGTAACTCAGGAAGAAAATCAAGTATGGACTTTGCGTTTTGACGGGTCCAAATCAAAGCAAGAAGTTGGTGCCGAATTCAAATTGATCAGTCCATCAAGGAAATCATTCTTGGCTGCACATAGACTTCATTTTCCATGTACAAATTATGTCACAAAATATGAATCATTAGTTCATGGCTTGTTGATGGCTATCAAGAAAGGTGCTAACATCATGAATGTATATGGAGATTCAGAGGTGGTTATCAGACAAATAAGAAAGAAATATGTTTGCCATGATAAGAGATTGAAGCGATACAGAAATCGTGTTTGGGATTTGATTGAAAGTTTTGATGCATTCAACATCAAATCAGTTTACAGATCAAAGAATCAAGTTGCCAATTCCCTGGCACAAGCAGCAAGTTCACTAACACCACTTTTTATGGAAGGATTAAAGAAGTTCACAGTAGAGTTGGTTTCAGTACCATCAGTTCCAGATAATATTACTAATTTTCAGGTATTCAATGATGATAAACATATATTGAAGAAGTTTTAACTCTTGAGGATGTACCTCCTGACGAGTGGTACAATGACATCATATATTATTTGCTAAATCAGAAATGTCCAGCACAGATGAACTCAACCCAGAAGAGAGCTTTGAGAATAAAGAGTCAACGTTTTATGCTTCAAGGATCAGTTTTATTTCGAAAGAATCATGAAGGAATATATTTAAGATGCGTAGAAAAGGGTGAAGCAGGTCAGATAATGCAACACTTCCACAACAAATTTCAAACATGTCATGGAGGTCGTTTAGCCACAGCACACCAGATTCTGAGGGCAGGTTATTATTGGCCTACTTTGTTTCAAGATGCATATGATCATGTCAAGAAATGCCACGCATGCCAGGTAGCTACTTCAACAGAAAGAAATCCTGCCATGCCACTTCAGCCTATGATCAAAGTAAGACCTTTTGCTCAATGGGGTTTAGATTTTATTGGTATGATTAACCCATCTTCCTCAGCACAACACAGGTATATTCTGACCGCTACTGACTATTGCACCAAGTGGTCTGAAGCTCATGCATTAAAACTTTGTACTTCTAATGTTGTGATTAAATTCCTTGAAGAAAATATTATCACTAGGTTTGGATGTCCACATGCACTTGTTTGTGATAATGGTCTTGCTTTTACTTCATTGAAATTTTCTAATTGGGCTTTTGAATATGGCATTACATTAAAATTTTCATCCAACTATTACCCGTAGGGAAACGGCCTAGCAAAATCCACCAACAAGAACTTACTAGGTGCAATTAAGAAACTTTTGGATAAAAACCCGAGGGATTGGCATACACAGCTTAGGTTTGCTCTTTAGGCAGACAGAACGAGAATAAAAAGTTCCCTGGGTACATCTCCCTATCATCTAGTTTATGGCCAAGATCATGTATTTCCAATCCAATTGAGAATCCCCACATTGCAATTTATGCAGAATTACATGGAAGAAAACGATAGAGTCCAAACTAGGTTGTCACAATTGCTTCACTTGGAAGAGAAGAGACATGGCATTAGAGAATTGTGCAAAACATCAGGGAATTGTGAAGAGGTGGTTCGACAGACAAGCTAAGATCAAATCCTTTCATATATTTGATTTTGTTCTATACTGGGACAAAGCTAAAGAAAAGGTGAACATGACAAATTTGATAACCTCTGGAAAGGCCCTTACCAGATTGCTGAAATATTGGGAGAGAATGCTTCCAGATTAAAGACACTCACTGGAGAATCCATTCCATTGCCCGTCAATGGGCAATTCCTGAAGCATTATTTCCAGCCCTAAGTTCCTTCAGGGACTTATTTGTATATAGTTAGAATAGTTGTTTCCTGCTTTCATAGATTAGTTTTAGGTTAGTTTTGCTGCATTTAGGTTAGTTTGCTTTAGTTTTGGGTTTTGTTGCCCCTGGGGGTTCCAATTTGTGATGTGGTGATTAAATTTCAAGCACGTTTTGGTTGACTTCATGAGGTAGTGTTAAGTTTATTTCTAGTATAAGTATTCATGAAATTCTTCGAAATCAGAAGGTAATTTTCTTCAGATTGTCTTTAGTTAAGATTTGTACTTGACTCGAGAATGGAATCATACATTGCATCTTGACATGGATATCTTTGATTATATGTTTAAAATGCTTAATCTTAAAATGAATGCTTCTTGTTTTCCTTTGAGAAACTTGTATCAAATGGATGGATTCATTATGGACTCCATTGTTAGTGTTTGATAGCATGTTACTTGTTCTTGGAAGATAAATCAACTGTTTAGGATGACTTGAAGTGTTTTGGGATCCTATACTTTTCACACTTTTAAAATCTAGAGGTACCTAAGTGAGTCTCTGTGATCTTGCATTAAGTGAAAAATCTAAGGTCCACCTTTGCCGCCATCGGAATTCCACACCCCTAGCTGAGTTATCAACGTAACTCGTGCCTTCAAAAAGCATGTGTTGCAAGGGTAGCTGTACTGCATTGTACTCTGCCAAATATAAGCTTGTTGAAAATCAAAAGAACTAATGGAGAACCTTGGAATCTACTCATTTGATCACCTAGTTTAGCATTTGAGTGATTTTGTTCAAGAGAGGATAGAATACGTGGGTATTTTATTCTGCGTTGCGTGTGCAAGGAAAACACATCAACAGGATACTCACTCTTGGTGGTACCTCAATGACCATAAATTGCCACACCTCCAAACTCTTGCAATCAAAATTTTATCTCAAGTAAATTTATTAATTTTTACCGTAGTCTCTAAATTTGTTTTTTTTCATTTTAAAAATTATTATTTCAAATTTGAAGTTTGATTTACAATTTAATAATTTAACAACTCTAACAAGAGCTCACTTTGCTTCCATAGGTTGCTAGTTCTTCATTTGAACCGAATTGGAGTACATTCTCTTTCATCCACTCAATGAAGTGCAATCGATTGGCATCAAGTAAAGCAAAGGAGTTAGTTTACATGCATTCCAACTTGTGTCTTCTTCCTCACAAAGATAATGAGTACAAGGAAGAGGCAATGAAGTTGTGGGATGTAGACCCAAAGCAAACTAACTTGGATCTTTCTTCTATTGCACAATCTTCACTTTTTGAGGAGTCGAGTAGCCACCATACTTTTAGTCCGATTGGTAGTGGGGTTCCATGTGGTTTTCCTAATCTACTTGCATCATCTAATGTTAATGATGATGATGATGATGTTGGTCTTAATGATGACCCATATGATGCTGATTACTAATTGTATTATTTTAATATTGAACAATGATTATCTATCATGACATTCAAGTTTGACAAATTGATATCGAATTAGTATTATTGTATTTCAAATTTTGAAATTTGTAATATTTATTGTGGTTTTGTTTAGCATATGCATGATATATGGTATTCTAAACTTAATATTGAACCCTGGTTGGCTGAGTAGGGTAAAGAGGGGGTCCAATTGGCCCTAATAGGATAAAGGCACTTCCAAGATTAATTTAGAGGAAGACTGATTTTGCATACCTGAGATCCTCCTTGAAAGAGGGGCAGAGGCTGCATATTGACTGCACTATCCTGGGCAACATTCTGAGGTCCTCCTGGCTCATCATCATCCAATCTGATAAGTTGCTGGTCACTACCCATATTTGGATTGAATCTTGCAACTCCAAACTAAGGATTATATTGCACTCTGCATTTTCTAGTTAAAAAAATAATAATTAATACTGAGCTGTGCAAAATCATCCCACCGACCAGCCTATTCAATTGCAAGTGGTTTCACAAGGCCCAATACAGAAATATTGATGACAGTTTATTTACACTATGACTAGGGCCTTGGATGGAAAGATCAAGCCAAGCATTCATTTTTCATGCAGGAAACTCTAATATGGTACTCTAAACAAAAACTTGGATAACTGATGATGCCAACTACAGTATTTTCCAGCAGATTCCTATTAATCAATGCAGTCAAGCATGATGTATCACTCTCCTGTGTGCAGACAATCTTAAATTCATAAAAAGAAACTGTCTGTGTGAAGCCTGATGGACCTGAAATGTAACTTCGAACACAGAAAACTCAACATGAACCCATCACAGGAAGTGCACTCAACAAACCTGAGAATATAGTACATCATAATTTTCACCCCCTGCAGCAAGAGTCGTCAAAAGGTTCCATCCGTAACTAATGATCAGCAGAGTAAAATATTGATCTCTCTCAGCAAGAAAACAGAGGCAGAAAGACTGGTAAAAAGACCACATCTGTAACTAATATTGAGCACAATAAATCTGAAGAATTCATTCTCAGCAGACATGGCCCAAAATCTCCCTTTCACTTTTTCTTGATATAACAAGAGTTCCTCCTCTCTTATTTTCCACTGCTCTGAAAGTATATTGAAAGGGACCCTAACCAAAAATGAGAAAAAAATGATTCTGGCCAGAAAATATAACCACTGATTCCAAATTAACTACAATTGTTTTAAAAAGAGACCTGTTAATGTGGGGAGATAAACTCCCCCAAAACTTGTTGAACCCGCTAACTTAGATTGACAGGAACTCAGCTCAAAAATTTGATTTGCCAGAGATTGAGTAGGTGGAGGAGGATCAGGGTCTGCCTCATGGTGTTGTAGTTACTTCAGACTAATGACACTTTCTCTGAGTTGTCACTGCCATTTGTGGTGAATCCTTGTGCTTTACTTTGTCTTATATGATTTGGAAAGCATTGTCATTGTTATTTATGTATCCGACATTACTCCTATATGGGAATGTTTTGGTTTGACGACCAGACGTGTGCCAACATGCAACCAGTTTTTAATATTGTTTCTCTGAGTTTCCAGGACAACGGCACAGGAAGACTCAGGGACAAAGATTTGGGGATGGCAAAAATTTTCTTGGATGTGGTAGCAGCTGGGAGATGGCAAGGGGACGGCTGCAATCCGCTATTAAAATAATCTAAAAATATATTTAAAATTTAAAATTAAAATGCTTTAAAAGTGGAAAGACACTGAAACTTTTAAAAGTATAGACAAAGTGCTAAATTTGCAATAACATTACATTTTTTAACAAATCATCTCTTCTTCAGTTTTCCTGTTCTTGATTACAAAAGTAAATCGTAAAAATGCTAAGTGCAAATGGTGAAATCATAAAATGCAAAAGGCTAAGGCTTTTGGATGTTTAAGAGTGTATCTTTAAGTTGGGAGCTTTGGGGGCATTATTATTTTTTTGGCTCAAGCTTTTATTCTTTTTTTTTAACTTAAACTATTTTGACAGGAGAGGATCGGCCTGACATCCCCAGGACATTGGGGACAGCAGGAAAATTTGCAAAAAATGGGGGGTATCCCAAAAAACAGTAAAATTTGGGACAGAGAGGAGATGTTCTGCCCCCAACCCCATGTTTCCAAAATACCCCCGAAGGGGGGATGTGTATCTAGCCCCAAGGACACATCCCCAGGGAATATTGGTTTTTAATTGTAACAATATATGTTTCTCTAAATTAATAGATATAATTTAGAAAGAAATTTCCTAAATATTTCCTTTAGCTACTAGCTGGGCTATTGCATTGGACCAATTATTTAATGTCTAGAATGCTCATGCTCAACAAAGTCCACTTTGTTGTACATAAAATAGCATTAAGATATTAGATCAAAGTATCTTCGAAATTGAGCATGAAAGAGAACAAACAAATAAATATTATTAGCACCCACGTCCACAAACAGGTGTAAACTAGTGAGATACTAGATAGGGTAAGAGAATAATAGGTACGAGGGAACTTAGCTGGCAAGGAATTCTCCTATGGCAATTTATGTATATATTAGCATTCTGAAGGTCATAGCTCCCATCTAAAGGATCCAAATGGAAAGACAGGACACACTTTGCTGCACCTCTGCATGCATATTACATGGAAAGCTAAAAAGGAAAGGTGAAATCTCATGAAGAATTGTAACTTCAAATACATTAAGGAGATTGATAATTTGGATGGAGACAGGCTCTTCTTTACAACTGGCAATACATTTAACTTTATTTTACAATTAATAGTTTTGGGCCTTGGCTAAGCACTAGTATTTCAACATACTCAAAAGAGAATCCAGGGTAGCAGGAAAAGTTTGATCACTTACAGCACAGCAATCACCATTAGCCTTCAGATATCAAACATATGCAAAAGATGCTTGATTGAGATTTCAAGCAATAATTTTCAAAACAACCATTCCATGCAAACTATGGTTTTAGGAACAATATACAATAATAATATCTGACAAACTTACCTCCAAAGCATTGAACCCTCCAACTACAAAGACAAAAAGTACATTTTGGTCACCTAATCTTGGCTTGGCCTGAAAAGGCAACATCTTCCTTCAGTATCTTTTAAAATTAATGGTCAAACCCAAATAGATACTGCATCAACAGAAAATAGAAGAATATAATGCCTACCTGCCCAAGACCAAATCTACCAAAACCACTTTTGAAAAGCCGCCCCACTGCAGAAGAATGATACTCTAATCCAGGAATATCCATTTTTGCAAAGACCATGGATAATATTTTGAAAATTAATCCTCTGTTAGTTGATGAAGTAGGACTGAGAAAATCCTCCAAATTTGACTGCCTGTCTTTGAATGGTAAGCACCTTCTTGCTTTTGACACTTTGTGGAGAACCCTGAAAACATTATCCAACCTATCACGCAATTCCAACTTAAGTTGCATCTCTCCATACTCTTGCTCTCTTTCTTCCACTTCATCCTCCTCCCAGCTACCCCACTGGTCATCAAAATCAATAGAACTAGGATCTTCAGTATCACATGACTGACCTTGTTGGGCTTCACTGGGATTCTTCAACTGTAACTTTTGCCAATGTGACTCTAATGCCCCCTCTAAACCATGGAGGAAACCAATATCAACACCTGGAGAACACTCAAGAATTGCATCTACAATTGCTTCTTTTAAAGAATGTTCCTCCTCCCAAGAAAATGGACCTTCAGAGCTAGAACTTCCAAAACTTTCTCCAGCCAAGGAATAGCCAACTATTGCGAGAATAAGAGCATCTCTCATTGAAAGAAGACCAGGAGGCGGTCGATGACCTTTACCTTGATTTTGGGTCCTCCACAGAACACTCTGATTAATAAGATCCTGGATTTGACCAGAGAGACTTTGGCTTGTATCTCCAGCACTTAGCATCAATATTCTCTCTGCACTTGCGAAAGCCTCCCAACGTGTACTCCATGGCTCACTTAGGGCAGCTTCAGCAGCTTTTGCTAGTTGAATGATCCCTCTATTTCTCATAAGCATCGCTGGGTTTGTGGCTAATGCATTAACCATAGTACATAGCTCAGATGCTGTGACACCACCAAGGCGATTTCTTATACTAACTTTCTCCTGACGGAGTGCTTCCTGTAGCCATTTCTTTATCAGTAATGCTCCCTCTTTTGTGTGTTTATCAAGTAATGCTTCTAGACAGTGCACACCTTGGTGATTCCTGAAAGAGGAAAGTGACCCATACATTGGATCTAAGTAACAGCAACTTTTCTCCGCGATAAGCTCTCTATTCTTCTCACCATTTGCACCTTGAGTTCCCAAACCAAAAGTTCCATCCCAACCTGACATAAATGCAACCAGTCCTTCACGAGAGAAATGGTCTCCATTGTTCATATGATTGCCAGGTTTGTAAATCATCTCTAAAGGAACTTTAAAATCAAATGAAGAGTGTTGCAAGCCAGAGGATCTAGCCGTATTAGATGGAACTGTATCATGTGAAGGTGGAGAAAATACACTTCTATCCCTTCTAGGCAAAGATGAGAACATTCGATCAACAAGTGAATCGCCATGACAACATGGTGTAATAAGATCAACTGAGCGATCTATAAGCAGCATCCCAGTAGATCGTTTAGTACGCCCTCCCACATCATATAGGCCGGATAGATCTGTCATAGCTTTTCCAATGGTATGAGACACTGGACCCAGAGTAAAAATGTCCATTTTCAGATCCATCTGCACAGTTGTACATAGCATACTTAATTATGGACGATATCTGTGCTTAAATTACCATTTTTTAGCAAATGATTATCTTATGGAAAAGAGACCATTCAATATTATTAAAGGGATAGACAATGGAGGAAATATCATTTAAATGAGTTTGAACTTTGTACTATGAATTGGTCACAAAAATGAGTATGACCTGACCAGCCAAATGATGAAGAAAGTGTGCAATAAGAGTTGCTCCTGGTGGAATGTCGTCTCCATCAGAAGTCAATCCAATACTGACTGGAGGCAACCCTGGGCTCAAAGAATTTTCAGACTTGTCAGAGATAAAAGCTTCTGCAACTGCACTTTCTGAAGGCAAAACAAAGACTTTTGATGACAACGGACAGAAGATCATGGGAAAGTGCTTCACTGATACTTCTAATTTTTTCCAATCTTCTTCCTTCATACTGATAGGACTGGAACTATGTAAGCTATTTCTATCAGAACTGTCTTCAAGATCGAAGACTGCATCTTTGCTTGGAGCTGTCTCTAGCCAATCCTCATTCTCTATAGTATTACTCTTTTTAGACACTTGTGGCAATGATCTTTCAAAATCTTCTGTTTCTCCAGATCCTTTGGGAATGTTAGACTTCAAAACGAGTTCATAGTAATCCTGAAGTAGCAAGGATTTGTATTCTTGAAAAGCATCAGGACCCAGAGGTGCATCAACACATGCAGAATGTGCATTCTGCAATAAAGTCGCAAATATATTAGTAGTAAATCAAGTATAAATACTTTAAACGAAGTGACAACTATTTCCTAATAAAAAGTCAATGATGAATTAGAAATATGCATCTGTTCATTCATCTTTACCCCAGCAAGAAAAGAATTAACATACTACAAGAATATTCACTATGTAAACTTGGGGGAGTCCAAGAAAATTCGCAGCAAGCAAATTGATAATATTTTCAGACTGCATCATAAGGCATACAGATAGAAACATTAAGAGTGTAAAACAACCTTGCTTAGCACTATACACAATCAACAAGAATTTCACATCAAAAGATTTCAATTTTGCAGTGAACTGGGTTCCACAACTTTATTTTCCAGCATATGCTATAGTCTTCAATTTTTATAATACAATCTGATGCTTCTTAATCAAACTCCTTTTGTAATAGACCATTGTGCAACATTTTCAAATGATGCTTCAAATCTTAGGGTAGATATTATATTGTTTCTATAGACAAGGGCATAGATTTCATAGCCATCCATCATGCTTGCAACCACCTATCTTACACATGTATGCATGAATCCATAATATATTTCACCATCCCTGTTAACTGTACAAATCTCTTTTACAACGAACTTCATTGTGAGTTAATAGGCAATAGCCCAATTTTATAATCTTTGCTTTCCTTATATCTCATTTTTTTTTTTTAAATATAGCAAAACTCAAACTTTTGAAAAACCCTTGGAAAATGCACAATAAAAAGAATTTATTTTTTAATGAAATGTACCTTTGGGCATAGAACCTTCCAAAACAACACTACAATCTTGCATACAAGGGTCCTATTGATGAGGTTTTTGTGACTACAACAACATTAGAATAAAATACTAGGTATCCTATCCTCTCTTGAATAAAGCTTCTCAGACACTGAACTACGTGATCGAATGAGACTGCTCCAAGGTTCCTTTTGTGTCAGGTCTTGACGTGCATAGGGATAGACTCAGTAGAATGATGTGATTTGCTGGTAATCATGAAGGGGACTTACGTAAGATTGCTCTTTCAGGGTCATGGAATTCATTTCTGGGATTCGGACTCGTATTTATGGGTGAATGGAATTCTTTCACAGATGGATAACTGGAATTCTAAAGTTCCATTCTTACAGAGGCGGATGATTTGGTGGTGAAACTCTGGAAAACTAATCCTAATGAAGATCTAAAAGAAAGTGAAAAAGATAAGGTAAGGGTTCAGGAGTTTAACTAATTGATGGAAGAAGACTGTTGCTGGAGATAGAAACTGGAACCAGTCCTCTACTTCGTCATGAGACAACAGCTAGGCAGGGGCGGTGCTATCTTCTAAGGGGGAATAAGGATTTTCAGACTGTTTCAGTAAGAGACATGGATTTGGTCATACGGAACAGTCGAAGTTAGGTTCGGATTAAGTTCAGACTAACCATGCACGATGATTTGCAGGCCACAGATCACCAATGGTATGAACAAACAGATTCAATCATTCAACAGTAATAATCTCCATCTTTCTAACTAATAAAAATATGAAAATACAAGAAAGAACTTCAATATCTTTCAGATTTGCTCCAAGAAATCAATAAGACCATGCCAAAAATCCAAAGGAATATATGAACACCATTCTTCAATGCATATATAATTACTTCAGAAGTTTATATCACAACAATCCAACTGATTTTGGAGTTCCAGCTCATAAGAAACCATGCAGAAATGAAAACTAGCTACTAAGGAGCTCTAGGAGCTTCAGAATGGTAAATATCAGAAAAGGAGAGAGAGTTATAATGAGGCATCTCTCAGCCTTTATATAGGCCCTCAAAAATATCTTAGGGCAAAAGGAAATCAGATTTCCTTGAAACATGTGCCCTAGGTTACAAATCCTAGAAAAAGCAAATGGGGTCGTCAGAATATGCATGCAGGAGACTGCCACCTGTCTAGGTCATCAGAATGTGTAAGGAAACTTTCCAGCTATCCTGGTCGCCCCCTGTCTAGGACTCCTGGATAGGACTGTCCTGTCTGTGCGGAACTTCCTCCTGTTCTTTTGTCTCTGCTTCCAGGAACCTGGTCAAGACGACTTCCAACTCCTCCATAGGGATACTGGGCAGGTTCTCAATCCGGAACTCCATGACGGATGCGGTGGTGGTGCAGGCGACAAGGATATTTTCCTAATCCACCCTCAGCTCCTGGATACTATTGATGAGGATCAAAAACGAGGATGCATCCTCAAGATGGGATTCCTCAGTGGGATAAGTAGCTTTGAAGTATATGCTCCACATCTTGCCTTTCAATTCTTCCAAGTCAATGATCCCGTCTGGTGCTACATCCAAATCAAACCAGGTCTCCAATGATACAAGGATTTTGTCCTGGATTTCCTTCAACATGGCGTGGGCCCGGGAAGTGTCACCCTCAATCTTCTCCAAGTTATCCCTCTTCATGAGCAAGGTGGAATACCAGCTGAGGAAGTCATATACTGAACCTGCCTGTATTACTTTGTTCTTGATCAAGTCTGGCTGCGGAGTGTTCATTAGTGCTTTTAGTCTAGGGATAGTTTCCTCCCGGACAACCATGAACTGTTGACATGTATCCAGAATTGCCTGAGTTCTATCCATGAGTGTTGTAACTCTGCCATTCACCTAGACGAGGTCCTCTATGAATCCATGAGCTCTATCCAAGACCTTCTCCATCCAGCCCTTTGTTGTGTGGCCGACTGTCCTCAGAACTTCAACCTTAGCTAAGGAATCCTTAGTTATGCTTAGAGGTTGGGATGTTGCTCCTTGGGCGGACTGCAATGGGCCCATGAGTTGCTGGATGTGCTGCCGCAGCTGCTCATTTTCCTGTTTCAACTGGTTCTTCTTTTCTTCTTCCTTCCTTAATCTTTCTCGGATGACGGCGACGGAATCCTCCAGTTCTGCCATTTCTTGATCCTTCGTGGTTGGTCCAAGGTCGACCTTCAAGATGTCAAAGTCATCAGAACTGATGCCTTCCTTTGCCTCGATTATCCTAGGAATTGCCACTTCTACTTGGCGGGATCCTGACTCATTTCTGGTAATCTTGGAAAACTTCTTCACCTTCTTTGGAACTGCAGACTTCCCTATCCTGGCAAGAAAATCACCAAGTGCGGTGGAAGGATTATTCTTCTTAATTGTCTTCTTCCGCAGCCTGTCCTGTAACCAATTGGGCTTCGTGGATGGAATGGCTTCTTCCTGTGCTTCCTGAGGTCCTTAACCAACTTGTGGCGTGGAGGTCGGTACTTCTCCGTAACTGAACTCCTCATTGAGGAATTCCAAATCAGGATGACGGAGCATGTCTTCAAGTTGGGCCTCCCCTGGATTCCGAGGTAGAGGGTTAGGCCGATTTCCCACCATGAGGCTGGGAGTCCGTTCCCGGGTGGAATCCATGGACTCATCATCTCCCTGATCATCCAGTTCATTTGGGACCACTTCCTCTTGCATGGGTTCCTTGCCTTTAACTGTCTGTGCATCTCCAAAAAGATCCACCTCTTGAATGGAAGAAGTGCTGGCAGAGTGAGGTCTGGATGCATTCCGCTCCTCCTGGTTGGGCCTGCTGATAAATTCCTTCCGAGCTTTTACCCTCTTTGCTGGTGGATCTTCCGCATCCTGGTTCCCTCCTTCCTGTCTTCCCGCCTCTTGTGCTTTCACAGGAGTGTCTTCAGCCATATCTTCTTCGGAAGACTGAGAATCCAAGTCTCCCATCAGGTCGTAAGTTGGATGGATACCCATCTTGTGCATTTTCTCCGTCTGCTGACTTATCCATTTCTGTGTCACTGTTAGCACGGGTGCCATTAGGTCATCCAAGTGGGTGACCTCTGGATCAGACCAAACTATGGGTGGAAGAGGCTTATTCTTTTCCTGCTCGAAGAATGGCTGGACTAGCTTACCATCCTCCTTGACCTGGTCAGGGACTGGAAAGATCCCGGTGGCTCTGATCATGTCAACTAAAAGTCGGGAACACATCCTCCTTCGCACCTCTAAGTCATCCTCGGCATTTGCCCAATGGTCCTCCAGGTGTATCTTGTGTCTATGTTTCCTTCCGCATGCTATCCTGGTGGTGTTGAACGGGTCAAAGTTCTCCCTTAAGGAATGAGTTACCAAGTTGTAGAATTGCAGCTCTTCCTCGGACTTTTCGGCGGCTAGGAGAGATGGGCATGACTCGACTTCATCTTCTGTCTGGATTGGATAAGTCACCCCAGCCTTCTTCTTCTTCTTCTGGACTTTGTCATACGCCGAGAGTTGACTTGTTAACTCCAACAGGACCATTTTGTCCGACGGATACCTTGGTAGTCTGTATGGATAGCCGGAAAATCCCTGCACCCTGATGTATGTGAACTTCGGGAACTGGATGAACCACGAGCCATATGCCCTGACCAACCTCTTGGCCTCGGGTGAGTCTCTGGTGAATGCCTCCTTGGAGGGTCCTAGTGATATGCATGGCGAATGCATCATTGAATCTCCGAAAATGGTTTATGTTCTGAAGATGAAGTTGAGGATAGCAATTGTAGACCATGACTTGTCCCTCTTGATTGCCGATACGACCTTTCCATGACAGTCCTCGATATTTGTTGTTCCTAGCCAGCATGTAGATCACATAGGAACTCATGTAAAAGGTCTTCGATTCCTCCAGGTTTTGGAATTGTGCATCAATGCTATCGCTAAGGAGTCGAGCCCAATCAATCATCTTTGTTCCAGCGAGGACCTCTTCGATGTAGTAGAACATCCATGGCTCGAAGGTAGAGGACTGCTGACTTCCCATAATCCTGTTCAGCATGACGACGAGGTCTCCATGCTCCTGCTTGAAGTTAGACTTGAGGAGTGTCCTTGGCAACTTGGAACAGTGAGTCCTTTTCTTCTGCATCCATGTCCTGTTGATGACTCCAAAACAGGTTGCCAGATCGGCTTGGGTCATTTCGACTGAATCCTCCTTGCTCATGAACTCGATGGGATTATAGACAGGGATATTGAAAGCCTCCGCAATCTTCTCTTTGGTAAAATAGGCCACCACTGTGTTGTTACGATCGACGACCATCCTTCGCTCCGGATCATAGTGTATGAAACATTCCACGATCAGCTCGGGACAAGGAATGGCGGGTGGGAAGCATGCAACGGCGGCAACTCCGTTCCGGACGATCTTGGCTGCGAGCAGGGATGGAGGATGTCCAGCCGTTCCATACATTCGATTCCCAATTTCTTCCATGACTGAAGGATAGATGTTGGTGTCTCCGACGTTTGCCCATTTTGACTTGATTTTGGACTGCGGGATCATTCCTTTGAAGGCGGCCTTCACCTGGGTTTGTCTTGAGGAACCTGCCTTGGCACTTGCCATTTACCTGTGAAATCAAGAAAAGAAAAGCACAATATGAGTTTTCCAAAGGGGCAGGGATAGAGGTAAGACGGGAGCTTTTATTCCCACACGTGGGAAGTTGGTGTGTCATTTTATGCATGTGGGACTAAAAATTAAGAATTTTCAAGTACACATGGAAGACCAAAAATAACAATTTTTCTAAGTAAAAGGAATTTTTCCATGTAGTGACATACCTCTCCTTGCACGAGGAACTTTTGACCTTCTATGAATTTCTGATTTTTTAATAGATTTCTTGACCTACTAATGGATTTTCTGATTTTTCTGCAGAAATTTCTGAGTTTTAATGGATGCTCCAACAAAAAATCTGCCTTAGGAATATTCAGAAATGGAGTTTTAGTGAACTTACCTTAGAATGGAGGAGTTTTGTCTTGAAGAAGGAATTTCTGCTCTTTAAGGATGAACTTCTGCTCTTGGAAGGTTCAAAAATCTGCCCTAAACCTTCAGAAATTTCTGCCCTAATGACGAATTTGTCCTTTGGAAATGATAAAATCTGCAATTTCCTTGGATGAAGTTGTTCTCCCTTTGGTGAAATCTGCCCTTGGACTGAATTTCTGCTCCTAAAATGAATATTTCAGATTTGAATTTGAATTGGAATGCTTTAGAAATGCCTTGGGCGCCCCCTTTATATAGGCAACTTAGCCTTCTTTAGACTTGGCCGACCTAGGTTGGGAAAAGAAATTCCTTAACCGCCAAACTTTTCCCTTAGCCGACTTGGTTTTTGTCCTTTTCTGCTTTGTCGGTGGTCGGGAATTTGTGAATGTTGGGGAATTTGGCATGTCGGGGAATTTGGAATGTCAGGGAATTCCTGAGGTCCTGGATTTTGCGACGTCGGGGATTTACTGATGTTTTGGATTTTTCTTCCCTAGCTTAACTTTTGAACTTTTGCTAAGATCCAGCTAAGTCCTAGAACATTCTCCCATGGAATCTTACTCAGATGGAAGGTTGCACTTTTGCTTTCTGTGGAGGAACATGGCGGGATGTGTCCTTGGACTTCTATGTTCAAGCTTTTGGACATTTGCTAAGGGTTTCATCACTCTGTTTTGGCAGGGATAGATCTTCTTATGCTGGGATCAGAGACTCCATTTTAAAACCAGAAGCACCTTCTATCTTGTTTAGGGATTCCGGACTCCAGGGTATAACAGGCGAGGAATTCTTCCATGCAAGAGCTAGCAGACTGGGTTCCAGAATTCCATCCTGCAGGTCTCCCATTCCAGACTGGATCAGGAATCCACAGGAGCGCAGAATCCAAGGAGTACTGGATTTTGCGCTCAAGGACAAAATTTGTCCTGGAGCACACAATCTAGAAGGTACTGGATTTTGCGCTCAAGGACAAAATTTGTCCTGGAGCGCACAATCCAGGAGGTACTGGAATTTGCGCCACTGGACCTTGGAACTCAATTTTCAGGGATTTTAAGTCAATGACCTGCATTTTCTTCAGTTTTGAACTGAGATTTCAGTTTCAGGGAATTTAAGTCAAGGATTTGCATTTTCCTGAGTTTCGAAGTGGGATTCCGATTTTGCAGTAGGTTCATTCTCCTAGCTACTCCATGGAGGTTCAGATGTTGATACAGGATCAGAAAACGGAGTTTATTTCTTCCATCCTCGTTCCTTCCATCCTTCGCGGAATCTGTTACTTCCAAGGCGGGATGCGAAGTTCGTTCATTCCATCCTTCGTTTCTTCCATCCTCGAGAGTCTGTTTCCGATGTCGGGACACGAGGTTCATTTGTTCCATCCTTCGTTTCTTCCATCCTCCGGGAATCTGATGGCGAGACACGAGGTTCGTTTCTTCCATCCTTCGTTCCTTCCATCCTCCGAGAATCTGATGGCGAGACACGAGGTTTGTTTCTTCCATCCTTCGTTCCTTCCATCCTCCGGGAATCTGATGGCGAGCCACGAGGTTTGTTTCTTCCATCCTTCATTCCTTCCATCCTCCGGGAATCTGATGGCGAGACACGAGGTTTGTTTCTTCCATCCTTCGTTTGTTCTACCTTTCGGGAATCTGTTATCTCCACGACTGAAGGATGGATGTTCATTTGTTCCATCCTGACTGTGAATTCTAGGAGTCAGGTATCCACAGAGGGGTCAGAGGAAAAAATCCAACCCAGAAGTGACTGGACAGAGCAGGGATGGAGGAACTGGATACTCCCAGTCCTTGGGCGCAAAATCCAATACCTACTGGATTATGCGCTCAGGACAAAAAGTTGTCCTGGGCGCATATTCCAGAAGGTCCTGGAATGTGCGACCAGGGAATTTCCTGAGAGTACTTTCATTTTCCTCTGGTGTCTAGAATTCCTTTGCCCTGAAGTCATTATCAATTCCTACAGCAGGATTTCATTGTGGTGGAATGTCTTCCGAGAGTTTGTTTTCGATGGCAAGACATGAAGTTCGTTTGTTCCATCTTTCAGCTTACCTGTTTGGAATTGGCTAAGTCTGGTAGCCTGAAATCCTGAAATCCTGAAAAAATGACTAAGTCTGAAATCTGGTGGATCTTCCAAATTCTAGATTCTGCATGTTAAATCCGGTGGATTCGAGACCTATCTCAAACATCCTGAAAGGTATATTGAAAAATATTTAAAGTATAAGTTAATATATTTTTTAATATACCTTTACCCTAAGAGACACTGAAAAAATGGCAAAGTTCCCCAGGAACGCAAAATCCAGTAGGTACTGGATTTTGCGACCAGGACAAAAATCTATCCTGGGCGCATAATCCAGTACTCGCTGGATTATGCGACTAGGGATAAGTCTCCTGTCGCAATTCCAGCCTACCGGAGGGGGATTCATTAAATGCTGATTGTCTCCTGAAATTGCCCTAAGTCTTCGATTTGCGACTCTTCCGAGCTATGAAATGAGGTTGAGTGCCGGACCGAGATTTAAAGAGATATCCCTTGGTTTTGACCTTCCGGACTAGAGTTGTTAGGCCGGGACTAAGTTCCATGACTGAAGGATGATCATGCCAAGGAGTGACAGTCTCTGCTAAACTCCACAATCTCGGTTGGAAGAAGAATCTAGATAAACTTCAAAACGGGATTCCAGGCAGGAATCCCCTGAACGAGACTCCGGGATAGGTACTTCCGAACAGGACTCCGGTTTGGACCTCCGAGCTGGAATCCTAGACTGAAGTCCAGGAATGATTTTCTAAGCCATACATGGGGTCTTGGACCATGACTGGAATTGGGTTTCATGCCGGGAATGGAGTGGGTTTATTACCCAGGTGTGGAAAGACATAACCCTTCCCTAAGGATGGAAAAACAAAACTGTCGCCTAAGGATAGTCTGAAACAGTCAATTAGGGTTCGGGGTCTATGCAGGAGGAAAGCTATGTGTTTTACTATTCTTTCTTCCCGGTGGGCCAGTTTAAGCTCCTGACACTATCTGAACTACGAAGACATCGCCGGAACAAAGTATGGGATTAGCTTCAAGGATCCAGGCAAGTCAAGAGAGGGGGACCCAATTAGTAATTGGGGTTGATGTTGTAAAGTGGTCACAACATGTCCCATTACTAGTTCCAATGTAATTCCAATGGCATCCCTCAACAGAGTCGCCATCTATGTTAACATTAGTTTTTGACACAGCCCCTTTAGCAATTATGGGATACTTCAATCTATGAGCCTTCATAAGAAATTTGATGCGGATGTAATCAAACCCTAATGTGCAAAGTGAACATGCATGAGTATTCTAGAACTCACAACCATTCTCCATAGTGGCATTACATGTCCTACTTCAAAACATTACCTAAACACCCACTAAATACATTAGAGTTTGTACTAGATTGGATAGACCTAGGAATGGTGTAGTCATGGACAAACTGTAGAGAATATGTGATCAACCTATTAGAACAATATGAATAGACAAAAGGCATCAAGATCCTTAAAAATTTACTATTCCTAATAGTTAATTTAACTTTCTATTCCCAAAACAACACTAATGACAGAATAGATATCATGAGTTCCATTCGCAAAACAACACACATAGAAAAGATGCCACGTGTAAATAAACTATAGAAAGTAGCAACATTATTCCCAAAACTCATGCTTTAAATGAAAGGCATCAACAAATCAAAGACGTTAAATATTATGAAAGATAAATCAAAGAAAAACAAAAATAAGTCGAAGGAAAATAACAAAACTTGGATCAAATTTGAGGTGGCCCCTTATTCCTTCATACATCATAGAGGGGTTGGGTGGTTAGAATTACCACCCGACTTGTCCTAAATGCCACCTGAAAACTAACCGTTAAAATTAAGTCATTGACATGGTGGCTAACTACATCAAAAAACTAGCCCACATAACAATGCCACCAAAAAGGTGGGATGGAATTATTACAATGGCTTTCTCATACCCATAGCCCTACACAATTATAACATATCATAGCCGCCAAAAAGGTGGGCTAGAAATATTGCAATGACTTTTTATAATAACCTTAGCCCTGCATGACCATTGTGTATTAAAATCTCCAAAAAGCTGGGCTAATATTACATTACAAATGGCCACTCAAGATTGCCAATACAAGCAACTTTAAGTGAAGTTTATGAATTTTGATAGTGGGCTAATCTAATGAATTAGGCTAACAATTTAAACAATATCATCTAGAAACGTATTATGAGCTTAGGACTTAATGAGAATCAACTCAAAACAATGGATACATGGTGAGGACACGTCCGGAGACCTTTCTTGGGCATCCCTATCACTATGCTATTTTGGTATGTAGGGAAGCCTAGTAAACATCCCCCTAGTTGTTCCTAAAATTTGGAAAAATGGGGAAATGTCCCTGAGATTTCCAAAAAATGCAAGAAATGTATCGAGTACATCTTAGACATCTTCGCGAACATCAACTTCAAGTCATCAAAAGACCAATTTCCCTATCAAATATATCTATTCAACAAATAGAAAGTGCAAAGGACTTGTTCTTGGTAGATATAAAAAATCCTAAGCTATATAGATGACAATGGAACTTATTGGAAGAGAAAAGTAGCTTTTTTGCTTGTTTAGAGCAAGGATTTGTCTACACTGGAGAATTAGGGTTTATAATGGGTCCCCTAATTAGAAGAAAAATCTCTAAGATATAATCACATAATCAAATTCATTGCAAAAAATCCTCAATCGTAATTTTCTAGTCCATTGAAAAATTTCTCTATTTGGACCTTTAAATTAGCATTCAAAGTTTCAAGGCTATAGATGGAGTGAGTGGAGTGGGTGTTCACGTTGGGAATCTTACGCAAACTGCTAGAAGGTGTGAAAACAAGAGATGGCAAACAAGGCATTGAACACAAGTTTTGGGTAGCTATTTTTGCCAACTCTTCTATAAGTTTATATAACTACTTGGTATATAGAAGATAAACATGCAATATCTACATGTTGAAATAGAAAAAGACTAATAATAGATAGGTACTATGAATGAATAGGGTGATTGCTTATGTATATATGGATCAAGGGGGATGTTCAATAGGATGTACCCTGTCAAAATGAGAATTGATCTCTTCGTAACAATGATTAATAACCAATTAATGTTTATTAGGTATATAACCTACCCTAACTGGTTGGAAAGCCTTTGACCTCAAAGCACGGGTAGAATATAATAACCAACAAGACTTCGACTAATTTCAAGGATTACAATGCATGGAATCGAGATCAATCCATCTAAAGATCAATCTTGATGGGAATTAAGTATCATTTCGAGCTGAGAACCAAATTATGCTTATTGACATATCGTTCACATAAACCCAATGCATTTGGTCTCAAACTGCATTTGGAATTTGTAAAAATGTGATGTTGTAAATACAAGGGTTGATGAGAACAAGGTTGGTAATAAAGCTTTGTTTGAGATTTCTTAATCTCTTGTGGATCAATACTCAATGCTTTCGTTCACTATCACATTTCCTCAACTGTTAGATTTTAATGTCGTATAATCAACTTGGATTTCTTTATCTCTTGAATTGAAAGTGGAAATAGCTTTAGTGTCAATCACATTCAATTCTTCAGTACATAAAATATGCTCTTAATGAATTAACACTGCATTACCAACTTGGATCTCTTTATCTTTTGAATTGAAATCAATAATAACTTTCACATCAATTGCTTTTGATCCTTGACTACATGAACTTGCCTTCTTAGATTTAAGCCGAGGAACTTGGTTAAGAAGACACTTGGTATGATTTCTTAGCTGATTAATTTCCAAATCTTTGTCATGTAAAATTTTGTCAAACTCTTGTAATTTATTTTCATTAAATTGATAATGTATGATTAATTTTGCTACTTCAACATACAATTCCGTAATTCCGTTTTTAAGTGATTCAATTTCTTGCATAAAAATATGTTGTCCAGACCATCTTGGGAAGAATAATCCTTCTAGTGTCAACCAAGTCATGTTTTCACTAAATTCAATATCAAAACTATAACACCAAAGACTTGCATGCCCATAAAGCATAAACCTATAAACTTCCCAAATATGTCCTTTCTTCATTTGCAAAACAAAATTCCACTATTGTTAAGGATTTTCTTGTCTCAAGGACACTCATATTACATCGTAATTTTCAAGGTTTACCATTGTCTCTTTTAACTTGATTTACAATAAATTTATTTTTTTTCTTTTTTAATTTTTTGGTTAACCCTTTTGTGCATTTCATAGCCTTTTTAAATAAATAAAACCTATATATAAATATATAGATAGATAGATGTCAATTCTCTTTTATGTTGTCTTATGTTTTTTTTTTTTGTTTAGCGAATTGTGACCTTTTGGGGGCCACTCCCATTGAACTAAAATCGTTTGACAAAAAAAAATGAAGTGCATCAGACCCATGAACAGGGATGCAACATTATTTGATTCTGAGACTAAAAGTTCAAATCCGTCCCGCCAATATTACACTTTGCCAATGGACCCTATGGGAGTGCAAAGAACCAAGGGCACAATTATTTGTGATCATACACAAAGGTTCAAAGTGTTAACACTAAATTTGGAATGAGAGCATAGCTGCATATTGTGGGCATTCAAGTTTTTTTTCTTTTTTTTTCTGCACCTCTATCCAATTATCATTTGTATTCCCAGACTCCGAGGCCACAACATCAGTGGCTGAGGGAATGGCCTCATTGTCTGATACTTCTGAAGTCTCTGCCTGTGAAGTCAAGGGTCCATTAGACTTGGATAACTTCATGTCTGAAACTATACCACTTCCTGCCCTAGAAGAAGACAATTCATGAGTGGTTGTTGTACCTTTATCAGGAGTCATCAGCTTTGGAGAGGAATCCATATTAATACTCTTCATAGTTGTTAAGCCTAAATCCGGAGTCCTCGACTTTGGAGAGAATTTCTTATTACTCGTTTCCTATGGAATAAACTCCTGTGTTGGAGCAGAAACCTCTTTTTCCATTGAATAATGGCGGATAGAGGCATCTTTCCACCATGAAGCTTGTCCCTCAAGCTTTTGTTTGGAACAGTTTGCAACCATGTGGCCAATCCCAAAACACCTGCGACAGTGGAAAGGTAAGCCATCGTAGTCCAAACACCCATTCCAGTTGCGAGTAAAGGTTTTTAGAGTAATTTCAGCTGGGAGATTTTTTGAAGTATTTATATCAACCAAAATGCGTGCAAAGGTGGTGTGCAGGAAATCAGAGGAGCCTTCATCAACAGCCCAAAATTTCCCCAGCTTATTACCAATTGCTTCAAAACAAGGTTTCAGTCAAAATTGGAGCAGAAGATTAGGAAGTCGTACCCATATAGGTGTAACAGAGGGCTTTAGAAGTAGGGTTAAAATTTGGGTGCCAAGGTTTTAGCATGAGCAGATGCTCATCAAGACTCCATTGATAGTTGCAGAGAATAGTGTTTTTATCCTGAGCATTATCAAAAACCACAATAAAAAATCCACAAGCGCAGGGGTATATTTGAATATCACCTTTCAAGATGGGGCTCCAAATGTCCTTGATCCATTTATGTAGATCAGCTAGGCTGGGCCAGAACTTGACAAATCTGCCAATCAGACCGTTCTCTACAAAATACTCTTCATTCTTACCAATTTCTTCTTTAACTTCGTCATCAAATTCTACCACTGGAGACTCAATGGCACTCTGCATGGGTCTGATCTTCTGAGAAATACTAAGGTCATTATTAGTATGCTGATTGTGTCTATAGCAAGGTGCATGATAGTTGGGTGACAGCTCCCCTCATGCATGGCATGGTGCGCTAAGTTGTTGCTCATTTGCCCTAGGTATTGCTAGTTATGCTAAGTGATTAGTTGTGGTTGTCTTTGCTCTAAGCCTTTCTTTTGTGGGTAGTATGCTGGTTGTTATCGGATTTTAGTTTTTTGTGTTAAATAAGTTGATTTTCACTGCCCTATCGTTTTGTTGGATTGATATTTATATATGTTGTTGATGTTAATGTTTTGGTATCAATAATGGGAGGGGGCCCATCTATAGAACCCCATAAATTATCTTTCAAAAAAATCACTTTTGGTCTAACCTTTTTTAGGCCTTCCTATTTCTTTTAGATTGCTTTAAACTTTTAAAGCTTTAATTTGTTAATATACCTAATTATGTAATTAATTGAGATAACTCAACTATAGTTAAGAAAAGCTCTCTAATAAAGGGTTATATCCTTTGACTTATACCCCTTTATTCATATATAGACATTTACACCATTTTCTTTTTTTCTTTTTTTTTTTTTCTTTTTTCTTTTCTTTCCTTTTATTCCCAAACTCAAGATGAAAAGTTGTGTATGATTTAAAATTCAATTGTTATCCTACATATTTCTTTTCATTTTATGTCTTTTTTTAATATTATTTTGGTCCCTTCCTTAATTTGTATTTTTCTAAATTATTTTTTCAAGGAATTCTTTTATAAAAAATTAATTAAAAAATCATTTTCTAATTTGCAATTTGGTTTTTTTATTTGTTTAAATTTTTCCAAAATACAACGTATGACTAAAGCCTTTGATTTTAGTAATTTTGTTAGTTTTTTTGGAAATACATATTTTTTAGACATTTTGTCTATATTGTTTCAAAAAAATGGTGAAACGTTGGACACAAGCCTTAAAATTGTTGTTTTTAGTAATTAACCAGTCAAAACTTGAGGTAAAATGCCAGCAATCAATCTCACATCCAAAAGTCACAAGAATGAAATCCTTGATACCACTTGTCATGTATGTGCCTAGTACATACACAATAAATATGTAATATCTATGTTTTGAACATAGACTAAACATATGGTAATAGATAGATGAATATGAATGAGTAGGGCGATAGCTTATTTACATATGGATCTAGAGGGTCATTCAATAGGGCATGTCACAATAAGGTGAGAGGCCATATCTCTTAGTAACAATGATTAATAACTAATCAACATTAATTACATATATAACAATAAAAGCCCAATGCAACACATGGATTGCATGCACAAGGCCTACCCCAATTGGCAAAGGCGTTGACCTTATCAATGCAAGGTCACAAGTTTGGTCCACGCCTTGGAAATTTCTGGAGATAAGGCACAAAGGGATCTGATAACATGGATATGTGGTGACGTGGTAAACTATGGTGGGTACACATAGCAGCAAACAACCTAGGTGATTGTTAGATGACTCTCACTTAGTGGCTAAGGTGGCAATAGGCACTTGCATGGCAGAAGGGTGTGTTGCATGGCACTTTCATACATGTTTTTATGGTTGATAACTAGTGGCACAGTAATCCCTAGTGGTGCCATATGGCAGTTTGTACAATGACATGGAAGGATGTACAACCAACAATTGTTGCATTTACCTAGTGGGTAGAGGGGCTGACACAAGACTGAGTGTTGTTGGACCCCCTTTTTGGCTACTTACAGCAAATCCACGTCAATGAATTCCAAAAAAATCAAATTTTGATAAGTGGCAATCAAAGAAAAAAACACTTGGCAGGAAGAGGTATTTGACTGCCGAAGTTCAAATCTTTCTTTTCATATTTTGCAAAACCTTATTTGCTTTTAGCATTTTAAGTCCACTAAAAAATTCAAACTTCAAACAGCCATATCTTGGTCATACAAACTGTGTTTGACTCCATTTTCATAGCATCGGAAAAGACTGCTCCGAGCTCTATGAAATAATATATAGCTTGATGGTTTTGGAGACATCTAAAAAAGAGGTACACTCTGGAGTTTAAGAGATGGATAGCCTATTAAACAAATGCTCTGTGGGCACAACTATAAAGAACAGGGCAAGTCTATAGAAATTCTCTTCATGTACAAGGGGTATGGTGGATTGTCAAGGGTAGAAAAGACCCTCCAAAGAAAGAGGAGAACCTATGCATACTATCAGCAAGAAAATAAACCAAAGATAACAAAACATGTTGCTCCTAAACTTCGGCACTAACTTCATAATGCAAAGACGCCAGAGGTGATGTGGAAAGCACTAAAAGTATTTGACTTGCCAGATACAGGGAAGTGCTTTTGATTGCAGCTAAGTTGTTTACTCTTCTTCATAATTATCTTGAGCAAATTGATACTTATATAGAAAAACTCAAAGATCTTAGTACCAAATAACCAAATGTGAAAGGGGCAGTGTTCGATGCACAAACGATGCAAGCCATACTTATCTGAGAAACCAAATGATATATTATTGTCCACATTCTTCACCAGTGAATTTATGAAGAAAGAGAGGACAAGACTAGCTTTGATGGACTATGCCAACTATATCTGCAAGAGAGAGATAAACTCCTCTAGATCGGCACAATATCTGATTTTATACAATGGGTAAACATGACTCGTGAGAAGAAATCCAGTCAATTGAAAATGATGAAGATGTATGGGACAACCAAAGCATTTGTCAATGAAGAAATAAAGGGAGATAACATCAAAATACTACTAGGGGGAAGAACATGGGGATAAAAAGAAGAGTGGTGCTACAAGAAGATGCAAGATACCTTGACCAACAATGCAAGATAGAAAACAAAATGGTACTTCACTTGAACAAGGTACTAATAACTCTGTTTCTGTTTGTTCCTCCAGATTTTTGTATGTTCACAATGACAAAACCAAGTGGCACTCTTTTCTTCTCTTGATGATGATAAAATATATATTACAGATGACTTGTCATTATAAGTGAAGCGAAATGGGAGAGTTCAGGTCCTTAATGAACTCATTGAAAATGTGTATTAGGTTATGATTTTTCTTGCAATTTAATATCTGTGTATCAAATTACTCAGAAAAACAAGACAGTAGAGTTGTGAATGATATTTCTAACAATTTCATCTGATTGGTGGTGGAACATTAAACAGATCCTATCCAGATATTCACTTGATTTTTAAAAAACGACCCCATATTTGTAGCTGAGACAGATGATAACAGTCTATGGCACATGAGGTTGGCCACCTCAACTATTGGAAAATGAGACACATGGGAAATCCGAAGATGATCCACGGGCTTTCTACAATTGCGAGGGGTGTGCCCTTGGGAAACATCACAGGGAAATGTTTGACAAAGGCAAAAGCATGGTGAACAGGGGTGCAGTTGGAACTTGTACATTTAGATCTGTGTGCAATTGATCATCCATCTATTGGCAGCACTAAGTTCATCCTAGGAATAATTGATGACGTTTCTCAGAGAACATGGGAGTATTTTCACAAGAAAAGGTTTTCTACCTTGAAGAAATTCATTGAGTGGAAAGCAATGGAAATTCATTGAGTGGAAAGTGGAAAGTAATGGTGGAAAGACAATCTGGACACCTAGTCAAATGCTAGAGATCTGATCATGGTAGTGAATATATCTACATTGCCATGGAGTCATTTTGTTCTAAAAAAGCATCATATGGAACATAGTTCAAAAACTCAAATTTAAATTAATAAAATAAACTGACATAACATCCTAAATACCATTAAAAAGCATAAGAATTGCATGGCTAGAAAAATTACCGAAAATTTGATCAAATTCACAGCAGTGGGAAAAAAAAAATTATATGTGGAAAAAAAATCTTCTAGCTGAAGAGTTTCTGGAAAGTACTCTGCAAAAACTTGGCAAAACTCAGCGAGCACTCGCAAAAACTCGAGATCCAAGTTTCTGGCAAGTAACTCAACGAGCACTTTTGACTTGTGAGTCTACAAGTAACTCACAGATATTTTAAACTGTGACATGGAAGTGCAGTGTGGCTTATTATTCTTCTCAACAAAATGTTGTGGACTAAGTTACCGGATTCGCCAGTTCGAGGACCCGGTGCGGGTGCGGTGCGGCTCGGGTGCGGGTGCGGGTGCGGGTACCCTGTGGGTGCGGGCAGGGTGCTGCACAAAAGCGTTGGGTGCGTCCCGGACGCACCCGGGTTCGCTGGGTGCGAACCCAGCCTTAAAAGATAGCACCCGGAGCGCACCCACGGACCTTTCAAATTTTTTTTATGTTTTTTTCACTTATAACACAATTTAATATTATTTTAAACATTCAAAAATGCAAATATAACCCTAAAAAGTCATTATAAACACACTTTTGCCATTTTCAACTCATTCTTTCATTCCAAAACACAAAAATTGTCCATTGTGGCTGAACTCAAGAATTTTTTTGTGGTTGAAGAAAGAAGCTTGAAGATTGAATCCTGAAGGTTGGAAGTCGATTGCTCCACCATTCCTACTCATTTCCAACGGTTTAGAGGCTGCCAAGAAGATCAAAGGAAGAGATTTTTGCAAAGAGGTAGGTTTTCTATTCATTTTTTTTTTGCATTTTTGAACAACAAACAAATTCTTTTCAACTTGTTTTTTCTTTTAAACTATTTATATGAATCATGAATGTATCACCATGCTTTTGTTTTTGTTTTGATTCTTGAAAGTTTTGAGTTTTCATTGTTTCCATTTTGTTTACAAAATAACAAAACTTATTGCCACACCCACAGGTGACCGGAATCACAATGGCAGCTAGTTCTAGCTCAGTATCACAATCAAAATTCAAAATCAATCCACACTCACCTCTTTGGAGGCATGTTGAAATGATTCAACAACAACCAGGTGGTGGGGGTTACCTTTGGAAATGCAATGGCTGTGATGTGCAATACAACAGTTCATATAGTCGGGTGAAAGCCCATTTGTGTAACATCCCTGGGATGGGGATCAAAGCTTGCCCAGGAAAGAGTAATAAACCTATACCACGAGAGCAAGTGCTGGCATATATCACCAAGCAAGAAGCAGCAGATGAAGCAGCAGGCCGTAAATCAGTAGCAAACGTGTTAAGGAAAAGAGGCAGAAATCAAAGAATGGGTCCTCCATCTATTCCTAGTTCCAATGTTGTGATAGAGAGCCACCCATTTTTGGTCACTCCTCAAGAGCAACCCACAAGCACTACAAACAAGAGACCAAAGGGACCTTTAGAAACATCATTTCAAAATGAGGCTCGAGATATTGCTGACCAACATATAGCCAGATGCATTTATGCAAATGGTATGTCATTTAATGTTGTTCGCTCACCATATTGGCAAGAGATGGTGAGAAAAATTAATGAGGCTCCAAAAGGGTATAAGAGCCCAGGTTATGAGAAGGTGCGTGGCACCTTATTGGAGAATGAGGTGAAGAATATAGAAGATGCATTGAAGCCCTTAAGGGATTCATGGAGTGAGACAGGGGTGTCGATTGTCTCTGATGGATGGAAAGATGCCAAAAATCGGCCTTTGATCAATGTCATTGCAGTGTCCCCTAAAGGGGCAATGTTTTTGAGAGCTGTGGATTGTGAGGGACAGGTGAAGGATGGTGAATTTATTGCTCAGATCCTCATTGCAGCCATTGAGGATGTGGGACCTCGTAATGTTGTTCAAGTGATAACGGACAACGCAAAAAATTGTAGAGCTGCTGGGTTGTTGGTTGAGGAACGATATTCACATATCTTTTGGACACCTTGTGCTGTCCACTCTCTCAATCTAATGCTACAAAAGATTGGGAAAAAAATTGACTGGATTAGAGAGTTGTATGCAGAGGCCGAGGAGATACGAATGTTCATCACCAACCACCACATGTCCCAAAGCATATTTAGATCATTTTCTACATTGGAGTTGTTGAAGGTAAGTGAAGCAATATATTTTTAAATTTAAATTTTTCATAGTGCTTTAAATTTTTAATTTCACATATTCTATTTCTTCTTAAAAGTTATAGTTTGTTTTCAATTTTTTCAATGTTTAAATTAAATTTTATTTATTGTACTTTTTATTTTTGATATTTCAATAGGTTGCTGAGACCCGTTTTGCCTCAAACACAATTGCCTTGAGACGACTTGTGAAGGTCAAACAGGCTCTTATCAGCATGGTAACAAGCACTACTTGGTCCGTATGGAGGCAAAGCAACACTGAGAGGGCAGCAAATGTTAAGGGGATGATCCTAAATGACTATTGGTGGGATCGTGTGGAGTATCTCCTTAGTTTCACCGAGCCCATTTTGAGCATGATTCGTTATACGGACATGGACAAGCCTTGCATGGGGGAGATATATGATGGCATTGATTCAATGATAGAAAAGATAAAGAACATCATAAATGAGAAGGAGAAAGATCCTCAAGAAATTCTCTTCAAGCAAGTGCATGAAATTATTGAGGCTAGATGGAACACAATGACAACCCCGCTACATCTTCTTGCATTTGCATTGACTCCAAAATATTACAGCAGTGAGATTCTTTCGATGACAAATAGGATTCCCCCATGGAGAGATTTAGAAGTGTCTGAAGGGTACAAGGCAGCATTTCGTAGACTCTTCCTTGATCCAGATTTGCATGATATGGTCACTGATGAGTTCACTGATTTTGTACACTCCAATGGTCTAAGCATTGAGGCTCTTCGTGATAGATTCAAGAAAGATGCTCACAATTGGTGGTACTTTCATGGCCAACAATTTCGGTGCCTACAGCCTCTTGCAGTCAAAGTTTTATCACAAGTAAGTTTACTAAATTTCTATGTTTTTTACGATTTATAATTTTATCTTAAAGACTTTTAAAAATTTGAAGTTTGAAGTTCCATAATTTTTAATTATTATAAATTTTATAACTTGTAACTTTATAAGTTTTAACTTTGTAAGTTTTTATTTTTAACTCTCTCTCTACTTTGTCATCATAGGTTGCTAGTTCCTCTGCATCTGAGAGGAATTGGAGCACGTACTCTTTTATCCACTCGATAAAGCGCAACAGATTGCACTCCAAAAAGGCGGAGAATTTAGTGTATGTGCATTCCAACTTGCGCCTCCTTTCGCACAAAAAGCAAGACTATAAGGAGGGGGAATCAAAGTTGTGGGATGTGGAGCCAGAGCAAATTGACTTGGATGCTTCTACTTCCCAATCCAAACATGTTGCACTTGAGGGATCAGAGAGCGAGCATACTTTTTCAGCGAGTGGCAGTGGTGCTGGTTGTGGTTCTTCAAATGATCCTGCTAATGTCCAAGAAGATGATGATGATGTGGAGGATTTAGCAAATCCATATGATGATTGACACTTGTCATTTGACATTGAAACAATGAAAATTGATTGTTGAACATGATATTATTATTTTGAATCTTGTTATTGAACTTGATGTTCGAGTTTTATGTTTTATGATATTCAAGTTGATGGTGGTTTTGTTGATTATATGATGCTATGTGGTGTTCTACACTTTATTCTTGCATTTCTACACTTAATTCTTGCTTCTATGCTTAATTTTTTTGCATATACATATATTTTTTTATATATATAAAAAAAGAACCCAAAAACGAACCCAAACCCCAAAAAAAATTTTGGCCGAACCCGCGAACCCGAACCCGCACCCGCACCAAAACCGGCAACTTAGGTTGTGGATGAAAATAAAGATTATCATTAAACCTCGGTAGAAATGGCACATGGTGTATTGGATGCTGCAAGTATGAAAAATATGTTTTGGGCCAACATTTTGAGCTATGTCAATAACATTCTAAACAAAGTTCCTACTGATGCTGTACGAATTATTACTCCAGTTGAAGGAGAGGCAGGAAACCTCTAGTTGTACACTTCAAGGTCTTTAGAAGTATGCATTGCCTCATATTCCCAAAGAGAAGAGAAACAAACTCAATCCAAAGAGTCATAAGTGCAAAGAGGTAGGCTACTCTGAGGAGTCAAAACCCTACAAACATGGGATCCCATAAATTAGGCTTTGTCTATTGGAAAAGATGAAGGGGATATTGATCCATAACCAACATGGATATTCCATTGCAAGATTCATTAACATGAATTTAATCCATATTGAAAGAATGCTGCCACATGCATGTGAATGCTTAACTAATCCACAAGAACATAGTGCAACCAAGACTATGCTTATGTGAATTAAACATACAACAGCTCCTTGTAAACAGTTGATTCTTATCTACTTATATTATAAGATATAACATTAGCAAGTAATGACAAACAATATCACATGAAAGTGATTTACCCTAGAAAAACCTAGATAGAGAGAAATCTCCACTATCAAGCAATTGGTACAAGTGGTATTCCCTTCTTGCAGGCTATCAAGAACATCTTACATGACCCAAACATCCTCTCACCTACAACATAGTGGAATTATTTATTGACTCGCCCAGTAAGAACTAGATATATGACTAAGGACTACAACTTTGTCAACATCAAGGGTGGAATTGGATTATAATTCTCAAAATCATTCAAGAATCAAAATTTATCAATGGGTTACCTTCTGCTCTTCTTCATTAGCTCACACATAATACAATGGTTGTATAATTGTATTTATGCAAAAGGGTGAGTAGATGAGTCAACAAGAGGAACTAAAGCATCTCCCATATGAAGAGACAGAAGGAAAACCGATTAACTTCCCGAAAGAATTTCAACTATGTTATTTTGTCATACATGTGACATTTTCAGCTGCTGGAAAAACTGTTTGTCAGACCTATTCCCATAGGTGACATTTTAGCCTCATGTTAAAATGGTAATACCAGTTAGCCCCCAACCAATCCCGTCACTGATTGACATACCCTTCAGTTTAGTGTGGCTCACAAACTCAGTGCACCTATTCTTTCCCTGTTTTGATTTTGACTCTACAAATATACTCTAAAACCAGTGAATTGAACTGGTTTTCTTACTTCTTTAGCACACAAGACTAAGAAGGATCACTGATCCACTCAAACAACTGAAACTGAATGTTTTTTCAATCATTTTCAGATCAGAGATTGCTTCAGCATAAGATGTATCAAAAGCCACAGTAGCTCCAAAGGAAGAGGAGCATATAAGAAATGAAGTTGACGTTGAGGAGATAGCTCCACAAAAAGAAGTTCACTTACCACAATAGGCTTCTTAAGATCACTCTAGGTTCAGGGAGGAGATTAGACTTCCTAGATGAGCCGCTAGCACACTTGAGGAAGCCAGAGGTAATGGGGGGAATGGGACTTGCAATTGGAGGACCTAAAGCAAAAAGCAAAAGGATAACTATGCACTTATTGCTAATTCAATGAATACATGTGATCTCCAGTCATACAAGGAAGCCAAAGGAAAAAAGAATGGAAAATGGCTATGAAAGAAGAGTACAACACATTGATAAAGCAAAATGGGAACTTGTAACTTACCTAACTGGAAAGAAAAATGTCAATTGCAAATGAATCTACAAAGCAAAATTCACCACTAATGGATTTGTGGAGATATACAAGGGGTAGTTGGTAACAAAACGATTCTCACAGAAGGAATAGATTCTTGGGAGATTTAAGCACCTTTTGCCATGATAGAATTAGATTGCATTGATCTTGATCTAGCTGCTAAATTTGGATGGGAGGTACATCAAATGGATGCCAAATGTGCCATGCTGAATGGAGACTTGAATGAAGAGATCTATATGGAACAATCACAAGGCTTTTGTAAAACACGATGGAAAGATTAAGCTTGTATGTAGGATATAGATGTGTCTATCTAAACTGAAGCAAGCACCTTATGCACAATACGAGAAGATTGATAAATTCTTACTCTACAGGATTCAAGAAATGTGGATCAAATTCCAATGTGTACTTCAAGAACATTGATAGTTGTATATTCATCATGTTACTCTGCGGATGAACTGATTATCATAGGAGATAGCACCGCCTTGATCTATGATCTCAAGTTTCAACAATCAATGGAAGAAAATGTTTAAAATGACATATTTGGGTTTACTATTACTTTTTAAGGATTTGAGTTTTACAAACAAGGGAATTCTTCTTTCCAACCCAAATATACACGAAATTTGTTGAAGAAATTTAACATGGATCAATGCAAATCTTGCTCTGCCCCACACGAGTTAGAAGTTAAGCTAACAGCCCAATTTACCTCGATAGAAGTTAATGCCACCTTGTATAGACAGCTTGTTAGGAGTCTTATTACTTAGACTCGAATTAGAATGGATTTATCCTTTGCAGTTGGAAATTATGCAGATTCAAGGATCCAAAGGAGAACCACTTGGAAGCTACTAAAAGGATAGTGAAATATATTCAAAGCACAACTTATCTAGAATGTTAGGACTAGGGGTGATATTCACCTTGCAATCCTTTTAGACTATTGTAGTTTATATACTTAATAGTCGATTAATTATGTGTACATCTCCAAGGATTATGGAGAGGGCCAACTTGGACATCCAAATGAAGTTGGGGGTATTTATAATTAATTATTATTCTCTAGGTGACTTGGAATATGTGTGTAAGTGGCATAATGTGGGAGGAAGCATTGTAAGGCGTCATTAAACAATTGGCATGAAGTGGAAGGGAATCTATGACAATTTGTGATGTGTCAGAAGCATCTATGACATTTTAAGAGGTGTAAGAAATCATCTATGATGATCTGTAAAAAGTTGGTTGTCTTTTATGGACTTGGGGAGTTAATATTTTGTCCTCTAGTGTGATGTTTCGATACTCTAGAAAAGTTGGATGACCAAGTTCATGGGAAAGGTTTTGAAGCTTCTAGAAAGATGCTTGTAAGTCCCAAACACATGTCATGAGGTCTCTTTTGCATGTTGACTACTTAGCTCATGGTTTGAGTCCATTGTACTAAAAACCATTTATGGTTTCCTGAATTACATTTGCCTAGATATTGGAGGCAAGGGATAGTAGTTTGCATAGTTGTTTTACAGGTTATGTTGCTATTGGAATGCTGTTGGAGTGAAGGGGGAAGTTATGTTGATGTGCTCTACATTTGTGATTAATACAAGTTTGTACTCTCTTTGGTGGTAGGATTTTTTTATCGAAAAGGGTTTACCCCACGTATATCGGTGTTCTTGTGGTATCACATGTTATTTTTGCTATGTTATTTCTATTTCCATACATGCTCTATCATGTTGATGAATTTGTCAGCACTACGGATCAATAGTTTTTAGTATTTTACTGTATTTGTACCTGAATTATCAACATAGGAATCATATACTCACAAGGAGCTAAAGGTTGTCTAGTTGGACACACAAATGCAGATTGGGCAAGTGCTATGGATCTGAGGAAGTCTACTTCAAGATATATTTTTCATTTGGGGTCTCACAAGTGTGGATCTGAGGTAGACTACTGCAAGATACATTTTTCATTTGGGAATCAAGACCAGTCACTTGAGAAGCATAAGGCCATTGATATATCCACTACTAAGGTAGATATCAAGGATCACTGAATGTAGTGCAAGAAATTTCATCTTTATGAGGGTACTTGATGGAGCTTGCATTTCCACAAGATTTAGTAGCCATTCTTTACACTAGTAAGTCAGAATACCATAGCTATTGCTTAGAATCTGGTAGAGAGACAATGAATCAACATATTGAGGTCCACTTTCTCTTCATCAGACATTATATAAGATGGACTTATGCAGCAAAGATTTGTGCGGAATGAACTATAAATTGTGTACATCTTCACAAAGCCATTGGTAGAAGTGAAGTTTGTTTAAGTGCACAACTTACATGGGCTTTATGACAATGTAATTAAGGGGGATAGGGAGTGATTCACCCCCTCCCCCTCCTTTCCACTGTTTGGGGGAAGGGTTTGACCAAATTGTGTGACATTTTTCTATGGGCTCTACACTAGTCATTTATGGGAGATGTTAGAGTAGATGTAAATCCCTCTTATTAGACCCTTTGTATAATCCTTCATTCAAGGAATACATTGAGATATATGTTATCCCTAGAAGTTCAAATCTCTATGGTGTTAATGTGATGGATATTGATAAGAGGCTATGCCCAACCATTTGTATACTATTCTCTTATATTTAGTATACTATGTCCTCGGAATCCTTCCGATTCCTCTACAATTCTTTAGTGTTTCATGTTTTTCACTGCATGTTGTGAATATTCATTGTTTGCTAACTATGAAATATTATACTCAACATTAACAAGTTACACTCCTTACAAATCTTATGTTTCCAAGGCATTTTGGATGAGTCTGTCAACTAGTTTTACTGTGTAGTTCATGTGTGTTGGTTCTTAGTATTGCAGTCATAGTTTTCTTCTTGACACTGGTTACTTCTTGCAAGTAGGTGGATTGCTCTAGTTTATAGATAATTATATTCTATGATAGCAAATATTTTCTTGTTTTTATTTTTATTACTTTTCAAAGCATTATCTACAATTTTAGTTAAATTTTTTGACTTTTAGTTGTTCAAATTCTTCAATGTTAGATCAGCAAAGATGTCTCGACACTTTAACCATTTATCTAAGTCATGTTGTGATGTAATCACACATTGCCCCATTGCAAATGGGGGCCCGCTCTTTTTTCTTGCTTTTTGTCCTTGTTTTGCTTTAGGTTTAGTTTTCCTCTAAGCTTGTAGGATTTTGATAGTGTTGTGTATCCAAGTCTCAACAGTTTCTTGCCAAGAGGTCTATATGCCTTCATCCTGATGCATGTCACTAAGACCCTGAAAATGACTAAGTCTGATATCCTGAAAATCCTGAAAAAATGACTAAGTCTGAAATCTGGTGGATCCTCAGAAATCTAGAATCTGCATGTTAAATCCTATGGATCCAGGACCTATCTCAAACATCCTGGAAGTATATTGATAAATATTTAAAGTATACTTAAACATATTTTAAATATACTTCCATTCAGGGAAATCCAAAATTTGACTAAGGCAAGAAATTCCTCACTCCATGTCCAAACCTGCCCAGTCTGGGCGGCCTCACAAGGTGCTCTTGGACAATGTCTTCACTAGGAGAAACTATCCAAACACTGCCTTCAAACCCGCCCAGGGAAAGTTAGGATATTTTCACGAGTTTTTGCCGATTGAAGGGAGTTAGGAAGTGATGATGGAGTCTAAAACTAAGATTCTGATGAAAAATTCCATGCCTCACCTCCAAACCCGCCTAGACTGGGCAGCCTTGGCACAAGGACATGGATTCAACGTCATGCACATGCACTTGTCCAGACAGAACCCTCAAATCTGCCCAAGGAAAAAGTTGTCATATTTATAAGGTTTTGAGCACAAAAGACATGGAAATGATGAAACTCCAAGGAAACTCATGAGTTTGAATGACTCTAAGGCATCAAAAGGTAGATTCCATGCAAGGCTTCCCAGCCCGCCCTACCTAGGCGGCCTCACAAGGGAGTGATGGGACAGTGTCATCACCATCAGGAGAGCTCCTCCAAACACAACCTTCAAATCCGCCCAAGGAGTAAATGATCAAGTTTGCAAGGTTTCAAATACAAAGCACTAGGATGTGATGAATTTCAAGCAAAGTTCACAAGTTTGAAGGAGTTAAATACATTTTAAGTCAAATTCCATGGGTCGCCTCCAAACCCGCCCTACCTGGGCGGCCTCAAGAGGTGCTCATGGACTCTGTCTTGTCTTACAATGCACTCTCCAGACAACACTTCTAGAACCGCCTAGGGTGAGAACAATACACTTTGCAAGTAGAATTGATGAAGGTAATGAAGATGACACTTAGGAGATGAGATGACTAAGTTTAAAGGAGTGGAAAGTTTTCTAAGTACAAAAGTCCAAGGGTCACTCTCAACTCTGCCCTACCTGGGGGGCCTAGAGAGGTGAGTCTGGAATATGATGTCTAAACGTTGCAACTACTCCATCCTGACTCTCCAAACTCACTATGATGCTTCACATCCATGCAAGATCATTCATGAGGCAAAATTGATGAAGATTACAAGTCATAATATAAAATCCTCACAACACCTCCAAAGCCGCCCTTCCTAGGCAGGTTTCACCAAGACATGTGGACAAGGTCACCTAACACCCCATGTGTGTCTTTCAACTTCACATTAACACCTCAAAAAATGACTAAGTCTTGAAGTTGAAAGAAAGAGTTGTCATGGGAAGGAAGGAACATCATGATGAAGTTTAAAGTTGAAAAATCCAAACACCCCTTCCAAAGCCGCTCAGCTTGGGTGGCCTAGAGCATGGAGCATGGATTTCCACATCAAACCATCCACACACTCCCTTGAATCCAGCCCTTCCTAGGCGGCCTTGACCATTTCACTTGGACTATGTCATGTCCTTCACAAGACACTTTCCGCCTATCACCTCCAAACACGCCCTTCTTGGGCACCCTAGACACTCAAGCATGGAATTTCACGTTCCATAGTTCAAACATGCCTTTCAAACCTGCTCAGGCGCGTCGGCCAAGGAGAGGTGAATTGTCAAGTGAATTCAAAGTGTAACTTTCCAAATTTGATTTTGACAAGTGATGGATGCTTTGGAATGTCATTTTTTTATCCCACATGCATAAGAAGAATGTAATTGTCATTGAAAATCTTTTTAAGTTCTAATTTGATGTGTTTCCTTGTGTAGGTAAGTGGTGGGAGTGCAAAGTAAGGAAGAGTGTTGTTCCGAGCTCATGAGGAAGACATCAACGCCATGTGGAGGGGAGCTAGTCGAAGATGATCAAGGTTACAAGTGTAGTTCATCATCAAGAGCATCATCCGTACGAGGCAAGGATCAGTGGAAGGTTGTCACTTCACCATGCACATCTTGAAGGAGGTCATCATCCAGAAGCTCACATTTCATGCACCAGACAAGAAGAACTCTCATCATGCACCAGTCTACTCCATGAGTCCATGCAACTATCCAGAGCCAAAGTCCTACAAGAACAACATCACAAGATGAGAGATGAGCATGATCATCAAAGCGATCCATGAGTTACATCCAGACAACAAGAAGAAAATATTCTAAGTGAACATGAGGTTAACGGCCATAGTTCGAAGACTCGGACTCGGCGCAGACTCGGCGAGGGTCACTCGGCTCGGGACTCGGCACCCAGACTCGACGCAGACTCGGCACAGACTCGACAAAGTGAAAAACCCAAGAAATTTAGATATTTTTGAAGATTTAAAACTTGTTTCATGCACCCTTTATAAAATAAACCTTAAAGACAAAATAGCATCATCAAATAGAAGCTAATTTGATCACATACTCAAGTGCACATCGATCAGATAAGTATAAACGCAAATTGTAGCTAAGCTACTGAAGGAAATAGCACACTTAGATATATAAATATAGTCAAATGTATACAAAACTCATGGAATATGAAATCCATGACATCAAATGTTCCAAACAAATATGAAATATCAAAATAATAACTAGAAGTCTATGGTTCAAAGGAGCCTGCATCCTTCGCCTTCCTACTAAGGCATAAATGGTAGGTCTTCAATCATGCCAAAATTGACGAGTCAACAAAAACTCGGAGAAAACTCGGCAAATCAATAGGATCTATCTCATCCAAGTCAATAGGATCCAATGATTTGTCCTCTACTCTTTTTGTGTGAAACTAAAACCCTAAATTTGACTAAGTCTGAAACCCTGAAACCCTGAAAAATTGGTTAAGTCTGAAATCTGATGGATCCTCCAAAAATCTAGAATCTACATGTTAAATCCCATAGATCCGGAACCTATCTCAAACATCCTGACAGTATATTTCAAAATATTTAAAGTATAAGAAATTCAATATATTTCTTATACTCAAATATATTTTGAAATATACTGTCACCGTGTTCCTGATTTTTTCACTTTTTTTCTAGCCGAGTTTCATGCTCCGGACTCGTGAGTTTCCGACGAGTTTGGCGAGTTTTGGCGAGTTTCTGGCCGGGTCCGGGTCCGAGTCCCCAGGACTCGCCATGGCATGCTCGGCTCGCGACTCGCCGAGTTTTGGCGAGTTTCGGCAAGTTTCGAAACTATTTGTTAACCAGACTAGTTCGTTTAAAGATGCTAAGGTGGCATGTACACATCATCAGGCCAATCGCATTCTGCCATGTCATTCATTCAAGAGGGCCCACCATGAAGATTCTCCAAAGATGCTTATCACATTGGAAAATGTGCCTTCATTGCCTCTTTCATGTTCTAAAAATAGCAAATTTTGTAACAAACTGGCTTGTTGTCTCAATCTCGGCCGTTGATTGCTAAATCAATCTGGGTCATTCATTGTAATTCTTGAGCTCTATACAAAGCTCACTTCTCTCATTTGTAAAGGGACATTAGAATTAAAGTTCTATAGAGTAAAGTAGAGGAGACTTCTTAAAGTCATTAAAGAGACTTTGAAATTGTTGTCAAAATACTTCCAAGATCAATACAAGCTCATTGTTGGTTGTTTCATGGTGATTTTGTGTGGTTGCGGAATGTTAACATGGTTTCTAATTTCTTGGATGTGATGGAGAGATGTTTCCAAGTAGAGTTAGATTAGAAGTTCATTGATGTGATGCCAATATGTTGAGATATTTGATGAATTCCTTAATGGTTCATACTTTTTTGTGGATTGTCGATGGCAACTCATTTTGCAAAGTTAGCCTAAACCTTTACATGCTTTAGTTCGGTTGTGAAGATTGTTCAAGCTGCGCCAGCTGTGGGTGTTTGGATGAATGTTTCGCAATTTGAAAATCCTTGAGTTACCTTAGAAGATTGCACCAAACTTTGTGTAGTTGTTCGTCCTCATGGCGAAACGGAGTCGAGTTATATGAGGAATTTGTCTATCTTGACATGATCCATCACTTCATTGTCCTTAGATTAGCTTTCTCAACCTTTGTCTTTTGCATTTTCTTTTCGTACCCAGTCGGAAGAAGTTCCATTTCATAAGGAAGAAGTAACACATTTGAGTGGAGTAAGGAGCATATTCAGCGTAAGTCCCTTTGTGATTACCAACATGATCACATCAACTACTGAATCTATCCATAGCAAAACACGAATAAGGAACCTCGGAGTTGTCTCGATTGATCACATTGTTTAGCATTCGAGAGACTTTGTTCAAGAGAGGATAGAATACTTAGTATTTTATTCTGAGTTTGCATGTGCAAGGAAAACACATCAACAAGTCCTTTGACACTCTCTTCATAATCAGAGATGAGTTGAAGAGGATTTGTTGAGCAATAACAAGAAGTCTATCCTAACTTAGTTTGACCAATTTTTGTATGCATAACATATAGCGTTTAAGGCTTCACTTTCCTTGAGGATAGAAACTTACAATATACTCATCTCATATCCCATTGTTTTGTTTGCCCTATTGCATAATTTTCTTTCTTGGGAGACAAAAAGACAGATTAGAATGCACAAAAACTAGCTGCTAGCTCCTTTGCCCAAAATGTCTCATTTTCAAGTTTATTAGAGTTTTTCTTTTTTCTCACCTTAGGGAAATTTAATATAAATAGGTTTTTATTAAAGAGGTCATGTGCACTCCTATGGGTGGGTAGATACACAGCCAACCAAAAACCCCAAACCCAAGCTGGCTTCCATCTGAAATGCCACAAAACATCTAGAATCACCTTGAAAACATGTCCAGTCTAGATACCAAAGTACGAAGCATTTCCTAAGTTTTTCAAGGACTTTTGATTTCCAAAACAGGAAAAATGGGTCCCTAAGATTTTCCTACACCATAATTTCAAAGTTAATAATGATATAGTGTTTCTGGATTTTCTAAATTTTGTTTTGTATTTTCCCAAGATATGCTTATGCCCCCTACATCACAACTGTTGAGGATGAGTAGCATTGTTGGGCAATAGAAGAATGTTTTCTTTTTATCCTAGTTCTACAATTCAGCATTTATACCATTATTTTTTTAAGCGTAGAAAGCCTTCAGTCTATGTAAATTTTTTCTCACTATTAACGTTCCAATTCAACATTACAATTAAGATCAGGTCCAAAGCATTTGCAGGAATGGACTAGTTCTAGCAGGTGGTAATTCCACGAAATTCTATGGTAGGCAGTTTTACTAGATTTTACTGCATGTTCTTGGTTTCATCAAAATTTATTAACAACCTAAACCAGTTGTAGAATGTTTGGAGGGCCTTTAGGCTTTAATTTATAGATCTGTATGGTGTCTAGCAAGTAGGATAATATCATCAATGTATGGTAATAATAAAATGGTCCGCTTGGTCCCTACACATTCTTCCTTTTCTAGGTATTTTTCTAGTCTATCCATGTATATTTCAAAGAAGGCATTGGTAAAGAAACAACCTTGCTTAACTCTTACCAGCCTAGGTTAGTCTTAATTATGTTGGTGTTGGAAATAAGCCACACCCGGACCGACGATGGACTGGTCCAAGAGGGGCCAGTAGCTCAGTGGTAGAGCACTCTAGCAGTGAATGGAAGGTCCTAGGTTCGAGTCCTAGCTGGTCCATGTCTCAACATGGTATCAGAGCCAGGCCCAGGCTAGGAGCCCCAAGCACACGAGAGGTGTGGCTTAAGGGGGGGTGTTGGTGTTGGAAATAAGCCACACCCGGACCGACGATGGACTGGTCCAAGAGGGACCAATAGCTCAGTGGTAGAGCACTCCAGCAGCGAATGGAAAGTCCTAGGTTCGAGTCCTAGTTGGTCCATGTCTCAACAAATTATACTAACAACTCATTCATATAATCAATATGGGTGAAAGTTCAATAATGTGTCCCACTTTTATAAAGGAAATGGACAGCATTGATCCATCTTTTTAACTTTAAGCTCCTGAAACTTACATATATGCTTTGAATTTTGAAATGACATACACTAGTGAAATGTAGTATTTTCAATATAGTTTATACATGCATTTTTCTTTTAGAAGTTCTAAAAATATCTAGATAATGTTCTTTTGTAAAATTGGCATCATTATTTAGTTGCTAAAAACTAGGGTTACATATGCAACTGATTATTTAAAGCTATAATCCCATATTGTGAACTTGCAATTCTAGTGAATCCATTTTTTCTAAAAAACAATTTCAATAAAGAAAAAGAACTTAAATAAAATATTTGAAGTCAGGTGCAATGAATGCAATATGCATTGCATTTCTTGTTGAGTATTTATCAAAAATGTTAAAAAAATTATATCATCTTGTCAAGTATTCACTCCCCTAGTGCACCATATTTTTTTCAAAAAAAATTAATGTATTTTAGTATTTTTTTGAGTGAGCAATGAACCTTGCTTGTTCACTAATGACTTGTAATGAAAATTAAAAAACAAATACTACTAATAATTAAAATACAATATATTTTGGTATAGTGCACTTCAAGATCTACAAAAGGGCATTTTTAGATTTTTGAAAAAAATCATTTACGCATTTTGTAGAGGACACAAGTGGCAGCATCGTTAGCATTTCTTAGGATTTTAAAAACTTTCCAAAATTGATGCCAAGACGTTGCTCCACCACTAAACAGTTCCAGCCACGCCAATTTCGGCCAGAATTGTTCAGTCCGGAATAGTTTTGACTGGAACCTTTCATGCAAAATTGGTTTTTTATTGTGTGAGGTTGCAGTTTTGGTTTTATAGCGTTTTGGCTGGAACAGTTTCAGTCAGAATCCCTCTTCACACCAGTACCACGTTTGTGCCACGTGTTCTGGCCAGAACAGCCTTGCTATTCCTGCCTTGGCCTAAACGTGGGCACAGTTACGAACTTCTATCCACATATTGTCATTCTAAGATTAGTGGGAATTTCTATTTCTACCATATGTTTCCACAGAATTCCCTCAGCACACTATCAAAGGCTTATCTAAAATCAACAAAGCAAGAAAAGATATCTCATTTGTTAGTGCAGCATTGCTTAACAGTAATCCCTTAGTTCTAAGTCTCTTGTCATGTAATTATTGGCTAATTTTCTTTTTTATGATAGTCCCAAAGATTTTGATGAGCTAAGGGCATATGATCACGTTAGTTTGCTTTCGCCCCACCATATCATACTAACTAAACAATCCACATTTCAAAATAAAAGGAGCCAGAAAACCTGTGAAGAACTTTTGAATGTCAAGATTATTTGAAAGAGTATTAAAACCTAGCTACAATTGGACACAAACTCTTTCCTCTATGATTCCATAAGTAGGTATTCCATATTATAATTGGAAAGAATAGCAATGCAAGTTATACTGATACATGATTAATCAAGATTTCTTTACCACCCTTATCACAAAAATGGTAGATACTACCAAACAAAGTGTTCTGGTATTGGTCTTGAACTCTCAATGTGAACATAATGTTTTTGACTAACAAGAGAAGCATAAACCCAAAAAATATAGTTGAGGTAGTAAGCATACGTCCAAGTTCAGCAGGAGATCTTGTTTGAAACCCATGGTATACAGAATGAGCTATAATTGCAAAAAGAAGGCAGATTGATGGTCATAGCAATAAAGAATAAAGTGTGTGACTACCAATCCTATGGTAAAATGTTAAAATAATTTATAATGTTGTTGACCTATCTAAAATGGATGAGGAGGAAGGAAAAGCACTATCTATTATACTGTACCACCCAATGGTGGATGTACCTGATTAATGCTGTAATACAAAGAACATTCAAATATTTGACAGGAAGAAAGTGTGGGAGTTATTTCCGAAAGCAGAAAGGAGATAAACAACATTGAAGGATGTAAGAATTTCTTTCATATCCCATTACATGATCTTCTATGTGAAACATGCAGCTCTCAACCTCTTTTATGTGCATCAGCATAGATAAATGAATCTCTCTATGTGCACTTCCCAATATTTACATTAGTCATTTAAGTCCAAAAAACCAAAATCATGCCTACAATAGCCAGCACATACCTCTGAAATTGATGTAAATATGGTGCAGTGTCGGATAGAACGATGCATATCCAAGCAACGTAGAATATACCGATGTGTGTCACTTAAAAGACGTGATGTCATGACCACCATCTTCTGAGCTGGTTCTTTGGACATTCCATACCAGTCAACAGCCTAAAATCGAGACAAATGCAAAACCTTAAAAATAGTATCATACCAGTCAACTGTCTGAGATTGAAACAAATGTAAAGCATTTAAATTTTAAAATGGTATTATACCAGTCAACTCCCTGAAATTGAGATCAATTTCAAACATTAAAATTTTGTTTTAGAATAGGCAGTAAATAAATAGTCCAGCAGCAAAATAGTTGAGAAATGTTATAGCATTGGATTCACAAAGACCCAACAGAAATTTTGCATGACAAAATATTCTACTAAACAAAAGATTAGAAGGTAACATACACGTTTCCAAATATGATGTGCCCATAATAATGACAAGCTCTTCACAAAATTACAACCAAAATTCAACAATAGTTAATAGTATGAGTATAAATAATAGCTTAGAAAAGAAAGGAAGAGAGGATTGTCATGAATTAAGGTAACAATCTGCTGAAAGAGAGATAACATATCTTGGAGAAACTCCTTACAATTGCTTCCTTGATGGAGTTATGTTTAAAGTCCACATTCTTCACTGTCCAAGGAATTGTCTACAAACAACCTAATGGTGTTGCCATGAGATCACCTCTTTCGCTTGTAGTTGACAATCTTTTCATAGAGCATTTTGAAGAAACTGCCCTCAACTCCTTCCCCTTCAAACCTAGATGGTAGAAGCGCTACATCAATGATACCAACATTTTGCTGGCAACATGGTCTATACAGCTTGAAAATTTTCATTCCCACTTAAACAACATCATTCAAAGCATCATGTTCACGAAACAATTTGAGCATGATAACAAACTCCCCTGCCTTGACATTAACAAACTACCCTTCCTTGACATTATTCTCTTCCGTAAACCTAACGATTCTCTTTCCTATCAAGTTTATAGAAAAACCACACACATAGACCTTTACCTTCATCTTCTCACCACCATCCAGCCCAAAAAGTGGCCATCCTTAAAACTCTTGCCACTAGAGCTTTTTGAATTTGCAATGAGGAACACATTGCACAGGAAATTGCTCATCTAGAGCATTAAAACAAATCTAAACACATTTCTAGAGCTTCAAAAAAAGCCACAAATCTTAGTACCTCTCCCAAAAATAACAATTTCTCCTTGAATACCAAAGAACATAGTAGTGACATTAAGCATGATCACACTAAAAAATCTGCCTTTGTTGAACACTCTTTCAATACTAAACATCACATTTGCTTAAAGGACACTCAAATCTTGGCTAAAAAAGAAAAATTATTTACGAGAAAGTTGAAAGAGGCAATTGAAATTCACAAACACCTGCTCAACCTCAACCGAGCTGATGGATAGAGTTTGTGTTTCTTGTGGCATCCAATATTAACTTCTCTCAAAGGTAATCGGTTTGACCCTGCTTGACTTCCCCTCTCTTCTTATACCTCACTTGGTGCTGGCCATCTCTCTCCTTAACCTTTTAATTTTTTTCTCATGCCTCTCTCTCCTGTTATTGTCCCTTCTCCCCTAAGCCATTTTACTTCTGGCCTCTTATCACCTCCTTTCTCTTTCTTTTGTTCTCTCTCACTCTCAACTCTCCTTCACCACCTCTAGCTTCTCTCTCACTTCTGCATTCCCCTCGTTCTTTTTCTCATTCCCTTTCCTAAAAAAGTTCTTTATTTTTCTTTTGTTCATTCATGAGTTGGTTCTTCTTCTTCAAGGTTTTTATTGTTGTGTTTTTTTTGTTGTAATTTTAGTTCTTATCTTATTATTATTTTATTTATTGTATCTACTTATTAATATTATGATTTTTAAGATTACAACTTTTATTTTGAGGATATTAATTTTATTATTATCTTTTTGGTTTTATTTTTTTATCTTGCCATTTTTCTTTATTTTTTGGCGTTTTCTTATTAACTTCTTTTAGTATTATTGATATTTTCTTATTATTATATCGTTCCTTTATTAGTATTATCCTTATCTTATTTGCATATTACCCTTAATATTAATATCTCTTGCTTATTCATATTTATTATTTTGTTTATTTTGTTTAGTGTTCTTATTATATATTTCTTATTAATAGGTTTTTTTATTATTATTTCTACATTATGTTTTTTAACATTATATTTTATCCTATGGACCTTATCCTTTTCTTATCCTTCACTTTTCTTTAAGTCTTTAATAAGAACTTACATTATTTTTACGTTATTAACACCTATTCTTCAATGTTATCTAATTCGAGACTTTTTCATTTCATTGATTATTATTTTTCTCATTTTCTTTCCTTTATTCCTATTCCTCTGGTTTCCCACTCTTTCTCCTTCCCCTTTCTCCCATCCAGTATTTAGAGTCTTGTCTGGAATCCATGTTACTTTTTCCTTCATATTGATGATGGATCACTAAGTGTCATCCAAAATGGTGATGCAAAATAAATCCTACACAGTTAATTCCATAAATCTCACTTAAATCTCTTACTGACAAAATAAATCTGAACTACCAAAGAAACTATTGCCAAAGCCTTTTGTAAGACTCTATTAGAATCTAGAGACGCATTGAATTTGAACACTGGGAACTTGTTTCTTTCAAAGGAATGGAGCAATATTGTAAATAATCATTAAATTGTTCTTGAGTCATATCTCTAATCTCCAATGTGACAAAAGAGATACAAGCACCCTCAGTGATGTAAGTAGGGTAAAACATTTAAGCTCTTCCGTGGTAACAGACGAGCTCTGAAAGAGGAAACCAGATGGTCTAGAGAAAATTTCAGCTTATGGGTGCCTAATTGTGAGCCAAAAGAATTAATTGCATAACTTGTATTTATGAAAACACCAGAAAGTTCTATTCACTCTATCCCTTTTCATGAAACAGGCCAGACACATCATTGCTAACTACAACACAGAATAAAGAAATTATAGTAGTTCATCATAAAGCAAAAGACACCTCCGTAGATAGCTTTAAAAGTTCAAAGCTGTCCTTTAAAGGAATCAAGCAAAGACATCCTTTAAAGTTTATAGAAATCAACTTCATCATAAAGCAAAAGACACCTCCGTAGATAGCTTTAAAAGTTCAAAGCTGTCCTTTAAAGGACTCAAGCAAAGACATCCTTTAAAGTTTATAGAAATCAACTAAGGTCTTCTTCCATCCTCTCCTTTATTCAAGATATACATAGATAGGCAACAAAAATACTGGAAGAGGAAGAAAGCATTGGGAACAATCTCACCAATATGAGCACCATACTACTACCATACATTGGCAATATTGTCCTATTTTCTTAGATGCCATTCAAATTTGATAAGCAATTGAGAGTCCTCCAAAGTTCAAAACTCCAAACATTCATAATCAAGTCCAGGTTGATAGTAAATGTTGATAAAACCAAGATCATTATAGTCACATATCCTACAATTTTTTAATGACCAACCAAGAGAAACGTCATAGTTAAGTAAATGTGGGAATCATTTCCTTGAAATTTAGTAAGTTAACATCAACTGTTGATGGCATCTCTCTAATAAGTTACAAAATAAATTCATGGCCCAAAAACTCTTAGACCTCAAACACCATATTTAATAATGCAGTCCTATATCTGGATGCCCACAAGGGAAAGATGAATCCAGGCAGCCCAACAAACAAATACCAGCAGCACTCAAAAATTTGAAGCTAAAGGACAGTAAAATACAATATTATGATCTATTACCCCTCGATCAAGTTTGCATCCTAGTCACAAACATCAATGTCAGACTGGCAGATATATAAACATTCCAAAGTCCTACTACAAACTGTTATTCAAAACATATGCATATAACCATTTGGTACTGAATTGTAATTGTCGCCAGAAACTCATAGTTTATTCAGAAATTTTACTGCCTTCGAGCAATCATAGATCAAACTACTTTTATGTCAACCCCCCACCTTCTATGCCTCTGCCTCACACCACTTAAAAACACCAAATGAAATACCCATGATCTTGTGTAACTGTTGCGATCAGGAAAAGGGAATTAATGCCACCCATAGTGAGAGTGACAATAGGAGAGAAGTAATTCAATGCTGAGAAACTAGAGCAGAAAATATGAATTTACTCCACACCAGCGTCAGAAACAGACAAGGCATGTGGACCCCAGCTAGAATAAGTCTAAGAATAACCGTTTCCAATAATCACCTTCAACCACTAAGAAAAAGAATCGCCAACCTAGACAATAAAACCATAAGAAAAGGCCTGGTAGGGAGTAATGCCCAACAAAGACTTAAAATATCACTCGAAAGGTACGGCAGGCCCCTCCTTTCCTACCATGCAGACCTTCAATAGAATCCATTTTAGATAATCAAGTGCGGCAGAGAAATGCAGACCCGACAAAATCTTCAACTTCAGCCACAGAGTTAAAATAGACACTAGAAAGGGGTGGGTCCTAGAAAACATCAAGCAGCGCCTTAGCCAGAAAGAAGTAAATATCCAACATATGGGGGCATCAAAGGAGAAATTTTTTTGAGAAAACCAAGCCCAAAAAAGAGGACACACAGCAACAAGAACAAAAGGAACAACAAACAATCCACAAATAACCCTACAACACACGACAAAATCTGGAAGAAAAACCAAAACTGTTAAAATAATTTTTTTTGAGTGCACAAGATTGCACGAGCCCCAGAATGTTCCGGCATCAAACACTCTAGGTAGAAGAAAATGTTCCATAAGTTTGCAACTCATGAACATTTGAAGAATTCTGGAACTAAGATTCCTTGCTTGGCCACCTCAAATGTGTGCATCCAAGTCGCCTCTTCAACCATCTTATTTGTCCATTTGATCAAATACTCTTTGTACTCTTTCCCTCTTGTCTTTTTGGTTGTTCAGGAATTAATGACAACTTCAACTTCATTCTTTCTTTCTCAAGCAATTGTTGTACCCATTCTTCCCTCTGTTTATCAAGACCCGTGCCTTCTTCTTCACAATTTTGCCCTTCATAATCATGGTACAAATCAGCAACATTAAAAATTGGTGAAATATCTACATCTTCAGGAAGCTCTATCTCATAGGCATTCGCTGCAAACTTCCTTAAGACCTTACATGGTCCAATTTTCTTCCACTTCATCTTGTTATAGGTTCCTTGAGGAAACCTTTCCTTCCACAAATGAGCTAACACAAAATCCCCAACTTGAAATTCCTGCTCCCTTTTCTTAAGATCAGCATGCTCCTTATATTTCATTGTACTTTTCTCCAAATTCTTCTCGACTTCCTGGTGCAACTCATGTATACAATCAGCAAAGTCTTATGTTGCTGCAATTTTTCTGCCTAAATTAGAAGTGCTCCTCAAGTGTCTACCCTTCTTGGTCTATATCGATACACAAGTTGGAAAGGGGTTTTGCCTATGCTTTTGTTTATTGAATTGTTGTAAGCAAATTCAGCTTGTGCTAAAACCAAATCCCATTGAGTGGGTTTCATTCCAACTAAGCATCTTGATAGATCACCTAAACTCCTGTTAACAACTTCTGTTTGACGATCCGTTTGAGGATGGTAGGCTGAATTGAAACTCAAATTGGTGTCTGATTTTCTCCACAATGTTCGCCAAAAGTGGCCCACAAATTTTGTGTCTCTATCCGAGACTATGCGCTTTTGTAATCCATGGAGCCTTGCTACTTCCTTAAAGAACAAATTAGCAACATGAGAAGCATCACTTGATTTCTTACATGGAATAAAATGTGTCATCTTAGAAAATCAATCTACAACCACATAAATTGAATCATTACCTCTTTGTGTTCTTGGCAGTCCAAGAACAAAATCCATACTTATCTCCTCCCATGGCCTTTTAGGAATAGGTAATGGCTGGTATAATCTGGTGTTTTGACTTCTCCCTTTGGAATGTTGACAAATTCTGCAATGTTGCACCATATGCTTCATGTTCTTAACCATCTTAGGCCAATAGTAGTTCTCACTTAGTTGTGCTAATGTCTTATGAATCCACTCCAAAATGACCAGCCAAGCATCCACTATGCTTTTATCTTATTAAATTTTCTCTCATGGACCCTTGAGGCATGTATAAACATCACACTCTGAATAGTAATCCTAAATGAAATAATCCATCCATGGTGTCTTGTTTTGGTCCATTGGGCTCTTACATGCAACCCATGCTTGCTTAAGATCTGCAACACACTCATACAACTCCCTCATTGCATCAAAATCAATGACTTCAACACTCATTTCAGTCAACAATAAACATATCCTACTCAAAGCATCCTTCACTCGATTAGACTTATCACTTCTATATTTCAAAACAAATGAAGCTTTGTAGAAAGTCAACCCATTTCATATGCCTTTGAATAAGTTTACCTTGGTTGTTTATGTACTGCAGTGCCTGATGATCTGTGTATAAGATAAACTCCTTTGGTAGCAAGTAGTGCCTCCACTTCTTAAGTGCTTCAATAATAGCATAAAACTCCTAATCATAGACAGAGTACTTTCTTTTAGCTTCATTTAACTTTTCGCTAAAAGGCTGTGGGTTTACCTTCTTGGCTGAACACTCCTCCAATGGCTATTCTACTTACATCACAGTCCACCTGAAATACTTTGTTAAATTCAAGTAATGCCAATACAGGTTGAGTTGTTACCTTTTCTTTTAATAGCCAAAAACTCCTTTCTATTGTTGTTGTCCACTGAAAATCAAACCTATTTCCCTTCATGGTCTCCATGACTGGTACACATGCCGCTGAAATTTCTGATGAACTTCATGTAGAAGCTTGCTAGGTGGTGAAAACTTCTTGCCTCAAATGTGCTCTTCGGTGATTGCCAATCTACAATGGGTTTTACCTTTTTTGGATCCATCTTTAACCCTTTCTGTGAAATAACAAAGCCTAGGTACACCAATTCTTCCTCCATAAAATTGCACTTTTTCAAATTTATCAGTAATTTTTCTTTCAACCTCTGTAAAACTAGTCTCAAATGTTCTAAATGATCCTCTTTTGTCTTGCTAAAAATCAAAACATCATCTAGATAAACAATTACAAACTTACCAAGATAAGGCTTAAGTACCTCATTCCTTAATCTTATGAAAGTACTAGGTACATTTGTCAATCCGAATGGCATGACCAGCCACTCATACAACCCATCTTTGGTGTAAGGTCCCTTCCTTAGTCCGCTCAGATTTCAGCAAAGGTTGACCTACTATTAGGGTTCCCGTAAGTCAACAGGTTGGTTAGGGGACCCGACCGAGGGCGTTGGAGCTTTGCAGGGAGCCTTCCGAGTCCTTCAGTTTGGTGTCAGAGGATGATTTCAGGAGTTGAATTGAAAATACTAAAGGTTTGCCTTAAGATGAATAGTGAAAGTGAATAGTAACAGAGAATTAAAAGATGAATAGTAAAAAGGTCCCCACCCTAGTAGCCACAATGTTGTTTTAAAAGGTGGGGCTTCTTTTTCATGAGCAAGTGACCCTCAAGGTGGGCTTCCACTCTTGGAGGGTATATTTTATTGTTTTTTTGTGGAAAATAGGGATGGAGTCTATAAAGCAATGTATGGGGCTCTCTTTTTGGCATTCTATTCTCATTTTCTAAAAAGCTAAGTGCAGGTTTGGAGCTCTGGATACGGTTTTCAACAGGTTGTAGCTCTTCTAAGGACGAAACCCCTTAGAGGACAGTGGATTGGACGACAACCCAGTTCACATTACGGGGAAATCTACACTGGGTTTCCATTTGGGCATCATTTGGCTTCATTTTGTGTTCATATTTACGATCAAACCTCTACAGGCCTAAAAACAGGGGTTTGGACAGCTTGCTTCAGTCACTTGGTCATTGGAATTCATCATACTTGGCTGCTACAGTTGGAGGTTGACGCCATTGCATGTTTGGGAGTGATTTGTGGATCATTGGATTACATTTGTATGTTTTTAAAAGTCTGATTTTATAATCAGACCTGACTGTTTGTAATCAGCCATCCTCTCACAATTGTAATTAGCAAGCTTCAATATTCGGGTATGTCAAATTGAGTTACCTAACTCATATCTTTAATTTGAAATAGTTTGCTTGTTGATCCAATCAATTTCAGTCGTCTTTTTGGTGTTATTTGAATGTTATTATGTTACCTTTTATTTATCATATCATGGCAAAACCCTACATGCATTGAAACATCAAAACACAAAGCAAACCTTTCAAAAACACAATCAGAAAATTCATAACAGCAAGTCAAAAATCAGATCAGAATTGGTAGGGGATCTTTCATTTGGTCTTGAAAGCAGTTTTCCATTCATCACCTTCTCTGATCCAAATCTGATGGTATCTACTCTTCAAATCATTTTTTGTGTAGCACCTCACTCCACTCAAATAGTCCATCAAATCATCCATCCTAGGTAGTGGAAACCAATAATTTACTATGCTCTTATTTATGGCTCAAGAATCTATGCACATGCCATTCTCCATCTTTCTTTGGTGCTAGTATTGCTGGTACAACACAAGGACTCAAGCTTTCTCTAATCAAACCCTTATCCAACAACTCTTGGACTTGTCTTTTCACCTCTTAGTTCTCCATAGGTGTGTTATTCTATATGCTGCCTTGTACGGTAAGCTTGCTCTAAAGATCAAATCCATGTGGTGACTGATGCTTTTGATAGGTGGTAACCCTCCAGGCAACTCATGTGACAAAATATCAACATATTCTCCAAGCAATTTCTACACTTCTAATGGAATCTCTTCTTCCATGCTTGATGTTTTTACTTCTACAGGTTTAGGAACAATTGCAAAACACATTCTTTCTTCTTTTACATCATTTAAGAATTGTTTTCCAAAAACTAAGCATACCTTTGGACTGTTGTCCACTTCTTCTTCTCCTCTATCTTTCAATGGATTTGACATGTATTCCCTTCCATCCTTGATGATGGTGTAAATGTTCTTATCATCATGGTTAGCATTCATGTCATAGTGCCATGGTCTACCAAGCAAAACATGACAAGCACCCATAGGCATAATGTCACACTTCATCTTTATATGCTCCTATATGAAATTCAATTAAGTGTTGCTCATTTACCAGAAGTTGGTGTTCTTTTTGCAGCCAAGATACCTTGTATGGTCTAGGATGTGACATTCTTTTCAGCTTCTCCACCATTTCACTGGATACCAGGTAATCTGTGCTTCCACTGTCAATCACAACTTTGCAACACTTACCCTTGGACTTGCAAATAGTCCTAAAAAGATTTTTTTTTGTGCTGGTTCATGCTCTTTTTTTCATTTCAGCAATACCCTCTTCATCATGAGGGTGTCTCCTTATTCAGGCTCTTTTACATGTCCAAATGATGCTTCATATTCTTTATTGGCTTCAACAACATGATTTCTTCCATAATCTTGTGGTTCTTGCGGACACTCATAGGCCCTATGGCCTTCATCATATTAATAGCAAGTGAAAGTTCTACCTCTTCCTCTTCGGAAGCTTCCTATTCCTCTCAAGGTGTTTCCTCTTCCTCTAGTGTGTGGATTGTAATTTTCATTATGACAAGCACTAGACTTCCCTTTACTATTATGTTGTCTTCTGTCTTCACCAAATCGTCCTCTTCCTCTAAAGGATCTTTCTCTTCCTTTGTATTTGTTATGTTACTTCCTAGCCAGTTTCTCTTCAACTCTCAAGGCACATTGGTAGGCTTCTTCTATAGATCTCGTCCGAATCATGCTAAACTCATCTTGAATAGCAAAGCAAAGTCCATTAATGTATCTTGCAACTTTTTCCTCATCATCCTTAACATGACCAGCTCAAATGTTAAGCCGGTAAAATTCTTTACTGTATGCTTGGACACTTAGTTCCTTTTGCTTTAGATTTTGTAACTACCTCAACAAATTGAGATGATAATCCGTAGGTAGAAACTTTGATTTCAACTTTGCTACCATCTAGTCCCATGACCAAATCTTCTCCTTTCTTTCCTTTGTCGATCCATTTGCACATGATCCCACCAATGGGATGCATGACCCTTCAACTTGGTACTTGCCAACTTCACCCTCTTCGGCACTTCTACAAATCAAACTCAAAGTATTTTTCCATCTTTGATATCAATTCTTCTGCATTCAAACTCCCATTGTAGCATGGAATCTCCATCCGTTGTCAAATTCTGATAAGAGACATGGCCCTTAAGAAGGGCTCAATCATATATTCTCCTCCTCCTTCAGCTGGTTCTTTTGTTGCTTCTTCAACTTCACTCACATTATCTACCGGTACACCTCTCCTCTGTGTCGTTTCCAAGGCTTCCAACCTTGTTGATGTTGCTCTTAGTGTCTCTGCTAGCCTAACATCATTGTGAGCCATCGTCTTCTCTTAGCCCTCTACAATTGCAGGATTTCCACCACCTACAACAAACTCTTCAGGGTTCTTCAAGAAGGGATTTACAGTAACCCAAGATCTTCTCCTTGCTCTGATCCCATTTAATGCAACCCTAGATCCATATGCCCACAAAGGACAGATGAATCCAAGCAACACAATAAACAAATAACAATAACACTAAAATGCAATATTATGATCCAATTACCCGTGGATCGAGCTTGAATCCTAGTCACAGACATCAATGTTAGATTGACAGTAATATAAACATTCCAAAGTCCTATTACAAACTGTTATTCAAAACATATGCAACTACCCATTGGGTACTGAATTGTAATTGTCACCAGAAATTCATAGTTTATTCAAAAGTTTTGCTACCTTCCATCAATTATAGATCAAACTCCTTTTATGTCAACCCCACCTTCTATGCCTCTACCTTGCACCACTTAAAAACAACGAATGAAATACCCACAATCTTGTGTAATTGCTATGATCAGGAATAGGGAAATATCTGCCACCCATAGTGAGAGGGACAGTAGGAGAGAAGTAATTGGACGTTGCCCAGCTGAAGCAGAAAATGTGAATTTACTCCACAACAACGCCAGATACAAACAAGGCATGTGGGCCCCAACTAGAATAAGTCTAAGTGTAACTACTGCCAATAATCACCTTCAACCACTAAGAGAAAGAATCGCCAACATGGACAGTAAAACCATAAGAAAAATACTAGTGGGACCCAGCTAGGAGTAACACCCAGCAGAGATTTAAAATATCATGCAAAAGGTATGGCAAGCCCCCCCTTTCATGCCCCACAGACCTTCAATGGAATCCATTTTAGAGAATCAAGTGAGGCAGAGAAATGTGGACCCCATGAAATCTTCAACTTCAACCACAAAGATAAAATAGGTGTTGGGAAGGGGTGGGTCCTGTTGTGACCTAATCACACATCGCCCCATTGCAAATGGGGACCCCCCCCTTTTTTCAGCTCTGATGCTTTGCATTTAGTTTTGGATGATGTCTTAGGTTCATTTCCTCTGCCAATCCAACAATAAGTCTCTCTCCTAGAAGGTTTTGCTTTATAACTAGAGGTCTCATCTAGAACATAAACTTGCAGTAATGAAGAGTCTTGATCAAATTCCATCCAAATAATGAACACTGAGATCAATCCTGATGTATGTTTGAGATCCTGAAAATGACTAAGTCTGGTAGCCTGAAATCCTGAAAAATTGACTAAGTCTAAAATCTGGTGGATCCTCCAAATTCTATAATCTGCATGTTAAATCCAGTGGATTCGAGACCTATCTCAAACATCCTGAAAGGTATATTGAAAAATATTTGAAGTATAATCTTCCAACTTATACTTAAATATATTTTTCAATAGACCTTACCCTCAAGGACACTGAAAAAATGGCTAAGTACTCTAGAGCGCAAAATTCCCATCCAGTGCGCCAAGTCAGGAGGATGGCGCAAAATCTTGATGAAATGAGGGTCTTATAACCGAAGATCAAAATGCCTAACCATTGCACCAAATGTAATGCGCCCAAGGATGAGATGATTGGTTTCAAGTTTTAAAGTGATCATTCAAGAGGATTCAAAACTTCTATCTAATGCGCCATTAAGAGGAAGAGGTTAAATCCTTGATCTGATGCGCCAACTTTTGAGGAAAGTTTGTTTGAGTAAGATATCTTTTAATCAAGATTTAAAAACTCCATCTAATGCACCATTAAGAGGAAGAGGTTAAAATCTTGATCTGCTGCGCCAATTTCAAGTAAAGATCAAATTTGTCAACTAATGCACCACTTTGAAGGGCAATGTAAGGTGAGTTCTTGAATATCAGTTGATGAGGATCCAAGTCTCTTAGCTGTTGCACCTGATCTAAAGGTGATTTAAGTTCAAGTTTCTGCTGTGCACCTTAATGAGAGGTCAAATGGAAGTTTAATGAGATCTTAAGAAGAGATCAAAATCAGCATCCAATGCACTTGAAGAAGCTCTCATGATTGAAGTTTTAGAACAGTCCAAGAGGAGCATAAAACCTTGATTGCTGCGCCAAGGCGGAGAGGTTCAATTGCAACATTTCAAGTTAGAGGATTCAAAATCCTTATCTAATGCGACCAAGGTTAAGAGGAGTCCATCTTGATGGTGGAAATGCAACTTTAAAAGGAAGTTCAAAAACATTGATGCAATGCACTTCATCCAATTCACTTGAAGGAAGATATTGGTTGAAGTCTAAATGCAACTTTTAAGAGGATCTAAAACCTTGATCTGCTGCGCCACATCTGAAGTGCTGCCTTAGAATCAAGTGATTAAAATATGAAAGTGACCAAGTTTCCAACAGAAATCAAGATTTCCATCTAGTGCGCCATAGCATGAGGATTGCATCTTAATTTCATGAAGGCAGTCAAGAGAGATCAATATCTTCATCCAATGCGCCCATTTCAGGAAGTGTTCAAGGAGCTACCAAAATGCTGATCCAAAGCGCCATCACTTGGAGTGTGATAACTTAAGTTTTAAGAGACCTTTTAAGAGGAGATCCAAGTCTTGATCTCTTGCGCCCTTGTCCAAAGGAGATAAAGATGATTTTAGAAGGCATGTTATTGAAGCATCAAGGTGCTCATTCAATGCAATCAAGGTAATAAGCTAGTTTGATGGAGAAATTATAAGTTGCAAGATAAGGATCCAAGATGCCCATCTCATGCGCCTCATCCCATGCGCCATTTACAAAGAAGTAAAGTTAAACTTTTAAGAGCATTCAAGGGGAAAGTGAAATCTTCAACCAATGCGACCACCTTGTGAAGACAAGTAAAATGATGATCTTGCAATGAGAAACTAAAATTCAGATCTGTTGCGCCTTAACTAGAGCGCCACTCATGAAGAAGATTGAATTAAATATTGTGAAGTTTTTTTTAAGAGAAATAAAAAGTCTCAACTACTGCGCCTATTTGGGAGGAAGCTAAGTTTAAGTTATAAGACACCTTTCAATGAAGATTTAAAACCTTGAACCAATGCGCTAGCTTGAGGAAGATAGATTGCAAAGTTTCTTGATATTCATTCAACCGGGATTCAAAATCTTCAAGTGATGCGCCAAGATAGGGAGCTTGTCTTGATTCATGAAGATGATTTTAAACAGGGATCAAAAACCTCATCTAGTGCGCCACTAGTGGAGGGTGGTTTAACTCAAATTTTAAGGCAATTTTCAAGCAGAGGATGAAATCTTTATCTAAAGCGCCACCTTGTTGTGAGGTTGAATTGAAGTTTTATGAAGGTTTTTTTTAACCAAAGATGAAAATCATGATCTAGTGCGCCTAGATCAAGAGTGGAAAATAGTGATTTGAAAGTGAATGTTCAAGGGGAGATCAAAACCTCCATCTAGTGCGCCAATACCAAGAGGATTCAAAATTGCTATCTACTGCGCCCTGTCTAGTATGTGGTGTAATTCAAGCTACACGAAGAAATTTTAACCAATGCATGAAATTGCTAACCAGTGCGCCACCTTGGATTGGGATTATATTTAGATTTTATGACTTTTTTTTTAGCAAGAATTCAATTTGGCATCTAATGCGCCTAGGCTTGGAAGGGTTAAAAGTTGATTTATAATGATTATTTTATGTTATGAAGTCAAAGGATTGATGTTGCTTTCTTGTCTGTGTTGCAGATGCTAAGAAGCGGAGCTAACATCCGGAGTCACCTTCATTCAAGGAAGTCAACAAGTTGCTATGTTGGAGAAGACATCATGTATCTGCTCCAAGAAATCACTTCAAGTATCAACTAGCTTCTTCATCAAATCTTCCCTTCAAGATTAGCATGTAGCTACTTCAAAGGAACTTCTCATTATCATCAAGTATTCCAAAGACATCTATAAAGTTTCAAGTACTTCCGGTACATTCAAGCCTCCTTGAGAAGTCATCTACTCCACATATAAGGAAGGTGTTATCATCAATATCTACACTCCAAAGGACCCTTTCAAGTTGGAGCATTTCATCATCTACATCAAGTTCAAGTATACATCATCATCTAGAAGGCATCCATGCACGGCAAGTACACTACTTCATCTTCGATTGCATCATCTTCAAAGACACTTCATCCATTCAATCTTCAAGACTCTTCGATCTTCAAGTCCAAGAGAGATCTCCTACTTCAAGTTATGAAGGAAGCATCATCATCATCTACTCTCTACTCTCTTCAAGAAGGTGCATCCAAAGAACATCAACCTACCTACAAGAAGAAGGAAGAATCACAATGTTAGTCAAATGAAGCAACACATATCATACATCCACTTTACAAGACAATGAACAAGACGAGATCAACAAGATACATTCCTAGACATACAATCATTCATCATCAAAAGCAATCACATCAAAGACATCACAAGATGATACAATTTGGGAATATGCCAAGGTGGCACCTATGTGGCAGACACTCATCATCAAGCCAATCACAAGTCACCACATCATTTGATAAGCAAGAAGACAAGGAGGACGTCCATGTAGAAGATGCTCCAAAGATTCCATCTTATCCTTATCTTTTTGGAAAGCGTGCCTTCATTGCCTCTCATATGTACTAAAAATAGCAATTTGTTGTAACTACCTACTGAGGTGGCATGATCTAAGCCCTTGGCTATCTAAATCAATCTGAGCCAGTCATTGTAACTCTGGACCTCTATATAAAAGCTTTGTTGCCTCATTTATAAATCATTAGATTAGAGATTAGAGAGTAGTTTAGTTTGTAGACAAGTAGGAGTAGAATAGGAAAGACTCTCGAAATTTCCTAAGAGGACTTGAAGTTGTAAATATTTCTCAAGATTAATGCAAAAACATTGGAGTTCATTATTTGGTGTTAAGTGTTGTCTTGTGGAATCGCATGGTTTCTTGTACTTTGATGAAATAGAGAGATGTTTCAAAGTAGATTAGAAGCTCTTTGATGTAATGTATGTATGTATTGAATATTTGATCAACTCCTAGCTCATACTTTTAACATTCATCGCTGGTGAAGTGTTGTGTAAAGCTAGTCTGTGCCTTATTATTTGCTTAAGTTCGATTGTGGATGCTTGTTTGAGTTGCGTCGTCTAATAGGTGCTTGTATAAGCTTTCATGATTTGAAAACCATTCACGTACCTTAGGAGATTGCACCAACTTCATGTAGTTGTAGGCATCCTTGGCGAAATGAAGCTAGGTTTAATCAGCAGTTTGTCTATTCACGCATCATCATTCCTTCATTGACCGACAGAGAGGGGGTGTAGGTGTCGTAAGGGTTGGGGAATTCGCACCTCCAACCATCTCAATAGAGTTGTGCAAAAAAAATGTGAAAGGTGCAGAACAATTCAAAGAGCTTCACGTGCATTCCATAGAGCTCGGAATCCATGGATGCCATATCAATAATGTTGAAGAACATCAAACGAAAAATGTCATAGGGCGAAGGACATGGCAGGGTTTTGTTTTGTTTTTCTTAAACATTTTGTGTGAATACGGCAAATTTTTTTAGAACACTGAATCCAAAAGTATTTGACGTAGCACAAAATTTGCCCTAGTTTTGAATACGGGCGAGCAGGGTATCTAGCCCGTATCCTGTTCATATCGTACCTGTGTCCCTACCAAACATGCTGGTACATGTACTCGAGAAAGGAGGGGGCGCATATTGCAACCCTAGATCTTTGTAATTCTTGTATGTATTAAGAACTCTCGATCCATCTTTGTAATTGATTTTCATCCATCCATGTTTGGGGTGTAAGCTCTATTGGGACCCAACTTGAAAATGCAAAATCAGTCCTTGCCCACTTTGTGCACTTGCCCTGTTTTGCCTACCGTATATAACCGATCTGAGAGACTTTAAGTGGGTTGCCCTTTGATCATTCTTGCCTAAGTAATGTTCAAAGTCATCCCCCATATTCCTATCATGTGTTGGAAGTTGCAAAAATCCAAGAAAATCCTAAGTTTAGAAAGTTTCAAGTCATTTTCTAAGGTTCTAGCAGTTTTGCAGAATTTCCCTCCCAGACCGGATGTGTTCTACTCATTCAATATCCTGTATCCACCTCCTGTTCTACGTAAAAGTTACCCAAAACTTCATTGGATCCTTCACTTCCTTTGTTTCCTTCGCTTCTATTTTGCGGGTTTTCAACCTCCTACTGGATGTATTTCCCTCTTCAAATCACATCCTGTTCTCGCCTCCTATTCCACTTAAAATTTCTATAGAACCTTTTCGAGCCCTTAGTCTTTTCCATTCCGATCATTTCTTCCAATTTGCGGAATCCTGCTAGACTATCGGATTTCGTATTTCAAGTTTCAATATCCAATTTCTACATCCAAATCCGCCAACCTTTCACTTCCAAATTCCTTCACTCTGCAGTTTGCAGAATCCCAATTGACTCCTTCAATTTTCTTCCCATCACTTGACCTTCAGTTCATCCTTTTTCCGCATTTCTTCATTTCGCCTTTCGTCTTGTTGGCAAAATTTTCCTTCCAGACCGGATATGTTTACATCCAATTCCTACCTCCAATTCGGCATGTTTTTCTCACACCTTTGTGCCATCCAATTCTATTTCCCTTTTCCGCATGATACATTCTCTCATCCTTTAATCATGCATTTTCCCGCATCCTCCACTTCCTCAGTTCCTTCTATTTGCGAAACTTTCCCAAGCTTACGGATTTCTTCATTTCACTTCCCATATCCAGTTCAACTTGTGTTTTCCACAATGTTCCTGCACCTTCATGTCTTCCTTTCCCTCCTCTTTGTAGAAACCCAATAGACTTCAGGATATCATTTCTTTCATCCCACATCCCATCCTATTGTCCTCTTCCACATTCAAAACCCGTTGTTCCTTCACCTTCAAAATCACTCATTTCTCTTTGCAAAAACTCGATAGAGTACCAAATTTCCTTCATACACTTCCCAGATCCGATCTTATCTCCCTTTTTGGCATTCACTCCTTTCATTCCCTACACTTCCCACCTTTAGTTCTGCATGGTTTCTCCCAAGATGCCAACTTCATATCCGGTTCTACATCGAATTTTCGCGATTTTTCCAAACTTCTCTGAAACACTCTCGAACACTCCAACAACTTCCCAGATCACCATTAATGTTGGATTTGACTTCTATAATTTCTCAAATGCAATTTTCCCGCCCAAACAACATCATGCATCCCAAGGGTGTGATTCCAATTGCAAATTTAATAGTGGATGATGAGGAAGACACAAATTTCCATGAATTCGATGGTCGATCTTCAGCTAGCAATTCTCTTCACATAGCTTAGATGCAGATTTCATGGGAACACACTCAACATCGAATTTCCGCAAGCAACCAAGGGCAGGAAAACAAGAATGCTATAAATATATGTTTATTTGTCATTCAAAGGGTTGGTCAATGAGCCAATTTTCTAGACTTTAAGTGCTTCAAATGGGTTCTAGGGCATCAAACACCGCACGTCTGGCCTATAAGGGGATGGAATGTGTTTTGTAAAGTATAGGAAAGGTTTTCAAAGCACATCTTTTGTAAATGCTATTGTTTCCATGGTAGTTTGTATTTGTAATTGCTCAAAGAAACCCTCAATCGCAGTTGTGGATTTCCTTTGCCACATTTGTTGATGTGAATGTAACTGAGCTTAGATTAATGTCATAACATTATAATGCATTACAAATGTCTTTTGTGATGGTCTTTCCTTTGTTCCATGTGGATTCTTGAAGTTCTAAGATGGATTATTAAGTATGTCTATTTGCATGTGATGTTATTTCTAGTTTTTATGTAAATGCACATCTGGTTCCATTTATGTTTTGCTAGTGCATCTACTTCTTCCTTGTAGTCCATGACTCTGTTGCCTAATGGAGTAGGCATTGGTCCTACTCGTGAAAGATCAAACACTTTTCATTTTAATCACTTCCTTTGTTAGTTGTAGGAGTAGTTTAGGTTCCATCTCTCCCTACATACACAAACCATCATTGTTACTTTTGCCATATCTTAAGGGATTCATATTTGAATGAGATGTTTAGAGGTTTGTGTATGTAGGAGCTCTACCCATCATTGCAGTTCATTGCTTTGCAAGTGCATATCTCCAATGAGCCCGTGTCAAATAGATGTTTAGAGGGCTATGATAATGAGGTTGCAAGATATAAGTGTGTGACTTAAGGGGATTCATCTTTAGTGATTTAAATTGATTAGATTTTGGGTGCACTTATATGCTTGCCTGTAATTTGTTTTTAATGAGGTCTGGTAGGCTTGTTCCTGACTGCCATTAGGGCATGGCAATTCAAAGCTTTGTTCCAATTGTTACCATATGTTAAGACTTCAAGGGAATACCCCCCTAGATTTTGCAGAGCTTGAAGAAGAAGAGGATTTGCCCTAATCATATGCGTTGCTCCAAAACCACCCTCTCTTTGTTGATGTATCACTCTCCCTACTTGAGATACCATGTTTGCCTTCTCTCATCTTGGATCGTGGTGCTAGAAGAGGGGTGCTGCATTTTTGAGCTTCAACAAGCTCTACAACGTAAACATGTATTGATTGTCATTTGAGTTGAAATCGCATCTTGATTTGAAATGGATATCTCATATGTTGTAAAGTCATAATTTTAAGTTGTTTGCGCTTCATTTGCACTCATGTAATGTCCCTTTCCTAGGCAGTTAGTTTATGGGTTAGTCTACTACCTGGGTTCTCATAGACTAACAAGGATGGTTAGAGAACCCATGTCGGTGATCATTGTGGGGGTCTAGTCAGCTTCGTTGGCATGGAGTTTTGTTTCTACCCTGGCGGGATTTCCGTTCTAACTCTTTCTAGAGCATTTTTGGAGCCTTGAGGCCAAACTTACTATTTTTAGTAAGTGCATCAGGATCAATTGCGAGTTGGACGGTCTGACTTGAGATGTGTTCATTTTTAATTGGTGATAACGGTGGTACTTCAAAATTCCAGTTTGGAGTACATTCGAGCATTTATTTTAATGTCGCGATAATAGCTTAAGTTAAATTAAATATTTAACTTAAGTATAATGTATTAAGTGACTTTATTAATGGGTGAAGACATGAGACATATTAATATTAATAAAGTCACATATATTCCTTGGTTTGGGTACCCAGGGGATGAGTTAAAATAATATTAAAATATTACTATTCTTAAATTAGGCGTTGATGGAAAAGTAAAGGAGGAATAAAAAGAAGACTTTCATGCTCATTTGGAATATTGGATATTTTTATGAATGAACATTGTTGTGGAGCAAAAACCTAGGGTTTGTTGAAGAATCCAACCATTGTGAAGACGAAAACCTTCGCATGTGGAGAGTGCTTGTAGGAGTGAAAGATCTCCCAAGGGCATTGTGAGAGCATTCTCATCCAAAAGATGCATTTTTGTGCTTCATTTCAGTTTTGTAGACTTGTCGCAGACAGTTCCTCATTGATAAATCCGAAGTTTTTGGGCATGGTAATTACAGAGGCATATTGGAGAATACATTGAAGGGATTGTTCTGATTTTTATGCCATTTGTTGAGGGGTTATCACCTCAAACCTGGCAGTACTACCTCATACAGCAGGCCGTACACTTTGGAGGCTGTTTTGGCGAGTTTGGAGCTCGTTTCATTTGATTTTTCTCTCCATTTTGGGAGTTGAGTGCATGTAGTAAATTCCCAACATACAGAGGATAGTTTGGAGCTGAACTGAGGGGATTGGAATGTCTTATTGTTGCTGTCATATCCTGTTCTGGGCCATACCAGCTGGAGGAGAGGACGTGGGTCTCCATTCAGAATATGTCTGAGCATTTAGATGGTTCTTGGAGCTGCAAACAGGGCATCACATTCGTATATTTGTTGCTGTTCCTGTTATTTAATGTCACAGTCTAGATTTAATCTGCTGTCACAGACCTGTACCTTCATATCAGCACATGGGTATGTCTGTATTTTGATGTATTTGCTATTTGCTCATATGGGTCTTTGATCATTAATGATATACACTACATTTTGGTCACTTTAAAGCATCTGGGTATTGTTCATTTTGTTATTTTCTGAGTTGTACTTGTATGCAAAGAATTCTATGTTATGCACAAAAAACACAAACGCATCAGGTTCAACTAAACCACAGAAAACCTAAAAAATTGGGTCAGAAAGGGGTGGTACATTACAACTCATGATGGAAATTAACTTATTGATCATGTTTTGATTTATATTTCAATGTTGTGAATATGTTGAATTCAGTAGTAGTTTGCTTTCACTCAGCTCGATTGATTTAGAAGTTATGCTTGTTCACATGTTTCCCTTGTTGCATTCTGAAGGAAAGGATGTTGTATGCAAGTAGTAGTATTTTGGTAAAATTGAAATATATACTTTGTTAATTCTAAACATGGTATATTATAGCCTAGACATGTTATAATTCAATGGTTCAAAGTTCAAACCGTTTTAAAACAGCACGTAAGGTGTAGGTGTTATGGCTTGTTGGGTTGGTTGTTTTGACTTGGATGGGCATGTCAATGTGTTGGCCTTTGGCCTTTTGGCTCTTGTTTATATTTTGGCTACTGAAATCTTAGTACCAGAGGTTAAATGTGTTTTTCGACATGTCAAGAATCCCTTTTCTATCTTCCATGTCAATTTTGGAGTCAAACAGGACCCCACTGGGTTCATTTTGTTCTTCCCCTACTCAATTCACCTATTTAACAAGAAATGGGCAAACTGTCCCAAAAGGGGCAAATGCGTTACTGGTAAAAGGGGCGAACGCTTCCCAAAAAGGGGTGAATAGAAACAGTGGATAGTAGATGTTTTTTTTGAAAAAGCTCCCCAAATGAAGATTGACCCTTAGGGTCTGCCTTGCCCTTCCATCAACTTAGTTTAATAATGTATTAAGTCCCCTTTGTGCTTATTGACTGTTTTGTGTTGTAAGTCATGCCTTGCAAGGAAACAATTAGTCTTAGTTTAATAATGTATTAAGTCCTTTTTGTGCTTATTGACTGTTTTGTGTTGTAAGTCATGCCTTGCGAGGAAACGATTAGACTAGATTGAGATAGTGAATCTCCCTACTGTGCAACCTCCTAGTTAGGCATTTCTTGTGGTTTAGATGTAATTTCCACATCGTTTTGGACATATGGTTGTGTCTTGATTTGCATTGTAAGATGAAACAATGCTTGGGTTTCCTTGGACAAAGAAACAGAGGTCTGTTCTCATTCCATTATTACCCATTTGTGAGAAATGGGGTTAGTGGTCTAGTACGCTGTCACCATGGTTACAGTAAACTCTACCCTCTTGTATAGTTGTCGTGATGATGTCATCACATGATAGTGTTAAGACTTCCAGTTGTGCAGTCATGTTTTGTGCATTGACAACATGTTCTACAAGTGTCATTGTGTTGTGTCAGAGCAACTCTAGTGCGTGAGTGTGCATTGTGACACGTTTGTGTTGCAATTGTAATGCGAAGAAACTTGTTCACCCATTCATTCACCATTAATGTCTTGGGCAAAAGCTTGGGGCATTTCATTATCTCTATTGAATATAGTTCCTTCTATGATCATGTCTTCAGCTGAAGCAAGTGGTCTCAATGGTACCACTGTGGCACAAATCAACCCCAAGAACATTCCATTTCTTGATGTTTTTACCACAACTAACAATTTGGATGATGCACTCCACCTCTGAACAATGCAACCCTTACATTTACCATTCATTTGTTCAGCCTCACTAGCTGCCTGTGTTTATCTGCAGCTTCACCTCAACTTTTTGTCTCTACATAGGGATATACTAGGAAGACATGCAAGAAAATAAAGAAACTGCCAGCATGACTATAGGTATGTATTTGCATATTAGCACAATTCCTAAAACAACAGAAGTGGCATGCAAAGCATGTAAAGAACTCATTCAAATATTTTTATATCAGATGATCCTTTATTACCGAAAAAAAGACCTTAAATGTTTAATGAGCAGTTTGAAGGCCTGGAACTTATTTTGTGACAAGCCTGGAAAGACAATAAACACAAACAAAAGAAACAGATTAGTCTTTTCCTCAAAGAAGGGCAAAACCAACTCAGTATGTAATCATACAGACATGAACATAGAATAGAAATCAGTGCAAATACTTGGATGTTTAAAGATGCATTTGAAAAATTGCAAAACATGGAGCTCAAAGTTAGATCAAGGCCCCCGTTGCTCTTGAAACAAAAGCAGATTACAAACTCATAGGATTAGAAGCAAGTAAAAGCAATTTCTTTGTTGGCATTTGAGTGCCAACTCCTGATTTTGGTGGCCATTGGTAAGCAAGTAGAGCACCAGTTCAATTTTCTGAATTCATGACAGGATCCTATCAAAAAGAAGAATAACCAAAAAAAAGTACAAATTCTTCATGCCTTGATGAGCATGTAAAGTATTGGTTCAATGTTTCTGAATTCACAAGAGAATCCTATCAGAAAGGAGAAAAACCAAAAGAATGTATGAACTCTTCATGCCTTAATAAGCACGTAGAGCACCAGTTCAATTTGCTGAATTCATGAGGATCTTGTCAGAAAGTAAAATAATCAAAAGAATTTAATAATTCCGCATACCTTCAGTCAGAAGGACAAAAGGGGTAGTTTAGTGTGTCATACCCTAGAGCAAAGATGCCCAATAAAAGAAGAGGAATAGTACCCTGCCTGGGTATCCTATTGAGGGTAAAGTGAATAGTTGGAAAGGCCAGGGCCTCAAAACTCTAGTGATTTGAATTTGTTAATTGCAATTTCTGTACAGGGGAGGATGGCATGCTACCATGCAGCAAAGACAAAATCAGACATGTTTCGAGAGTAAAAACTTGCAAGGCCATTATTGAATGAGATTCAATAAGAGTTCCAAGACATCTTTTATAAGCATTTTATTCAAGAAAAACAATATTTGGAGGTCAGTAGCTTCCTAATAAGGCAGTTTGGAGGATTTAGTTTGTTCATAGAGTTATACTTATTATAGTCATATACTTCCCGTGGTTGGAATAATATACTTTTGATAATCTTGCCCAAGATTTTTGTAATGCCCACTTTCATATTTTTATGTATAGTAGCATGTTTGCAAAAGAAAAATAATAATAATAGAGATTCAAAAACTCATGAAATTAGAAAAAACAACATATCGAATTCTTTCCAAGCAAATATCCTGAAGCATGTAGAAGTTCATATGAAATTTTCAATTTAGGTTCCACTAAGGTTAAAGGGACAGTGGGTCAACCTTGACCCCCTCTCCAAAAACAAAGTCTTTGAGGCATACAGACAGGATTTTTCAGTTGAGGGTTTTTACTACTATGTTTTTATGGATGCCTTATAAGATTGGTTTCTGCTAAGCTTCATAATCCAGGAACCATCAAATGGCTCCGGGACTTGGTCAGAATTTCTTTCCCTCCTTGCTAAGTCGGGCATAAAGAAAGATTTACCATTCACCTAATTTTGTAGTGTTTGTGATTCTGTATGTTAATAGATCAGCTTTTGACAAGGAGGAGGTATTTTTCGCAATGTTTCAAATTATGTTGATTTTTCAGGATTCAACGCATAGTTTTTGAATCAAACTCATTGACCCATATTTCATTAGTGGTTCACAACTTCACACGAACCCATCTCTCATCAACATGAATGGTCCACTTAGCACTCATTGCATCAAAGTGATGCTCATAGGGGTGAAGCATCAGGACTTCCTGCAAGGTCACCCATCCCAGTACTACTACGACTCAAGCATACTTAACCAGGGAGTTTCCCCCAAGATCAAGCCCACTTCGCAAAACCTTCAGCAAGTGTTGTGCCTTATGAACCATTCATTATGGAGCCCCCTTAGCTCATCGAATGACAAGTAAGAGGTATTTTTCATGGTGTATCAAGTTATATCTGCAGCTAAAAAGTGCAAATGAGAAAATTGATATTTAAATTAGTTACCAACTATATACCACAAAAATGAAATTGTGATCAATTTAGGAAAAGCATTTATCATTATCTTCATTGAACTGAAAAAGAAAATTATTGAAGCAAAAGGTGAGGTTCATGCCGCATACAACATTGAGAGGCAGTGCCTGCTCCAGGCTGCAAACAACCCTAGCTCCAAGCTCCAAGAGCACAGGAAGCCCCCCAACAAATTGAAATGCCTCTGCAGAACCAGCATCCAAGTAAAGAACAGCATCCACCAAAAGATCAGGGACCTGCAAATACAAAGCAGAAAAACCTGAGAGAACTTTTATCCAACAGGGTAGTAATAAACATCCCTTCAGCTTATTCACCTTCAAGACTACTCACTTCTTCTAATTACACACTTTGCTACTCACTTCTTCTACTTACACACTTTTGTTTTCTACAAGTGCTCTCCAAAAACCAACATTCTTTTTAATCAACACTGATCTTTTACCGTAGACCCTAATTATTTTAAAAGATTTCATAGTGTCCCCATTCCAGCGAATATGACCAAAAACCATTTGAGATTGTATCTTCGTTAAATGCTTTCAGTGGGCAGTGGTATAAACAATTCATAAGATATGATATATTTCAAAAGTGTGACTAAGAACAATATAAGGTACAATTTAGAAGCAGCTGCACAAGTTCGCACTAAGAAAGACATTTGAAAAATAATTTCTACCCTAACATGAGATGGTTTTAATAACTCTTCACTGGAATAGAAGCAGCAGAGTCACGAATTACTATAAATCTAAGTTCCCGGTTCAGGTTTGGGTACATCACCAGTATGGCAAAAATATTGGGATTGGGTACTTTTTGGGTACATCTATATATATGTATAAAATCAGAAATAATAAAATATTTAATAATTTTAAAAATATTAGAATTTAAATGAATTTAAAATATTAGAAGTTAAAAAAAATTAAAAATGTTAACCTTAAATAAATTTAAAAATATTAAAATTTATATATAACTGGCCCATAGGGGTGCAATGTGGTGGTTAGTTCACATGGTTGTTGTGATGGCCATCAAGATTCAAACCCCTGCTGGGCCATTGAGCTTGCAGCTTCATTGGGCTGCCTTTCTCACAGGATGTGTGCCTTCACTAGGCTGGTGGGCTCGCACCCTGTGTGCCTTCGTTGGGCCATTGAGTTCACGGGTTTGAATGGGTGATAATGCCTTGGGGACTAAGACCTCCCTATAGTGGTCTCAGCGATAAAGCCAATGGGAAGAGATCCCCCGTAAGTAGTCTCCCTGGGCTCAAACCAGGCTAAAAACCCAAGATTACCAAAGCAAAAAAAAATTATATCCAACCTAAATATATTAAACTTTGATAATAGTTTATTAAATTATAAAATTTAATAAATATTTTTAATTTAAAATGAACTAAATTCTATTACTTAATTTTTAATAACAAACTTTATAAAAAAATGGCATCAGCCCTATGATGTCAGTTGTAGCCAACCCTTTATATTTTAATAACAATATTGATGCCATTAACCTATTTTATTTATTTTTTCCATAAAATGTGAAGAAAAGACAAATAATAGTGTAAAGAAAAAGAAAAAAAGTTTTTAAAAAAAATTAAATTTAAAAGGTTATGGTTCATAGAGGGTTTGCTCTAGGTGCGGGATTTGGGCCTTGGATCTACTTGGGTATGTCTATGGACATACCCAACCAAATCTGTGGCCCAAAGTCCATGCCCTACCTACACCAATTGCAAATCAGACCAAGAACAAATTGGACCTAAATCTAGGGGTTTGTTCTGAGGGAACTGATAACATAGCTATAAATCAATAATACTAACTTCAAAGTCTCTAAAATCTTGAATGCCCTGAAAAATAGATTTTCTACTATGTCATAATGTAATAACCTAATCTAAATGCACATGGAAAACAACCCAAAAATACCTAGAACTACTACAACAATAAATATTTTTGTATTTTTATATTTCTTCAAAATAGTATACAGGCAAATTGAAATTCATCAACACCCGATAATGGGTTGGTGAAGTCGTGTGACGCGGTCTTTGATGACAAGATGGCCCAATAAGGGGTTGGTTGGTGAAGATGTGTAAGGCAGTCTTTGATGACAAGATGGCCTGATAAGGGGTTGGTAGGAATGGTTTTAGAATGATTGTTGGGAAGGCAATTTTCTGACTTTGATAGGACAGTGTTTCATCATTTCAATGCAGCCCCATTTATTAACATTGTGGTTGGCGGCGGTGGTTTGGTGTATTGGTTTGGACAAGGCTTTCTAGTGTTGCAGTGTCGTTTTTCTTGGATGACTGATGGCGTCCTCTGGGGACAGATTTGGGAAGACTAGAAAGGTGGATTTAGCAAGGGTAAAAGATCCTATGTCGAAAGGGAAGGCGTCGAAAGCATCAAGTGTCAGGAGAAGAGATGATTGCAAATTTTATGGCTTTTGTGGAATAGGAGATCAACAACCCAAAATTAAGGCACTGGGTGGTGCACATTTGGGAGTTGGCAAAGGACTTGGATAGCACTCCCAGTGTGGGTATCAAGTCCACCATGGCTAATCTTTTATTGGACCTGAGTCACACCCAGGGTCGAAGAAACATATTTGATGCGGCTCAAACATTAAGTTGTGCCTCTATGCTTTCGAATGTTGCGGGTTCCTTTCTTCTCCATGACAATATTGAAGAGGTTGTTCATCAGTATGAAGTTTATTTCAATTGCTTGTTGGAGCACCCTCATGCAACAAAGAGGAGACAATTGTGTTTTCCAAGGGCAATGGAAGAAATTGCAAAAGGGGTGAAGGTCACCCTTCCCGTCGATGCCATTCCTACCTTTTCGGAGTGTTGTGATGAAGATGATACAAATGAAGTGGCATAAGTCTCTCCTACTAGTAAGGTGGTGGCTTGTGATAAATGTAACAAAAATATGAAGAATGGGGTGTCGAGGCCTGTGTAATTTGTCCTGGCCCCAGTAGATACTAAATACTCTCTTTTGTCTGTACTCTATTGGCTGGGGGTCAAATACTGCGTGGTTCAGGTTTAGATGGTTATGGTTAGTTATAAATGGCTGGTTTGGTTTGTTTTGTATGGGCAATTTCAATGTTTATATGCTTAGTTCTTAGCAATCAATGGTTTCTTGGTCGATATCTCATTGGTCTCTGGTTCAGTCAGTTGACAGCGGACCTGACGGTTGTTGCCACCAACATCCAGGGCCTAAGGCCTCTTTTCGTTTGGTTCCTAGATCCCAACCAGGTATATTATCAAAAATAAAATCACCAAACTAATACAGCTTACTAACACGCCCACATGTAAAAAAGGACACTACTGTTACACCAAATGTCATTCTAAATGCCAGTCTACAGCTTAAGGTTTTTCATCCTCAAGAAGCTTGATCTCTATGCCTAAAGGGTTTCATCTCCAAGCAACAGCTTCTGAAACACAACGTCCAACACATGTAAAGAAATTATTTTTGTTTTGTCAGATTTCAAGTGTATGCCTTCTCCTTTTCTGAACACATAATATAACTCAAGCTTTCCTTTCTCAGTGCACCTCAATCAAAGGCAAGATATCCCTCAAATGTTGGCAGTAACTAGGCAAGTTAATTGACAACTCTAGCTCCTCAAACTGTGCACTTAACTAACAAATCAGTCTATCAAATAAAGGTAGTTCCAAATAGTTAACTGTCAAAGCCTTTCCTCAATCGAGGCAATCCCAAACAGTTAACTGACCACACATCGACCTTTATTCCAGACCTAACTAATTTAAAGTAACTACAATTCCAACTATGCTACTCTTACGCTAACAATCAATTCACTAAATAGTTATGGATTAAAGAAATGGACCCCACACACCATGAGTGACAAAAAAGGGACATTACAAATCCACCCTTCCCAAAATTGCTTGCCCGCAGTGCTAGACATCCCGATATTTCTGGTTTTTCCCAAGTACATCCTTTGTAGGTGGATTGCTTCAAAAAACCAAGATCCCAAACCATTATACTAGAGCAATTATCTAGGACTTGAGAGAAAGGAGCCCTGCACCATTTTCCACAAATTATATCCTTTAACATACCAATCACATGTTGCAAGCTCAGTCCAAATGATGTTGATAGTTGAGGCTCAAAAACTTCTATTGCTTCCTCAACTATGATAAAAGGTGAGGCTATCATCTTTTAGATATCTTGATGCATGAGATAATGAACCCCAAGAAGGCCTCTACAAACTGCTCAAGATTATACTTAACAATATACTCTTTTGTTGCCTACTACTATTCTGAATCGTCAACTTCATACCCAAACTCAGATGGTAATGGCTCCATCTTTTCAAGGCTTGAAATCTTGACAAATGTTTCTTGGACTGTCATGGCCCCGAAATTGCAAGCATTAAAATGCAAATAAATAAATTAAATTAAATAAATAACAATAATAAATATAATATAATTATAAATGTTAACAATTTGATAATAATATATTAAAAGCAGATTGTTAAAGATAAATGTGATCGCCCAGGTTAAAGAGTCCATGGCCAGCGATTAATAATCTCCCAAAAGCAGCGATCAACATGAGACAAAGGAAGGCAGTATTAAAGAATGAAGTTAAAAACCATATAAGACAAGGATCAGACAAGACAAAAAATAAGATAAGACAAAATTATACTAAGACAGCGATTAAGAAAAGATTAAAGGCAACGCTAAAAAACTAAATAATACGTACCCCTTGTTAGAGTCACCTCCATTCATAAAGAGGTGCAATAGAATATATAAAGGCATGGAAATGTGAAGTTAGAGGACAGGAAGCATCAGAAATACTAGAGCATTCGACTCAGAAATTAAAAGCAAATTGTGATATTTATATAATACAGATTCAGATCTGCAAATTGGACATATATTCAAGGTCACTATACTCATTGTGCATCACAGAAATATTGTGAACAGGTCAGCTTTGAGTCTATATAAGTAATTCATTGCTATTTATAATAATCATCCATCATAGGAGTGAATGACAAACAGACCGAGGCTAGGAGCCCTACCATACCCCCCTAAGGCCAGCTTGGAGGCAATCTGATCTGCACCCCGTCCATACCCCCCCGTAAGGGCCAGTATGGAGGCCGTGTATGACAGCTTGATCCTACCAAACCCCCGTTAGGGCCAGTATGGAGGAACTAAACATGAGAACTGCCATGCCCCCCGTATGGGCCTGCATGGAGGCATCATGTACCAAGGAATGTCATGTCATCACCACTATGATGGAGTGGAATCTATTGTGACCTAATCACACATCGCCCCATTGCAAATGGGGACCCCCCTTTTTTTTAAGCTCTGATGCTTTGCTGAGTCTTGTATGATGTTTTAGATCTTTTTTATGATGAAGTCAGTAGTGTTTGAGTCCAATAGTCCCCTGATGTCCTAAGATCAATCCTGATGTATGTTTGAGATCCTGAAAATGACTAAGTCTGGGAGCCTGAAATCCTAAAAAATTGGCTAAGTCTGAAATCTGGTGGATCCTCCAAATTCTATAATCTGCATGTTAAATCCGGTGGATCTGAGACCTATCTCAAACATCCTGAAAGGTATATTGAAAGATATTTAAAGTATAAGAAATTCCTTAAATATATTTTTCAATATACCTTACGCTCTGAGACTTCAACTTCTAAGCGCGAATTCGCTCTAGTCTTCTAGGCGCATTTCTCTACTTGTACAACCTCAAAATTCCACCTACAACTCCATGCGCCTATTATCATCCAGACAATCTCAAGATTGCGCCTTGAGCAAGGAGAAGTGAAGATCAAGGCACCTTGATGGAAAAAGTTGCCAAAAGACTTTAGGCATTGAAAATTTGACAAAAATAAGACAACTTAAGTTAGGCACCAATTCATCCCTCAAGTCTAGGCGCATTCAATTCAACTCAAAAACAACCTTACACTTAGAGGCTAAGAGTCTCAAGTTGTAAGTATCACCTTGATTAGGAAACTTTTAAACAATATGCCTTGATCAGATAACATCACCATGCATATCGGTAAGTCAAGAAATCATCTAAGAGTTAGGCACTATTTCTTGTGATTTTAGCCATCTCAAGCGCCTAGGAAGGAGTGAGTGAAGGATCTTAACATCAAGAAACATGTTATCAATCAACTTGGAGAAGTCTTTGACAATAATTATGATGAATTGAGTATATGGAAGTAAAGGAAGTACATAAAGAGTCTAGGCGCCCATCCATGATCATTTCAACTCCAGAGTGCGCCTAATGATGTTTTGAGGTTGAAACATGTTTGAAATCAATAGGAAATTCTTCCAAAGCAAAGGTGCTCATTATGAATTCTCCTACCAGTTTTGGCACCTTGCAGTCTAAGTGCATGAAAATCATGAGGATGAGCGCTTAGGGATGAGATAGTCTTCATAAGAGTTTAAATAAGAACATCATCAAAATGCGCCTAGTGGTAAGGAGCTTCTTAAGAAGATTGAAACCATCAAAGTGCCAAAAAACAAGCTAAGACATGTGAGGCGCACTTTTCACCCATGCAAGCCTAAAATTGCGCCTAAGGAAAATAACTTGATTTCATGTCAGTAGGTGAGTGCCCTGAGAGCGAGGATCACTCTAGGCCATTTTCAATTGTTGAGATCACAAAAATGATAAGGATAAAGGCAATTGAGTTAGGCCCACTTTACCCTCTGAGGACACCTCAATGAGCGCCTTGGGAGAAATTGCATGAGATGACTTTTTGGAGTAGGCGCTTGAAAGATAGAAGTCATTCTAAGACATGTCTCATCATTTAGAATTGTAAAATTACAAGTATAAAGACATAAGTCTAGGCGCACTTTCCATCAGTACAAACCCATTCTGGTGCCCAAGGGAGAAATTGCATTGAAAGGCACCTTTTGAATCAATCTCTTAAGGGAGATTGACCTCTTTAAGCTATTACAATTGTTTGAAATCATTTTTAGTGATAAATGTGGACCAACTTGTGTTAGGCGCACTTTGCTCCTCTTTTTACCTATATGTGCTCCTAGATTGAAGTGAGGTTATTCATATGTTTAACGTTATTTCTTTCTGTTTTGAAGTGATTGATATATTGTTTCTCTTGTCTTGTAGGAACATCAATAAAGCTAAGGAGTCGTTCAAGGAGTCACCTTCAAGCGAGAAGCTTGGAGTCACCTTCAAGGAAGAGTCATCATGCTAGCCACCTTTGGAGATCACTTCAAGATCATCATCAAGTTGCATCATTGAGAGAAGGAGTGTTGGTGAAGCCAAGGAATCATCTGAAGGATAAGCACCTGAGTCACCTTCAAATTGCAGAGGAAACATCAATGACATCATACATCAAGTTCAAGTATACATCATCTAGACGGCATCCACCCATGGGATTATACTTCATCATCAAACATTCCAAGGCATTCATCCATTCAACTTCAAGTTCCTCCTAAATCTTCAAGTCTAAGAGAGATCTCCTACTCCGATTCATGAAGGAAGTATCATCATCATCATCTACTCTTACATGAAGGGAGCAACATCATCATCATATACATTATCCTTCATAAAGTAGCATCAAAGAAGATCAACCTACCTACAAGAAGAAGAAGCATTATAGTGTTAGATAAATGAGTGACAAGTATCATATATCATACTACTTACAATGAACAAGGCAAGATCAACAAGATACATCTCAGGTGTTAGTCATCAAAAGCAATCACATCGAAGATATCACGAAGATGATACAATTTGGGAATATGCCCAAAAGCATATTTAATTAACAGTTGAAATCCACAAGTATGCTGAGATGGCACCTATGTGGCATGTACCTATCATCCTCCAATTATAATCAATCACATAATAGGACTACATTCAATGTATCATTCAATATGCAAGAAGCCCAAGAGGACACCTATGTGGAAGATGCCTCCAAAGATTCCATTTCTATCTTATCTTCTTGGAAAACGTGCCTTCATTGCCTCTCTTTTGTACTAAAAATAGCAAGTTGTTGCAACTACCTACTGAGTTGGCATGATCTAAGCCCTTGGCTATATGAAATGATCCTAGCCATTCGTTATATTCTGGACTCTATATAAAGGCCTTGTTGCCTCATTTGTAAAATCATCAGTCATTAGTCAGTAGGCAAGTAGGAGTAGAATAGAAGAGACTCTCGAAATTCTTTGAGAGTACTTGAAGTTGTTGTACATATTTCTAAAGATTAATGCAAAAACATTGGAGCTTATTTGGTGTTCAAGTGTTGTCTTATGAAATGACATGGTTTCCTGTATATTGAATTGAATGAAGAGATGTTTCAAGTAGATTAAAAGTAGATTAGAAGCTCATTGATGTAATGCATGTTGTAGTGGATATTTGATCAACTCCTAGCTCATGCTTTTAACATTCATCGCTAGTGAAGTGTTGTGTAAAGCTAGTCTGACCCTTATCATTTGCATAAGTTCGATTGTAGATGTTTGTTTGAGCTGCGCCGTTCAATGGGTGCTTGCATAAGCCTTCATGATTTGAAAACCATTCGTTTACCTTAGGAGATTGCACCAACTTCATGTAGTTGTAGGCATCCTTGGCGAAGTGGAGTTGGGTTTATCAAGGAGTTTGTCTATTCATACATCATCATTGCTTCATTGACCTTAGATTAACTCCCTAAACCCTTATTTTTTTTCATTTCTTTGTTATTAAAACATTGTATATACATCATCCGCACTGAAGGAGGAATAAGCTAAGGAAGTATGAAGAAGTCTAATGTAAGTCCCTTTGTGATAATCAGCAAGATCACATGTAATCACTGAGTTAACCCATCATGAATCATAAATAAGGAACCTTGGAGTTACTTCACTGGATCACATAGTTCAGCCTTTGAAGAGCTTTATTCAAGAGAGAGTGGGATACTCTAGTGTTTTACTCTATTGTTGACCTGTCTAAAAACAATCATCAACAGAATCCATGAATGTAACTTCATGACAATAAGTAGTAAGTAAATCTATGTGATTATTGTTTATATGCAAGGTGATATTATCTAACACTTGTATTCCAAGAGTTATGTTTGTATATATATATTCTGTATATATGTTTCCTATGTTATGATTGCAGATTTAGGGCACAAGAATGATAAAAATTGAAAGTAATTTAAATGGCAACTGCGAAACCCTAACCCTAACTTGGGGTATTTGAATTTATTGAGGTAAAATTGGTATTGTTCTAATAGGGGACACTACAAATGGTATCAGAGCATGTTCTTGCCAGCCTATGGGACATACCTATTGTAACCGCCATTCAATTAGAATTAACTATTCAAAGTAGGCCAATCTTGCATTTCTATAGGAGTGTGCTTCCATGTGTATACTTTGTGACTTATGAACTCGTGTGAATACTTTGTGTATTACGTGTATTTGCGTGTATGCTTCATGCTTCTTGTGTATACTCATGTGTATGCTTGGTGACCTTGGGATGGTGGATGGATCCACGGTGTAGTATGGGATGCAACGAATCCCCTTCCCAATTGTCTGACGGTGTACTTACATGTATTAGTGCACCTCATGTGCATTCATATTTTGTGACTCTATGTATTTACGAGTGTGTACTCTGACTTTGTATTTGTATTCATGTGTATACTCTATGATTTTGTATTTTTATTCAAGTGTATACTCTATGACTTTGTATTCAAGTATGATTATGTATTCAAGTATGATTATGTATTCAAGTGTATACTCTATGACTTGGTATTTGTATTCATGTGTATACTCTATGACTTTGTAAATGTATTCAAGTGTATACTCTATGACTTTATATTTGTATTCATGTGTATACTTATGACTTTGTATTTTTATTCAAGTGTATACTCTATGACTTTGTATTTGTATTCATGTGTATACTCTTATGACTTTGTATTTTTATTCAAGTGTATACTCTATGACTTTGTATTCAAGTATGATTATGTATTCAAGCGTATACTCTATGACTTTGTATTTTTATTCAAGTAGATACTCTATGACTTCATATTCAAGTATGATTATGTATTCAAGTGTATACTCTATGACTTGGTATTTGTATTCATGTGTATACTCTATGACTTTGTATTTGTATTCATGTGTGTACTCTGACTTTGTATTCAAGTATGATGACTTGTCTTTGTATTCGAGTGTATTCAAGTGTATTCTTTGCAACATACGTTCATGTGTATACCGTGTGACTTGTAGTCATACCTTGCAAATTATGTGTATTCATGTGAACACTTGTGTGCACTTGGTGACTTTGTGTATTCATACTTTGTGGCTTACATGTATTAGGCATTTTTTTGACTTTGTGTATTTACAAGTGTACTTCATGACTTATGCATGCTTCATATATTACGTGCATTCACGTATATGGTTCATGCTTCCTATGTGTACTTTATGTAGTGAATACTTGGTGACTTATGTGCGACTTACGTGTATTCATTATAATTTACTTGTGTTCATGTGTATACTTCGCGACTTGCGTGCATGTGAACACTTTGCAACTTATGTAGGTATACTTTGTGACTGGCATATACTTCATGACTTATGTATATTCAAAGTGTATAGTCTGTGACTCATGTATAACTTATATGCTCAGTGGCTTACGTGTATTCAAGTGTATACTTTGTGACTTGCGTGTATGCTCCATGACTTATGTATTTTCATGCACGTATGCTTTGCGACTAATGTGACTCATGTACATACTTCATGTATTTACGTGTGTTTCACATATACTTCATATACTACATGTATTCATGCGTATACTTTGTACTTCACGCCTTGCATCCTACGTGAATCATGCTTAATGTGTTACATGCGTATGCTTCATGCTTGTGTATCAAGCGTATGCTATATGTTTCAAGTATTACGTGCGTATACTTGTGTATTATACACTATGTTCATGCTTCATGCTTCGTATACTTTTATGTATTACATGTATGTTCCATATTCCATAAGCTTTGTGTATGCTTCATGTATTACACTTGGTGTTTTACATGTATACTTCATATATCACATGTAGGATTTATGTTTCACATATAATTGTGTATTCCGTATATCTATGTATATGCTTCATACATGTATACCTCGTGTATCACATACACTTCATCTATTACGTATATTTATCTGTATGCTTCACACTTTGTGTAACACGTGCGCTTCATGTCTGGGGTTTGTTCGACAAATTTACTCCATGTGTGTTTAAGATTACTTTATGTTTAATGGAAATGCCAAATCTATCAAAACTTTATTGTCAAACACTTCTTGAATTGATAAGTCCCCAAATGGGGGTACAAGGATAAATCAATTCATTGGCATCATCACTCGCCTATCCTTCAAGAAATCAAACAATCAAAATATCCAAAAAGATTTCCAAGGAGGGAACAATCATAACAACTCAATATAGTTAACGATAGAATCTAACGATCTAACTTAACTATAGAAACTCACATTGCTATCACTAGTTGTCACGAAAACTTAGATACAAAGATGAATTAAGATTATCTTTCAAGCTTCGAGATAAGCATATTGAGATATCATCTTGGCCTAGGATCGTCAATCTCCTAAAAGCAGAGTTGCAAGATATGGCTACCCCCTGCACAGGGCACGCGTACCTGCGTATCCGGTATGGATCCGGGAACGGTACGGTGCAGATACAGCTTGGATACCGTACCCGCTCGTGCCCTAAAATTTTTCTTCATCCTGCTGCACCCGATTCGCCTGGATACAACTCTTTGGAAAAATTGTGACGTATTTTGGTCGTCCGTAGGTTTAGTTGCTAAATCTTCAAAACACCACAATTTTAGTGGGCGAAATCTTCAAAACGCCACAGTTTTAGTCGGCTTTTTCTTTAGAACGAAAGTTAAAAACGCAGGTTTTTGATATAATAACTTGTCCAGCTTCAACGGCAACGTCTTGTGATTCAAAACCTGTTCTGCAATTTGGAGTTCGTCATTTTTGAAACCCTATCTCAGCGTAGTCATTTCCCATCGCAAGATTTCAAACGTTTTCGCATATTTGTTTTTTGCACCGATCGCAGGTATGGTATGGTTTATATTTTTGATGGTATGTTTTATTTTTGTTTTATTAAATTTGAAGTCTTAAAGATATCAATGCCATATATTCTTAAGTTTATAATTTATATTTATATTTATATTTATATTTTATTAAATTTAAAATGCTTATATAATTTTTAATAAATTTCATATATAAATTTCAATGTAAAATGTTTATTATTTATATTTTATGAGTTTATAATTTTTATTTTATTAAATTTACAAAGTTTAGAAGTTTATATTTATATTTTATGAGTTTATATTTTTATTTTATTAAATTTAAAATGTTTATATAAACATCAAACTTTTTTATTAATTTATTGTAATTAAAGATTATTTATAAAAATATTTAATAATTTAAATATATATTTTTATTAATTTATTTCAGTTATAAAATATATGTAAAATTAAATTAATTATTTAAAAAAATTAAAAGTGAAAGTGAATATATTTAGGTTTGCAAATACTTTAGAATCTTAGATTTATTTTATTTTAGATTTAAATGTCTTATTAAAATTTTAAGTTTTAAGGTCGAGTGGGTGTGGTCTAGTGGTTAAGACCACTTAGTCCTTATTGTGGAGACCAAGGTTCAAATCCCCCCAAAGACATCTTGGCTTCTAAATGGTTGTGGCTCTATGTAGGTGACTCTTGGCACTTCGAGGTCCTTAAGTGGAGTGTGTTTGAATTCTGGTGTACTCTGGTCTCCGCAGCTCGACAGGTCGTGCTAGCAATGGTGTACAATGACGAATCCACCGGTGGCAATCCGCACCACAAGCGGCATGATGGCAGATTTAGCAGGGCCACACTGCTGGCGATCCGCACTGCAGTGGTGGTGGCAATTCTTCGGGGAGGAGGTCCCCCTTGTGACCTCCGCTGGAGTGGACCAACCTAAAAATCCCTCACTTACCAATCCAAAAAAAAAAAAATTAAGTTTTAATTATTCTAATTTAAATGTCTTATTAAAATTGTAAGTTTTAATTATTCCAAGATATTATTCATGGCATCATCATCGTCCAATGTTGAAGTATCAGAAAACAATAAGAAGTGGATCAAACCGGACCCTAGATCTCCATTGTGAAAATATGTCACCATTGTTGAGAAAATTCAAGGTGGTGGAGGTTACAGATGGATATGTTAGGAGTGTCTAAAAGAGTATAAAGGTTCCTATACCAGGGTTCGTGGGCACCTTTGCCACATAACAGGGACAGGGTGTGCTGTATGTCCTGGTCCAAATGTTGATGGCGGACTGGGAAAGGGGTTGTCACCTGCCAAAATTGCAAAATATCAAAAAGAACAAGATGAAGCCAATAATCTTGCTCAAGCAGCAGAACAAAAGTCAACTCTAAATAGACCCCCTTCGCATCCACAATCAACTTCAGGGACATCTGCAGGTCATAAGAGGAGCAATTTAGGACCTCTTGAAAAATCGTTTAATTTGCAAAGTCGAGAGGATACAGATCAAAACATTGCTCGTTGCTTGTATGCAAATGGAATTGCATTTAATGTGGTGCGCTCTCCATATTGGCAAGAGATGGTTAGGTCAATTAATGAGGCCCCAAAAGGATACAAAAGTCCAAGTTATGAGAAGGTTCGTACCACTCTTTTGGCTAAAGAAAAAGATATTATCAATAGACAATTGCAGGTGATTCGATCTTCATGGAAAATCTTAGGAGTTTCTATCATTTGTGATGAATGGAAGGATGCTAAAAATAGGCCACTGATCAATGTGATTGCAATGTCCCCAAAGGGGGCAATGTTCTTGAAAGCAGTTGAATGCAAGGCCGATGAAAAGGATACTGAATTTATTGCTAATATTCTAATTGAAGCAATTGAATCAGTGGGGCCAGAAAATGTTGTTCAAGTGATCACAGATAATGCGAAGGTATGCAGAGCAGCAGGGTTGGTTGTGGAGGCAAGATTTCCAAACATTTGATGGACTCCAAGGAGCAGTGCATTCTTTGAACTTGACGCTACAAAAAATTGGCAAAATACAATGGATACAAAAGATTTATGACAATGTCAAAGAAATTCAAATGTTTATTTGTAATCACCACATGTCACAAGCCATTTATAGACAATTCACTAAGTTGGAGCTATTGAAGGTAACTTTTCTATATTCTAACTATGTTTTGTATTTTGAAAATTGAAATATATCATTTTGTAATTTGAAATATATTCTAACTATATTTTGTATTTTTTTTTTAATGTTTAAATTGAAGGTGGTCGAAACTCGCTTTGCCACGCACTACATTGTTCTTAAAAGGCTTGTGGATGTAAAACAAGCCTTGAAAAGCATGGTGATTAGTGATATTTGGGTAGTTTGAAGGCAATCTCAAACAGATAGAGCGAATAATATCAGGACAATCATTCTTGATGATGATTGGTGGGCTAAAGTAGACTATGTGCTCTCTTTCACAGAGCCAATATATGCCCTCATTCGTCGTTGTGACACAAATAAGGCAACATTGAGGGACATCTATGATTGTATAGATCATTGTTGAAAAACCCACCAAAAAATCGAGTAACTTGCGAGTATTCGCGATGCAAGATCTGCCGCGAGTAACTCAGCACGAGTTTTACAAAAACTTGCAGCGCTTAATACTTTAAAAACTCGCCATTCCGCGCGAGTATTTCTAAGAAAAACCGAGACTTTAGGTACAAAAAATAAAACGAAACCTAAAAAGTAAAAACGCGTTTTTGTTGTCTTCTTATCCGACAGGCGACGACGACCACGACCTGCGGCGGCGACGAAACCCTAGCTGGAGAGCAAACCTCCTTTGATTCGATTCATTCGAAAGGTAAATACTAAATTGAAATTCGAAATAGAAATTTTAAAAATGTTGTATCATATGAAAGGAGAGATTTTAGACAAACTGTCAAAATTTATAGACGATTATGATGATATATTTTTAAAATAAAAAGACTATCATATGAAAGGAGAGATTTTGGATGAACTATCAAAATTTATATTCGATTATGATGATATATAATATATAATATATATTATAACTATTAACGACTGTATCATATGAAAGGAGAGATTTTGGATGAACTGTCAAAATTTATATACGATTATGATGATATTCTTATGAATCTATCATCATAATCGTATATAAATTTTGATAGTTCGTCTAAAATCTCTCCTTTCATATGATACAGCATTTTAAAATTTCGATTGTAACAGTAAAAAATTAAAAATATTTAATAGTTTCAAAATTTAAAAAAACTAAAAAAGACTATATCATATGAAAGGAACTATCAAAATTTATATACGATTATGATGAATCAATCTTTTTAAAATTTCTATTGTTTTATAATATAATATTATAAAGAATAAAATTTAAATATATCATAATCCTATATAAAATTATAAAATTATAAATTATGACAGTTCGTCCAAGACTCCAAAATCTCTCCTTTCATATGATACTCTTTTTAAAATTTCAAATGTTTTTTAAAATTAAATATCATGATTCATAATCTTGTTTAAATTTTGAGTTTGACAGTTCGTCCAAAATCTCTCCTTTCATATGATACATCATGATCATACAATCTTTTTATAATTTTGATTGTTTTTTATGGCAAAAATGTCAAAATACAACTATACAACAGTCAACTGTGTTATTGTCAAATTTAAATTTTTAATTGAACTTTTTTTGTTCTCTCTTTTTTGATAGGTAACAGGATATAACTTATGGCTTCTGCAAGTGGAACTGGAGGTAGAAGAACCGGTGGCAAACCTAAGGACCCTTGCTGGAAACATGGGACACCGGGTCCAAAGCGAGGAGATGTCATTTGTATCCATTGCACTAAACATATGTTCGGAGGCGTTAATCGACTTAAATACCACCTTGCATAGGTCCCTTGCAATGATGTTGAGGTATGTGACAAAGCTCCTATGGAGGTTCAAAGGGAGGCACACGTCCTCCTTATGGATTATCAACGAAAGAAAGAAGCTAAAAAGAGAGCAGCAGAGGCAATGGAAGCCCCAAACTGAGATTTGAGTTCTACAGGGTCAAATTATAGAGGTGTAACTGTAGAGGCCTCTTCTACGCCTTCCATTGGGCCACGGATACGACGATCAGGCAAAGGGCTTGATAGCTTTTTTGTTCCTCGGAACACTCCTGGCGCGCAACCTTCATTGGATGGTCTTGCAACTACATGGAATAAAGAGGTGCATCGTGAGGCGAAGTTGGCATGTGCACGATTTTGGTACTACAACAATATTCCCTTCAATGTCGCTTCGAGTCCTTATTGGGAGCACTTGGTCACTGCATTGACTGTGGCAGGTAAGGGGTTCAAGGCCCCAACTCGTCATGAGTTGAGTGGCCCATTGTTGCAGGAGGAGGTCGAACACACACATCTACTAATACAAGATCAGGGGAAAATTTGGGAAAGAAAAGGCTGCACTATTTTATCTGACGGATGGACAGATGGCAGGAACAGGACTTTCATCAATTTTTTAGTGGCTTCAGCGGGGCAGCTAGTCTCTTTAAAGTCAATGATGCCTCCAATCAAATAAAAAATGCAAAAACCTTGTGCAACAAGTTGGATGAGGTGGTGAAGGAGGTGGGAGTGGAAAATGTCGTCCAAATAGTGACTAACAATGCAGCTGCATATGTGGCAGCCGGTAGACTTCTAGAGGCAAGGCATCCAACCATTTTATGGAGCCCTTATGTTGACCACTGTATTGACCTTCTTCTTGAGGACATTGGAAAAATAAGTTGGGTGAAGAATGTGATTGAAGAGGCAAGAAATATCACAAAACACATCTACAACCACACATGGGTCCTAAATCTTATAAGAGAGTACACTGGTGGCAAGGAGCTCACACGATCAGGAGTCACATGCTTTGCCACTAATTTCCTTACCTTGCAGAGTATAGCATCATTATTGTCCCACCTTAGGCGCATGTTTGTGGCCAAAAGGTGGATAGAGAGTCCTTATCATAGGAAGCCAGAAGCAGAGAGGTTCGAGAAGGCAGTTTATGATGCTGGCATGGAAAAAGCCATGGAGGAGATCATCAAGGTAAGTTTTCAAACACTAATTTTTATTTATTTTTTTATTTGCTAATGTTAAAATTTGCTGATTTTGTAAAAAAATTATATTTATATTTGTTGAATTTCAATTACTATAATTCTCTAATTTTATTTTCATCCACTATTGATTTAGGTGTCAGAACCATTGGTTAGGGTTCTACGATTGGTGGATGGGGATCAAAAGCCCATGGGGTATCTATATGAGGCCATGGATAAGGCCAAAGAGGCCATTCAGCATTTGTATGGGTCGAATAAAACAAAATATGAACCCATATGGCGCATTATTGATCGGAGGTGGAATCGACAACTCCACCAACATATTCATGCTACTGGTTACTATTTGAACCCCACGTTTTTCTTCTCCTCTTCATTCAAAGCAGATGCAGAGGTTAAGCTTGGCCTGAACACATGCATGGAGAGGTTGGTCTTTGATGATAACCTTCGAGACATCATACTCGATGAGTTACGGGCCTATAAGAATGCGGATGGGCCTTTTTTTCTTCAAGAGATGCCATTCATAGGAGATCCACTCTGCAACCAGGTAAAAAACATATGTTTATTTTTCATTTACTATTTATTTTAATTTTTAAGTTTACTAAAATCCTTACAAAGTTACAAATGTTATCCTTGCAGATTTATGGTGGGATGATTATGGTTCCTCAATGCCTAATCTTCAAAAGATAGCCATCTGAATTTTATCCCAGCCTTGTAGTGCATCTGGTTGTGAGCGCAACTAGAGTGTTTTTGAGGCCATTCACACAAAGAAGCGCAACAGGTTGACTCAAAAGTGCTTGAATGACCTTGTTTATGTGCGGTACAACCTTCGATTGCATGAGAAGGTAGAAGGCCAAGAATCATATCAGGCATTGGACCTTGACGACATTGATCCATATTCAGATTGGATTGCTGAGGATGTTGATGTTGATCCATCACTTGATGATGATGATGATATAGCTGCTATGGAGAGGGATATAGCTGAATGGCAAGCAAATGTCGCAACATATGAGGATTCAGAGACAGAATCAGATGATATTGATGTGCCATCAGGGGCGGGTTCCTCACATGTACCGCTTGATCCTATAGATGAGGATCCTGTTGAGCATAGCCCAGCTATACCAGCCACTTCTGCACCACCCACACAGAGAAACAAAACTCTTTTGAGCTTTAGTCGTAGAAGAAATTTATGATTTAGATTTTCTAGTGATGATGGAACTCTTTTTTTGGTCTATGATATGTATTATCAAATTGAAATTTCATATGTATTTGAAGGTTGAACTCTTTTTGTTGTCTATGATATGTATTAAACTCTTAATTTTGATTTATATATGAAGGAAATCAGCAATGCATTCTACAATTTCAGAAATGTGTGTTTTTTAAGAATATTTTTTAAAAATTATCCATTTTAAAATGTTCGATAAATTTGCCGAGTTTTTCCCCGAGTTTTTGCCGATCCCGAGTTTTTAAAAATTTTGGGTCTGCCAAGTTATTGTCGAGTCCAAGTTTTTCAACTATGGTATAGATACATTGGTGGAGCAAGTTAGAGACATAATCATAGCAAAAGAGAAAGACCCCTTAGAGTTTTTTTATAACCAAATATATGAGATAAATCAAGAAGAGGTGGGATAAAATGACAAACTCCTTTGCAACTTTTGGCATATGCTTTGAACCCCAAGTACTACCATGCTGACATGTTTGCAATGCCAAATATAACAGCACCAAATATGGATCTTCAGGTAGTTGACGGATATAAAAAAAGCTTTCAAGAAGATGTTTACAGATCCTAGAGTTGCAGTGGAGATTCGAGATGAGTTTGGGAGCTTTGCATCCTCTGATTGAACATATGCGGATGTTGATGCAATGGCAGATAAGAAAATAATGAACCCCGTGAAGTGGTGGAACTTCCACGGTGCCACGACTAAACATTTGCAAAAACTGGCTATCAAACTTCTATCACAGGTTTAACATTATACAAATTATATTCTATTTCAAATTATTTCTTATTTTATTTTTAGTTGATTGTATTACTCTTTTTAACTTGTAATATCAATTTCTTTTTCCAGGTTTCGAGTTCTTCAGCATCTGAGAGGAATTGGAGCACATATGGCTTCATCCATTCTGTGAAACGAAATAGGCTAGCAGCTAGTAAAGCAAAGGACCTTGTATATGTCCATTCCAATCTTCGTCTCTTGTCACATTCCTCCACAGACTACATGAAGGGACCTAATAGATTTTGGGATGTGCAGCCCGAGATGAGTGACATTGATGTATCCATAAATGCATTGACACATCTCAGTCCCATTGTTGAGAATTCTGACACAACAGGAGGATCCTCTAGTTCATCTTCATTCAATTTTGAGAGTGTAGATCATGATCTAGAACTCCAACATCAAGAGAATAGTGATGACATTTTTGATAATATGTGATTCTATCAAGATTCAATATATTTATATTTTTCTTTGATGATGAAACTATATCTAAATGTGGCATTATAAAACTGTGTTATATGTATGTGTATATGTGCTCTGTATGAATGGCGTATCCAGCCGTATCCATATTAGGGGCCTTGAAAGATAGCCGTATCCGTATCCATGCAACTCTACCTAAAAGCCAACAATTCAATCCTTTACGAACCTACAATTTGAACTCTTGAGAGATCTTACGAGAAATATTGGAAATCTATCATAAGATATATTCATCAAGCTTCCGGAAGGATGAACATAATTAAGAAAAGACTATTCTATTTCCTTCAAATATACAATCAAGTGATCTATCCCACACTCATTGAAACAATGGCAATACAACCCGGTCCATAACACATATGATCAATCTTAAAAATTGACTTAATGAACTTTGTAGATTATTTCATCCAAGGGCTTAAGTTCCCTTTCTTGATTAGAGTAATGTAGAGTTACAAACTTACAACAAAGTTGCTAATAAGCGTATACAAAGTTACAAATCCCCAGGTCAGAAATGAAAGAAAGGATTATGAGGACATACCATGATACTCCATGAGAGGGTCATCAAGACTACTCTAGAACATACAAATTAGTAAGACCGAAAAAATATATCAGAAAAGAACATTGCATTTGAGGTCATAGATGTGTGTCGTTATAATATAGGAGAAATTCGTGGACTCAAAGGATAACCATGTGCAACAATTAGGCCAAATCGGTTTCCTCTCCCTAAGAGAGAGAAACTTGTCTTAAGTTAGGGACCTTACCAGATACCAACTCTTGGTTTTGTTGTTGAGAGATATTGGGATTCTAGTAACTCCAAAAGCATCCTAGTGTGTAATTGCTTGAGGACAAGCAATCTTGGGAAGGGTGGATTGTGATGTTCCCTCCTCTATAAGCCAACCAAAGGCATTACACACATTAATGATAAAGGGGAACATTGGTTGTCTTATACGATTAAATCAAGGCAACGATCTAGTGAGCAATGATTTTATTAAGAGTAGTGATTACACTATATTCTGGCAGCAACAATGCCCTGTTCATCGATTATTTATAATATTCAATAGTATAATTATTAACTTATAACATAAAAGTAAGAAAAGTTGTCTCATTCGCTATAAGTGGCAATTGGTTTAGAGGATAATCTGAATTAATAATGAATAGCAAGAGATCAAAGGCACCGATCCATATGAAATAACCAAACATAAGGCAACGATCAATAATAAATAAACAAGTCATTAATAAGAGATGCGATCTTATGAAAGGTCGCCACCCTTGGAAAGAAGGTATCCTTCGCATATACATGAAGCTATATATAACACTGAGGATGGGCATTCTTTTGGGGAAAGCATCAGAAATTAAAAGCAAATTGTGATATTTATTTAATACAGATTCAGATCTGCAAATTGGACATATATTCAAAGTCACTACACTTATTGTGCATCACAGAAATATTGTGAACAGGTCAGCTTTGAGTCTATATAAGTAATTCATTGCTATTTCTAATAATCATCCATCATAGGAGTGAATGACAGACAGACCGAGGCTATCAGCCCTGCCATACCCCCCTAAGGCCAGTTTGGAGGCAATCTGATTTGCACCCTGTCCATACCCCCCCGTAAGGGCCAGTATGGAGGCCATGTATGACAGCTTGATCCTACCAAACCCCCGTTAGGGCCAGTATGGAGGAAATGAACATGAGAACTGTCATGCCCCCCGTATGGGCCTGCATGGAGGCATCATGTACAAAGAAATGTCATGTCATCACCACTATGATGGAGTGGAATCCATGAATGTAACTTCATGACAATAAGTAGTAAATAAATCTATGTGATTATTGTTTATATGCAGGGTGATATTATCTAACACTTGTATTCCAAGAGTTATGTTTATATATATATATATATATATATATATATATTTTGTATATATGTTTCCTATGTTATGATTGCAGATTTAGGGCACAAGAATGATAAAAATTGAAAGTAATTTAAATGCTAACTCTGAAACCCTAAACCTAACTTGGGGTATTTGAATTTATTGAGGTAAAATTAGTATTGTTCTAATAGGGGACATTACATTGGATCCGTCGCAATAGTTCAAAATAGGGCCAAATTCGTGACGAGTTCACCCGGTTTCGTCCTGAATGAACCCACAAATGTTTTCTTCGAAGCCTGGACGAACCTTAGCTGGATCAGTTCCGAATCCAAACAGGGTTTGAATCGAACCCAGATTCGGCTAGGTTTCCAGCGAATCCAATAACTTAGACCATATTTACTTCTTCTATCATTTATATGAAATAAGTTCTCTGCATCATAGGATTGACTTCTCTTTCACAGGCTAGCAATATTAAGATAATATCTTATTATTTAATGGTCACTCTTAGTTTCCTTTTCCGTCTTTAGTTTAGTCTCTATCCTTTCTACTTTGTTTTCTATAATTCTTCTACTTCTGTCTATTTTTAGATTTTGTAATTCCTTTAAATTGAGCATTCGCTCTCTCATGTATATATCTCATTGTTCAGTAATAATATTTGCATATTATTCAATTTCTTCATCATGTAACATGGTATCTGAGCCCGGTTGAGCGGGAAAAAACAATTTTGGGCTCTCTGTACGAACGGCATTCTGGGTTGTTGGGTTGTGTTTTCAATTGGCTTTTACTGCCATCAGAGGTCATTGTGTGTGACGAGTTAAGACGCTTTCTATCTTGGTTGCCTCTTTTGTTCCTGATCGTGTTTTTCGAAAGTTTCCTTTTGGCACCAAATGTTTGCTCGCGTGTTTTTTTGTGAGGGTTTTTATCCTCCATGCTCAAGTTTTTTCTAAAATTCGCGAGTTTCTGGCCACGATTTGGATAGGCATCTGGTTTTTCAACCTCATCTAAACCTGCGTTTTTCTCCTCACGTCTTTTGAGAGGCGTCATCGGACTGTGTTTATCTGAGGTGGGTTCCTACAGGTCGCACGTCCTTCTGGATCGTTCTTTGCGGGCGTTTTGAAAATATCTTCTGTCCCAGTTGCGATTTCTTGTGTTGGGACGTTTTATTTTGGTTCCTGCAAATCATTGTCTTTCGTTGCCAGTTTCTGGGCGTTCTATATTTACGCCGTTTTTAAAGGAAGGCTTCGTTTTAAATCTTCTGGGTCGCGATTCTGCGAGTATGCGATCTCTTTCTGGATCAGCGTTCTATATTTGTGCTAAATGCGTCATGTCGTGTTGTTGCCTTTATTCTGGTCGCGCCTTTCTCTTCCGTACTCAACTTTTTTGTTTTGGGTGATCGTGGATTTTGTTGGAAGCCGTCGTTCTTTTCTTTTTCGATATTGCTCACCCTTTTCCCGTGATCTCTGCATCTGTTCGTGACAGCCGGTGGATCTTTTGGATTCGGTGTTCATTTTCAAACATTGGTCGCAATGATTCATCAGTACTTCTATCGGTGGTTTGACTTCCTTCACAAAGTCGCGGTTTTATGTTTTAAAACAACTAAATTTCTTGGTCAGATCTACAGAATCTCTTGGTTGTGGGCTCTTTTATGGCCACTGACTGAATTTCCAGTGGTCAAGCCTTCTTTTCAACGGCTTCTATTTAAATTTTTTGGCAGTTCAAATTCTTCACGACTTTGTTTTCAAGAACATAGTCTGAGCCATTTGTATGCCCAGCACTCGTGGTTAGCAACTTGTGTTTTGGCTCACTATGTCTTTTGATCGTGGCTTAGTCATCTGCCAGAAATCTGTTTAGCCGATTTAAGGGTATTTTTCGTACTCTCGAGATCAGTACTTTGAAATCCGTGTTCGGATTTATCTTGAGATTTGTGCCTCAATACCTGTGTTTCAGACTTATTCCGTGTTTTCGGAATCTATGCTTCGTAACCCGTGCAATGGTTCTGTTCAGAATCTGTGCCGTCTATCTGCTTATTCGTGTCATCAGTGTATAATCCGTCCTTTCGTGCCTCGAAAAACATGAAGTATGGCATCTTTTTTGGAAAGCAGTCAGAAGTTCAACGGCAGCAAACTTTTTGATCATCAGTGTTTTCTGCAGGATCTCATCAGAGATGGATTCCTTGTTCCATAGCCCTTTGAATGGGGTTCTATTTTCTAGATCAGTAGCTTCCTTGTTTGGCAATGTTTTTGCCTAGTCGCTATTCTTTGGAGTTGTGATCTGCCTTTTCACCGTCGTTTGCAGCTTTGAGGGCTTCTTGTAAGAAGCGTGATGCCTCTCAAGCCAAAATACAGATCTGCTGAAAGTACTTGCCTTGGAAAAGATTTTTTGTTGCTGAAAGTACTTGCCTTGGAAAAGATTTTTTGTTTTTTTGAAATATGTGTTTTTTTTGTATTTTCTTGGTTTTGAAAGAAATGCACAGGAAATTGAAATTGCAACAATAATTTTGTTAAAAAAACTATGATTTAGATTTGCAATCTAAAGCTAGAAATTGCTCAACTAGATAATAGATGTACTAACAATTGTGAGGGTTGCACATGCACACCTGAAAAAACAAAGAATGCTGTCATAATTCAAATCTAGAATTTTTATATCAGACCCTCCTGAAAATCGATTTCTTGCAATTATCTTTGATAGCCCAGATTGCATCAAAATACCAAAATAGTGCCACAAATATGCTTGCAAACTAAACACAAAATGGTACGGATCACTGTAGCGGCAGTACGGATCACTGTAGCGGCGGTACGGATTACTGTAGCAATCTTTAAAAAATCATGGAATCTCTAAAATCTTCAATTCCAGCCAATCAAGCATTCTTTAATCTCATTTCATCAGTTCTTTCTTGATTTCCTCAAAAAATCTCTACAATTTCTTGATCAGTTGTATTTCAGAATCTGATTATTTAACCCAGCAACTTTAGTGGATCTTGCACCACTTCAGATTGCCATTAAACCTGAAGATTCCTCAATCTCCAAGCCCAAACCCTTGAATTCTCCAACGCCAAGCTCTCAGACCAATTTCACCAAATATCAAATGCTCAAATTCATAATGAGGTCGACTTTTGTGAAGAGACTTATATATAACCATTGGAAATTCAATTTATTTCTTTTCAAATGCATAATTCCAATTATATTTGCTTTTTATTGTTTCCTCTCAAACTTTGGTTTATGTGCCAAATATAAAATAAATTCATTTAAGTGACACTTAATGAGGGTATTGGCCTCATGGGCCCCCTTATTAGATATAAAGTGTAATTATAACATAAGTTATAATATAACACTTTATTAATTAACTCCATTAAAAAAAATATGAACTCCCCATGAAAACAATCCACCAAGTCACCAAATAACTATGGAAGTCCAATCGACTAGTGCCCTGCCTGAAATAGCAACCCTCAGCATACGACCTTCTAAAAATAGTAAGTGCCTCCAAACATGACCAAGGCCAAGAGTAGAAGCCACAACATGATACCAACTAAGCACTGATGATGTCCAATGTCCCGAACTGGCAAATGAATGACGAGAAAGAGACCCTCTATCCACTGAACTAGCCCACGAGGGTCGCCATGATGGGCTAATCTCATAACCACTAACATCCATCAGAGAGGGGACATTACAGTCCGCCCTCCCTGAGATTGCTTGTCCTCAAGCAATCGCAAAGCAGGATGCTGTAAGATCTCCTCTGACTCCCAAGTCGCATCCTCGTCTGACAAATCCTTCCACTTAATCAAATATTCCCTGACAACTTTCCTACGAAGATGCCTCTCACGAAAAGCCAGAATGGTCTCAGGAATCAGCTCTAACTTCCCCTCATCATCTAGGGGTGGTAAAGTAGGAGAAGGCACAATATGTTCCCCTAACGCCTTCTTGAGGCGTGACACATGAAATACGTTGTGCACCCTACTATCTGCTGGCAAATCAAGCTCATAAGCCACCTCTCCTACATGCCGAACAACTCTGAAGGGTCCATAAAAACGTGGCTTGAGCTTCTCAGCTCCCCTTTGCCGAAGTGAAGACTATCTATAAGGTTGCAGCATGAGGTACACCATATCTCCTACTTCAAAAGACCTCTCAACCCGTCTCTGATCGGCATATTGTTTTTGCTGATTCTGTGCCCTATGAATATTTTCACGTAATGCCCTTATGATGTCCTGGTTCTCCTGAAGGAGATCACCAGCACTCGGCACTCTGCTATCACTAAACAGTAAGTCCAAGAAACTGGGGGGGTCATAGCCATAAAGAGCTCTGAATGGTGTCATCTGTATGGTCATGTGGTGGGTGGAGTTATAACAATACTCACACAGGTGAATCCACTTCACCCACGCACGCTGCTGCCCTGACACATAATTTCGGAGGTATCCTTCCACCCATTTGTTGACTATCTCCGTCTGCCCGTCAGTCTGTGGGTGGTAACTCGTACTAGGTGTAAGCTCAGTGCCACACAACCTGAATAATTCCTGCCAAAAATGGCTCATAAACTTGCTATCCCTGTCGCTCACAATAGTATGGGGCAATCCATGCAAACGAAATACCTCCCGAAAGAATAAGTCCGCTACTTGACTAGCTAAATATGTAGTGTTGATCGGAAAGAAATGAGCATACTTCGTCAAATGATCTACCACCACGTAAATACAATCTCTACCTTGGGCTTTCGGCAAGCCCACAATAAAATCCATAGATAAACTGTCCCACTTCCGATAAGGAATAGGAAGTGGCTGAAGCAACCCTGCAGGTAACATGTGCTCCCGTTTGTTCTGCTGACAAACACTGCACTCCCTCACATACTGAAGAACATCTGCCTTAAGCCCTTTCCAAGTAAACATCTCCCGTATCCGTCTATATGTCTTATAAAATCCGGGGTGACCTGCCATAGGTGAATCGTGGAAAGTCTGCAATACTATGCTCTTCACAGCTGAACCTGGGACCAAAAATATCCGCCCTTTGTAAATGATGAGATCATTTACAATGGTGTATCTGCTGTCCTGAACAGTCCCATCCACGACACCAGAAGCCCAAGGGTCCTTGGCATACTCCGCAGTAATCAAATGATGCCAATCCTCTGAAACCACTGCTAAAGGGCTCAAGTGGGGACGTCGAGACAATGCATCAGCAACTGTATTCTGAGTGCCCTTGACATATGAAATGTCAAAATCATAAGACTGGAATTTGCTAACCCACTTTTGTTGTCTTTCGTTCAAGTCCCTCTGTCCAAGGAAATGTCGTAAGCTGTTGTGATCAATTCTTACACAGAACCTACTCCCAACAAGATACTGTCTAAACTTGGCCAATGTGTGCATAATGGCCAGCATTTCCTTGTCATATATACTGTAACCCAACTCAGGACCCCTAAGCTTCCTGCTCTCGAAAGCTATAGGATGTCGATCCTGCATCAACACGGCTCCTATGCCCTCACCAGAGGCATCACAATGCAACTCAAACGGTCTGGTAAAGTCAGGCAAAGCAAGAACTGGGCATGATGTCATAAGCTGCTTGAACTTCTCAAAACACTCCTATGCTCGAGGAGTCCAGAAGAAAGCACCTTTCTTGGTCAAATCCGTGAGTGGGGCTGCATGACGTGAGAACCCACTAACAAATCTGCGGTAGAAAGCACAAAGACCAAGAAAACCACAGAGCTGAGTCAAATTCTCTGGTGTAGGCCAATCAACAATAGCACTGATCTTCTCTGGATCCATGCGAACACCCTCAGCGCCGATAATATGACCCAGATACAGAAGCTCGAAAAAACCCAGTGCACACTTGGATTCCTTGGCATACAAGGACTCCCTATCAAGTATGCTCAGAACAGTATCGAGATGAACCATGTGTTCTTCCCAAGATTTACTGTATATCAGTATATCATCAAAAAACACCAGGACAAATTTTCGGAGCTGGGAATGGAAGACCCTGTTCATTGTGGACTGAAAAGTAGCTGGTGCATTGGTTAGCCCAAATGGCATAACCAAGAACTCAAAATGCCCACAGTGACATCTAAAAGTTGTCTTCTCAATGTCCTGCCAACGAACTCTGATCTGATGGTACCCTGTCCTCAAATCTATCTTGGGAAAGTATCGAGCTCCATGTAGCTCATCAATAAGCTCATCAATATGGGGAATCGGATACCTGTTCTTAATAGTCTTTTTATTCAGCATCCTGTAATCGATACACATCCTGAGAGAGCCATCCTTCTTCTTAACCAGAACAATTGAAGAAGCAAAAGGAGACTTACTCGATCGGATGTGCCCCATAGCTAACAACTCCTTAATATTTTTTTCGATTTCATCCTTGAGCCGTTTGGGATGCCTGTATGGAGTGATCATAATGGGCTTAGTGCCCTCCTCGAGCTCAATGATGTGCTCTATCCCCCTGTCAGGAGGTCTACCCAGGGGTATATCACTAAACACTTTGGAGTGTTTAGTACGAAGCTCCTAAACATTAGGATGGTAAACTGGTTTATGCTGCTCATCATGTGTGGGCATCAACCGACACTCTACTGCCCATTCCACCATATCCTGACTAATTAACCTCTCCATCCGTCTGCATGTGATTATCTTCAAATTGCCTTCCCTGATGGCCTTAAGCACATGTGTTCTACCATCAACCACAAATCTCATCTCCATCTCCTTAAGATTGAATGTAAATTCTCCTATAGAATGTAACCATGTCATCCCAAGAACCACATCTACTTCCCCCATGTTGACAACATAAAAATCAGCAGTGAACTCATAGTTGTTCACACGCATACGCAAACTAGAGATCATTCTCTCACACTTGAGAGTATTACCATCGGCAACCTTTACCCGAATCCCCTCAAACTCCTGAGTCTGAATACCAAGTCTCTCAACTAGACGTGTATTTATGAAATTATGTGTAGCACCTGTGTCAAGCAAAGAAACAACCCACTATCCTGCCAAGACTCCACGTACTCTAAAGGACCCCTCTTTTTGCATACTAGAGAGGTAGGCATTCTGTAAACTTATTGCCCCTTCAATTTCAACTTCATGTTCCTCACTTTCAACCTCTGGAACCTCATCATCTCTTGCTGGTCCATCATATCAGCTTGCTGATCAGTCACATCAGCCAGGTCTTCATCTTCATAATACCATTCCATTTGCCTATTTTTACCTTGAGGCCTTAAGGGACATTCATGATTGGCATCATAGGGTCCCTTACAATAGAAACAAAGCCTTTTCTTCCTCAAATCATCCATTGTTTCTCTACTCAAAGGTGCTGCTCCTCTCTTACTTGGGTCAAAATTCAATGGTCTCTTTGGAGCTGTTTTGAAGCCACTTGTTGAAGTAGATGGTTTAGAGATAAGTTTGTTTTTAGGAGTAGAAAACTCCATACTTCTAGCTTTCCTCATAGCTTCTTAGAGTGTGTGTGGATCTAATGCTTTGATCCAACCTCTCATAGGCTCGAATAGACCCTCCACAAACAAGAGAACAAGCCTCCTCTCAGATATCCCTGTAACCATCACTGACAACCTCTAAAACTCACTAATATATGACTCCAAACTACCCATCTGTCTCAATTGAGCCGAGTCTCTGAAGAACAATTCAGGATCCTTCTTATCAAAACGTTCAATCAGCCTATCAACAAACTCCTGATAGGTAGTGATAAGATCATGTTGTAGTGTCACCATTCCATGGTGCCACCACTCATAAGCGATACCATCCAAATGAAGAACTGCAAACTTAATAGCATCAGGTTCCGACATTGGAGGTCGAAGAGATAGGAAGGTGTCAAGCTTGCTGATCCAAGCTCTAGCTGTCATCCTGCCACTACCATCAAATGTTGGAAGAGTGAGTTTGCTGGTTGCACTCTTCAAGTCATTGTTTTGGGGCTGCCTTGGCCTTCTATCCTGTCTAGGCCTATTGTACTTCCTCCTCTGTGTCATAAACCTGTCAAAATTCAAATGCTCTTTCACATGCAGAGGTAAAGCATCCCACTCATCATGCATCACCATGACGTTATCACCAAATGTAGCCTCTTCTTCTTCTTCTATAGGTGCATATTCAGGTTCATTTCTGAGGAAAGTAGGCCTTGTAGGCCTCTCATAAGTGTGGGTTGGTGTCCTCCTAACTCTAGGAGATCCCACAACACTACCATGCTCATCTAAGTCATGATTCTGCCTTCTGGGAAGTGCCAATTGCTGGACAATAGTAGTGAGCTGCTGGATAGCCTGTGACATGCCCTGCTGATTATCATGCAAACCTCTTAAAAGATCTCTGAATTCTTCTGCCCCATTATCACCTCCACCATTTCTAGGAGGACTGGTTTCTCTCTTGTCACTCATGTTACCTGTATGACTGTTACCACTGGTGGACTGAGATCTATTGCTTCCAGAGCTAGATCTATGTATACCCAATATTCCTGATACTGTTTGACCTTCTGGAACTACTGGTGGTCTCCAAGGACCTATACCCCTGGTATAAAAATAGTCCCTTCTGTTCATGAAATAACTACTCACTGGACATGCAAGTGCTGATCACTAACATGCAACCCTCAGAATCGACATGCAAACATCTGGGTAGTCTCAAAACTAACATGCAAGTGAAAATCTCTGACATGCAACTCAATAAATTTTTTGTTTGTGATTTCCCAACAGGATGGCAGGAAACCGCTCTGATACCACTGTAAGAACCCTAATGCCTCTCAAGCCAAAATACAGATCTGCTGAAAGTACTTGCCTTGGAAAAGATTTTTTTTTTTTGAAATATGTGTTTTTTTTTGTATTTTCTTGGTTTTGAAAGAAATGCACAGGAAATTGAAATTGCAGCAATAATTTTTTTAAAAAAACTATGATTTAGATTTGCAATCTAAGGCTAGAAATTGCTCAACTAGATAATAGATGTACTAACAATTGTGAGGGTTGCACATGCACACCTGAAAAAACAAAGAATGCTATCATAATTCAGATCTGGAATTTTTATATCAGACCCTCCTGAAAATCGATTTCTTGCAATTATCTTTGATAGCCCAGATTGCATCAAAATACCAAAATAGTGCCACAAATATGCTTGCAAACTAAACACAAAATGGTACGGATCACTGTAGCGGCAGTACAGATCACTGTAGCGGCGGTACGGATTACTGTAGCAATCTTTAAAAAATCATGGAATCTCTAAAATCTTCAATTCCAACCAATCAAGCGTTCTTTAATCTCATTCCATCAGTTCCTTCTTGATTTCCTCAGAAAATCTCTGCAATTTCTTGATTAGTTGTATTTCAAAATCTAATTATTTAACCCAGCAACTTTAGTGGATCTTGCACCACTTCAGATTGCCATTAAACCTGAAGATTCCTCAATCTCCAAGCCCAAACCCTTGAATTCTCCAATGCCAAGCTCTCAGACCAATTTCACCAAATATCAAATGCTCAAATTCATAATGAGGTCGACTTTTGTGAAGAGACTTATATATAACCATTGGAAATTCAATTTATTTCTTTTCAAATGCATAATTCCAATTATATTTGCTTTTTATTGTTTCCTTTCAAACTTTGGTTTATGTGCCAAATATAAAATAAATTCATTTAAGTGACAATGAGGGTATTGGCCTCATGGGCCCCCTTATTAGATATAAAGTGTAATTATAACATAAGTTATAATATAACACTTTATTAATTAACTCCATTAAAAAAAATATGAACTCCCCATGAAAACAATCCACCAAGTCACCAAATAACTATGGAAGTCCAATCGACTAGTGCCCTGCCTGAAATAGCAACCCTCAACATACGACCTTCTAAAAATAGTAAGTGCCTCCAAACATGACCAAGGCCAAGAGTAGAAGCCACAACATGATACCAACTAAGCACTGATGATGTCCAATGTCCCAAACTGGCAAATGAATGACGAGAAAGAGACCCTCTATCCACTGAACTAGCCCACGAGGGTTGCCATGATGGGCTAATCTCATAACCACTAACATCCATCAGAGAGGGGACATTACACTTCTTTGATCTACGCTTACAGCGCCTAGCCCCTTCTTGTCACTAGTTGGATCAGCGGTCAACATTTGTATTTGGCAAGCGGTCATTTTGCTTCTTTGGATCCCTTGGGATTTGTGTTTCAACACTCGTTCTCAGGTTCTGTTTTCTACATTCTATTTATGCCATCCATCTGTCTCGGAAGGCAGTCTGTTTTAGGGGGCATCTTGGTTTAGTTAGTGGACTGATCATTATGGGGGGTATTAAGATAATATCTTATTATTTAATGGTCACTCTTAGTTTCCTTTTCCATCTTTGGTTTAGTCTCTATCCTTTCTGCTTTGTTTTCTGTAGTTCTTCTGCTTTTGTCTATTTTTAGACTTTGTAATTCCTTTATATTGAGCATTCACTCTCTCATGTATATATCTCATTATTCGGTAATAATATTTGCATATTATTCAGTTTCTTCATCATGTAACAAGCAAGATCCAGCTCTGATACCATTTGTAATGTCCAGTTTGTAAAATTTCATATATATCAAGCCCTAGTTCACAATTTTAATAAATTTGCACAATTTAAACATAAATATAAAATCTTTATTTATTGACAAATATAAACCTCATAGGAATATTTCTTTAATTATGACTGAAAATTTATCAAGTTTTTCTGTGTGAAATCACTCCAAGGAATTGTGGGTTTTCATCCTCCAATTCCAAACCTAAAGGGTTTTCATCCTTAAGGTTATATTGAACCAAAGTTCCATGCTCCAACAAGGAGTAAAAATCAAATAATAAACATATTCATTTATGCTTGCCTCCTCCTCCTTGCTTGGTTTTCCCTAAATACCCCTCTCCTCGAATAAACACTACTCCTCACATGACTGTTGGTTAATAAACTTAATTAAAATTAATCATTAATCCTTTCCTAAGCGCAAATCCCTAAACTTGCTGGAAATCACATTTATTAATGTATAGAGGAACCTTTTGTCTTTTTTTTACTGCAGCGATCAAGTTAAAATATTTAAACAAACCCAATAAAATCTGACCTGCTGTCAGAAATGGTCTCCTAAAGTGCTGTGACTGGGACCTTCTTACCATATGTCAACAACTGTCGACCAATATCTTCCTTCTTATGGAATTAAATCCATTTCAGGTCATTATCAATTTGGATCAAAGCACATGCCAAATCCCAGCTGGCAGTTGTAGAAGGTTTCGAAGAGGGACATTACACAGAAAGGAAGGTTTGACATAGAAAATGACGAAATAAGAGGATACCAGACTTGGAGGATTCTGTACAGCCAAAGAGACCGTCCAAAAGGAAAGATCATGAAATGGTTCACATAGCCCTTCAATTCAAGGCATAAGTATTAAAAAGTCAATTATAAAGATATAAGAACCCACTCAATGTTCAATTGGCAAAATAAACTTGGAGAAGTCTACTGCTCGATAAGGAAGGCCCCCAAATCTTCCAGTCATTATACGAACAAATTCTAAAGATAACAAAGAAATAAACATGCATATATCTGCTGCAAGTAAATCAGTTTATGAGATTTGAATCTTTGAGAAAACCTTTACAGTCTTTTCTCCTCACATGGTAATTATTTTCTTGTACACATAAGTTTTTGGGATATTTACTTTTTCCAGCATTTGTCTCACATTATTCTATGACTACTTTATGAAGATTTCTCTGGCTGCTTTGTGTCTGGTTTATTACATATTTCCTCATCATAAGCCAAAGATGACATGCTTTGGTGACCATAGGCCTACAGTAGTCTGAAAGATAAGATTGGTAAAAGGTGAGTATTAATTACATGCAAATGGCTCATTGCCCTTGGAAAAACTATGCAAAATGTATGAGAACCAGAAGTTTGATTTGCCGGCCTGTGCTCCTATCTAGGACACGTGATTGTAGTCCTTCATAACAAATTATGTCTAGCAAGAGTAAGATAGCCTTAATGTTTTTTTATATGGAGCCTATTCTTGGGATATTTCTACAGTCTACTTAGTGGAATTGACAAACCTGGGAATTGAAACCTTCACTTACTCAAGGGTAGCATGCATTTACTGATCTTTTATTCAGTCAGGAATGTGAGAGCAGTTGGATTCATGCCCATCAGCAATAATGGAAGATGGCATTAACTTATAAATATCCAAACGAATTGTGCAAGACATAGCCCAGAAATTTTAACTCACAATCTATGGATGCAGGATAATAAGCATTGAGTGAGATTATGAGAACAATTCAACAATGTTATTTATCTCTGCATGTTTGGAAGCGTATAATCAGCCTTTCTAAAATTCAGCCATGACTACAGTTAAGAGAAGAGCTAGATAGTGTCACGACAATCTCAAGGAACAGGAACAGAGCTCCAAATATGCTTTCCTCTAAACCTTGTTTATTTAAGTGCCATTGATTTGTACATAGTGGCAGCCTAACTTTTTATTTTTTCCTTATGAATTACAGGCGGGCTACTTCATTGAAGCCCATTATGGCAAGCCTTGTCTAGAGGACAGCCCTGTGCCAATGAAAGACATGAAGTTTGAAGTGACTTGCATGAAAGCTTTTCCAATTGCAGTTATTATCACTAGAAGAGAAATGCTACCTAAAATATTTGAAATTATCAAATGGTTCTCTTTCTTGCACCCTTCTCTTCCTAGGGAATTTGTTTAGTCGGTGATGTTTTTATTTTCGTGCTAGGAAGGATGTAACAAATCTTGGGTGGGGAATGAATTATGAACACTGAGCTATAGTCACAAGTTAGATGATGCTGTCTAACTTTTTCAAGTCTGCATTGGATATACCCCATATTGTTTGTAAATGTTTAAGTTTGCACTTTAAGGATTCAAAATTGATCCGTAATCTGGGGTGACTAAGCCACACTCACAGCCATCAACAAATGGATTTACAATGCTCAAACTTCTTTACATACCTCTACAACCTATTCTACCATTTACAATGAATTTCAACATACAAAGGCATGTGCAACATAGCATAACAAAGTTCTAAGCAACATAGCATAACAAAGTTCTAAGCATTAACGAATGCAGAATAAACAAATATTGCAATAACCCATAATTGCAACATATAAAATATCACTAGAGAAACCCTCAAACAGGTAGAAAGTTCCAAGAAGAGTGAGCACTTGCTCCTCGTGCCACTAGCCCACGGTAGTCCAAGTGTTTTACATTGCCCTCATGGATTTACAAAGCTCCACTTCACATTGTGAGCTGCCACACACCTGCATATTGCCCTGAAGATGACATATAATTGCAACAAATCTTGCTATAGTGACAAAAGAAGAACTACAACCTCCATAGAATAGAGAGATAGAGTAGAACCGCCAACTCCATAGATGACGAACTCCCATTTCATCCATTAGAAATGAGAGAAACCCATAATAAGGCTGAACACATGTATATAACATGCCCTCTTGGCATCAAAGGAGTGCTCACACACATCTAGAGCTTCCATTGTACCTGCAACTACTCTCTACATGAAGGAAAACTATTACAACAAACTTGCAACAGTCATACAATGGACTAAAACCAACAATAGAATGAGTGTCCACCCACTTCCAAACATGGAAATCCCTTGATCATGGAATGAATCATACAAACATTATATAGACTTTTGGGCATAATCAAATGCCCAAAAGTCAAGAAAACGAAGACAAAATGCTCCACTATCACTTCCTCTTCTTGCAAGTTCTATTTGGCCGAAACCACCCATTTACATCAATCAAAACTGCCCCTTTAATTGCAAAACCGTCTCTTTTAACAAGGGGTCAGTTTCAAAACTCCCCCGAGGTTGCAAAACCACCCCAGCAATTTCAAAATCGCCACAATTTTTTCCTCTTCAATCTTTTGGAGGCCATAACTTATGCATACAAACTCAAAACAAGGTGTCTTTTTTTTTTAAATCACACAATATTTCAAGAGGAATCCAAATATGCAAAACACATTCCACTTTTGATCATACCTCCCCACGTTTAATTCATCTAAATTTTCAGATCATACCTCCCCAACCAAGAGGTTTTTGGTCCCCAAAAGCTCATCAAACTGAAGAACTCTCAACTCAAGAATCCCCCTCAGCATGGCTTGGCAACACCCAAGTCCTGTCATTCCCCAAACAACGGTGAATCAACCATGGTGAACTGCCCCTTAACTAATCCAAGCATCACATGAGCAAAACTGAAAAGGAAAGCCACTTACACAGATCTTTGAAGACATTTTTTGAACCTCATATTCCTTACCTCCATGCAAGTGTAATGTCTTGGTCTCAAGAACCAACCAGGGACTTAGATACGTCATCTTTCTACCTTCTTTTCACTGCCCCTTCTGAGCATGCAACCCCTGCACATTTCTCGTTTCAGCTTCTTATTGTTCTCCAAGAAATGTTGTAACATCACAAGATGCAACAGAACTTGCCCTTCTCAAAGAAGAACATAAACTGTACTAATACAACCATGTTACCTTCTTCACATGAACTTTTCAAAATTGCAGTAATAAGTACAAACATTGCCCAACTTTGGTTTTTAACAAACTTGTAGAACAATTACAAGAAAGACGCCCTCAATAAGCACAGACACATGCTACCATCAACAACGGAAAGAGAGTGCAAAACTGAACCAGAGTGCCCAACACATAAACAACTCCCAACAAAGCGTAGCCCAACAAAATACCCAAAGTTCCACTCACCAAGAGTGCCAAACACACCTTCAATGGCCCAAATATTGTCCACCCTTTTGGAACACTCTTTGAACCACAAATGTGCCAAACTTTGCTCTCAAACCCTACTGCCCACAAAGAACAGATTAGGAAACACCTTTGCAACTCCTTCATGAGTGCATTCAACATCCAAACCCCTGCAGTTTAGCAACAAAATCAGAAAACCCTGCACACATGAGATGTTAACAAACCCCAAGAACAAAGAAAAAGCCTACTCTAATACCACCTGATTCGTAAACTGGGGTAGCTAACCCACACTCGCAGCCATCATAAAAACAAATTTACAATGCTCAAACTTCTTTACAACCAATTCTACCAATTACAATGGATTTCAACATACAAAGGCACGTGCAACATAGCATAGCAAAGTTCTAAGCATCAACAAATGCAGAATAAACAAATATTGTAACACACAAAATACTACTGGAGAAACCCTCAAATAGGTAGAAAACTCCAAGAAGAGTGAGCACTTGCTCCCCACGCCACTAATTCACAATAGTACAAGCCTTTTGCATTACCCTCATGGCTTTACAAAGCTCTACTTCACATTGTAAGCTCCCATACTCCCACATACTGTCCTGTAGAAGACATATAACTGCAACTACTCCTCCTACAGCAACAAAAAGGATTACAATCTCCACGGACTGGAGAGATAGACTAGACCCACCCACTCCATAAATGACAAATTCCCACTTACTCCATGACAAATGAGAGAAACGTGGCATAAGGCTCAACACAGGTACATAACATGCCCTCTTGGCATCAATGGAGCCCTCAAGCACATTTGAAGCAAGGTTGTATGGACACGGATACAAATACGGTATCGGGTACGGATACGGCTATTTTCAAGACCCTCTAAAATGGATACAACTAGATACGACAGTTTTATATATATAAACTCTAACAATTTATATTTATTGTTTTTATTTAATTTTTTAAAAAACAAATAGTTAAATACTTTCACATTTAAATCTAAATTAAAAATTAAAGTAAAGTAAACTAAATATAATTTAAAAATATATTAAAATTTAAATATTAATTACAAATTAAAATTATAATAAAGAAATTAATAGTAAATAATAATAAACTTAATAATTAATAATAGCCCGCACCAGTAGCGGAGTTGGCTTGAGTCTTGGGTTTGCTCCCAAGACCCTAGCTTACCTGATGCACGTGGTTTGTGGGCTATTGCGTGCATCCCTAGGGACTAGTCTCGCCCCCCCCCCCCCCCCCGGCTCACCTCTAGGTGACGCTGGGCGGGGGGCCATGGGGACCACCCTGGGTTACAAAAAAAAAATAATAATAGTAAACTTAAAAATTATTAATTAAATTAATAATTAAACTTTAAAAAGAAATTTAACCAATCAATAAAGCAACATGAAGCCAAATAATACATAGGATTGGATGGAAATAAAAATCCCAAACATTACGAAACGACTATTTCCTTAGGCGATGCTACTCGAAGAACCACATGGGATCACTTGGGAAATGGTTTACTCTTCAACATAGAGAATATATGGCACAAACATGAATTCGCACCATTTGATCGGATCTCCCTCCACCCATCTCAATAGAGCTCAAATACAAAAAACGCATAGTTCCATAGGGACGCGTCCCCCCCAAATCCAAACGTTTCCGAGACGGGGACATCCCTAGGACGTGGGAACATCCCCAGGACGTGGGGACGTCTCCCAGCTACACCTCCACTGTCGCCATCCCCAGGACGTTTCCCTCTGAGAGGAGATGTCTCCGGGGCATCCCTTTAAAAAGGGGACGTCTAGGGGACTTTGGGACGTCCCCGGGGCGCCAGACATCCTCAACCCTCCAGGAAACGCGCAAGTGTCCCCCGCGCTAGTGGACGCCAAAAAGTGTTTTTTTTTATTCCAAAGAGATTTGGGTTAATGAGCCCTCTACCCTAACCCTAATTGCTAATGGGCCCCACCCCCACCCCCAAGGACTCCCAAAAGCTAATAAAAAGCCTTATCTCTCTCATTCCAAAGCACACAAAAACTTCTTTGAGTGAAGTAGAGAGCTGAAAGTAGAGGCAGCAAGCTAAGAGGGAGAAGTTTGCAAGAGTGAGAGAGCATTAGGAGAGGGAAAGTGAGATCAAAAAGAGGATATAGAAGCCAAGAAGATTCAAGACTCTTCAAGTTCATCATTTGAGCCACAAGGCAGGCCCCATCACTATGCATTTGATTCTTTGAATTTCTCATTTTCATTTGCATAATTAATAATTGTATTGTTCTTTGATTCATGATTCATTTCTAGAATCTAAATGCTTAAATTTTTAAATCTTCATTCAAATGAAAATCAAATGCTTAAATTTCAAATTTGTTTTGCCTTCTAGGTTGTAGCTTTGTAAGTTTTTTTTCAATTTCAAAATTAGAATTTAGAAGTCAAATTAGGATTTCATCTTGTGTATCCTCTACTTCTGTGCTTCATGTGACCTGAAGTAAGAAAAACAAAGTGAAATCCTTGTTTGACCAAGTATTTACAATTGTCAATTTATGACAATAGCATTTAGGTTTTTAAATTTTTAATTAATGCATAAATATTTGATTAAATTATAAAATCAATCATTAAATTTGAAAGTCAAATTAGGATCGTAACTTTTGTGTATCCTCTACTTTTGCGCTTCATGCGACCTGAAGTAAGAAAAACAAAAGTGAAATCCTTGTTTGACATAGGTTAAGAACAAGGATTCCTATTTGTGTATCCTTTGCTTCTGCACTTCGTGCGACCTGAAGTAAGAAAAATAAAAAGAAAGTCGTTATGTCTTAATCCCTTGCATTATGCATGATTTGAATTTTAATTTTTAAATTATAAACTTACAAAAAAAATTATCATTTCTTGCAGTGTCATTATGAGTTCTCATATCATAAGTGAGGATGAGGGTCAACCTCAAGGGGATGAGGTTGAAACTGAAAGTGAAAATGAATTTGATTATGCACCTGGTGATCCTAGTTCAGAAGCAAGGAGGGGTGGCCGTGAAAATCAAACTAGTTCTATTGGGAATCCAAATTATAGTTGCCCTTCACAAATCCTACAACAATATGCTAAGGGTCTCTTTGATCTGAAGCAACCTTTAAAACAATTTGCAAGCAAGGTACCAGGAAATCCTAAGACATCTGGGGGCACTAGGAAATGGAAGTGCAACATATGTGACCTTGAATGGTTTGGTAGCATGACTAGAACAAATACTCACGTCCTTCTTTTCCAAGGAAAAGGTGTAGATGTATGTGATAAGGTGGAAAAAAACCTGAAATTTAGGGCTGAAATATGTAAATTATGGGGTCCGAATGAAGAAGATGCACCTACATCTGTTACTTTGCCACCAAGGGGGAGGGGTCATCAAAGACAGAGTTTTATTTCTACTTTGGAGAGGCCAATGAATCCATCTAGTTCAAGGGCAGCAGAGCCTAAGGGGAAATGTAAGGTGACTATTGATGCTTCAAGTCCACTGGCAGAATTATTCAATGTGCAAGCAAAGGATGAGGCAAATGATGCCATTGGCAAATTCTTCTTTGCCAATGGCATTTCATTCCATGTGGCTCGCTCTCCATATTATAAGGAAGCTATGGCAAAGGTAATAAGGGCAGGAGCATCATATGTGCCACCAAGGGAGACTAAATTGAGGACAACGATCTTGGATAAGAACTATTCCAAGATTAATATTTTAATGGAGAAAATGAAGGATAATTGGGTCACAAGTGGATGCAGCAGATTCATGGATGGGTGGACGAACATTAGGCATCGTCCACTCATCACTATCATGGTTACAAGTATAGCTGGCTCTTATTTCCTTAGGGCTATTGATTGTTCAAAGCATCACAAGGATGTTAATTTTCAATTCCAAATCCTCAAAGATGCTATAGAGGAGGTTGGGCCACAAAATGTGGTGCAAGTAGTGACAGATGTAGCCCATGTGTGCAAAGTTGTAGGGAAGTTAATTGAGGCAGCCTATAGACATATTTGGTGGACTCCTTGTTGTGTGCATGCCATGAATAATGCACTCAAGGACATAGGAAAGATCAGCTAGATCAAAGGACTTGTTAGTGATGCTAGAGATGTGCAGATGTTTATCTGCAACCACCACACTTCACATGCACTCTTCAGGACCTTCTCCAAGAAGGAATTCTTGAAACATGTAGAGACTAGGTATGCATCATACTTTATTCTCTTGGAGAGGATGCTTGAGTTGCAAGAGGCATTGCAACTAATGGTTATGATAACAGAATGGAATCGGTGGCCTGAGTCGAAGATAGAGCAGGGGCAGAGGGTGAAGGAGGTGGTGAAGAGTGATGTTTTTTGTGCTGATGCCAAATATATTGTCTCCATCATTACTCCAGTCTTCAGAGTGATTGGATATGGGGATGCTAATGCACCTAACCTTGGAGAGGTGTCTGAGTGCAAATTGATACTATGCTTGATCAAATGAAGGTTGATGTATGACAGAGAGACCCCACATTGCAATTCTACACTGAACATATTCAGCCAATTATTCATCGTAGATGGGAGAAGCTCAACACTTCCTTGCACAAGGTTGCCTATGCATTGAACCCAAAGTGGTATGTGAGAAGGCCTGGTAGAGTTACACCTATACAAGATGATGAGGTGAAGGCAAGGTTCGTGAAGGCCATTCAGAAAATGTATGATCCTACAGAGGCCAGCATCATTCATACTGAGTGGACAAAATTTGCCACTCTTAGGGGATATCCACAGGAGGCCGAAATAGATAGGAAGACTTTGGCATAGGAGGAGCCTATGGGCCTACTTCTATGACTACCGATCTAGCCATTCGTTTGTTGTCCCAAGTTTCTAGTTCTTCTGTTGCTGAGAGGAACTAGTCTACTTATAGCTTCATCCACTCCGTTAAGAGGAACAGGCTTACCTCTAGGAGGGCAGAGAAGCTTGCGGTTGTACACAGTGCCTTGCGTCTCATTGACCGCAACACACTTATGTACAAGGAGAGTCTAGCAGCCAAATGGGATGTAGAACCAGAGGAGCCACCACAGATTGATGATGATGCTACACATACGGGACTAGGTGGTATTGGTTTGGAGGAGCTTGAGCATGTGGAGTTTAGCAATTCTAGTGATGAGGAGTTTGGCAAGAACTTTGGGGATGATTAGCCATTGACTCATTAGTATTTACTTTTAGTATTTAATATTTTGTTTTTGAACATTGTTGATACTTGATTGTAATCATGAATCATCATTATGAAATTTTGATAACTCTAAATTCGATATTTTCATTTTCATTTTTAATGTTCAATGTTCATTGGTTCAATGGTTCAAACAATCAAACTTGAAACTTCATTGTTAAAAACTTAAATGTTAAATTGTTGATGTTCAATGCAATATACTTATTCCTTATACATCTTTTTATAACTAATATTTCAAGTACTATATGTATTTGCACCGCTCCCCCGCCGCCCCCCCGCTGTCCCCAAACTTAGGCCTCCCGTCCCCCCATCAGGAAACTCTGTGGAACTATGAAAAAACGTGATAGGTGCAGATTCTATGCAAAGAGCTTGACGTGCATTCCATAGAGCTTGGAATGCATGTACACCATCATGTTAAGTTTTAAAAAGTTAAACAAAAAACGTCAACGGGCAAAGAACATGGCAGAGGGGTTTTTTGTTTTGTTTAAACATTTTCTCTGGTTTTTTTAGAATGCCGAATCCATAAGTATCTGGCGCTGCCCAAAATTTTCCCTAATTCTGGGTATGGGCGAGCACGGTATCCAACCGTATCCAAGCTGTATTGTACCTGTATCCATACCGGGTATGCCGGTATGCGTACCAAAGGAAGGGGGTGGTGTATCCTACAACCTCAATTTGAAGCTTCCATTGTACTTGCAACTGCTCTCTACATGAAGGACAACTATTACAACAAAATTGCAAGTCCAATGAAGGACTGAAACCAACAATAGAATGAGAGCCCACCCACTTCCAGACATTGGAATTCCCTGATCATGTGGAATGAGTCATTCGAGCATTATATAGAATTTTGGGCACAATTAAAAGCCCAAAAGTCAAGAAAATGAAGACAAAAGGCTCCCCTATCACTTCCCCTTCTTGCACATTCTGTTTAGGTGAAAACACCACTTTACATCAGTAAAAACCGTCCCTTTATTTGCAAAACCACCTCTGTCAACAAAGGACAGTTTCAAAACTGCCCCTAAGGTTGCAAAACTGCCGCTGACACTTGTACACTTGTGAAACCGCCCCTGTTGGCAGTTTTTGCTCTTCAACCTTCCAGAAGCCATAACTTATGCATACAAACTCAAAACAAGGTGCCGTTTTTTTTTTTTTTTAATTGCACAACTTTTCAAGAGGAATCCAAATATGCAAACACATTCCACTTTTGATTTCATCTACACATTGATTCTGCCTCGGCAACACAACTGCACCAACACTCAGATGAAGCTAGAATGACATGACCCCAATGGTCCAAATGTCTAATTCGTCCAGTTTTCAGATCAAAAGGGTGCATCAGAAACATGATTACTGAATATTTTATTGATTTCTCTTCATTCTTGATTATTACTGGTGTTGCGTACAGTCAACTAGTTCTGTCATTATATTTGTCCAAATAGGAATCAGTTGCCAAAGGTTCTAATGCAAAGCTGATGGTTGGGAAATGGCATTCCACATTTTCCCTTCTAAAAAATTATTCCTGCCAACAGACCCTGGTCAATTGACACCACTGCAGTCTTACACTTTTTCATTATTAATTTCCATGTTACTTGTCATGATTGGCACTCTGTACACTTCTATATCATCATCCTTGTTTGTGAATCCAAAATTTTGCACAAAGCAAAAGGGAAATTTGTCAATAACTTTACATCTTTGAGATAATATTTATTCTGACTGTGAATTCCAGCTCATTACTCAGATTTCCAGGGACACCAATAGCAGAAGATGCACAAAGTTTCCAGCTTCTATGGCCACCACAGAGGAATGCTAGGCTAATCTTCTGCTTTACAGCTGACTTAATTTACATTCCTGACCAAAAAAGCCAATTGAACAATAGGGAGTTCCTTTATTATCTAATTACTATTATCATTTGGATGAAGAAATCACTTATAAGTTTGCACCAACTTTTGTTTCCTTGAATTTGCCAAAGCACAACTATTGATTTTGTCATGGTCCTCTAATAATTTTGTAAACAACCTTCAAAAGACCTGAGAAATGATCACTTTCCCGAAAACCCTAGAATACCATAAAACAAACTAAATAAATCAAAACGATAAGATACATAGACCTATGGTCTAGGTTAGAACAGTTGTCCCAAAAAATTATAAAAATAGTTGCAGTTTAATAGTGAGGATTGAAGTTTGACTCCAAAAATATAAAAAATTGAATAACTTGAGTCCTTGATAGCATTCACCATTCAAGCTAGGCAAAATCCAGATTTCTTATTAAAGAACAAAGATTCTCAATTGAGACAAAAGCAAGCAAACAAACGATTCCACACAACAGCAAAATCTGACATTGACAAATACGTTGTCCAAAAGATACATTTTAATCCTTTTCTAAAAATCAGATTAAGTTGACCTCGTCCTAGTCGTGAGGAAGTAAACCATGAAAGCTGCATGATTAAATTTTGATTGTCCAGTGTCTATTAATCCACAACAGGGAAGTCATTGTAAGAATATGCTTACAAACCAAGTCCTGATACAAAAGTAAATGCATAAAAGCCTAAAATTGGGTAAATTGCACAGAACTTGTGGGAAAGCAATACATACTTTGTGCGTGGGACACAATTTAGTTTCACCACACTAAGCCATGATAACATTTTAGTCTTAGTTTTCCTATCAAGACTAGCATGTTCTGAACTCCCAAATTAAATATTGGATTCAAATCTCTCCTGTAGTATCCCTCATTATTGTGTTTGCCTCACACTATAGCAGTGCCAGTATGTCTTCTACATACCCTTCTAAATGGTCATTGCCTTCAATGTTTCTTGTTTCTATTGCCATTTAGTTTGGTCGCATCTACTCAATCCTCGGAAACATAGTTTAAGAGACAAGTAGCTTCGAATGATATGCTTAGTAAAACTTGTGGCAATCTAAAAATAAGAGTAGATCAACAAATATCCATACAACCACCAATGCCTATTCTATCCAGCATTCTCCATTCATAGATATAATTTGTATCCATGAATATCTGAAAACAAATACAAATAAAAAATATCCATTCTTTGTTAAGTGGGACGAGCCCAAGTGTAAATCAACAAGCTTTCCTAGAAAGAACCCAAAGTTCAAATCCAAAAAAAACATGTTACATGAAAATTTGAAGTATTCCTGTGTCCAGTACCAGGTAAGTTTACCTCAAAAGACAAGACTAGATGCAAGAACTAGGTGAATTTGAAGGAATAGACACCCTTTGCTAATGGGATCTAAGCCAAAAGTATGCTCCAGCCTTGGATAAAAGAAAGCAATTTACTTTTTAAAAAAATTAAACAATAGGGCACTTTTCCTTTTTCTAAAATTCTCACTATAATTGCAGCTGAATTCTTCTAGAAGATCATAATTTAAGTTAAGAGAGTCAATTAAACATTGTTAATCTGATTTCTCAATTGTTTCTCTGCGGATCTAGATAATCAGATCAAGATTCATTTAGAATTTGATCTGACAACAAGAGAGAATGTCTGCATAGTTTTCTTTCAAAAAACCCTTCTCACTTATAAGCTATTGGTGGATGATGTGGGTAACGTTGATAACTAATGGCTGGTTCAATTCTCACCGCCACTTTTATTAGAACTTTAAATGTGGGTTTGGGTTTATGGTTCAATAGGTGTCAAGATCAAATCACATTTTGCTTCCAATAGTGCATAACATACTGCGGACATTCACGCAAGAAAAACCTATTTTACCAGATATATTAGCTAAACCATAGATCTCAAATTATCAATAAACACGCCGATAATTAAAGAAAACAAAAGTACCTGGTTAAGGGCCCGAAGACATGAATTGATCAAGTCCACTCCAGCCATGCCTGATTAAGTAAATCTAATTTTGACGACCACTTTCTTAAGAATTCACTGTTGTCATCATAATCTGTCCATTTCCATTCTGTACAAACCATGGGAGAGAGAATTTGCCTCCAAAACTTATCGAATGCCGTCTTTAGTTGTATATATATCTTTCTTCCAATGGGATGGATGGAAGTAAAATCCCATTCAGCAATGAAGTTCAGACACCGTCAAGTTATGGAATCCCTGTGAGACTTGGAAATTGGTTAACCTTTTATGAGTATAAGGGAAAATAAACTAGCACTTGCACCCATAGGAGGTTCAAGGGATGTACCGATAGAAAATTGAAGGTAACATTTAATTGTATAATTAGTCATATAACAATATATTTATATGTGCTTTGAAAATAGAAAAATAGCAATGATGAAAACAAAGTTGATTCTATCATTAGTTCCACATAAGACTCAAATTTGGGAATTGGAGATCATTAACAACACTGTTTTTGCTGACAAGCCAACTTCTTCGTATGGAAAGCAAACAAATCTCAATTGGCTTTTGCTTTGGCCACCCATATGGGAATCCCATCCATAAAGACATCCACTCTGTCCTTTCTTTTGTGAGTCTCGAATAATCCACACAGTAATTTATTATCAACTCCTATGATGATGATGATCCAAGCTACAATACAACAAATTCTATGGCACTTCCTAGGGCAATCTTTTTATATGGGTGAGGGGGTGCGGAAGTGGATATCATGCAGAAGAAAAGTGTGACCAGCAGGTATGATATCATACTTGCATGAATAGGAACTTTGCATTTGTGGGCTCAAATAATTCAAAGTGATGTTTCCTAAACTTTAAAGAAAAAGAAAGGAAAATAAGAAAAATATCAAATTTTCTTTTATTTTAGGAAAATATCAAGGTGAAGGCATGTAGGGTATGTGGCACAGGGTTGTGCACCTGTCGACTACTGCTCTTCTGATGTACTTTGATTTTAGTGTTTGTATGCCAGCATGCGAGGGTGAGGCTCCAAAGAGAGATTTAAAAGCAATTGAATCACAACGAAGGTGGTAGTTGTTACCTGTTTATACACTCAAACCAGATGCAATAGCCGGACAAGCCATTTTGTCATTAAATCACAAGGTGAAGTCTGCTGTTCAATAGGACACCTCTTATGAGAGAAGAGCTCTGACCTGTATTATATTGGATTTCTTGGGTATTATTCTGAGAATTGACCGGTTCTATTTCTATTTGTGCATGATATTGTCCTTTCGTCTGCAGGCATAAATATGGGATTGTCTGGGAACTGCAATGGAAGGAAGAGGGCTACTGAAGATCAGGAGTTTGTTTAGGATGATGGATATAAGAAGCTCTATAGGCCTGTCGGGAGATGGTAAGAGTTTGTTTAGGATGATGGATATAAGAGGCTCTATAGACCTGCTGGGAGATAGTATGAATATGGTCTCTATGAAGCTTTAGGGATCTCAAATGACAACAGATGGGGATGGAAAATTATATTCAATCTCTTATAGAAAGTGATGATATTTTTGTATATAATGGAGTTTCGCTCCCTACAAATAGCATTCGCATTTGCCTTTCGTCAACTTAACAGGCAATACCGAGGATCTGAGCATTTATGTCTCTGTGAGATTCATAATGTTCTATGGTCAGAGCTTTGTTTTGTTGTGGTTATATGTGCCCGGCTCCTATTTCTGTCAATTAATGCAGAACCAGATGATTACGCAAAATCAGCGTTGGACACCATAGAGCAGGAAGCAGCATACAAGGTACCAGAGGCCATAAATTCCGAGATTGAGTGGATACAAATCTACCCAGATAATCTGTGCACAGGCGGCCCTCATGAAGTGATGTGCGAGTGGGACGCAGGCGAGTGTAATGGGGTTTCAGTTTTTAGGTGCGTAATGAAATTGCAGCAAACAGATTTTATTTTTTGTGCTAGAAAAACAAAGAACTGATGAAAATACCTCTTTTTTTAAAAGCAGATTTCCTCCACGGCCTTCGATCGATTCCTCGGAAGGCGATTCTTTTGTTTTCTGTTCGCACTCCCCTTCACCTCACCTCAAACCTTGCAATTTGATATGCTCGCCTGAGTTATTTGCTTTAAACCATTTTCGCAGATTATCGCAGAGCATCCGGCAGGGGCCATTTAAACGACATGAAACGATTTTGGGAGAACAACCGACGAGTTTAGAAAATTTCACGGCGTGAATTTTTTTACGGCGGGAGACAATTCCGAGCATTATATATTGCTCACATATAAAGGCCTATCGGCTAACTACGTACATAAAATATTTAGGTCAATTAAAGAATGCATTCAATTACACATAATTAATCTAAATAAATGAATTAGGACCCTATGGAATACAATAATAAATGTTATAATAACTAGTATATTTATATTTATATTTATAAATTACTTCGAATTAGAATATTTGATATGCTCACATAATTTAATTTAAAGAGATTATGTTCGGAAACTTTTCATATTCTTCAAATGTAATAAAGATTTCACTCCATAACTGCCCAAGTTTTTCTATTTTTCTATCCATTTGGCTTCCATTCACTCCATAACTGCCCAAGTTTTTCTATTTTTATATCCTTTTGGCTTCCACGAATTTATTTATTTACACATTTTATGAATTTTGTTTATATGGGAATCCGAATCTTAATTGTTTACAGGAATCTGAATCTTTCAGCCCTTGCTGTGAGTGTAGAATGCCTCTTGGCGTAACTAGCACATATCGGCGTAAATATAGAAATTTAAAAAGTTAAATGTAAGGTATTTAGTTTTAGATTTGATGATGATTGCAATGTATAGATATCATAAATTTACTCGTTCTAATGTTAGAAAATAAGAGTATGTCAAATGGTTATTATTAATCTTAAAATTTGATTATGCATAGTCCTTTTTCGCTTTCGCAAGTTTGGATATGAACTTCTGCACAAAACTAAATCTATGATTTGTAGATCTAATATGGTCGAACTCTGTTGACTGAAACTCATTCACTTGTATGTAAAAGCTTTGAATTTGATAAGGAATAAGTAGTGTTTAGAAGCACCTTTGGGCAATTTGTTGAATTACAGGGGTCATGTTTTTGTTCTCCTTAGTTAGATGAACCAAAGTCAAGAACAACAAGCAAGCATGCAATATGCTCCTAAGATGATGATATAATGTTGATGTAATCATTTTTATCTTTGCAACTAAATTCTAGATGTGCTTAAAAGATTCCTAGATATGTGCTAGTTCAAACCTAGATGATTCTTTTTTAAGCAAGGTTAATCTTTAAATACACCACCCTGACGTTCAATTTGGAATAATTTGCACTTTAGTTAGCTCATAATGGCTAATGATAAAAGATGGCAAGGTTTGAATTTTAAATTTTCAAATTTTGAAATCTAGGGTTCATATCTATGGGTGCAAAGATGATTTAGATCAATTTTGCATGCTTATACCTAAACCAAGGTGTTGAATAGCAGATTTAGGGATGGGGATCAATTTTTGGGCATAAGCGATGATGGGATTGAGCTAGGATAATGTCTTTTGCCAACTTCCATTTTGCGAACTTACATTTGCCCCCATTTTAACTTGCATGTGAGCTACTATGAGAATACATGTCAAAGTAAAATCAAGTAGCCAACATAGAAATTAAACATTTTTCAACTACTTAGAGGATATGGATCTATGTAAATTATGCAGATTGTAGATGTTGATCATGTATACTCTCAATGTCGTAAATGTTCCATCAAGAACTTACAAGCACGAAAAACAATTCATTGAGTAGTGTTACTATCAAAACAACACGCCCAAATTACAAACTAGGGGCCCCCTGTTAGCTATAATTCTCAGCTTGATTAGTCATGCTTGCCTTTGTTTAAGTTCTTGCATTGTGGTCAGCTTCTCCTTAGACTCATGCATATACCTTGAGTCTAGAAGATAGTCGAGAAAGAGGTAAACTTGTTTTTTTTAAGTTCAATCCAAACCTAAATCAATTGTAAAATGAAATTCATTTACTAACTTGTATTCAACATCTTGAGTTTTTAAATCCAAGTGACTTTGAGACCCATTGGTCTTGTAGACATCTGAACTTGACCACCTCCTAACATCACCTAGTTATCCATCTTACAACACCTCCTAACCCCACTTTCGACACCTTTCAACATCATTCATCCTAGGAGTCCCCTTTATCATTCCCCCTTCCATTAGCCAATTAATTAAATAAATTATATTTATTTAATTAATCAAGATTATACCTCCCACCAAATCAATTAAATAATATATATTTATTTAATTAATTAAATTTATTTTCCCCTTTAGTCAAATTAATGAAATAAATTTTATTTAATTAATTTTATCATCCCACATCATCCTTCTCAAATAATTAATTAAATAATTTATTATTTAATTAATTTTTTTCCATTTGTCCTCATCCCCTTGCCACAAATAATAAACGAGAGGCACAAAAGGCAAACTAGATTTACATCTCAACCATCCATTTCATACTACATCTCCAAATCTCAACCATTCACATAAGGATATGCCCTAGAAGCCTCCATCCTTGCCCTAATGTTGTCTCATCAAATCCTAACCATCCATTACACCTCTTAATCCTAGCCATCCATCTTATCACCCAAAAATCTATAAATCAAACCCCAAACAAGCCATTAACAATAGATCACATAAGAATGTAAAGTTATGATGTTGGCGTGAGCAATCAACATATCTAATGGAGCTAGGGTGCACTCCATTATCGCTCTATCAGAGGAGAAAGGATGATTTGAGGTGAAAGGTTGTGTCTATTGTATTATCTATGTGTATTTTCCTCTTATCATTTTATTGTCTTCATTTTGGCACGCCCAATGGGACCCAATTCCCTTGATCTAACTTGATTTTTACAAGTTTTGTTAGCTTTTTGTTGCAAGTTTGTGCTCTTTTTAGACAAATCTAGGGAGTGATATGTTGCAGGGAACATCCTACGGTAAAAAGAACCTCACAATTGCGTCCAAGAGGCCTAAAAACCCTAGGATCCATATAAAACTTGATATATTTCAGAGGTAAAAAAATTGAAATTTTTTTGAATTTTTTTTAAGGGTACAGATCCGTATTGTATGTATCCGTATGGTACAAACTTGTCATATGGATCCATCGTACACCCTACGCAGTCTTCATACTCATTTGTAAATTGCATATCCTTTTAACTGTTGGATCAAAAGTTTAATGTTTATCCACAAGTTTATAACATTTTCCACAGGTTTTCTAGTTTATGCGTAGGGTTAACTCTTTGTTCGGTGTCTCATCCCTTTATCCGTAGCTTTTGGCTTTGATCTTTGGATTAGTCCGTTTTAACCACTCATTATTTGCATAATCAATGAGAGAAGGACTAGATCGTAACCTACCCCCTAGCCACATGTTCCATAATCATTGAGCTCCTATGTTTACCGCTAGTGTGAGGCCTACATTTTTTCATTTCCATACATGTGACTAATTACCTTACTGTTGTTGATACTTTTACATTTGTGGGACTGTTGATCCCAGATTTTCAAACTATTAAACCTTATTATGTTAAAAAAAAATTAATTGGGTGATGTTAGTAAGATGTTTTATTTAAGAGAAAACAAATCGGGTGATATTAGATAGATGTTTATTTTATAAGAAAAACTAATTGGGTGATGTCTGATTAATGTTTACATTACAGGGAAACTAATTGGGTTATATTAGAAAGAAAATTGTCATGTGATTTCATTATGTTTATAAGAACTGTGGTATGCTTTAGAAATGCATGTATTAAATTTGCTTCGGCTATGATATGTATATGTGGAATTAACTTTGAGGTTGAGTGTGCAGGTATTTCTAACAAAACCACAGATACTGGAGATCATTCCGCACCTTATGTTGTAATCCCTTGTGAAACCAATCTAGTTCCACGAGGAACCAAGATCAACTCTATGTTTGGTGCAATGTTGTAATGTTGTAATATTGTCTTGCATGAAGTTGAATGGGTTAGGTCTACCCTCTTGTAAATTTAAATTATGATGTGTTGTAAGAATTTTTTTTTTTAATTTTTATCTTATTTTTAAATTTTAAATTTTGAGACCCTTTTTCTTGTGTCTTAACTTGACCCTGGGTGTCCTAACTAAGTTTAAATTGACCCTGGATTATACCCCATGGGTCTAGGGTCACTTTTGACTTGGGTAACCCTTGGTTAACCTCCATATGGTCACCTTAACTTCACAGTGAAGTTAAGTGACGAATTTAGAAGCATGGGAAGGATAGGATGAGTGGGATCAACACTCAAGCCCATCCCTTCTGCATTACCAAGGCTTGAAATGACTCCATGGTCCACCAATAATGGAGGGGCTTATCTTCTTGTTCCCTCACTTTTGGTGAGAGTCCCCATGAAGTGGTGTGGTCCTTCATGAGTGGGGATATTTTTTAATCCCACTTGGGATAGTGGGGATATTTTTTAATTCCACTTGGGATAGTGGGGATATTTTTTAATCCCACTTGGGATAGTGGGGATATTTTTTAATCCCACTTGGGATAGTGGAAAAAGGAGTGGGGTTATTTTTAATTCAACTTGTCATAATCCACTCTTCCCAAAAATAAATAATTCATTTTTGTCCTCCACTGTGAATTTAAAATTCACAAATAATGAGAGCCCTTGATCTCAACTCTTGATCCTCACCCTCCATTCCCTTTTCAGAAAATCTATAAATAAGACCCTTCTCTAAGCAAGTAGGGGGAATAAAACTTCATTCTTGCAGGAGGGGACTTCATTTCTTACAGGGGGACTTCATTCTTGCAGAGGGACTTCATTCTTGCATTCTTATCATGCCTAATTTCCTCTAGAAAATCTTCTTCTGACATCCTTATTGTGCCCAATTCCTTCTCTATTCTCCTTTTCATAGCCTCATAATGCCGAAATTATTCTAGCCATCATATATCCTCCATTCATTGTTCCTTGCTTGTGATCATAGAGAGATTTTTTTTTAGAAAGGAGTCTTTTCTTTTGGAGGAAGGAGAACTTGGAAGAGGAGGCTAGGTGTGGAGCTCTTCTTCAACTACATCCATAATAAGGCTTGTAAAGGTTACTGAACAAGTTTTCTCACCCTTGTATGTTCTGTTACTTGTTTTGATGAATGTTGTTTTGCAAAGGTTGTCTATGTGGTATTTCTATTATTTTGAGTTTGTGATGGGTGTTTGAAAGAGCTTCTTCCAGTTGGAAGACAATGCTCATCATGTATGGGGAAGGGAAGGTGTGAACCTCCTCGGGTGCATTCTTGTTCTTGGTATATGGAAGCCTTGAGGGCATGTTTGTGGTTTTGAGCCAAAATGGCTATAAGGCTTGAGAGCCTATTTGGGATATCCCTGTGATTTTTATTATTTGGATGGCTTGAGGCCATGAGAAAGAATATTTTTTGTTGACTTGGCCATGAGAAAAGCTATGATAAATGTTGAGAAGAATGACACCTTTGAGTTGAGTGAGTCTACTTCCCTACCCTCTTCAAACTCACCTCAGTTGAGTTTTTGTATTGTGAGTAAAACTATGGGTGTTGTGTCTTGTTTGTTTATATTGTTGTGAGGTGTTTTTGGTCTGTTCTACCCTGGGTGTGTGGATGATCTCCCTAGCTCGAGGGTGACCCTCTTGCGGGTCTACGGTAGGGAGGAGAGCAGCTTGTGTGGTGTTTCTTTCCTTGTGTGATATGTAGGTTTTCTAGGAGCTTATTGTGAAGCTTGGAGAAAATTATTGGATCTTAGAAAATATTTTATTTTCCTTAAGTCTTAAGGAGAGCCTGATCTTTTAATAGCTCATTTCTTGTCGATTTTCTAAAAGGAGAAAATTATCCCCCTATTGTTGTATAAATTGTTATTTTTAGAGTTGTGAGGAAATCCTCTCTGTTCTTGGGTTGATAGTTGTGATTTTCTTGTTCATTAAGTTTTACCATTTAGAAATAAGAAAAAGAAAAGAAAATTTATTTTTAAAAGGATATTAAAATTATCTAGTTCCTTTTTCTTCTACTTGCAAAATTGTGAGTTAGTTGATGTTTTAATTAAGTTTGTAAAAGTATTATTTCTGTGTAAGCTTAGTGGTAATATTAATTTTACATTTGTTATAAGCGAAGTTGTAATTTTGCTACCATGAAAGAAATGAAATTTGGGTTGCAGTATTGCTTTTGAAATTACCGCCACCTTGAAGGTCTCTTCCTAGGATGGGGACCTTTTCACTTTTACTATTCACTTTCATTATTCACTATTCACTATCACTATTCACTTTTCACTATTCATTTTTCACTATTTACTATTCACTTTTCACTATTCATTTTTACTATTCACTATTTACTTTTATTATTCACTTTTCACTATTCATTTGAAGGCAAACTATATGTAGTTTAAAACATTTGATTTGAAATAGAAATTTTAAATCAAGGAAAGTGGGATTTATTTATGCATATTATATAATATGAATTAAATAGATGCTTAAACTCAGAATTGTAATTCGAAAATACAATGTTTATATTTGCAAAAACAAATTAACTCATTGCTCTATTTTTAATGAATTATTGGATAGTAATCTATTCTAACAAATTATATATATATATTTATTATATAGATATTCTATATTTTCTTTACAGTTAAGGAACTTATTAATGAAATTGTGAGTTAAAGTGAACTGAGATAATGACGGTATACATACATACATATATATATATATAAATTAAATTTATAAGGAGAAATATAATTATAATATAAAAAGAGCATAGGAAAATATATTTTAATTTTAAGTAAGAGTTTCTCGAAAGTTTCAACAATTATCACAAATTACTTAACAGAAAAATGAAGAGGAAAATATGATCCTTTCATTTACAAAGGACACTGAAAATAAATGCAAACAAGCCCTCACAGGCATTCCATGAGTGGCCATTTTAAACTCAACTGTAGATTTAGAGAATAAACGTCTAATTGCAAAAAAAAAAAGAGAGAGAGAGAAAGAACAGCTAACCTTAGAAAACAAAGAGGAGAAAATGTGCGGCATTTCTGAACAGGGCTAAGAGAACTAAGTAAGTTTAACCTACCATTAATCCTGTTTAGGAACAGGTTGATTATTAAAATTAATTCAAATGTTGAATTAAAACCTAGAGCAGAATCCTAGGGGGACTGAGTCAAGTGAAGTTAACCAACCCTGTGTAAGTGATCTGATTTACCAAGAAATTAGGAATAATGTAAAGGATGTAGTGTTAGTGCTGTTCGATAAAGAAAGTGAAGAAAAAAATAGGATAAGAAGATCTTGCACAACAGGATACGGTAAAATGAACGTAATAGAAATACAATCAAAATTAAATTCCAAGAAAAGGAAGAGAGGGCAAATGAACAGATGATCATGCTTTGTTGAAAAATGATCTATCACCTAAAATAACTGTTGTTCAAATGTAATTCATGAGATTAACCTAAGTTAGGAAACCACGCATTTTCTTGCGTAGTGTGTGTGCACATGTACCTAGTACCCCGCCGACAACTGTATTATTTTCGCCTTAAGCATACACCGCCGAGCACGCCTACGCGTGCGAGGGGGTTTTCAGAGTAGTAAGGGAAAAAATTTGATAGTTCGTATCATGACCACATGACGCATGTAGACATGACACGTGTGATGTGTGTTGTGACCACATGAAAAATGTGGGCATGACAGCTAGCATTAATGTTTATTGTCACTAGCTTTTTATTTATCGCTAGTTGTTAGCGTTAGCAACTGGTCAATAATGATTAGTAGTTATTATAATCGCTTGGTCAACACAAGCTACTAGCCATATAAACCCTCTGCAAACCGCTGTCATCATGACTGCTAGCAGTCTCTAACACTAGCCACTAGACCCTAAACCACCGACTAGGAGCCCAAACCGCAACCTTAACCACTGGACTCAACTCCTACATGTGACCAAATATAATTTAATCATTAGTGGTTTCCATTAATTGTCACACTAAACTTAGCCGACAGAGTATAGACCATGCCTTGTGACTAGCTTGGTCCAAACCATTAGCGGTTAACACTAATCGCCAGGGGCAGACCCCCTTCCATTTGGCCTTATAAACTAGTTTTTTTTTTAATTTTTGCATAACTTTTTTAAATCATATCAATTTTTTGTAAAATTACAAGCATTGGAAAGTTGATTTAGCCAACTTCACAATGGTGCAGATCTCTTCATTAGATTTGATCAAAATAATCAAGTATTATCATTTGAAATCATTTTTTCTTGCAAACTTTAATTGCTTATATCTTTTGCATATCAAATTAAAATTCAGCAATTTTTTAAAAATTGCAAGGAATCTGGTGATATCATCTAATTTGTTGTATCTTATCATCTATTTCTAATTTTATAGATTTATCATTTTAAGCTAACACACTTGTTTGTAGCTTTTTCGCTTGTCAAAGGTCAAATCTCTCAAACTACTAACAAGTTTGTTGTAGGTTCGTTTGTCAAAGGCTTATCATTAAACCAATTTGTGTTTGCTTTATTTGGTGACCTTGGTTGTGTATTAAGGTGTGTGTATGCTCTTGCCTCACATTAAAAAATGATATTGGGAATCAAAAGCACCCTTTAGACACATTCATTTTCACAACACACATTAATTTCTAAGGGATAATTAATCTTGCCTATGTGGATCAATTGTGTGTGTATGCTCTCCTCTCACACCTCTAGGTGATCTTGAGGATCAAAAATACCTCTTGATTCACTTTTGTCACCCAAGGTGTGTTAGTGTGTGTATGCTCTCTCCTTGTGATATGTGCAAGCTTGGAGATCAAAAACACCTAATTTTAACCTTTCCTATTAGGAGGCCTACTTGGGGATTTCATCACTCCAAGGGATGACCTCAACCACATGTTTCAGTGTGGTATATCAAAGGGGGAGAACAAAATTTTTACTTCAATCTAGTCATCATCGTGTCTAGCACAGTCTTGGGGCCCTTGGTGATTCATGACATAAGGTGAAGAGATCGTCCAAGCCTTTACTCTAATCTCATGCTTATGGATGGACTAGAGTGTTCATGGACTGAGCCCCACGTACCTTACATAGATTAGGGACACCCTTAGAGATCTTGTGCAAGCCTAGCTTAAGACCTTTCAATCATCATTTATTGTGGTGCATTGTTGATGGGGAGGAGAAGTGCTCACATGTACCTCCATGTGTTGATATAGAGATAATGTTGGTGAAGCCTTTGACCATACTCCAAGATAAGGGATTTCTCATGTACACTTATATCCTTAGCCATCCCTCATAGGTAGATGGTATTAATGGATTAATTTTCCATTGTGAATCCATAAGATTTGACACTCCTACTTGAATAAATTAGGTTTGTTCATGTGTTTGGTGTGTGTGTGTTCATTTGTCAAAACCTATACACTTCCCTAATCCAAATCTATTGCAAACTTGTGCATGTATGTGTGAAATCTATTATTTGCAAATTTTCCCAAGGTCAAGCTTCAATCCATCTCTAATCACCTTCTAATCATTCAATTTCATCCAAGTCCAATCCAATCCAACTTCATCACAATCCTCTTGATCCAATTCACCTCATCCCAACTATTCTAATCATCCTAATCATCCCTCTTATTCATCTCATCCCAATTATCCTAATCATCTTAATCACCCTATCCACATCATCCCAGTCTATCCCCAATCCATCCATCTAGGACCCTAATCCTTATCAATTCACCTAATCCAATCAAGGTCCTAATCCTAATTCATTCCATCTACCTAATCCACTTCAATTTCACCATCGTCGTCCTAATTTATCCCATATGTTGGCACTTGCAAAAACCAATTCCCATTGTGCTCATTTTGCTCCCAAAACATCTAGAGTTCATGTGAAAATTACTTAGCCAAGGTTAGTGCCACTGAATAGAGAATTCAGTTATGAGTAACTTTGCCTTTAGAGCCACCTCGAAATTCCTTCAAACGAAAAAGTTATGCTTAGTCAAAGTCTAGCCTTTTATGTTTTACCTTTGTCAAAGGTGTTTTCTCCCTTAGAAAAATTCCTCATTATTTTTTCCCATTATTGGCAAATCAACAAAACTTATAACTTTTGAACTTGTTTCCAAGTTCCTTTTCCTGTCAATTTGTCGATTTTTATATTCACCACTTGAAGTTGAAGGATGACATATGTATCGGCAAAAAGGGTTGAAGCTGGTCTCTTTGTCGGTGAATTTGTTGGTTTGCGAACCAACAAGTTTGTCGATGTCCTGCATCTCTGACTTAAGGGAAAAATAATAGATATGACTCCCTTGTCGGTGATTTTTCGAGTTCGCAAACTCAACAGTTCACCGACAACAATATTTGCCAACAAGGAAGAATGAAGCAGCCTTTTTGCCAATGGAAGGCAAAGGCTAAGGAGGATAAGGTGAAGCTTCCAAAGTTCACAATTCTGCCAAGTTGCCAATAAGGCAAAATTGACTAAGGCAAGGGAGAAAATGTGCTTGTTGGGGAATCGGCGAAGTGCTAAACTAAGTGAAAACTTCAGGATTTGGTAGGTTCACCAATATGGCATTTTGCCAACAAACGAAGATAGAAGCTCAAGTTCGGCGAAAGGGCTTTTGTTGATAAAGGAGGCTGCCAGATAAAAGGTTTGAGAAAATGCAGATTCATCGATAGGCGACCAAGGGGTGACTTTTCTTCCAAAGTTAGAAAAAGCATAAATTTGTTGACCAAAATAGAATGAGAAGAATGCGGCGAATATTGGAAGATGCAGAACTAACGAAGTTTGGCTGATAAATTGGGAAAGTGCAAGAAGGTACAGTTAGCAGTCAGACACTTCAAAACAGAAAATGTGAATGAAGCACTAGGAAAGTTGTCAATATTAGAAATGGTTAATTCCCTAAATGCATTCCATGATTGCAGGGATACACAAACTGATTTATACCTTGAATTTATTGAAGCTACAGAACACTATTGCGCAGATGGTTGGCACAGTAAAATCTTTAATGCACAAAGGACAAATTGGCTAAGTCAATGTTACAGGTAGCAGGAAAAGGGAGTTGAACCTTCTTTCTTCAATTTGCAGGTATGTGAGGAGTGCAAGTAATCATCCTCTGTCATCTCCATAATTAAATGAGCATGGGTTTTTCTTCCTAGCGTGCAAATCTTCTGACAGGGGAGTGGGCTTGGATTTAATGCATAATGGGTTTGCTTATTGATTGAGTTTCAACACCTGAGGTTGCACAAAATTGTATTGCTATATATTCATGTTTTTCATATGTTTTCAGGGTTGGTCACCAAGCCAATTGTCTGGTTTGTAGTGCCTTAGGAGAGTTTTCAGGGCTTCAAATCAAGTTAGTCTGGATAATAAATGGAGAAATGTGTTTTGATGTAGTGTAGGAATGTATTGTAAAGCATATTTTATGCATTGGTATGTCTCCATGGCCATTTGTAAAGATTCAGGGGAATGTATAATCGCAGTTGTATGTTTTCCTTCACCACATTTGCTAGTGTGATTGTAATAGAGATTTGACAATGTGTGACAACATTTAAAGTCAATACAAGCTTTGTTTCGAGTAATCTCTTCGTTGCAAGTGGGTCTTTGTAGTTTGGTTCTAGATAATTAAGTATGTTCAGTGCATAAAATATAATCTGGGAAGTGTATGTGAATACATTTTAGTTTTCTGTTGATGTTGGTTCAATCCTTTTCTTCTCTCTTTATTGCTTATGACTCAGTTGCCCAATAGAGTAGGCACTGATCCATATTGGATATGGATCAAACACTTTTATAAATCAAACAAATCATTCACCTGTGGTTCAAGGTAAAAACTATCTTTCTGTGCATGTACATTCACATAGTTGAAATCAACTATATAGGGGTTATGTGACAGCCAGTTATTCTTGACTTAGTGACAGTCTTTGGAGTCAAGATGATGAGTTGGGTTTGGTTGTCCAATATTTTTAGTTGTTCATCTGGTTAGAACTTAATACCTATTTAGGTATACCCCTTGGAATATCCCTCTAGAGTCTAAGTTGGGCTCGAAGTGCAGAGGAGTCTACCCACTCCTGTAGTTGGCCAAAATTCTCCTTTACTTGTTGATAAACCTCTTCCTTTCACCCTGATGATAATCCCTAGCCTGGGTGTTTTAGGAATGTTTTAGAGTTTTGGATTGGAGTTATTTTGGGAACCAACATTTTGGTGCCGTTGTCGGGGATAAGATTACATTGGTTGTTGACAAGTTTTAGGCAGCTAGATTATTTTCATACCTCTTAATAGCACATTTGCAGTGGCGCAATTTGTTGTTGTGGGTAAGTTGGCAACCCGTCAACTTACACCAACATTTTGGCATTGCTAGGAGTAAATCAAAAGGTTGATTAGTTTGAAGCCCCCTTGTAACAGTCAGTTTACAGTTATGCATTGTGTTTGGGTAAGTCGGCAGCCTGTCAACTTATGCCAACATTTTGGCACTGTTGCCGAGGATGAGTAAAATGTTGAGTTATACAATTTTGAATAATCTGATGGTGAGCTAAACCCATAATTAGTTTTGGCCTTGAAGATTGTCACGCTTCAGGGATTTCCTCTTTTAAAGAGGTGGTGACTCTACTGTCAAAGAACTAAAGTTTGCTCGCTGCTATTCTGGTTGTGTTGTTGGTGATTCAAATGCTCCATCTCAAGGTGCAACAACTGGTGAAATTAAAGGTACATGGTTTTCTTCCTAACTCTTGGAGTTTGTTGTTCCTGTCATGTTGAAAGAACAAAATTTCTATGCCTCAGTATTTTGCCCTACATTATAGGATGTTTTAGTCATCGCCAATTGGTATGAGCCTAGATACCTTATGGATGATCTGTCATTTGAGTCTTTATATATATCAGACCCTAGAAACTATATGGGCATGGATTCCCATGACCATCCTAGCAATGCTTATTCCAGTCATGGCTCTGCATGTTATACAAACCAAAACCTATATGCACCCATGCAAAATCATAATGATTTAACAGCTCAACAGTATGAAATAGAAAAGACCAGACAACTGTTGGAGTCATTATTGCAACAAGAAGAAGAAACAAAAAATTAGATTATGTTGCTAGAATTTAGGAGGTAGTCCAATGCTTTCCCTGTTGCCCCTAAAAATTAGTTTGATCAGTCCCCTGCTCTTTCCTTAGATCCTGTATATGATCAGCTACACCTCTCATGGGTTGATTAGAAAATAATGACTATGCCAACCAAGGTCTATAGATAGTTGCCCAAGTTTGATGGGTATAATATTTGGGAAGGGGACACACATGTTGATGTACTTTTGGAATTCTTGGATGAACATCAGTTTGAGGATGAATACATGTGGATGAGGTTCTTTGTTAGGTCCTTGCATGGAAAGCAAGAGAGTGGATCCAAAATTTTCTAGGGCAGTCCTTTGCATCATGGAATGAACTTTTGGCAACATTTGAAAATAAATTTGCCAAAGGTCTTGACCCTATTGATCTTGTCATAGAACTAGAAAAAATTAGAAGACAAGAGGGAGAGTCAAGCAAGGATTTTGGTCATAGGTTTGTTGTTGCTCTTTCCTATATTCCAAATGATTTCAAACCTAACATTCCTACTTGCATTGATATGTTTTTCAAAGCATATGAAACTAGACTAAGCTATGTGAGGGAAGATTTCAAAATAACGAGTATGCAGCAGGCATATGAATGCTTAGACTCCATGGAGAAAATGAGAGATGACTACATAAAGGGTTTGTTGTCCACAAATGCATGTGCTTCTGGTAACAAACACGCTGACATGAACATCAACAATATGGATACAAAAAATCAGATGAATGCCACATCAGATGATGATGATTGTGTAGTCATAAGGGTAGAAGTAAATGAAGGTGCTGGTGTAATGCATGATAGTGATGTAGATGATGAAAGTGGTGAGTGCACCAACATTCTATCGGACTGTTCATCAAGTGAAAATAATGATGATGAAATCGATGATGACTTCCAACCCAATGTTGAGGTATGTGGTTCAATGAATGATGAGGATGCTATGTACAGGGATGAACAATCAGATGGATCAACTTCTGTGGCTGAGTATGAAATATGTGCACAGATGAATGAAACATGGGATGAACAAGAAACTTGTTTCTTATTATATGTATTGCCCTCCTTTGTTCCTATATGTGATGAAGCAAGTAATGTTTGTTTGCACAAGGATGATGTAGAGGTGGCTACATTTGATGATCATCGATTAGAGATAGTTGTTGGTGTAGCCGTGGAGTTTCAATTTGAAGAGCTTACCCTGGATTTTAAGGATGGTGATCATGTGGACACATATGAGAACCTATTTCTTTGGTGCAAGGTATGTTGTCTTCCTCATGCAGAGTGTGCTTTATCTCAGCCACAAGGAAATAAAATAAAAATGAATGTGGAAAAAGTGTGTCATCAGTCTGTTTGCAGCAATGAATATGACACAACAAGTTGTCTGAGTGAAAATAAAATAGAGAGACAATTGGAAGAACATGGTTCTTCATTTGAAGTGTCTCATGATATTGATTTATGTGCTGATGTTTTGAGTTGTAACCTGAGTCATGCGTATGACTGAGAATGTGAAATCTGTAGCAGCACATATGAAAATTTTGTTCAAGAGCTTGATGGAGTTATAAATGATTATGAGTGCTTTCATTTTGATATGAAAGACTTGTTAGCTCTTGGATGTGTTGGTGTTGTAATAGAGATTGAGTCCTTTGTATGGGATGTTGATATGCATGAACAACAAGGTATGTTTATGCCTAAATTTCAGCATGTAGCAGCCCAACATGAGGATGTGACTGAGTTGGAATCGTTCCAATTTGCTCTACAAGGTGAAGTGTCTTCTCTTGTGGATTAGCAGTGCACTCAGGTACAATTTTCTTTGCCATGTGAGTCAGAGATATTTTCTTTTTTCCCTCAATTTACATGAAGAGGTCAGCATGAATGATAGCCTAGCACATGATAATAGCGATTTATCTTCATTTATTCCTTTTATTGTTGACTTGAATTTTAGTGTTGCATTCCTTGTTGTTGGGAACAAGCATGATATGGGTATAAATAGGTCAAGTACCTATCTCTTATGGTTTCCTTACAGTAATGATTTTATTGGTAAAGCTGACCTTGGCTCAACAAGTATATGTTGCAGATTACTCCATGCTGAGGGTAGCCTTCAATTGTTGCAGCTGGGTGAAAAATGCAAATTTGGTTTGAGGGAGATTAGCTCCTTCATTCAGCTTGTCTTTGACAGAGGCAAGTGGTTGTAAGAATTTTGTGCAGGCTTGGCCTGCAATGCTCTAAATTTTTTTTATCACAATCAACTTTCCTTTTGTGCCTCCATGTTCATGACTATGTTTTTTCATGTATATATGTTTTGTAAATATGTTTTTGGTGTTTCCCCTATTTCATTTTCTGCTTTTTGGTCTACTCGGAGATATGGATCCTCGCTGTGACACTGCTTGTCACACGTCCCCAACCAAAGCCAGTGTTAGCACCTGTAAAAACCAGTTCCCATTGTGCCCATTTTGCCCCCAAATCATCCATAGGTCATGTGAAAATTTCTTAGCCAAGGTCACCATTGAATAAAGAATTCAGTTCTAAGCAACTTTGCCTTTTGAGCCACCTCAAAATTCCATCAAAAGAAAAAGTAATCCTTGGTCAAAGTCTGACCTTTTATGTTCTGCCATGGTCAAAGGTCTTTTCTCCCTTAGAAAAAATCCTCATTATTTTTGCCCATTATCAGCAAATCGGCAAAACTTATAACTTTTGAACTTGTTTCCAAGTTCCTTTTCCTACCCATTAGCCGATTTTTATATTCACCACTTGAAGTTGAAAGATGGCATATGTATCGGCAAAAAGGGTTGAAGTCGGTCTCTTTGTCGTGAATTTGTTGGTTTGTGAACCAACAGGTTCGTTGACGTCCTGCTTCTCTGACTTAAGGGAAAAATAATGGATATGGCTCCCTTGTCAGTGATTTGTCGAGTTCGTGAACTCGACAGTTCATCGACAATAATATTCACCGAAAAGGAAGAAGGATGTGGCCTTTTCACCGATAGAAGACAAAGGCTAAGGAGGATAAGGCGAGGCTTCTAAAGTTCATGATTTTGCCAAGCTGCTGATAAGGCAAAATTGACTAAGGCAAGGGAGAAAATGTGCTTGTCGGGGAATCGACGAATTGTCGAACTAAGTGAAAAGTTTGGGATTCGGTAGGTTCACCGATATGGCATTTTATTGACAAAGGGAGATAGAATCTTAGGTTCAGAAAAAGGGCTTTTTGCTAATAAAGGAGGCTTCCAGATAAAAGGTTTGAGAAAATGCAAATTCGCCGATAGGTGACCAAGGGGTGACTTTTCTTCCAGAGTTAGAAAAAGTAGAAATTGCCAACCAAAACAAAAAGAGAAGAATGTAGTGGATATTGGAAGATGCATAATTGATGAAGTTTGGTCGATAAATTGGGAAAGTGCAAGAAGGTACAGTCAGTAGTCAGACACTTCAAAATAGAAAATGTGAATGATACACTAGGAAAGTTGTCAATACTAGAAATGGTTAATTCCCTGAATGCATGCCATGATTGCAGGGATACACAAACTGATTTGTACCTTGAATTTACTAAGCCTACAAAATAGTGCTATGCAAATGGTTGGCACAGTAAAATCTTCAATACACAAAGGACAAATTGACTAAGTCAATGTTGCAGGTAGTAGGAAAAGGGAGTTGAACCTTCTTTCTTCAATGTGCAGGTACATGAGGAGTGCAAGCAATCCTCCTCTGTCATCTCCAGAATTAAATGAGCATGGGTTTTTCTTTCGAGCGTGCAAATCTTCTGATAGGGGAGTGGGCCTGAATTTAATGCAGCGTGGGTTTTGCTTTTTGACTGAGTTTCAATGCCTGGGGTTGCACAGAATTGTATAGCTATATATTCATGTTTTTCAGATGTTTTCAGGGTTGGTCACTGAGCCAATTGTCTAGTATGTAGTGCCTCAGGAGAGTTTTTAGGGCTTTAAATCAAGCTAGTCTGGATAGTAAATGGAGAAATGTGTTTTGATGCAACGTAGGAATGTATTGTAAAGCATATTTTATGTATTGGTATGTCTCCATGGCCATTTGTAAAGATTAAGGGGAATGTATAATCGCAGTTGTATGTTTTCCTTCTCCACATTTGTTGGTGTGATTGTAATAGAGATTTGATAATGTATGATAGCATTTTAAGTCAATACAAGCTTTGTTTTGAGTCATCTCTTTGTTACAAGTGGGTTTTTGTAGTTTGGTTTTGGAAAATTAAGTATGTCTAGTGCATAAAATATAATCTTGAAAGTGTATGTGAATACATTTTAGTTTTCTATCGATGCTGGTTCAATCTTTTTCTTCTCTCTTTATTGCTTATGACTCAGTTGCCCAATAGAGTAGGCATCGGTCCATATTGGATAGGGATCAAACACTTTTATAAATCAAACAAATCATTCACCCATGATTCTAGGTAAAAACCATCTTCATGTGCATGTACATTTGCACAATTGAAATCAACTATATAGGGGTTATGTGATAGCCAGTTATTCTTGACTTAGTGATAGTCTTTGGAGTCAACATGATGAGTTGGGTTTGGTTGTCCAATATTTTTAGTTGTTCATCTGGTTTAAACTTAATACCTATTTAGGTATACCCCTTGGAATATCCCTCTAGAGTCTAATCTGAGATCGAAGTACAGAGGAGTCTACCCACTCCTGTAGTTGGCCAAAATTCCCCTTTACTTGTTGATAAACCTCTTCCTTTCACCCTGACGACAATCCCTGGCCTATGTGTTTTAGGAACGTTTTAGAATTCCAGGTTGGAGTTATTTTGGGAACCAACACCATCATTGAGCTTAATCCAACCTATCCTCATTCTAGTCACCTCCTAATCCAATCGTTAGTCCTCATCCATTATCATCTATAGTCCACATCATAATCCACTATCCTGATCCCATTTCAACATTTATCCTTATCCTAATTCATCCTACATCCATTATCATCCTTAATCCACATCATAATCCAATTATTAAGCTTAAGCCAATGCTTCATTATTGTCTTAATCCAATCCCTTTATCCACTTAATCCCATTTCAACCAAATCCTAATCTAATCCATTTATCCCTCATCCAAACTCAATCACCCATTATCCATCTATCCATTTCAATCAAGCATCCAATCCTCAATCCTTAATCAAAAATCATCCGTTGAAAATCAAACTTTGGTTAAGGACTTAACCTCCCTCAACTCCATACACTTTCATCGAAATCCTAATCATAATTATCCAAGTCATCATCAAAATCCTTCATCTAAAGGTGCTAGTCTTAATCCATAATCATCCATTTCAAATCCAATCTTTAAATCAAAAATCAAGACCTTAAGTTGATATCATCATCCTTAATCCAAACTTGCTTAAGAACGTTGCCTATCTTAAGTAAAGTTATCAAATCCAATCAATTCCTACTTAAGAACTTTGCCTATCTTAAGTAGAAATCAAATCCAATCAACTCTTGCTTAAGGACTTAGCCTACCTTAAGTATAGAGGAATCATCCCTATCCAATCAAATCAAATCATTTTAAGGTCTTGACATTTGATCCCCAACTTACATCAAGTTTAATCCATCATCCTACATCATTTAAAAATCCCCATCGAAGACATCACCTAATCCTAATCCAACACCCACATTCAAACGTCATGAGTTGGTTTGATAAATCCATTATGGAACCTAGAATGTCTATGTCCCTTCCTTTGTATGAAGTCCATGCCAAACCTAAAGTCACACTCCTAGGAGATCCTCAATTTTATATTGATGATGGTGAGCACCTTGTAGATCATGATGAATATTTTGAACACATCCAATCTCAAAATCATGCCCATGCCAAAGCCAAAGTCACACTCTTATGGAGTCTTCAATTTGCCACTAATGTGAATAACCATAGCCATCAAGATTCCTTTAACCAAGAGCATGCTAGTACTATCTATCATATAGGCTCACATCAAACATCCCTCAACCATCATTATGGTACCAATGACCAAGGGAACACTAGCCTAGAACAAGATCTTACCAAATGCCTTATGGCCAAACTCAAAATCTTGTGTGCATAATATTTAGCTAAAAATTCTCCACCTCCATATCCATCAATCCCTTCAATCCCTCCATCACAATATCACTCCAATGCTTCTAATCCTAATCCATTAGCCCACATACCTCCCTATCCACCAATCCATTTAATCCCTCCATCACAATATCCATCCAGTCCTCCTAATCCTACTCCATTAGTCGACATACATCCCTATCCAACAATCCCTTCAATCCCTCCATCACTATATTCCTCCAACCATTGATTAGGAGAGACCATAGAAACGGCTTTACAGAAATTAATCCAAGTGAACTTAATCAAATTGCCCACAGTAAGACAATATGATGAAAACCCATTTAAACCCTCCCAATTTAAAGAACATGAATATTGTGAATACCATAGGGCAAAAGGCCATAAGACATCTGATTGCATGATTCTTAAGAATTGCATCTGATATCTCATCGACTGTGGTGAGATTGTTATTGATGATCCCTCCACCAACTCCTCATATCCACCCAAATTATCCTTTTTGGATGTTATCCAAGAACTATTAGCAAGGAATCAAAATCCACCATGCAATCCAACACCTTTCCTTAAACCTGCCAAAGAGCCTCCTAGTCCTATGTAAACACCATCTTGCATTCAAACTCTTATCCTTGAGCCTATTAAGGAGCCTCCAAGTACCATGCCTATCTCTTTGATACCATCCTCTATTCCAATGCCTATCAATCCCATTGAAGAGCCTCTTACCATAAGTGAAAGTCAAGATCCATCATGTAGTCATGATGTTAACCATACAAAGCCTATTAATCGCATCCAAGAATCTTACATATCTATCTAAACCCAAGAGCCATGTCAATAATCAAATCCAAAGCATGATCAACCTTACCCCTCACAAAGTCAAGATCCAACTATCCAAGCTCCTTGAGATCAACCTATCCAAGCTACTCAAGCCACCAACATCCACGATCAAGAGCTTAACACTCCTCCCATCGATGATCCCATAATCACTCATGATCAAGAAATCCACATTAGTCCTATCCTTCATCCAATAACATACACTCCCCATGATGAGACACTTGTTCCCCAAGAAAACATAGACAATCAAACAAATATCTTGGATCATATCACACCGCATCTCAATGAGCATAGTGTTAATTAAGATCCCAACATCACAAGTCATCCCTTTCCTGATCCCTCACCATCTCCTATTGATCTCACATCATCACCTATTGATCCTTTACCATTTCCTATCACCCCTTTACCATTCCCCATCGATCCTTCACCATCCTCTATCAACCTTATACTAATCCATCATCCTATCCCCTTGGACCCAACACCTTCATCTGTGGTGGTTCTCTCATCAGAGCGGAACAACTTCTATCCACCACTCAGCCTCTCCCATCTAATAATGTACTCATGTCTTGTTTCTAAAATGAGAAACATCCCATCGCACATTGCATGCTCCAAAAACATGAAATATCAAGGCAAAGGATTAGGCCTTCACAAACAAGGAATATTAGAGCCCATCCATGTCAAAATCCATCCACGATCGCATGGTTGTGGCTATATATCCCAACGAAAATAATCCACACATGTTGGTACCACCTACACACCTCATATGGCATCTTCTTCCAATCCCAAGCTAGGTGTCCCTCATCGCCCCTCCAAATCATATGCCACCACCCCCTTCCTCCATCTTATTTCATCCATCAATCAAAACATCCTCCCATCCCTAAATCCACTCCTCCCAACTCCCAATATTCCCATCCTCAAATCCCCCCATCCCTCCATCCACAAGTCCACTACTCCCTCCATCCACACATCCCGCTCCCTTAAATCTCCTAATTCCTAATCATGGTCAACGAATGCACACATCACCTAAACATGAAGCTCTCACAAACCCATGGGATTCAAAAATAAAATTTTTGGATGTGTCCTTACATAAAGTGAAAAATCCACAAAGCCTCATGATTATCATGTCATAGGGCATCGATATCCAAAATCTAATCCCAATCCAAAATCCAAAAGGCTACACAAGCCCACACCTCCAAAAGAAACATCCTAAGCAAAAAAGGTGTGGTTCCCCAAGCAAAAAGTAGTCAATCCAAATGGAGCATCCAAATCCCACTCTATCAAAAATCCCAAATCCCAAAAATCCCAACAATCCCTCACCCAATCAAAAAATCCTAAGAATCATAAGTCCATTTGGGTCCTTAAATCCCCAAATCGGCAATCCCAAAATACCCCATCCTGATCGTATAATAAAAAATCCCCATTACTCCCCACTCCTCGTCACAATCAAAATCTTCAACATCCACTATAGTGTGTGCAAATGTTTGTCTTGGTTCCCCTCAACCCCATGACATTTCCACATACCTCCATCCCCTATCTTATATCCCCTATCTTGCATATCTCCCCCATCACATCCCTATCATCCATGCTTTCGCATAATCCTTTCATTCATCATCCATTTATCCATCCATCCCCACCCATCTATCCATCCCCAATCCATACTATCTACACCATCCATTCCATCTTCCCCCACCTACCAACATCCATGCGCCTAACGACACACGAGATGGTCCATGTGCGACAAACATCCATAATGGGACACTATCATCTCACTATGGAAATAGATGCTCGAGTCATAATCCCCTTCTCCCATTCCACATCATTTTCCCTATCCATATCCACCTATCCCGTCCCAATATCCATTACAAAAAAAATTAAAAAATAGTAAAGATAAATTATTCGTACAATGGTGAAAACCATTTCATGGTGCCTTGGATAAGTACCATGATGAAAACCCATTTATGGGTGTCATGTGTAGATCGATTATCTATGTGTCTTACACTTGGGGTCAAGTTTTCTCATCTATCCCATCCTATCATTTCTCTCTTAGATCCTACCATCCTCATCCATTATATCCACATACCTATCCCATTTAACCAACCTATCCTCCCCTCCTACTTTTGATCTTGATAAGGAAAGGGGCAAAATGTTGAAAAATGCTTTAGACATCTCTTGATGTACCTAATCTTTTCCAACCAATCCTATCACCCTATCATCACAAGCATTGTAACGTAAAATCCTAAGTGGCATATCTAGAGTGGGGCATGTTTTTCCTATGTGCCATAGTCTTTGGAGATCATGTCCTAGACCCCTCCATCCATTATGAATCCCCCATTTATCTCACCCATTATTACCAATCCTTTATCCCTTCCATCTCATCTATCCTTTCATCCTTGTCCTTAGACCTGGTTTTCCCTTGTCATTAGTATGCAGCAAAAAGGCTATCCAAAATGTCATCCAATGCAACCCCTCACATAAATCAAAAAAATCCAAATGCAAGCCATCCTTAATCCATGCTAATCTAGCCAAGCAATCTAGCCATTCATCCAAAAGTATCCCTCAGTTTTGTTCCCAGTCTTTCTACAAACCTGATCAACTCAAATCATTATCATCATCATTATTGGGATATATCATCCCAATCTTGGTGTTGTTCTAAGTCTAACAACACTATCCTAATCAATCAATAAATCATCAGTTTTCATCTTGATAGGAGCAATAACCTTATTTGTTTTTGAATCATTAGCATGCTTGCTTGTGTGTGTTATCATTTTACTTGCATTTGTATCATTCCTTACAACATATTATCACAATGACAGCATGCTCTTCCACATCATGGTGCCCAATGACATGTTTTCTTACAACCTTTTTCTTTTTGAGTCAGTCCTTTATGCACAAGACACATCGTCACCCTGGTCTTTATACCTTGGTGCATAATGTCTAGTGCTATATCAAACTATATGGTTGCTCACCCAATGCAGCATAATGTATCCTTCATCCATTTCATCCATCCCTTAACTTTCCTCCATCTCCTTAACCAATCCATTTCAAGAGCATACTCTCATTCTTCAAACCCACCTATCCTCTCGAGGGGGCATCTCATCCTTACATCATTCCTGCTCATCACTCCTTTAAATGGCTGGGGGATCCATTCCCACGATCCATATCTTATCCTATCTTCTTTGAAATGATGTTACTTCTTTTAGTCGCAACATCATCTCCAAGAGGGGAAAAATGTAGACACTTGAAATTAACCATGTCCTAACATCACCTAGTTATCCATCTTACGACACCTCCTAACCCCACTTTCGACACCTTTCGACATCATTCATCCTCAGAGTCCCCTTTATCATTCTCCCTTCCATTAGCTAATTAATTAAATAAATTATATATATAATTAATCAAGATTATCCCTCCTCCCAAATTAATTAAATAAATTATATTTATTTAATTAATTTCAATTTATTTAATTAATTTTAATCCATTTTATCTATTTCCCAAATTAGTTAAATAAATTTTATTTACTTAATTAACTTTATCCTCCCACATCATCCTTCTCAAATAATTAATTAAATAATTTTATTATTTAATTAATTATTTTCCACGTGTCCTTATCCTCATCCCCTTGCCACAAATAATAAACGAGAGACACAAAAGTCAAACTAGCTTTACATCTCAACCATCCATTTCCTACTACATCTCCAAATCTTAACCATTCACATAAGGATATGCCCTAGAAGCTTCCATCCTTGCCCTAATGTTGTCTCATCAAATCCTAACCATCCATTGCTCCTCTTAATCTTGGCCATCCATCCTATCACCCAAAAATCTATAAATCAAACCTCAACCAAGACATTAATGATAGATCACACAAGAATGCAAAGTTATGTTGTTGATGTGAGCAATCAACATATCATTACCAAGATCATATCTAGTGGAGCTAGGGCACACTTCATTGTCGCTCTATCAGAGGAGAAAGGATGATTTGAGGTGAAAGGTTGTGTTTATTGCGTTATCTTTGTGTATTTTCTTTCCTCTTATCATTTTCTTGTCTTCAGGTCCTTAATAGTTTTGATTTATAAATAACTCACATTTGTGGAGTCGAATCTTTAAGTCTAACTCATTAACTAGATTTCATTTGCCATATATACAGTTGTTTGCCTAAACACTGAAGTCTAGAAACAAGTTAAATTGAGAAACCCAAGGTAAGATTTTAATAAGATACCAGACTTGAATCTACTACAAAATCAACTCATTCAGTCATTTTTCCAAAATGTTAAGATACCTCTGAGGTATTTTCAGACTAGAGAATGCTTAATTGTTGTAATTAATCCCGTCACTCACATCCATGCCTTTTAAAAGTCAACTAATTAACCTAAAAGGCAATGTGATTTGTAGACCTAAGGTCATTTTCAAGCCAAATATACCCCCCGTCTCATGACCAAATTGTAATATTTTATTTTCCATTGAAATTCTGGTACTTAAGATCCATATTTAAAAGAGTATAATGTGTGCCACATTTGATAGGTAATCCTAACAGACCCAAGATCTTTCTAATGCTTGATTTAATCGCCCTCTCATATCCAAGAAAGTAGATTTTCAAGTTTAAAGTTTTTCCATAACTGTCCATCCTTACCTAATTTGTAATTTATAAGAATTTCAAGTCCAAAGCCATATCATGACATTTGAAACTTGAAACTTGAGAAAGTAGAAGAAAAAACAATAAATGAGGAAAAAGATAGTATTTATACGCAATGTTAATTTAGAATGATTGTGAGATAGTTTAGACACAAATCAAAGTGTGACATGGGGACATGGGATGGAAATGACGAGACCAATTGGTGATGATCATTAGTGTTTCATGATTTACAGGTTCACAAAATTTTGTCCATCTATAATTATTCAAATCTTTAAGAAGATTTCACAATTATCTAAGTAGGAATTAATTGGATTTATGTCTAGGCATGAATCTAATAACTATATTATTTGTTATAGGATTCTTGGTGGATTTCATTAAAATTATTAAATTGTTTGAGCTATGGCAGGGGAAGATACAATAAGTTGCTAGAGATTTTTTAGTTGTTAATAGTCAAGTTTTACAACGTGACAAAATATGACATCCTAACCAGCAGAGTATATGGATACCTTCAAGTATCCACATAAAGATCTTCATTTAAATGCATTGTACTATTTCTTCAAAAACTATCCAAAAGATAGAGATAAGGTCACAATACCTAGAAGAATTAGTGTCATTCTTACATAGAGTTGTAGGCAAGTTCAATACATTCATGTGTTGGTACTTGCTATTAGATGTCTTTTCTTACTGTACAATTGAAGGGGATGTTATTTGCAACATGGATGAACCTATCATATAGATCAACCCTAAAGCCTTTTAGGATATGTTTCACTTACCCAACTATAGTTGGGTGTTGAAGGAGTGTTCAAAGTAGTTAGAGTTTCTAGGTTTTCAAATATTAGAACTCTTCTCTAATAGAAGTTGTGCACTTTGAAGCATTTAATGACATGTTTTGTGGCTTAAATGTTAGCCCTTTAGCCTGTTCACCCACCCTTCTTCTCAGAAAAGAGGGGTTGATTTAACTGCGGATGTTCTCTCTTACAAAGCATAGAATCTATGCCTTCTATTAAACACTAGCAAACAATGAGAAAGGGTGTTTTCTCAAGCTATTGACTTCAAGCCATGTTCTAAGTTGTTTACACAATTATAGTTGTTGTCTGGGAGAGAAGCACAATCTACTTTGGTGCATCACCTCACTCAAATCCTACATTGTGGTATCATGTTGTGGTGAAATAATAATTAAGATAAAATAATGTATTAGAGACTCTACATGAGTGGGCTAGAGACAAGCTTGATGTGCCTCAGCATAGTAGGTTGGCAAACTGTTAGAACATAATATTATTATGGATCAATACCTTTATAACATTTATATATTGTTCTAATATAAGGTTATAAAACCTCATGTTATAAAGCATATACCATTTAATAATTAATAATCTAATAACTATTAGATTATTAATTATTTACAAACAGTTGCTTTGAAAAGGTGTGACTAATACCCCTTTAGGGATTTTGTCACCCTTTCTCCTATATTTAAAGAGGTTCTCTCTCATTTGAGTGGTAAGAAAATTTGGAGATTTATAGTGAATTATATCACTACACACAAGAGGTATTTTGGCCTTATGGAAGTATGTAGAAGAGTATATCCCCAAGTTCAATCTATTTTTCAATAGACTATATTTTGTAGGTGTTTTAATAAAATGATACTTTATGGAGTTTTTTACCCGAAAGGGTTTTCCCATGTATGTGTTGTGTAATGTGTTAGATCTATGCTTGTATAATTCTCATTTTATTTATTTTACATTTTAATTATAATGATTAGTATCCTAAGATCCTAATTTCTAACATGATATCAAAGTAGGTTAGGCTATACTAATCATTTTTATAGGTTATATTAGAAGATGTCTAGAACTTGATAGCAAATCTCTTTATACTCAATCAACACATGTGCAAGGCCATTTGTGCAATACATCTAGTGTGCCTTTTCTATTATTTTAAAATCAATCTATCTAAGCCAATCAAGAATTACTAATCATTTTTTTTTCATAGGTAACTATGTCTATAGAATACCATTAGCCTATTTGTGTTTGTGAAAAACAAGTGGAGAGGAAAAGGTGAACCATAACAAAAATTAGGGTGTTTGTTAGAATTTAGTTAAATCATAATGTTAAGGCCTTGCTATAATTCTAACTTAATTTGATTTATGATTTTTTCTCTTTTACAAAAATTGTTTTCCATCAAACTTATTTGATTACTAGTGCATATTTTTTGTATATATATAGAAAGATAATTATTCTAAGAGAAAATACGGATGCAAAGTTCTCTTAATCTGGATGCCAATATAATGAAATCCTAGGTCTCTTAGAAATATGATATAATACAACCCAAATCTTTAAGAAGATCTCACAATTACCTAAGTGGGAATTAATTGGATTTATGTTCTAGGCATGAATCTAATAACTATATTGTTTGTTAGAATATTTTTGGTGGATTTCATTAAAATCTTTAAAGTGTTTAAGCTATGATAGAGGGAAGATACAATAAGTTGCTAGAGATGTTTTGGTTGCTCATGGTCAAGTTTTACAAAAGTGACAAAACATGGCATCCTAATCAACAAAGTATATGGATACCTTTCAGTATCCACATAAAGATCTTCATTTAAATGCATTGTAGTATTTCTTCTAAAACTATCCAAAAGATAGAGATAAGGTCACAATACCTGGAAGAATTAGTGTCATTCTTACATAGAGTTGTAGGCAATTTCAATACATTCATGTGTTGAGACTTGCTATTAGATGTCTTTTCTTACCGCACAATTGAAGGGGATGTTATTCCTAACATGGATAAAGAACCTATCATATAGATCAACCCTAAAGCCTTTTAGGATACATTGCACTTACCCAACTATAGTTGGGTGTTGAAAGAGTGTTCAAAGTAGTTGTAGTTTCTAGGTTTTCAAATATTATCTAGACTCTTCTCTAATAGTAGTTGTGCACTTTGAAGCATTTAATAACATGTTTTATGGCCTAAACATTATCCCTTTAGCCCTCTTACCCACCCATCTTAGAAATGAGGGGCATTGATTTAACTACGGATGTTCTCTCTTCCAAAGCATAGAATATATGTCTTCTTCTATTAAACACTAGCAAACAATGAGAAAGGATGTTTTCTCAATCTATTGACTTCAACACATGTTCCAAGTTGTTTGCGTAATTATAGTTATTGTTTGGGAGAGAAGCACAATCTACTCTGGTGCATCACCTCACTCAAATCCTATATTGTGGTATTATGTTGTGGTGAAATAACAATTAAGATAAAATAATGTATTAGAGACTCTACAGGAGTGGGCTAGAGACAAGCTTGATGTGCCTCAACATAGTAGGTTGGCAAATTGTTAGAACATAATGATAGTATGGGTCAATACCCTCATAACATTTATATATTGTTCTATATAAGGTTATAAAACCTCATGTTATAAAGCACATACCATTTAATAATTAATAATCTAATAATTATTAGATTATTAATTATTTACAAATGGTTGCTTTTAAAAGGTGTGACTAATACCCCTTCAAGTATTTTGTCACACTTTCTCCTATGTTTAAGGAGGTTCTCTTTCATTTGAGAGGTAAAAAAATATGGAGATTTATAGTGAATTATATCACTATGCACAAGAGGCATTATTGGCCTTGTGGAAGTATGTAGAGGAGTATATCCCAGGTTCACTCTATTTTTTAATAGACTATATTTTGTAAGTGTTTTAATAAAATGATGCTTTATGGAGTTTTTTACCCGAAAGGGTTTTCCCATGTATATGTTGTGTAATGTGTTAAATATATGCTTGTATAATTCTCATTTTATTTATTTTACATTTTAATTATAATGATTAGTATCCTAAGATCTTAATTTCTAGCATGGTATCAAAGTAGGTTAGGCTATACTAATCATTTTTATAGGTTATAATAGAATATGTCTAGAACTTGATGGGGAATCTCTTTATACTCGATCAACACATATGCAAGGCCATTTGTGCAATACATTTGGTGTGCCTTTTATATTATTTTAAAATCAATCTATCTAACCCAATCAAGAATTACTAATCATATTTTTTTATAGGTACCTATGTTTATAGAATACCATTAGTCTATTTGTGTTTGTGAAAAACAAGTGGAGATGAAAAGGTGAACCATAAAAAAAATTAGGGTGTTTGTTAGAATTTAGTTAAATCATAATGTTAGGTCCTTGCTATAATTCTAACTTAATTTGATTTATGATTTTTTTCACTCTTGTACAAAAATTATTTTCCATCAAACTTATTTGATTACTAGTGCATATTTTTTTTGTATATATATATATATATATAGAAAGATAATTATTCTAAGAGAAAATATGGATGCAAAGTTCTCTCAATATGGATGCCAATATAATGAAATTCGAGGTCTCTTAGAAATATGGTATAATACAACCCAAATCTTTAAGAAGATTTCACAATTACCTAAGTGGGAATTAATTGGATTTATGTTCTAGGCATGACTCTAATAACTATATTGTTTGTTATAGGATTCTTGGTGGATTTCATTAAAATTATTAAAGTGTTTGAACTATGATAGAAGGAAGATACAATAAGTTGCTAGAGATTTTTTAGTTGCTCATAGTCAAGTTTTACAAAAGTGGCAAAACATGGCATCCTAACCAGTAGAGTATATGGATACCTTTCAATATTCACATAAAGATCTTCATTTAAATGCATTGTACTATTTCTTAAAAAAATCTAAAAGATAGATATAAAGTCACAATACCTGGAAGAATTAATGGCATTCTTACATAGAGTTGTAGGCAAGTTCAATACATTCATGTGTTGAGACTTGCTATTAGATGTATTTTCTTACTGCACAATTGAAGCAAATGTTATTTGCAACATGGATAAAGAACCTATCATATAGATCAACCCTAAATCCTTTTAGGATATGTTGCACTTACCCAACTATTGTTAGGTGTTGAAAGAGTGTTCAAAGTAGTTGGAGTTTCTAGGTTTTCAAATATTAGAGACTCTTCTCTAATAGCAATTATGCACTTTGAAGCATTTAATGACATGTTTTGTGGCTTTAATGTTAGCCCTTTAGCCCGCTCACCCACCCATCTTCTTAGAAAATAGGGGAATTGATTTAATTGTGGATGTTCTCTCTTCCAAAGCATAAAATCTATCTTCTTCTATTAAACACTAGCAAACAATGAGAAAGGGTGTTTTCTCAAGTATTGACTTCAACCCATGTTCCAAGTTGTTTGCACAATTATAGTTGTTGTCTGGGAGAGAAGCACAATCTACTCTAGTGCATCACCTCACTTGAATCCTACATTGCACGGTATCATGTTGTGGTGAAATAACAATTAAGATAAAGTAATGTATTAGAGACTCTATAGGAGTGGGCTAAAGACAAGCTTGATGCGCCTCAGCATAGTAGGTTGGCAAAGTGTTAGAACATAATGTTATTATGGGTCAATACCCTTATAACATTTATATATTGTTCTAATACAAGGTTTAAAACCTCATGTTATAAAACATATACCATTTAATAATTAATAATCTAATAACTATTAGATTATTAATTATTTACAAATGGTTGCTTTGAAAAGGTGTGACTAATACTCCTTCAGGTATTTTGTCACCCTTTCTCCTATATTTAAGGTGGTTCTCTCTCATTTGAGAGGTTATTTTTTTGGAGATTTATAGTGAATTATATCACTATGCACAAAAGGTATTAAGTGCCTTGTGGAAGTATGTAGAGGAGTATATCCCCAAGTTCAGTCTATTTTTTAATAGACTATAATTTGTAAGTGTTTTAATAAAATGATGCTTTATTGAGTTTTTTACTTGAAAGGGTTTTCCCATGTATATGTTGTGTAATGTGTTAGATATATGCTTGTATAATTCTTATTTTATTTATTTTATATTTTAATTATAATGATTAGTATCCTAAGATCCTAATTTTTAACATGGTACTAGAGCAGGTTAGGCTATACTAATAATTTTTATAGGTTATACTAGAAGATGTCTAGAAATTGATGAGAAATCTCTTTATACTCAATTAACACATATGTAAGGTCATTTGTGCAATACATCTGGTGTGCCTTTTCTCTATTATTTTAAAATAAATCTATCTGAGCCAATCAAGAATTACTAATCATATTTTTTTACAAGTAACTATGTCTATAGGGTACCTTAGCCTATTTGTGTTTGTGAAAACAAGTGAAAAGGAAAAGTGAACCATAACAAAAACTAGGGTGTTTGTTAGAATTTATTTAAATCATAATTTTAGGGCCTTGCTATAGTTCTAACTTAATTTGATTTATGATTTTTTTCTCTTACAAAAATTATTTTCCATCAAACTTATTTGATTACTAGTGCATATTTTTTTCTATATATATAGAAAGATAATTATTCTAAGAGAAAATACAAATGCAAATTTCTCTCAATATGGATGCCAATATAATGAAATCCTAGGTCTCTTAGAAATATGATATAATACAACCCAAGTTATGAAAGGACATGTCTCAAATGTGTTAGTTCAAGTGTACGTAATTTATGTATTAATACATGTGTTGTTTAGGAGCATCTCAACCTGACCTATCTTATCTCCTTTTTTGACTTGACTGAGGGCCCCCTTTCTCCAAGGGCATCCTTCAGATCTTTATTAGCCTTGATGGAAATAAAGGGGCACATTTATACATTATGAATCTTTAAAAGAAGGATCTCTTTGTTTCATACATGTCATTAGTCAATTAAATCAAACAAACTTCACTTATATGTTTCAACAACCAATTTACATATTCAATAGACATAAGTCAAAACAAACAAAATTATGTCACTAACAAATTTTTTTTATACACATATTTTTATTAAAATTCATACAATTCTTTTATATAATCTATTTATTATTCTAAATACCTAACTACTCTACAAACTATATTTTTCCTATGTATCTTTCTCCTATATTCCCTAAAATATTTCCTACCCACCCTACGCTTTCCTAATCAATGTAGTTTTGTTATTTTTTTTAATGATTACCTTCCCCTTATACGACCACTCACCTTTTCAACTGTTATTTTAAAGAGGCTGTGTCTTTTGACCTTTTGACTAACTCTTATTTAAAAGAAATAAAGATCATGTCCTATTTTCAAAGGACATATCATTTACTATCCCAATCCCAAGCATTGCACCATATCTAAATATAAAGTGATGAGCCTCATGGTAAGTCTAGTAGTGTGTCATCTGCTATATGTGGGCTCTATACTTCATGGTGTGTGGGTTCTCCATACCAAATGCCACAAGGTGCAATACCATGGTGCATATCCTTCTACTATATTTTCACATAAACAATAAACATTGAAGTTATATGTGCCTACTTTCTTGGGATCATACCTCTCACTATTAGTTTCCTTGGGTGTAGGGATCTATCACCTTGCATATGTGGTGTCTCACTTTGAAACTTGCACACCCTTATGATGTGGTGGTGTTCCTTAATATTCAAATTGGAGGGTGCCAATATCCCATAATCACGTACACCTATGATTTCCAAAAATATTTGTCCATTAATCACAAGTATCATTTTATTTGCATGAACATACTCCAAAAATGTACATATGTTTGATGAAGTGGTGTTAGAAATGAGCAATGTGTGTTATACGCCTTGAAAATATTACACATCTCTCCATAAGCAGGTTTTAAATAGGTGGTGCTCCTTTACAAAGTTCTCAATAGCCAGATCAATACCATTACAATATCAATATCATAATAGAGTTTAAACTCCTAAGCATCTAATATTTGGTAAATTTGGCCTACTCATGGATGGAGTTGTTATGGAGTTGCAAAGATTGTTGATGCCTTTGATTTATTTGTGATGGGTGATTAACATGTTTTGGAAGGAAAAACTAGTAGGATATATAGGCACATATGCATTAAGTTATATCTATCTTCGTCCATCCCAAAACTATTAAGTTGAAAACAAAATGCCATGAGACATCATTCTTTTGTTAGGAGAAGACACAAACCTTTATGTAATATCATCAAAGAATATAATAATTACGTCATATATGTTCGTGTAGTTTAATTTTTGTGTAATATCATTAAAACACATGATAATTACATCAATTTGACAAGAATTAAATACAAACAACTTTAAAAAAAGGGTCCAATCATTTTTCAACTCACTTGATATGGTATTTGGTATTCTTATCCTCTTCATTTTAAATGCTATCATTCCTACATGTGATGGTGTTGAATTTTAATGTTACATGCTTTAGACCAAGTCATTCTCTATTCACATATCAAAACATGCCTATTTAAATATGTTATGTTAGAAAATGTCCCCTTGGGGGCTTTTCCCTCTTAAGGTTTAGCTCCTGGGTCCTTAGAATTCATTTAGAGCATCTTGCATGATAATTTTTACTCCCGATGAGAAAAACCCTAAAGACTTATGGCAAATAGGACCTAGGGGGTGCTATTTCAATGATCCCTAAACAAAAATGAGGGGGTGGACTTGGGCATAGCACCCTAGTCTTGCCCTATTTTGGGTCTACCCTAAATTTAAATGTCAATTTTATGACCGTTATTTAGGTCCTATGCCGACATCTCAAGTTTGAATTATGAAATTCTTAGCAGGAATCTTTTTAGTTGCATATATAAGCATGATTAGGTTTCATTTGCAAACTAGATGGAAATTAGACAAACATTGTGAACTTGTGATTTTGATTCAAGGCATTCATTGTGTTGTAGAGCAGTACTTTGTTGTTATTGTGCTTGTATTTGTAGATTTGACTCCATCTGCTCATGGCATGAAGAGAATCTTCCTTCCATGAAATCTACACTTCAAGGTGATATCTATTGTGTTTTCAATCATTTATCATTTGAATTTTTCCTCTATCCCACAGGGATACGCACTCTTATCTGATAATGGTGTTCGAAAGACTTGAATGTCTCTCCGGGGCTTGACTGAGGCAAGCCTCTAAACACCACAACCCCCTTCCACACTACTTTGTGATTGTAGGTTACAGGTACCAAGTTTCGCGTAGTGGAGTTGTAGAAAGGAGGTTACAGACAACAAGGATTCAGGATCTGAAAGAAAGAGGACAAAGGTGAACATTTTAGGACAAGGGCTCTAGTCCCAGTGTCCTCCATCTTTTTTGGGGTAGAAATGGAAGATACAGTGCAGATCAGTGTCGAAAGGAGATTCATATTTCGTGATGAAAAGTATACCTTGGACTAGGGTGCTAGTGCCAGTGTCCCTGACTATTCTGCATTCCAGATTTCAAAAAATAGTGAGTTAACAATCTCTGTCCTTCACCTTAGTCTGAAAGGTTTTGCCGTAATTCATTAATTTGCTTACTGTTTTGCTTATTTAGGGTTTTAAGAGTAATTGAGCATTAAATTGAGACATTATTTGTTACATCTAAACTTCCTCATTGTTCCAAGTGGTAGCCCAACCTGATAGGTGATTGCTCTCACTTAGTGGAGATTCAACTCGGTTGATATGCCCTTGAATGTTTGGTGAGAAGGGAGGATTTGCCTTTGAAACCTAGACCAAAACATTTCCCCCATTTTTTAACCCTAAACATTTTGGTGAAACTTTTTGGCACCTTGCTGAGTGTTGTGTGATAGATTTACATTCATTTATTTCATTGCATTTGAAAAACTACAAGAAAATTGAAAATTGTTAAAAAAATTCAAAAAATTTGCATTCTAGGGTTTGAATTTTCACATAATTTGCATTAATTTAGTTGCATTTTATTTAATTTCTGATTTTTCCATTAAATCTAAAATTTATTTTTCATCATACATTTATTACATTTGAAAAATTACAAAAAAATTGAAAAATTTGGCATCTTAGGCTTGCATTTTAGCATAATTTGAATTAATTGGCATTTAATTTCATTAAATTTCCATAATTTTCATCAGATCTGATTTAAATTACAGAAATTCATCATTTAGTATTTATTTGCATTGCATTTTCATGCTTAAATTGTCAAAAATTTCTTGAAATTATGCATTTTTCATAAAAACTTAGTTTTACATTAGCTAGGGTTTGTAGTCAAAATCTTGTTTCAAATTTTACAACCCTTTTCAAACACTCATTAGGACTGATTTTTAATTGTATTTTTTCATCATAGTGGGTTTCTTGCAAAATTACATGTCTAGGGTTTGAAAACCTTGCATTTTCACTAGATTTGGTCTTATCGTCTCTCTAGAATTGCATTACAAGTGTGTTGTGAGGGATTTCGCTGCATTATTTGACTGATATCAGGGTTTTTATCTACTTCCCCTCCTCAAATTCTTTACAACACCCTTTCTACTAGGTATTTGCATTGAAAATTTGTGGAAATTTGCATATTTTAGCTATATTTTCACTAGAGTTTGACTTGTCATCTCTCTAGATTGGCACTATAGGCATGTTGTGACAAATTTTATGGCATTATGTGACTTATATCACTTTTATAATCTGCTTTCCATCACAAATTTCCTCACAACACCCCTGCTTTTACTCATTAACATTGAAAATTGATGAAAAATTGCATATTTTAGGTGTATTTTCACTAGGTTTTGACTTGTCATCACTCTAGACTTGCATCAAAGGCGTGTTGTGAAAGATATTGATGCACCATTGGATTGTTATTAGGCATATTATTTTCTTTTTCTCTTGAAATTCTTCACAACACCTCTTCTCCTAGTGATTTGCATTGAAAAAAGTTGAAAAATCAACCATTTTGGATATTAAACATATCTTTCTCCTAGGGTTGTTCTATTAGTTTGTGCATTGAGTGATGCATGTTATTGTATGAGTCTTATAACTCACTGACCTAATATAAATATCCCTTTAAGAAGAAGTGGGAGACTCATGGGACCTAGTGCTCTTGAAGAGAACGATATTCCTACCTCTGAAAATCTATTGAACACCTTCTTTACAAGAGACACAAATTTTGCAAGACATTATACCTCACACAACCACTATGGAAGATCAAATATTTAATGATGTTGATGACACTATTGAGGTTGTAACACATGTACCTAATGAGCAAATAAACAAACTTGATAAAGAGTTAGCCACTATTTAAGCATTTGTTGAAAATGAAAGGATAGCGGAAGAAGTTGTACCTGTGATCCACAACATAAGAGAATTGATAAAAGAATGACAAGATGGTATTAATGTTATTAGAGGTTTAACACATATAGTACACAATAATGTCATGAAGGTGACTGAATGTTCAAATGGTATTAATAACATATCATCACCGTCTCACACGCAAGTATCGACACCTATACCGACTATGAGAATATCTACATTTACATCAACGATTTTAACTACTAATGCAAATGCTTGTAGTAATGCTACCACTGGTATTAGAGTATCTAATAGAAATAATTCACAAAATTACAAAGTTGTGGGATTTAACTATCAGAATTTGGTATCTAAAGTGACCTCTACTATGAATAATTACTCTTAACCACCTCTCCATCCCACTTACTCTCAGCCACCTCTTACATACAACTATTTGCAACCACCTTCCACTTATCACTATGTTCAACCTCCATCCACCTATTCACAACCTCCACTTGTCCCTAGTCAGGCTCAATCACCTCCTCACTTTGGTTCTAATTCCTCACAACAAACTGCATCTCCTAATGATGCCATCTTAAATCAACTTTTGCAAGGCATGACTTCTTTACAACAAAAGGTGACAAACTTGACAAACTCTTCACAACCTAATATACCAACTTATCATGCCCATAATCCATATCTTATGCAATCTTAAGAACTCCTATGCCTGAGAGGTTTGAGACTCCTCACTTTGAAAAATACAGTGGAAAAGGTGATCCTAATACTCATGTGGCAGCATTCACGGCTATGTGTAGTGATTTCTACTTTGAAGAGGATTTTTTAGAAAAACTTTTCCTGCTATCTCTCAAAGATACTACTTTAGAATGGTTTTTCTCTTTACCTCCAAATTCAATACATTCTTTTTTGCAGTTAGTTGATCAGTTTTTACAACATTTTCAAGCAAACATTGGACCTCAAGTCTCCTTGATTGATTTAGTTCATTGCAAGCAAGGTCCGAAAGAGAAGTTAACTAAGTTTATTAGTTAGTATCAATCTCTCTATGCACAAATTCAATATCAAATGAAGGATGAGGATGTTCAAAAGGTGTTTATTACAAATCTACAACCTAACATTTGTGATAAGATTCTCTTGATGAAGTATAACTCCTTTCAACATTTATGTACTGCCCTTCGTGATTATCAACTTTCGTCTAGTCAGTATGAAAACCAAAACTCATTGGCTCAAGTTGGTCAATCCACGGGTGGACTGTCACAAAAAAACTTTAAGAGGAATAATAAGACTTTCATCAAGGTCAATGGACAAAATTCAAATAATTTCTCACAAGTGTCTACTATCACTAATCCGAAGAAGGCACCAGTTCAACAAAGAAAGTTTACTCCAATGTCTGAATCATATCATTCTATCACGAATCAAGTTGTGAGTAATAATCTCTTGAAGCTTCCCCCGATTAAACCTTTGGATCCTAGTAAATGCAAGGACCTTATTTCAATGCTAATGCATTTTGTCATTTTCATCGACAACAAGGACATGATATTGAATAATGTATGCGTCTTAAACATGAAATACAAGACCTCATCGACTCGAATGTTATATAGGTATCAGGTGTGAATGATAATGGAAATAAGTTGATTGCTCCGCTGAATCAGAATTTACAGATTTTCACTAATCCCTTTCCTAATCATATCGATAATAACATGATGGAATAATATGCACTTGAAGTAGAAGATGACTATCTGAACTACGCAAGATAATTGCTACAATAGAAGTGGATAAGGAAAATACTGAAGTATCACCTCGTCCACAAAGAAATGGTATTTATGCTGAGGTTCCTCCTCTGTTATCCCTTTAAGGATTGGGAGATAACCAAAATGCATTGGAAAAACAACTAGAACAACCAAAACAAGAGACTCTGACAAAAGAAAAGATTGAGATAGTACAAGATAGGCCTTGCCACTAGGATAGATAGAATCAACAAAATAAGAGAAATAAAAATTGGAAAAGAGCAAGATGATTATCATCAGTTAGAAATAATAGTGGTTCTCCTCCTCATAAGCAACAAAAGATCTCACATACACAATGATTTGAGAAACAAACATTGCATGGACTTTTTGACAACAAACAAAACTCTCATATGAACCACTCTAGCTTCGCACAAAACTTGATAGAGCATCTCTACAAGAGGCTCACAAGTTCTAAATTTTAGTATGATTGTACTAGCAGGTAAGTATTTCTAACCCTTTACCTCCATGTTGTGTTTCCCCCGTGATGTGTTATGTGTTGTTTAGGCCTCCTAAGATGACCCTTGATACTCTTGTAAGGTCAAGGATATCGGGAGATTGCCTCTATTGTGACCCTTCTTCTATTTGTATCATCATTCTTCTATATTGCTTCTCCTCTATTTCCATTGTTGTGTGTTGTGTCTTATGGACATAGTGTTGCGGTTGGTGACTTGGGGGCACCCTCCTATGTGATTGTCCCTAAGGCACTTGTTTCTCCTCTCTTGATTCATTGTTTCCCTTCCTCTAGTGGTTCTATCTAGCTGGCGGATGATGAAAAATATATTATACTGATATGGACCTAGTGTCCCTTCGGCGAGAAATAAAAAAAATGGACCTAGTCCATACATGACAATGGGGTTGATATATATTATCCGATGCTTGGCTAGTAGAATCACTCCGTGTGAGCTCTTGACATTGTCTTATCACACTTACAAAACATAACAATACTGCTGCTCCGTGTACTTTGTCTATCTTGGATCTTGCTTTCCTTAGCTCTCTATGTGAATGATCATATGCATTATTGTTTATCATGATTATATGGATGATAACACCTTTTCTTGTAGGAAATTGTGTGTTTGTGGGAACATTTAGCGATCGTAAAGTACATGTCACCTCTAGGGGCATGGGCTTTGTGAGAGCTCATGTTCCCTTGTGAGTTTTCTCTCTACCTTAACGTGCTTGATATCAGTACACGATATCAACCACCTTAAGGTGGGGGCATATATAAGGTAAGTTGTCTAAATTAGATGCTAGCAAAGTGTGTTTGTAAAGCTTGAAATCTATTGCAATCATTTAAGCCCTCTACGAAGGTGAGGATGGTGTATTTCTCAAGGAGATTGCACATCCTGTCATTTTCTAAAAGTCCTCTAAGGAGGTGGGGCGGATCTGAGACTATCCTAACCCTTAAGCATGTCTTTGGCAATTGTTGTGACGAAGCCCAATCATCGGTGTGTGTCTGTAATGTTCCTGAGATGGCTGTGAACCTAGCAATAGGTTTCTTCCATCGCTTGTCTACCATGTTTTCTCCTTGTCTTCCATGTGTGTGTATGGTGTGTTTGTTCCCAAGCATAGTTTTAAGACCGGTGGCGATGAGCTCCTCCTATGCTTTGGGATTTGTATGACATGTTTGTTCTCAAGTGTAGTTTCAAGACTAGTGGCGATGAGCTCCTCCTACACTTTGAGATTTGTTTAGCGTGTTTGTTGCCCCTTATGTAGTTTCAATACTGGTGGCGATGACCTCCTCTTGCATTTGGGTTGTGTGTTTACTTTCCTTGTACTTGCATTTGCATTTCATATATGAGAAAATGAAAAAAGAAAATAATCACTGCATTCACTATGTTTTGCATGTCTTCGATGTTGTCTTCTCTGGGTTTTATGTGACTGTAACTGTCTTCTCCATGTTTTGCGTGCCTATTACTATCTTTAGTGTGTTTTGCGTGTCTTCACCATTCTTGGCGTGTTTTCTATGTTTGTTGACCTTACTTCAATGCATGTATTGGCCTTGTGTTTATACATACATTAAAGTGGGGGCTAAATGTTATGTTGAAAAATGTCCCCTCGTGGGCTTTTTCCTCTTAAGGTTTAGCTCCGGGTCATTAGAATTCATTTAGAGCATCTTGCATGATAATTTTGACTCCTGATGAGAAAACCTTGAAGTCTTATGGAAAATAGGACCTAGGGGGTGCTATTTTAATGATCCTTGAACAAAAATGAGGGGGTGGACTTGGGCGCTAGCGCCCTAGTCCTGCCCTATTTTGGGTTTGCCCTAAATTTAAATGTCAGTTTTATGACCGTTATTTAGGTCCTATGCCGACATCTCAAGTTTGAATTACGAAATTCTTAGAAGGAATCTTTGTAGTTGCATATATAAGCATGATTAGGTTTCATTTGCAAACTAGATGGAAATTAGACGAACATTGTGAACTTGTGATTTTGATTCAAGGCATTCATTGTGTTGCAGAGCAGTACTTTGTTGTTATTGTGCTTGTATTTCTAGATTTGACTCCATCTCATGGCATGAAGAGCATCTTCCTTCCATGAGATCTACACTTCAAGGTGATATCTATTATGTTTTCAATCATTTATCATTTGGATTTTTCCTCTATCCTGCAAGGATACACACTCTTATCTGAAATTGGTGTTCAGAAGACTTGAATGTCTCTCCGAAGCTTGACCAAGGAAAGTCTCTAAACACCACAACCCCCTTCCACACTCCTTTGTGATTGCAGGTTACAAGTACCGAGTTTCACGGAGTGGAGTTGCAGAAAGGAGGTTGCAGGCAACAAGGATTTAGGATCTAAAAGAAAGAGGACAAAGGTGAACATTTCGCGACAAGGGTGCTAGTGCAAGTGTCCTCCATCTTTTTCAAGGCAGAAATAAAAGATACAATGCAGATCAGTGTCGAAAGGAGATTCAGATTCTGTGATGGAAAGTTTACCTTGGACTAGGGTGCTAGTGCCAGTGTCCCCGACTATTCCGCATTTTGGATTTCAGAAAATAGTGAGCTAACAATCTCTGTCCTTCACCTTAGTCTGAAAGGATTTGCCGTAATTCAGTAATTTGCTTACTATTTTTCTTATTTAGGGTTTTAAGAGTAATTGAGCATTAAATTTAGATATTGTTTGTTACATTTGAACTTCCGCATCGTTCCAAGTGGTAGCCCAACCTGATAAGTGATTACTCTCACTTAGTGGAGATTCAACTTGATTGATACGCCCTTGAATGTTTGGTGAGAATGGATGATTTGCCTTTGAAACCTAGACCAAAACATTTCCCCCCCTTTTTAAGCCTAAACAAAATAGAATATTATTTTTTGTAATCTCTCAACTCTATAATATATCCTCCAACCTTTGTTTGTTTTAAGGTTTCATCAACCTTCATCTATTACATATGATTTCAAATGTTGGTGTAGTTTATCCTAGCACTATTGTAAAGCAAACAAGTTAATTTAGAAATTATGTTTATCTTATATCTCATTTAGTTGTGTGCCATCCAATATTGTTGTTCCCATGAAGTCTTTGGGTGACTCCATTTTCCAACTACATTATGATTTATGTGGAATTGCAAGGTATCCATATACACTTGTTTATACTCCATATACTTCAATAGTCAACTTAATCAGAGATGGCTAGTGTTGGAACATTAAGTTTTCATATCCAAAATAATTTATGATATTTATATAATTATGCTTCTTTAAAGAAAGAGATATAACAGGTTGAGGTATTGGTACTCGTATCTCTAGTCAAATGATTTTTTTTTTCAAATCTCTGATTCTAATGCCAATTTAAAGTTCTCTAACAACTTTGGAAAGTATTCATAGTTTTTCTCCTACATTTATCCCCACATATGTTAAATGGTATGGAGTATCCTTTGGCATAATTTATAATATGCTCACATTAGCAATAGGAACGATAAATTTTTTGAGTTGGCATTTTATATGCAATGCTTGTTCAAGGTGAAGTAGGAGATAAAGGGACTTCTTCTTTCTTGTTGATAATTATATTACGTCGAATTTAAGTGATGACATTCAATTTACATTATCATGCATATAAAACATTTTCATTTATAAAGGCTCCAATTTCATATAACTATCTTGTATATGAAATAATTTGATAAAAAACCTTGGATGAGTTTGCATGGCTAGGGGATTGATAACATTTGATATTAGTTATTTGAATATTATTATAATCAATATGTAATTTTATCCTATATGTCATGGAGAAAAAGAGGTCCATTGAGGGGCAATACTACAAAAGCTAAAAAGGTATGTCCAAATTGGTAAAGACATCCAAGGTGACATTTTGATTCAATAGATAAGTGTTTTTTCACAACTATCTAAGGAGGTTAGTATTCTCTAAAAACTATAAATTTATTGGGTATAAAAGCACCTACTTGTAATGGGTGGCTATCGCCCTAATAAACTGTTTGGGGATCAAGATTGGAAAGGATAGCTCACTCGTTGTTTTAATTTTTTTGGATCATTACTATATGTTTAGTAGCATGACTATTTTTTCCCTTACAGAGACATGGCATATTATAATGCTTATACTTATGAAAATCTCTTATGATCTCCTTGATAAGGTCATCAGATAATTTTTTAAGTATTGTCATAGCATATTATATTTTGACTTACTTTTTAAAAATTAATTTTGGGCTTTTTATTCCTGCATCAAAAATAAAATTTATTGATTCTTGTGTTACTATTTTGGCGATATTATTGATAGGGCATACATCGTGTAGTTGCTATCACATGGATGGAGTAATATTTAAACAACTATCTTCTATAGCTCTTTAATTAAAAGTTGACTACAAAAGTTGCTACAAAAGAATCAATGTGCTTAAGAGATTAATGGAAGTAGTTTTCATCTGGGTGCTATTACAAGTCCCACTTTATTATATGATAAAGCTTTTTATCTTACTCAAGACTCTTATTTCCAGAAATAAAGCACATTTGAAGTTCATGGGCACTTAATTCAAAGGAAAGTCTTTCCATCCTAATATTATTCTCCAAGTTCTACTAGACTTATTATTAGATGACATAGATCTTATGATCACAAAGAACTAGGCTAGGCTCCTAGTAAATGAATTCATATATGTAGTATAGCATCAAACCTTTGTGCAGTACCAAATTCTCCAAATTCAAATCAATGCTTGGCCATTGAGGGGGAGTGTGCATGATAATGGCACCTCTAGATGTAAGACCTAAGGCATAAAATAAGGCCTTAGGCATTTTAACACCTTGGGATGTAAGGCGTTGCCATTGAGGGGGAGTGTTCATGACAATGACACCTCTAAACATAAGACCTAAGGCATAAAATAAGACCTTAGGCATTTTAACACCTCGAAATGGCTAAATCCTTGGATGTAAGACCTAATAGGCATAACATAAGACCTCTAGGCATTATATGTAAGTCATATGGGCATATTGAAAGTTCTTCTCTCTGTAAATCTTTCCCTTGTAAAAACATTGCATTATATAAGACCTATGGGCACTATGTAGTGAACCTAGGGGACGCTGGTTTGAGGAGTTCTAGGCTCTAATAAAAACATTATAAGACCTTTTTTAAGCATCATTTTTTAAAACACTAGGATTATAAATTGTGACAAGATGACTTTCATGTAGTATAGAATACATGCTCTTCATTTTAGCATATATTTGTGTCCTAGTTATCACTGTCAAAGAAGACCTACGTTATTGGGGTGCTTCATTTTTTATTTTCTAGAAATTGACATGTGATGCCCACTATTAACATTAAGGGGGAGCGTTAGAACATAATGTTATTAGGGGTCATACCCTTATAACATTTATATATTGTTCTAACATAAGGTTATAAAACCTTATGTTATAAAACATAAGGTTATAAAACCTTATGTTATAAAACATATACCATTTAATAATTAATAATCTAATAACTATTAGATTATTAATTATTTACAAATGTCTACTTTGAAAAGGTGTGACTAATACCCCTTCAGGTTTTTTTCCACCCTTTCTCCTATATTTAAGGAGGTTCTCTGTTATCTAAGAGGTAAGAAAATTTGGAGATGTATAGTGAATTATATCACTATGCACGTGAGGTATTATTGACCTTGTGGAAGTATGTAGAGGAGTATATCCCTAGGTTCAATCTATTTTTTAATAGACCATATTTTGTAAGTACTTTAATAAAATGATGCTTTATGGGGTTTTTTACCTAAAAGGGTTTTCCCCATGTATATGTTGTGTAATGTGTTAGATATATGCATGTATAATTCTCATTTTATTTATTTTACGTTTTGATTATAATGATTACTATCCTAAGATCCTAATTTCTAACACAAAGTACTCAATTAACATGTTTTTTAGACATGTCAAAGATGCCATGGTATTAATGTGTAAGTTGTTTGACCACAATGATTATACCCATTTGAATGGAGCTTCGGTCCCATTATTACACATGATTTTGGAGAAGGAAGTTATTTCAAACTATGGGGATCTTATTTCTACAACTCTCAAGCAACAAACTTTTTAAAATCCAAGGATGGAGGAATCTTCTATATGGCATCATATCTCATTGATGTAATTTGTGTTTCCATGCATTGCTCACCTTCACTACTTAATTGCAAACTAGGTTCCAAGGTTCCAATACATGTCATTGTCAAAGAGCTTCATGATAATGGGTATGAGAGTGAGATTTAGGTAATAAGTGATAAATTTTACCCCATATTGTATGAGAATATACTTAAAAATCCCACGACTAGGATGAACCTAATACTAATAGGAGAACTTAGAGCAAGTAGGTTAGCAGTCTGGTGGATCTACCCTAAACACACCCTCATCATGGTTGAAGGTACTCTCATTGGTCTCCACATCCTATCTAAGTACCTTCTCCCTAGGATTTCTAATTATTAAATTTGTTTTTAGTTATCCAATTCAATTACTTCTATTTTAAGTTGAATAAATCTAGGAAGTATCCCTATCACTCATTTTGAACTTATGGGAGAAACTTACAACTTCATGTCAATTTCAAGGATTGTAAACAAAATTAAATTTTTCAGCTTTGATCACCTGGGCACCCCAAAAATGTCACAACCCAAAGGGTAGAATTAGGCAATTCCTTTTGTAGAAGAGGCTTAAGAACCTCTCATATAAGCATGATGGCAAGTCCTCTAATGATAAGTATAACATATATGTGTTTTATGATGAGGATGCCATGAGTAAGCTCAAGACTCGTGGATTGTTGAGTATGCCAAGGAAACTAATGGTGTTAATCCCATTTACATGAAGAAGTTTCTGGATGAATTAGATGATAATCTTCCTCCCAAAGACATTCAGAGATCTACCAAGGAGTGGTAGTGTATAAGGTAGTGTAACTTATTTAGAGGACATGTTCAGAGGAGAAGGAAGAAGATGATGAGTGTTATGGGATTTTCCTAGAGTAAATGGAAACTAAAGAGCTACTTCACCTCCAATGACTTTGGCAAGTGTTACTTTAGAACTATACCAATAGATGCTTGTGTATTAGGTGCCAAAGCTCTAGAATAAGGCATGTCAACCATGCCTATGAATATTGTGTTAGATGATCATGTGAGTTCTATTGTTACCCCTATTTTAAATGTTTTAGTTAGTGTCCCATATATTCCAAATGTGGTTAATGTTCCTGAGACAACTGGTCAAGTTAGTAGGGTGCTCTTATTGAGGGATTTTGAATCCTAGCATGCTACTATTATAGAAGTTAACCCTAATGTTGTGTCTAAAAGAAATTAAAGTTATTATTTTTGGTAGTATTAGTCTAAGTCCTATTGTGTGTGTGTACCATGTGATGTTGTAGTTTCAATATTTCATGTATTTAGTGTTTCAACTTCATTGGTTGATTCATTATCCCTAGTATTGACCCCAATAAAAGTTTGTGCCACAAGTTCTATGATTATGCCTTCACCTACCATGTCAATTATTGTTACTATGATTTTTTCATAATTGAGTCCTTCTCTAGTGAATACCGAGATGCTTCCCTTTGGTAGTAATTGTCAATCAAACCTAGAGACTCCCATACAGGAAATGGTTACTTTGGGAGCCTTAAGTCATAATTGGAGAACCTAGTCAAATCAAGAGTCAAATGCATAGTTAAATTTAAACTTGCAACTAGAAGATATATCCTTGGAGGTAGTACATGACAAAAACATATATGGAAATTGAAGAGAGTACTAAAGAGAAAGAATCAATCACTGGGACAAGGGGTGATTATGGAGACTAAGCAAGAATTGTTTTCAGTGTCAAAGAAACAAAAGGGGCTTGAAGAAATGCCTTCGGTAATCAAGGCAATGTCAAATGTGGTTGCTAACCAAGTCCAACATTTTACCAAAGAAAACAAGAAGTTAGAAAATATTATTATTAAAGTGCATAAGGATTTGATGGATGATATCAACAAGAAATTTTAAAGCAACTGTATTAAGAGCTAAGGTTTGCTAAGTAAAGGCCGTAAGCACTTAAAAATGTACAAGCCAACATGACAATCTAATGATGGTTTCGTGATCTAGCTCATGACCCTCAAAGGCATGAATTACACCTCTTAATAGTTTCACAGTTGATGACACATCCTCTAACCTATTTAGCCCCTTGACCATCTTTTCTAACATTCAAATTAAGTTCCAAGACCTTGCATTTATCAAAGAACCTGTTCAAACTAGAATTTTCATAAAAGTTCTGAGTGTTTTATTTGTGTATCCATGACTCCTACTCTTATTTTTTCCATAATAAATTATGTTATTACCATTCATAAAGTCATCTTTGCCTTTTACCGCGATACCGCTATCACAGTGGCTAGCCTTCATAATACCCATATCATACCTCCTTACCGCAGAACATTCTCAAATAGCCCGTGGTATGACGGTAAGAAGAGTTAATACTATTCACTACGCACTATACTCCAAAACCTAATTGATGGTAGTGCGGCAATCAAGCCATTGGGTTATTTAAAGCATACCAATCACATCAACATCAAAATATGAAGATTTAAGCTCAACACGAAGATTTGAATCATGCGAATTTATGAGCCAAAAGTAAATGCATCTTGGTCTTGAAAATACATGAAACAAATTAAGATTTCTCACTCATAGTAGCGGAAGACAAATTACACAGGAGCTCAAACCGCGAGAGTAAGCAAAATTCTTCAAGGCAATTTTTCCAGGTAAGTTCTGCTCATCATTTCTTGTGAATTTCATAAAATGGCACCTTTAAAAAGACTAAAGTAGGAGCTAAGAAGGATGAAGCCAAAACTAGTAAGTCTTCATTGCAATCCCCTCTGCTTTCATTGTTGCTTGGCTCAATTGACAAAGGTTCTAAAAAGGTTTTTAGAGACTTAGCTCAAGGTTGTAGGGACCACTATGTACCTCTGTCAGGATGGAACCTATACTAGTACTTTTATCTAAAAATTAATGACCAGGAACCAGCATAAAACCCATGGGCCCTAGATTTGGCTAAATTAATTGTTCCCAACATTTTCATTGATGTTGAGCTGATTAAAACCCTTGCCCATAGTTACCATGCCCCAACCAAAACTGTGAGGTTTCCAAATGGTGAGTGCTTAGTGGATATTAATAGATATGCCATTATCAAATGTTTCAACCTAAATAAACACGCTGTAACAGAGGTGAACTTAGTGAAACTTGAGCAAGAATATAAGAGGTTGAGGAGAACATATCGAAGCGATGAGCTCCCCTTACACATGAAGAGGGGTGATGATAACATAAGGCTCTCTATTCCTTCTTCCAAAATGGAACCTTTCCAAGTTTCTGAATTCCAAGTTTATTTCAAGAATACCTATTATGCATTGTGTCAAGTTTTGGGAATAGATGCAGAGGAGCAAATGCAAATAAGGTTGATGAGAATGGTTATGATAATTCAACATTCTGAGTCAAATGTAGAATTTGATTTTGCATTTGTGATTGAAGAACAAATACGTGAAGGTTTGCTACAAGTTAGGGAAGCCAAGGCCCCTATTACTTTCAGAAAATATTCTTTATTGTGTCACTTAATTATGTATCAGAATGAAATGAAGTGGACTACAAGGATGCAATTGTGTACACAAGAAAGAGGAGTTAAACTCCTTGTGCAAAACTGGTGCTATATTTTGGATACCAGGTGTACAAAAAGTGATTTTGTAGTGTTTCAAGATGATTTTTCTATCAGATTGATTGTTGCTCTTGGTTACCCAACACCAAGAATGCCTGAGTCATTGATGAAGGTAATAAGGCTTATGCAGGATGGGCCAGAACAAGGCTATACTCATAATTATGTTGATTGGTTCCTTATGCCACAATACACTATTATCAGAGTATATGGGTGCAAGCAAGCACCACACGTTTTACCTAAGTTTGTACCTACAAGAGTGTGTTTCCTAGAGTTTATGTGGCAGATGCTCTGGATGGAACATGACTTGATGAAAAATCAAAGGAAAGACACATTTTTGCCTGACTTGACTATGTTTGAAGAGCTGGCCATTGGGTCAGGTATGCTCGAAGAAGTGCAGAGGTTTATAAGGATCAATTACTCCCTCAAACGTGGAATAGAAAGGGTATGTGACCAAGAGGGTCACATCAATATGATCAGAAGAACCCTGTTGACGAAGAAGGCTATTTCACATGAATTTGATTATGGCGAGGATGTTATAAGGAAATTGGTGTATTTTGCTGATGTAATGCAAGCCATAAAAAGGTGGAATACAATGATGAGGTGGAAAAATCAAAAGAAGGAAAAAGATAGAAGCTTCAAAGGCCTTTTTGCAGATGAACCCAACCTTCTAAAAAGAATACAAATGATTTTGAGTAAATTTGATGAATTATACAAAATGGCCCAAGATGAAGGATTCATTCCATTTCCCACACCCCACCAACCACCACATGAAACATCCACATCTCAGATATCACCCCCATCACCTACACATCCATCCCCTCCAACTCCCACTCATGAGCCACATGCCAAAAAATAGAAGATGGAGCCATTAGTGGAATATGATTCAAGTGATGATGAACAAGAAGCAGTCTTGGCCTTGACTGAACTGAAAGAGACAACAGAACAACAAAAAGGTCAAAAGCCTCATGATCCAAAGGTCAGGCTATCAGAGGAGGGAACTAATGAGATTCAAGAGGATGATAGGGTAGTGGCCTCTTTGAGATTCATAGAGGATGATAATTTTATACACAACAATGAGTTCAGAGATTTCTAGATCAAAATGAAAATGAAACAATTTGATGAAAAGTTGAAGATTAATCTTATAGAAGCTGATGAGTCAAAACAGGCTGAGATCTAGGCTCGGACATTTGCAGAATTGAATATTGATAATATTAATGTCACTCCCCAGGAGGCAAGAGAAATGGTGTTGAAAAGTGATATGTTGATTATACCAGGGATGGAGTTGTCCAAAATGTTTCTTTTGGATCAGATCAGAGCACAAGATGACCCCATGTTAGTTGCAGAATTTGATTTAGAGGAAGGTGTCTCAGGAGTAGGGTATAACCCTACTACCCAAACACTTGCCCTATGGACAAAGCAGAAGAACACAAGAAAGCCTCGGCTCCTTTATGTAGTACAAGAAATGAGGTAGTCAACCATGATTAGAACTATGAGAGACACATCTCCTACTGAAGCTGCCACCATAACCATGCATTCTACAATGTTCACCAGAGATGTGGTAGAAAACATGGAAAATAAAATTAATGAATATGAGAAAAGGTTAAAGCTATCTAATGATGAGGTGAACAAATTGTTCATTGAGAATAAACAGCTGAAACAACAGTTGCAACAAGCCACCATAGTAAGGGGAGATGAATTAATTGTCTATCACCCACCAGTCCATACAGAGGATCCTCATATCCAACAAATGAAGAGGAAATTGATAAGCTAAAAAAACATAATGAGGAAGATGTCAAAAATCACATTATAGAGATCCTGAGCAGGATATTAAAGCACATAGTTGATATATTGAAAGACAAAATAAATAGGGTACATGAACAATTCAACAATCTGATAAAAGCTCTGGAACAGATAAATACTAATTCTTCTATTCTTGAAAAGATTCAAAAGAGATGGCAACCTACCTTCCACATACTGACTACTTTATGCAAAGCCACACAGAGATTTGGACGCCCCATCAAGGCTCAAGCCTACACGAGAAATGGTGAAAAGCATAATTGAAGAGTATAAGTATTTGGTAGATACAAAAAAGAAAGTGGAAGGTAAGAGGAGTACATTTGACTCCATCAAATGCTGTTTCAGCCCATCAATCCTCAAAGATGATAACCAATTAAAGGGTGTAGATGAATGGAGAGAAGAGTTTGATCAGATGATTCCTAAATGTTTGGCACATGTACAGAATGATGGGGAAATTAAACTCACTGAGTTCCATACTCTACTCAATGGAATTATCATGTTGGACAATGGATACACATAGTTTGTGGTGGACATCAGGAACCTCTTGGACAACAGATGGAAAAACCATCTTGTAAGCTTTATAGCCGCACAGGAATTTAAGTGGCCTAGTGATATGAAAATAAGTGAATGGCAGGAAACATATTTGGGTTTTGAAGAGGATTGAATGTGAAGAGGAGATACCACATCAGAAAATAGAATGCCTTGCGCAAGCCTTGATTGGTCATGGGTTTCTATTCGGTGAATAACGGATTGGTCTTTCTAATTAAAAATATTTTCTTAAATATTGTTAGTTTAAAAGTGTTTTCTTAATAGTTATGAACAGTTATGTCTTTTCTATTGTAATGGTTCTAAAGCTTGTTTGCCACTCTTATAAAAAGAGAGACCAAGACCCAATAGGAAAAAAAGAGGAGAGGGGAGTAGTAGTAGATAGTAGAAAATTTCCATAATATTTACAAACTTAAAGACCATATTGCAAGCATAATTTTGAAGAAGTCAATAAAAAATCTCTGATTCTGTGGCGCCATATTGGTATGAATTGTTTGTTGAAGTTATTCAATTATTTGGTTGTCTCCATTTTAGTGCTTCCTTATTATTAAAATTGATATATCAAGTATATACTCAGTTTATCAATGCACATTTGATGTATTTGTGTGATATGATTAATTGGTTTCCTCAAAGGAATTAAATCCTTCTAGTCAATCACAGTAATCTGGGAGTATTAATTGGATCAGTAAGAAGAACCACATAATTAGGGTTGGCATTCTGTCTCCAAGTTGATATCATCTACTATTCTTGTTTGATTTATTCAATTGGTTCATTCAAGTAGGGATTAAAAATCCTTTTGATAAATTACAAGTAACCTGGTTGTGTCAGTTGGATTATTAAGAAGAGTCTGTCAATTATTTCCTTGCACATTTATACAAGTTATTAACCAATATTAGTGTGCCAAATAGTTAGAATTACTACCAAATATAAGTCACTCATCTCAGATTTTCATTTGACTCCATTTATCGAACAAGGCACTGGTCTCATCTATTTCATTTTACTTAAAACTTTCTATCAATTAAACATAGGGTTTACCTTGATATTGCTTATACAATTTATACCAAATTAGAACTATATCTTTCCATTTTCAATTGTCATTGTGGGTAGATTGCTAGATTAGGAAACACACAGTTTAAGTCTGCCTCATTTAGATAGGTATACCCACCTAGGTCTGGTAGAGCCAAAAGAGAAGGGGGTCCTCTCACACAAACCCTGTCTTGTTGACCAAAAGCATATGAAGAGATTGGCAACCTCTTGTGGCCTGAAGCCTGCATTTTTGAGAACCAACAAATTGGCAACTCTACTAGGGAATAAGCCCACTTTGAACCCAATCCTTCCATCATAGAGTTATCTCAAAGCATCATAACATATTTAAGGCTCTGCTGGGAAGAACTGCAATCGTTTTCCTACAAAAAGGTAGGTGGTGACTCTAGAATTTTGTGACCAATAAAATAAATATCATATCAGAAAAGATAGATGATAAACATCAGAGATATACTATTTCATCAAACATGAACGAAAGGAGATCTATGCATCAAGAAAGCCCCAAGAAAAATAATGTTAGATTTACAAACAAGCAGAGACCTCCTCGAAGAAAGAACAATACAAATAAGGGTGAAGCAATATCCAAACATCCAGAAGATAATATAAACACATCAGAACAACCCTTTATAGTATTCAACTCCCCAGTATACAATGATGGTGGAAATCCCTCAACACCTCTTGAAAAGATCAATACAAATGATAACATCCTTAGTTACAGGACAGATTCTCAAGAAGTAACTGAATTTGAGGAAAGGTTGAATGAAGAAGGGAGGCAGAAACATGTAGAGCCTGATAAGGGGTTTTTATCACAACATGGAGAAGAAAACCAAGAGGAGTTTTTAGACCATATTGTTGATTTTGATGCTATGAGTAACCAAGAAATTGAAATATATTTGGAGTGGCAAAGACAACAGCTTAGGAGGAGACAACATATGATACAAGAAAGCCATGAGATAAACTGACAAATGGCACAATTAAATATCTAGACAACAAAACCTCCAAAAATGTTCCTCCACATAAACAAAGTAATAATGCTAGTTCACATGGGATATCTCATAATACAATTGCTCCGATTACTTCAAGAATGCCTCCTAATGCAGGAGGAAATGCAAGACAACACGTTTAATATAGCATGCCATCACAGAGACCCCAAATGACAAATACAAGTAGTGTCCCCCAATATCACCCACCTCCAGGTCATCATGGAATTCCACAACATCAACAACATATACCACCTCAGAACATACACCCTCAACAACCCATACAACAACATGCTTACCATCAACCTCCATATGGATATCAGTATTACCCCAATCCACCATCAATAAATATGCCTCCACAAAACCACATGAGTATATGTAGACAATTTGATCTAACATGATATCAATTATATCCATACCCTATAGATAACAGTTGGAGAAATATGGTCTCCAAATTCACTGGAAATAATGTAATATTAGCTAAATATCATATTAGAAATTTCAGTTCCTTTGTACAAGACATTGGTATAGAACATAAAGATGTAAAAATGAGATTATTCATGATGTATCTAACTGAAGATGCAAGGGATTGGTTCAATAATCTACCAGATTCCTCAATTTATTCTATAGTAGATTTCCATGACCAATTCAAAGAACAATATGGAAATCAGTATGCCCCTGAATTTGCCCTACATGAGCTGATAAGCATCCAGAAAAATCAGAATGAGTTAGTATATGCCTTCAATCAAAGATTTTCCAAATTGCATAATAAGATACCACATGGATCCAAATTGATTGATTTAGCAGCTTTGAGTATTTATCTAAAGGCTTTTGATCCAAAGACTAGTATGAACTCAGGAATAGGGCTCCCATGACCTTGACAGCGGCACAAAAAGTAGCTATCAGTATTGAAAATAATAGGAAAGCTACAGGGATGATTGGCAAAGGAGATAATCTCAGAATTCCCAAAACCCTAATAATCACCAAAATAAACAAGAGATCAATACATAAATGAAAGACCAAGGTTGCATGACATGCCATATCATACCAATTGGAAAAATGGAAGACCTGTGGAAAATAATACAAGGTAAAGTTATGGCAGGGATACTTCTGACCCTCTAAAAGGAAATGGGGCTCACGTGGTTGAAGATTATCCATGGTGCTTGGTATGTAATTTGCCCCATTCACCTAAATATTATATAGTGGCCAAATCAGTACACCAAGAAGAAAAATCTTCTGGTTATGAAAGAGACAGCCATACTATAAATATGCTGGAAATATCACCTTACCAGATAAGTGAAGAGTATTCCTCTGCGGAAGAAGACGGATGAGTATGATGCAGGGAATAAAAAATATAATGTTAATATGGGAAGGCAAGAAGTCTTCTCAAGTCAGGAGGACACCTACAAGGAAAGTACTCATAATCCTAATAAACCACCATATCGTCAATGGAGAAAACCTACTAAAGAAGAAAGGAGATCTCTTACAATGGCTGCAGTGGCACATGTTAAGAACAATTATAATCTGAGAAATAGGACGGTCAACGCGGATCAAGGAACACCTGGGAGTGTCTTTATAAAAGATAAAAATTATAATAAAAATAATATGAAAAATACATCAAAAGAGCCAAAAAAAACTGAGCAAGGCAAGGTAAAAGACAAAATACCAGTTGGAGAAAAGGGGCATAACAAAATAGAAAAAGATGATCAAGCAATAACTCCCTCATTTGACGTAGCTTAGGCAGTATCTCAAGTGAAAATATTAGTACCACTTCTTGAAATGATGAAGATAGATCAATACAGGAATACAGTGGTTAAGATGATTTCAGATATACCAAAAAAGAAACGAGAAAAGCCTGAAATCACAGTAAATAATGTTCAAACTAAGGCTGCTAAAATTCTAGAAGTATATTTGGGTGATACATTGACAAAAAAACCATCTCAAGTAGATCCTTTCTACACTACCCTGTTGATAAAATAACAAGTTGGTAAGGAACTGTATGATTGATTCAGGGGCAGCCATGAACATCATGCCAATAGTAGTCATGAAGGAATTAGGAATGTGGGTTGACACTACATATGGTAAATGTTACGCTATGGACAATAGATCCATCTCAGTTGTAGGTATCATAAGGGATGTAGAGATAAAGTTAGCTGCCTATCCTGAAGCAGTTTATAAGATTGACATCACTGTAGTGGATATCCCACCTTACTATGGGATGCTGTTATCAAGACAATGGGCTGCAATGGTAGGGGGAATGTTCAGTTAGATCTATCCTATGCTACTATCCCTGTAGGAGAAAAGTAAATTAAGTTATGCAGAGAACCAAGGTATGAGAACATCATATAATGCATTGACCAGAACCAAGTAAATTTCTTCTGCGATACAGACCTTGGTGCATTTAGAATTGAAAAAGGTCAACCAGAATTACAAAACACTAACCCAATGCACCAAGAAGCCCAAACTAATGCATATGATATATGGAGAATGTATTTTGATGGTGCATGTAGTAAGGCTGGCAATGGAGTAGGAGTAGTATTTATCTCACCTACTAGTAAAAATTTCAAATACTCATTCCTGTTGACATTTGAGTGTACCAATAATATGGTAGAATATGAAACTTTGCTCATTGAACTAAACATTTCCATAAAGCACAAAATTAAGTGCCTTGCTATGTATGGAGATTCGAAACTAATTGTATCTGAGGTTAGAGAAAAGTATTCATCCAAGAATAAAAGATTGAAACAATATAGGAATGTTGTTTGGGATGATATTGAATTGTTTGATGCTTTCTCCATTAATTGGATAGACAGATCAAAAAATATAATGGAAGACTTCTTAGCAAATATAGCTTTGAAAAGGGATGATATCACATTGGCAGGCATTACCGAAGTTGAGTTTAAAACTAGGCCTACAATCCCAGACAATATCTATAATTGGCAAGTTTTCAATGATGATACTGATTTGCTAAAGTTCTTATAGTGCATCGACCAATATGAGGCCCAAGAGATTGATTTCAATGTATTTGTGGAAGAAGTAGATGACAAACATACTTTATTTGGTAAAGAGACCATCCAACTTAAAACTAATAAGATACCCAAGGGGCTTGTGGCACTAGAAAGGGTGTTTGATGGGCATGACTGAGCTCTTATGAACCAGATACTAGTAAAGAAAGAAGACCTTGAAGAAATCAACTTAGGTACTGAAATGACACCAAAAAGGGTATATATTGGGAAAAAGATAAGCCCCAAAATCAGGAAAATGCTGATTGCTCCATTGAGAAAATATAAACATGTCTTTGCTTGGTCTTATGATGACCTTAAGGCATACAGGGAGGATTTGTTCCAGCATGAAATCCCACTTAAACCTGATGCAAAACCTTTTAGACAGAAACAAAGACCTATAAACCCAACCTTGTAGCCCAAAATGTATGGAAAACTTATGAAACTTAGGGAAGGAGGTATTATTAAGCCTATTAGACATTCTACATGGGTTTCAAACCTGGTACTAGTTAGAAAAAAGAATAGTGACATAAGGTTACGTGTAGATTTTAGGAATCTAAATATCTCATCCCTTAAAGACAACTATCCACTCCCAAATATGGAGGCAGTTTTACAAAGAGTCATAGGTTGTGAATTGCTATCTATGATGGATGGATTTTCTAGTTATAACTAGGTAAAAGTTAAAGAGTCTGAACAATATAAAACAACTTTCACCACCCCTTGGGGGACATATGTGTATGTCAGGATGCCATTTGGGCTAACAAATGCTGGAGCAACTTTTCAGCGGGCAATGGATGTTGCCTTTGCAGATCTAATCAATGTGATAATGGTAGTGTATTAGGATGACCTCACAACATATTCAAAAAAGGAAAAAGATCATGTTATGCACCTTGAAAATATATTCATTAGAGCATCAGAATACGGCATTTCTTTGAATCCCAAAAGATGCCACTTTGCAGTAACAAAAGGAAAGTTGCTTGGACATATAGTGTCCAAAGATGGAGTCCGAATTGATCCAGAAAGGGTGGATGCCATAGATAAGATCCCCGTTCCTAGAATAGTCAAAGCTATTCAGTCCTTCTTTGAGCAGATAAATTTCATGAGGAGATTCATAACAAATTTTGCTGAGATAGTTAATCCTATATCCAGAATGTTGTAAAAGAATGCAAAAATAAATTGGACAGCTAAAGCCTTAGAAGCATTTGCCTCTATCAAGAAAGCAATCAAAGAAGCCCCAGTTTTAAAGTCTCTAGACTTTGGTAAATCATTTCAAATTTTTTCATTTGCATCCTTTCACACAGTTGCAACAGTGATGCTATAGAAAAATGATGAGAGAAATGAGCAACCCATTTCATTCTTTAGCAAATCCCTCCAACATGCAGAATTAAATTATGACATCACAGAAAAATAGGCCTATGCACTAGTGAAACCTGTCAAAGCATTCAGACCTTACTTGGTTGGAGCAAAGGTAATAGCCTATGTGCCTAATGCTACAGTCAAGGATGTATTTGTGCAAAATGAGGTGACAGGGAAAAGGTGTAGATGGATTAACCAAATCTAGGAGTTCAACATAGAAATTCAAATCACAAAGCTTGTGAGAGGACGAGGATTAGCAAGGTTGATGGCTAAAACAAATTTGGAAGCTGCCCAAGTATGCAATGTGAATGGTGAAGATATGGTCACAAGTATTGAGATCATCCCATGGTATACTGATATTGTATACTATCTCAAACATTTAAAATGTCCTAAAGGGCTTGATGACAGTGGAAAAAGGACACTCAAGTTGCACGCCTTAAAATATGTACTCATAGAAGGTGACTTCTATTGGAAAATAAGGATGGCATTCTACTATTATGCCTAGACGAAAATCAAGCAAGACATGCTTTGAAAGAAATGCATGAAGGAGTGTGTGGGGGTATTTCTTAACAAAAACCACTGCACATAAGGTGTTAAGGGCAGGCTATTATTGGCCTAAAGTTTTTAATGATGCTTATGACTATACCAAAAAATGTGAGGCATGTCAAAGGTTCTCTGGAAAATTAAAGTATCAAGGAGCATTACCCTTGAGACCTATGCAAGTTGATGCCCCATTCTACTAGTGGGGAATTAATTTTATAGGAGAAATTGTAGAAAAATCTAGTGGAGGACACAAGTGGATACTGGTGGCTACAGACTACTTTACAAAATGGGTAGAAGATGTACCTACAAAGTAGGCAACTAGTAAGGTTGTGACAAATTTTCTGTTGGAAAATGTCATCACTAGATTTGGGGTGCGAAAAATTATAACTGACAATGGGATGTGCTTTAGATTAGATGAATTCAAGGGGTTTTGTCAATCTTATGGTATAACGATTTCATACTCCTCACCATATCATCCACATGCTAATGGGCAGGCCGAGTCTAGTAATAAGAATATGTTGAAAATTATAAAAAAGGATGCTGAATAAGAACAAAAGGGCTTGGGATTCCAAGTTGAGACTAGCATTGTGGGCAGATAGAATCACAATGAAGAAAGCCACTGGAAAATCACCTTTTGAACTTGTGTATGGAACTCAAGCTAGGCTCCCTATGTATAATTTATTATCAGTATGTAAATTCATCCTACAAGAAGATTGGGATGTCCTTGAACCAATGGAAGAAAGGATGGAATAGTTGATGGAGCTTGATGAAATAAGAGATCAGACACAACAGCAAAATAAAAAGATGTAGATGCAAATGAAGTATTTATATGATAAAAAAGCTAAAAAAAGAAAATTTGAGGTTGATGACATGGTCCTTATGTGGAATGCCAGGAGTCAGGAAAAGGGGAAACATGGAAAATTTGTAGCCTTATGGGTTGGACCCTTTGTTATCATTGCCAAAGGAGGGGAGGACTCTTATTATCTGCAGAACATGTCAAGAGAAGAACAAGAATTTCTAGTACATGGGCAATTCCTAAAGCACTTCTTTTCTTGAAGAAAACCAGAGAATTAAGAATTTCCAGTGCATGGACAATTCTTTAAATAATCTTTTTCCATGCACAGTAGTTTAGGAGATCAAAAAGGGAACTAGGACTTGCTAGTACATGGGCTGTCCTAGAATTCCCTCATTAAAAACAAAGTTTCTTTCCATGTACAATAGTAAATGATCATTCCCATTTCCATCATTTTCACCTCCATACCCATCTTCATTCCATCTTTACCACAGTTTCATGTTTCATCCTCAAAAAACCATATGAAGAAGGCACTTGGTCTGCACCCAGAGATGTTATGAATTCTTGTAATGATTGGTAAATCATTCATCCCCAACTAGAGCCACTGTTGGAACTAGAATTTTCACAAAAGTTTTGAGTGTTTTATTTGTGTATCCATGAGTCCTACTCTTATTTTTTCTATAACAAATCATGTTATTACCATTCATAAAGTCATCTTTACCTTTTATTGCGATACTGCTATCACAGTGGCTAGCCTTCATAATACCCATATCATACCTCCTTATCACAGAACATTCTCAAACAGCCTGCGGTATGACGGTAAGAAGAGTTAATACTATACACTACGCACTATACCGTTATACCTCGGGGGGCCAAAACCTAACCAATGGTAGTACGGTAATCAAGCTGTTGGGTTATTTAAAGCATACCAATCACATCAACATCAAAATATGAAGATTTAAGCTCAACACGAAGATTTGAATCGTGCAAATTTATGAGCCAAAAGTAAATGCATCTTGGTCTTGAAAATACACAAAACAAATTAAGATTTCTCACTCATAGTAGTGGAAGACAAATTACACAGGAGCTCAAACCGTGGGAGTAAAGAGAATTCTTCAAGGCAATTTTTCTGGGTGAGCTCTGCTCATCATTTCTTGTGAATTTCATAAAATGGCACCTAAAAAGTTTGAAGTAGGAGCTAAGAAGGATGAAGCCAAAACCAGTAAGTCTTCATTGCAATCCCCTCTGCTTTCATTATTGCTTGGCTCAATTGACAAAGGTTCTAAAAAGGTTTTTAGAGAATTAGCTCAAGGCTGTAGGGACCCCTATGTACCTCTGTCGAGATGGAACCTCTACTAGTACTTTTATCTAAAAAGGAATGACCAAGAACCAACATCAAACCCATGGGCCCTAGATTTGGCTAAATCAATTGTTCCCAACATTTTCATTGACGTTGAGCTGATTAAAGCCCTTGCCTATAGTTACCATGCCCCAACCAAATCTGTGAGGCTTCCAAATGGTGAGTACTTAGTAGATATCAATAGAGATGCCATTATCAAATGTTTCAACCTAAATAAACAAGCTGTAACAGAGGTGAACTTAGTGAAACTTAAGCAAGAATATAAGAGGTTGAGGAGAACATATCGAAGTGATGAGCTCCCCTTACACATGAAGAGGGGTGATGATAACATAAGGCTCTCTATTCCTTCTTCCAAAATGGAACCTTTCTAAGTTTCTGAATTCCAAGTTTATTTCAAGAATACCTATTATGCATTGTGTCAAGTTTTTGGGATAGATGCAGAGAAGCAAATGTAAATAGGGTTGATGAGAATGGCTATGATAATTCAACATTCTAAGTCAAATGTAGAGTTTGATTTTGCATCTGTGATTGAAGAACAAATACATGAAGGTTTGCTACAAGTTAGGGAAGCCAAGGCCCCTATTACTTTAAGAAAATATTCTTTATTGTGTCACTTAATTATGTATCAAAATGAAATGAAGTGGACTACAAGGATGTAATTGTGTACACAAGAAAGAGGAGTTAGACTCCCTATGCAAAACTAGTGCTACATTTGGGATAGCAGGTGTACAAAAAGTGATTTTGTAATGTTTCGAGATGATTTTGCTGTCAGATTGATTGGTGCTCTTGGTTACTCAACACCAAGAATGCCTGAGTCATTGATGAAGGTAATGAGGCCTATGCAGTATGGGCTAGACCAAGGCTATACTCATAATTATGCTGATTGGTTCCTTATGCCACAACACACTATTATCAGAGTATATGGGTGCAACCAAGCACCACACATTTTACCTAAGTTTGTACTTGCAAGAGTGTGTTTCCTGGAGTTTATGTGGTAGATGCTCTGAATGGAACATGAATTGATGAAAAATTAAAGGAAAGGCACATTTTTGCCTGACTTGACTATGTTTGAAGAGCTAGCCATTGGGTCAGGTATGCTCAAAGAAGTGCAGAGATTTATAAGGGTCAATTACTCCCTCAAATGTGGAACAAAAAGAGTATGTCACCAAGAGGGTCACATCAATATGATTAGAAGAACCCTATTGACGAAGAAGGCCATTTCACATGAATTTGAGTCTGGAGAGGATGTTATAAGGAATTTGGTGTATTTTTCTGATGTAATGCAAGCTAGAAAAAGGTGGAATACAATGATGAGGTGGGAAAATCAAAAGAAGGAAAAAGATAGAAGCTTCAAAGGCTTTTTTGTAGATGAACCCAACCTTCTAAAAAGAATGCAAATGATTTTGAGTAAATTTGATGAATTATACAAAATGGCCCAAGATGAGGGATTCATTCCATTGCCCACACCCCACCAACCACCACATGAAACATCCACATCTCAGATATCACCCCCATCACCTACATGTCCATCTCCTCCAACTCCCACTCATGAGCCATAGGCCAAAAAATAGAAGATGGAGCCATTAGTGGAATATGATTCAAGTGATGATGAAGAACAAGAAGCAGTCTTGGCCTTGACTGAACTGAAAGAGGCAACAAAACAACAAAAAAGTCAAAAGCCTCATGATCCAAAGGTCAAGCTGTCAGAGGAGGGAACTGATGAGATTCAAGAGGATGAGAGGGTAGTGGGCTCTCTGAGATTCATAGAGGATGATAATTTTATACACAACAATAAGTTCAGAGATTTCTGGATCAAAATGAAAATGAACCAATTTGATGAAAAGTTGAAGATTAATCTTATAGGAGCTAATGTGTCAAAATAGGCTGAGATCTAGGCTCGGACATTACAGAATTGAATATTGATAATATTAATGTCACTTCCCAGGAGGTAAGAGAAATGGTGTTGAAAAGTGATATGTTGATTATACCAGGGATGGAGTTGTCCAAAATGTTTCTTTTGGATCAGATCAGAGCACAAGATGACCCCATGTTAGTTGCAGAATTTGATTCAGAGGAAGGTGTCTCAGGAGTAGGGTATAACCCTACTACCCAAACACTCGCCCTATGGACAAAGCAGAACACAAGGAAGCCTCAGCTCCTTGATGTAGTACAACAAATGAGGGGGTCAAGCATGATTAGAACTATGAGAGACACAACTCCTACTGAAGCTGCCACCATAACCATGCATTCTGCAATGTTCACCAGAGATGTGGTAGAAAACATGGAAAATAAAATTAATGAATATGAGAAAAGGTTAAAGCTATCTAATGACGAGGTGAACAAATTGTTCATTGAGAATAAAAAGCTGAAACAACAATTGCAACAAGCCACCACAGTAAGGGGAGATGAATTAATTGTCTATCACCCACCAGTCCATGCAGAGGATCCCCAGATCCAACAAATGAAAGAGGAAATTGATAAGTTGAAAAAGCATAATGAGGAAGATGTCAAAAATCACATCATAGAGATCCTGAGTAGGATATTAAAGCACAGAGTTGATATATTGAAAGACAAAATAAATGGGGTACATGAACAATTCAACAATATGATCAAAGCTCTAGAACAGATAAACACTAATTCTTCTATTCTTGAAAAGTTTCAAAAGAGATGGCAACCTACCTTCCACACACTGACTACTTTATGCAAAGCCACACATAGAGATCTGGACGCCCCATCAAGGCTCAAGCCTTCACGAGAAATGGTGAAAAGCATAATTGAGGAGTATCAATATTTGGTAGATACAAAAAAGAAAGTCGAAGGTAAGAGGAGTACATTTGAATCCATCAAATGCTGTTTCAGCCCATCAATCCTCAAAGATGATAACCAATTGAAGGGTGTAGATGAATGGAGAGAAGAGTTTGATCAGATGATTCCTAAATGTTTGGCACATGTACAGAATGATAGGGAAATTAAACTCACTGAGTTCCATACTCTGCTCGATGGAATTATCGTGTTGGACAATGAATACACAAAGTTTGTGGTGGACATCAGGAACCTCTTGGACAACAGATGGAAAAGCCATCTTGTAAGATTTGCAGTCGCATAGGAATTTAAGTGGCCTAGTGATATGAAAATAAGTGAATGGTAGGAAACATATTTGGGTTCTGAAGAGGATTGAATGTGAAGAGGAGATACCACATCAGAAAATAGAATGCCTTGCTCAGGCCTTGATTGGTCACGGGTTTCTATTCGGTGAATAACAGATTGGTCTTTCTAATTAAAAATATTTTCTTAAATCTTATTAGTTTAAAAGTGTTTTCTTAATAGTTATGAACAATTATGTCTTTTCTATTGTAATGGGTCTGAAGCTTGTTTGTCTCTCCTATAAAAATAGAGACCAAGACCTGATAGGAAAAAAGGAGGAGAGGGGAGTAGTAGTAGATAGTAGAAAAGTTCCATAATATTTACAAACTCAAAGACTATATTCCAAGCATTATTTTGAAGAAGTCAATGGAAAATCTCTAATTTTGTGGCACCATATTGGTATCAATTGTTTGTTGAAGTTATTCAATTATTTGGTTGTCTCCACTTTAGTGCTTCCTTATTATTAAAATTGATATATCAAGTATATACTCAATTTATCAATGCACATTTGATGTATTTGTGTGATATGATTAATTGGTTTCCTCAAAGGAATTAAATCCTTCTAGTCAATCACAGTAATCTGGGAGTATTAATTGGATCAGTAAGAAGAACCACATAATTAGGGTTGGCATTTTGTCTCCAATTTGATATCATCTACTATTCTTGTTTGATTTATTCAATTGGTTCCTTCAAGTAAGGATTAAAAATCCTTTTGATAAATTACAAGTAACCTGGTTGTGCCCGTTGGATTATTAAGAAGAGTCTGTCAATTATTTCCTTGCACGTTTATACAAGTTATTAACCAATATTAGTGTGCCAAACAGTTAGAATTACTACCAAATATAAGTCACTAATCTTAGATTTTCATTTGACTCCATTTACCCAACAAGGCACTAGTCTCACCCGTTTCATTTTACTTAAAAACATAGGGTTTACCTTGATATTGCTTATACAATTTATAGCAAATTAGAACTATATCTTTCCATTTTCAATTGCCATTATGGATAGATTGCTAGATTAGGAAACACATAGTTTAAGTTTGCCTCATTTACATAGGTATACCCACCTAGGTCTGGCAGAGCCAAAAGAGAAGGGGGTCCTATCACACAAACCCTGTCTTGTTGACCAAAAACATATCAAGAGATTGGCAACCTCTTGTGGCTTGAATCTCGCGTTTTTGAGAACCAATAGAACCTTTTATAAATCCTCAACTGGAGGGTCACTCGAGAGACCTTATGGTTGCTTAGATGACCTGTCCTTAAGTTGTAGGGTCACCTAGACTACCTACTCTAGAAAAAGGGGTGACCCTATTCCTGAAAGGGGCAACCCTGCCATCTTTTGGCATGTGTGATCTCTTTCAGTTCTGGCCAGTTTACTTACATTTTGTTTTTGATTGGGAGTTCTCTCTTGTTTAATTAAACCACCACTCCCCCTAACTATTTCTCCTCTCCTAATTAGTCTATTGTTCACTTCCAATCATGTCTCAGGGATCTATCAATCAATCTCTTGTCTTCTTCTCATCTACCTGTATGGTCTTTTAATTAGCTTTATAGTTATCTCCCAACCAGCCCCACCTGTGGTGTTGCTTTCCAAGATATAAATACCTTCCTCCTCTCTTGTTTTAGGGGAGATTGATTATCTCATTTGTATTCTTTCCATCCTTGCTAAGATCCCTTATTCCCACAGTGAATCACCTTTGGAGGATCAAGTTCATACAATAAATAAGCCCCATTAGCATTTTCATGCTCATACAAGACTTTGAGAGCCTTTTAATTTTTGTTATCCCAACCTTCTAAGTTTCAACCACACCAATTTCCCTCATATCCATGTTTCTTTCTTGTCATTAAGTGGATGACCCTATTGCTGCAAAGAAGGATACATACCGAGATGGATCTTTGAAGACATAAGCCTAACATCAATGTTGATTTTTGTCTTACTTTGAAAAGGTAGATTAGATTAGTTAATAGCAAACTCTATTGTCCTTGGAAAGTAAAAATCTTATTTTCTCTTGGTCAGGTTAAGATTCCTTGCATTACTAGATCTAGATTTCATTTCATGCTTTGATAGAGTAGACACATTTTGCTTTCATTAGATTAATTTACATTCAAAATTGAAACACAAAAAGATTAAAAACATAGAAAATTGAATTAGGAAAATCCATCCTAGATTTGCATTTGTAAGGAAATTTCATTTTCAACAAAGTAGTATTAATTAGATCACATTCAAAATTTGGGAAAAATACAAAAAGAATTTACATTCATATAGAAATAATTACATTAGAAATTGCATAAAACCAGAAAAATACCAAAAGGGATAGCCCTTGATTTCATCACGATGCATACAACATTCAACATAAAACATACAACATTTAACAAAACAAATAGAAAAGAGAAAGTCCTCAATTTCATCATGAGGCATACCACGTTCAAAAATCAACAAAAAATAAAATAGGGCATCCATCTTCCTCAATTAATGTTCACATTGAATGTGCCCTAGAGTGTGAGAGAACTGGATTAAAATAACTTCTAAATGAAATTAGGGAAAACCTATCAACTCAAGTAAATCCCATCAAAGAACAAGCCCAATAACAAGCAAAAATATTGAGGCTAATTTAACACCAAAATGAACAAAGACAACAAAGAGAGGAGCTCTATGCCAAAGAGCTCAAATTCCTTGAAGAACTCATTGAGTTAGAAGAGCAAAGATTAAACATGTTCTACCTCTTTGCGGCTAGTGAATTAAAAAAATAAGAGTGAGTGGCCCTCGAAGTCATATAAGAATAACAACGACAACACCAATTCAATGTTTTCATCAACAAAATTAAACAAAATTTCACCAACTAAACCACTAAATCCACAACAACCATCAAACTTGTACACAAACAAAGCATATAAACAACACAACCACCATCCATGATGTTTTGCTTCCCCAAGAATAGAACAACCTATCATTCCCACCACCACTCAGCTGGCTCTTGTTACAAGAGCAAGAGTAACTAGGCGGGTGCCTCTGAAGAGATATTATGTCTCAATTTTATTGTTTGAAACCTCTATTCGGCATCTTTGTTCATGATTGAATTGTTTCGATAAACCAGAATGGATAGTTCTTTGTATTGGTCTGACAGAAGCTCATCGACAAGACTCTGGTAGTTGTCACCCTAAAACTCTGATATCAACGAGACACAACACTTCGGTGAGACTTTGAAGTCCGTCACCCCGATACTTCGACAAGGTAGTGATGATATCATATCGACGGGACAAAGCATTTCAGAAAGACCCCGAAATGGGTCTCTTCGATACTCCGATGAAGCTTTATTGTAGGTGTATCGAGCTGACAAGAGGATTTTGACGAGACTGAGTTTCTTGTCTCACTGATGGTCTTGGTCACCCCGATGAAGCTTGTTCGATGAGAGTCTTCCCAGCCAGATAGACCAATGGTCGAGTCGGTAGCAAAAGTGCACGATGAATGACATATCTTGTGGTTTTGTATATAAACCAGAAAGATGAACGACGATTGATGCATGTGGGATATTTAGTATCTCACGGATGCAAACAGTTGTGAATGGAAAAAATAGTTAAATCGAACCGTCGGTTGTAGGAACTGAATCGACCATGTATAGTGTTAATAACTGATCATTTGCATAGTTTGATATGTAGTTTGATCTGTAGAGATCAGTTGAATGATTTGGAGAACAGTGTGAGTTCATGCTGTATACGTGCAGAGTAAATGAACAATGACATGTTCTAAGAATCGATGCTTGGTCAAGAATGTTGAATACTTTGTTGTAATCTTTTTGAGTTTATTGATAATAAAGTTATCTTCTTGTGGTGGTGGGTTTTTTACCCAAAAGGGTTTTCCCACGTACATCTGGTGTCTTTCTCTGTGTTATAATTTATGTTTATTCTAAATTCCAGGTTTGTGCATCTTAATGAGTTGTAATTGAAATTAAAAGATACCTGTCTACATTTTTCCCCTTTTTAATTAACGTTAGGAAGGTTGTTTCCGCACTTGTGATTTCCTTATAGCCTTTAGCAAGGGTGCGGTTAAATGTGCTACGTAGGAGTTTGTCTCACTCACATTGTGCTTGGATCAATTTGAACACAAAGGCAACAATATCTTGACACAAAACCATAGGGAAATTTAAAGAAAAAATCACAAGATCAAAACAATTATATAAAAAGTTAAACTTCATTGAACAAGTGAAAGTTGATGGTGGGCTGAGGAATATTAACATACTAATTGATGCTTACAATTTGCTTCTAATTTTCTCTATAATGATGACAAGAGAGTCCATGAACAAATAACGAATATTTAGTTACAAAAAGAGGAAGTGAATAAGGAGGTCCCAAAACTACATAGTTTGTTCAAGGATTTTAGATACAAGTAGTTCTTGAATGAGAAAGATGATTTGGTTGAACAAACAATGTTTGATGTGATGGTTATTGATTTTAAGAAGGCTTTTGTTAAGAAGGTGGATTCTCTTGATGGTGAAGATGGAAAATTTATGATGAATTTCATGTTACAAACTAGAACTAGAGTAGAGAGGATGGATGACGTGTCCCATACTTCCAAGGAACTGATGAGACACATGTCTGCCATGATAAAGGAAGGAGTCAATGCCAACATACAACTAAGTGTAATCAATGAAGACAACATCTTGATTGACTTTCAAGCTTGCAAGATCTATCTACTTGCTAAATCATTAGAGTGACTCATCAACATTAGGCTAGATATGTGGTATGTGTGAGGTGGAAATGTGCTTACAACTTTTGACAAGAGAGCATAAATTTGTTAATTTTTCTATTCTATTTTAAAGATTTCTATTTGAGTGACATTATAGATTTTAATTACCCATGTTTTAATAATTTCCTAGGAATTTGCTTTTATAGGCTCCAAATTTTTAACAAATAAAAAGAGAAGAAATTAGACTTTTTGAATGCTTAGTATTTTAAGTTTGGCATAAACAAATAGATAGTTCTTCCATTTTTTCCGCATCATGCTTTGTTATATGAGTACAAAGGACTAAGTATAAATTCTTGCAATTCAAGTACATGCATTGATAGAAAAATCAATCATTTGACTTATACATGTGAATTAATAATAAGCCTATGCATGAGTTGTAGTGGTTTATGTGCACAAATTCTATCTTTTGTTATTTCTTGGGAGCTTGCACCTTAGTAATTAGTTGTTGCACGATGATGAGTATTTTTGCTAATCCATTGTGAATCTAGAATCATTGCTCTATGAAACTCAAGCTCTATCTCTTGAACCTTAATCTCTCTTTTGATATTTGTTTAATAGATGGTTAGGTAGGTTAGACTAGGATAAAAGTATAGTAGTTAATCATCTCAACTAATGTTAAGTTAATTAGATTCAAGTCATGTGTGTTAGTCAAGTAATTTTAAGATAAATTTATAGTTGTATGTTAGGGACAAAAGAAAAAGAAAAAAGGAAAAAAAAAGTTTATAAATGAAGGAGAACACCTTATAGAGAAATATTATAAAGACTTAATCTAGAATCCTCAAAAAGGCCCTTGAAATTGGAACAGGCACATAGACCTCTAAGTTACCCAAGTAAGTCAAGACTTGCCAATAAAGACCTTAGAGAGTCTTTTACCTACATTTACTCAAACTGAGTCTCTTTTCAGGAGACGTTGGGTGAGTTCCAAGTGAGCTCGTCATTCTTAAGTTGATTGTGTAAAATGACTCGTCAACAAGTAGAATATGTTTGTGTTGTTCAGAATCGACCCAAGCATAATGTGAGTGAGTCATACTTTGGCACAACACATTAATTTGCACCCTTTATGGAGGCACCCACCTAGTCACTCCGCCTCTCATGGAAAGATCTGGTTGAGTAGTGGTGGGAATAAGGGTTTGTTCTATTTGTGAGGAAGTAAAATGTTGCAGATGGCATTGTTTGTGTGTGAGGTTTATGGTTGTTATTTTTGAGGTTTGGATGTTATTGGTAAAGGTGTTGAGTTGGTGTCATTGTTGTTATTCTTATATGACCTAGAGGGTCACTCGCTAACCTCCTGCTTACTTTGCTCTTCTAACTTGGTGAGTTCTTTGAGGAGTCTAAGTTCTCTATTATAAAGCTCCTCTCTTTGTTGTCTTTGTTCATTTTGTTGTTCAATTAGCCTCAAGATTTTTGTTTGTTATTAGGCTTGTTCTTCCGTAGGGTTTTCCTATGTTGGTAGGTTTTCCCTGATCACATCTAAGATTATTTTAATCCAATCTTCTCTCTCTAGGGGAAATTGACCAAAAATGTTGAATTTAGGAAGATGGATGACTTGTCTTTATTTTTTTGTTGAGTTTTGTACATTGTGTGCCTCACGATGAAATTGAGGGCTTTCCCTTTATTGAATGTTGTGTGTCTCATGATGAAATCAAGGGATTTCTTCTTTGTTTGTTTTTCATAGTTTGACGAGTTTCTAAATGCAACTGTGCTAAATGAATGTCACTTTCTTTTTGTATTTTTTCCCTATTTTCCAATATGATCTAATTACTACTTTAATGAAAATGAAATCTTATATGAATGCAAATCTAGAATGGCTTTTTCCTAAATGCAATTTTCTACTATTTTTGGTCTTTTTGTGTTTAAGTTTTGAATGTGAATTACTCTAATGAAAGCAAAGTATATCTATTTGATCACAACGGGAAATGAAATCTAGAGCTAGTAAAGCAATAAATTTTAATCTAACCCATAGAAAATAATGATTTTACTTTCCCAAGGGCAAGGGAGTTTACTAGTTACTAATGTAAACTACTTTTTAAAGAAAATAAGACCCAGTAAACAAATTATTAGTGCCAATACTAGGATTGTGTCCTCAGAGATCCAGTATCATCTATGTTCTCCTTTGCAACAATAGGGTCATCCACTTGATGATAGGAAAGAAGACAATGATATGAGGGGAATTGGGATTGATTGAAGCTTTAAAGTTTGGGATAACAAAAAGGAAAAAACCCTCAAAGTCCTGTATGACCATAAAAATGCTATGGGGGCGGCAATACATGAATGTGATCCTCTAGAGGTGATTTGTTGTGGGAATGAGAGCTCTTAGAAAGGAAAAGAAGAATGGAAAAATGATAATCAACCTCCCCTAAAACATGAGAGGAGTGGGTATTTATAGCTTAGAAAGCAACACCAAAGGTGGGGCTAATTGGGAGATAACTATAGAGCTAACTGGGAGATCATATAGGTTGAAGATAAGAAGACAAGAAATTGATTTAGAGTTCACAGAGGATTGATTAGAAGTGAACATAATGATTGGGAGAGGAGAAATAGTTAGAGGGAGTGGTGGTTCAGTCAAATAAGAGATAACTCTCAATTAGAAATGAAAATAGAAGTAAACTTGGCATAACTAAAAGAAATCACACATGCCAAAAGATGACAGGGTCATCCCTTTTGGGAACAAGGTCGCCTCTTTTTGTAGGGCAGGTCACTTGGGAAACCTTACAAGTTAAGGGCAGATCACCCAGGTGACCCCAAGGTCTCCTAAGGACCCCCCAATTAAAGATCTATAAAAGGTTCTCTGACAAGCTCAAGGTCCTGGAACTAGAAGTAGTTTGTAGATTGGAAAGATGGTCAAAGTGTGAAAATGTTGAGAGTAGTGTAATTCACACTTTCAAGGGTCATGAGCTGAAGCACCAAATAATCATCAGACTACCATGTTGGCCCATGAATTTTTAAGTGCTTATAATGTCAAGCATTTAAAAATAAGCATAATTATAACTTGCTAAAACTATTTACAAAAAATTAAAAAGGACCAAGGTGATAAATCTTGACCAAGCAAAAAGTAGTATTGCTCTAACCAAGCAAAGAGGACACAAACCAAGTGGATAAGGACTCTAACCAAGTGAACAAATGTGAAGGACTCTAACCAATTAGATAAAGCACCAGAGGACTCTTACCTTGTGAAATAGGATCTAACTCTACATACAACATGATAAGGGCTCCAACTATGCAAAAGTGTACTCCATCTAGATATCGTGATGAAGTTTTGTTTGGTACAAAAAAATGATCATACTTTCATAAATGCATCATTATAGTCAAACTCATGAAGAATGTCAGTGATAATGTATGCCCCCTTCCAATTAGTTGTGTACAAAGGATATAATGAATTAGAGGTGATGGAAAAAAAATCACGTAAACCACAAGCATGTAATCTTGTCAAAGATAACAATGTATAAGGCACAATAAGCATGTAATAAATATCAATAGAAAACATCATGTAAGACATAATAAACATGTTAAGTTATAAATATGAGGTAACCATGTAAGCACATAAAATTAAGGGGACGGGATGAGATGCCTCGTGGTTGCCCCCAATGACCAAGCAATGCCAATAATTATAGATAAGGATAAATCATGTATGAATAATGAACCATGTCATGTAGGATGTAAACAATATGAATACCCATGTGTAAGATATTCATAGAGAAATATGTGTTGTCTAAAGATGTAAGCAGATGGCATTGGGAATCATCAAGAGATAGGGTCACTAAGGTTGACAAATATAACAATAAATAACCCATGTAGGTCATTAAAAATAGTAAAATATGTCAACACTGTGAAATTTCCCTCTTTTGTAAATAATTTGCAATGTCAATCATAAAAATATGATTCATAAATGTTGTCTCGATAAAATAATGGCCATAATAAATGCATCATCTTATAATTCATGAAAAATATGTCCACACTTCATGTCATTTCCCATGGCATTTAATCGTCATGAATAATAATGTCCTATGCCAAGTGTTTGTGATTAGGATAAAATCTTACTATAGAGGCAAGTACACCCTAGTTGTATATGGAAGGGTAAAGGTTGAAAGGGACATCCAATTTGCATTGTCACCCACTAGAGAGAGAACTTCCAACATGATACCATGGTTCACTATAGAAGTCATATACCCACATGCATTGAGATAGTACATGCCCAAATAGATGTAAGTAATGCCCAAAGGAAATAAGCATCAATTTTTTTTGTTTTATTAAATTTTTCAATTAAAAAAAATGTTTAGAATAACTTAAAATTAGTGTAGGATATATGTTTTTAGCTTAGATTGTCTATTCATGTAACTTGTGACCCACATGATACCATGGTTCACTATAGAAGTCATATACCCACATGCATTGAGAACTACATGCCCAAATAGATGCAAGGGATGCCTAAAGGATATAAACATCGATTTTTTTTGTTTTATTGAATTTTTCAATTGAAAAAATGTTTAGAATAACTTAAAATTAGTGTAGGATATATGTTTTTAGCTTAGATCATCTATTCATGGAACTTGTGACCCTAGATTCATAGATGTGACCCTCTATAGATATGAGTGTGAATTAGTATACACAAATCTATTTATTGATTTTATTGATATGCATGGAAGTGATCCAAAATGTTCAAATTTGTATTTTTTATCAATTCAACTATATCCTTTTTTTAAATGACACTAACGATCATTTTATTATTGAACTTTAATATAGGATGAGACTGAGATTAGAGAGTGGTCCAATAACTACCAACTATGCAATCTTTTTGACCTAGATCTCACACCCACAAATATCTAAATGGTGGTTAAGGTTGGTCATGGTTATATGCAAGAAATGCCAACATTTTCTTACAAAGTATGGATGATTACAAAACTTATGTAGAGGTGGGATTCCAATACTAATACCTTTCACCTGCACCCTAGAGAGATCATCATCACACTTGAAGAAATGTGAAACATGAGGTTATCAGTATATGGGAGACAAATAGTTGCTGACTACTACCCGACATGACTAAAGGATGGGGCATTGTATTAATATTATATTGGGAGGCTAGGACATGCTTGAGGGGGAGTGCCATTATCAAACATCATTATGTTGAAGGCACAAGACAACTGAGAGGGGGGGGGGTTAATTAGTTGTATCAAAAACTTTAACTTTTCTTAAACAATATCACATTCACATTCACTTACTTTAACCCCTTAATTTGTTATGAAGATTAAACATGAAGTGCAGAAACAAAACTTAAACACATCAACACCATACACACATGAACACTAGATTTTTACATGGAAAACCCTAAAAGGGAAAAACCATGTTGAATTTTAGCTCACAATATAATGTAGTAACAATACCGAATAACAAAAGAGGGTCACTACCAAAGGGCTCACTGCCTAAGGACTCACTATCCAAAGAAATGCTCACCACAAATAGGGATCACTGTCAATAGGGTGGCTTATTGCCGAGGGTTGGCTCACTGCCAGGAGGGGTGGCTCACTGCCACATGAACTGATATAATAGCATCTACAACATGCCTGGGTTTAGTTCCACTGAAGCACAATATATATCACCTTTGCTGCCCTTACAACACAAACACTCTCATCTTCACATCATCACATCCCCACACTCAACACACAGATTCATTACATTTATTTATACCAATCATCAACCTTGGAATGTACATCAATGTCGGCATTACAATCTACAACCATTGGAATAGTCTCCAAGGTTGGCAAACATACATAATTTAGATTAGGTCTAGACCTAAACAAACTTGCAAAGCAAAAGAATGAAGGAAGAACACTTCACGGCTTAGCTTGGACCCAAATACATCTTCACACACTTCAACACACTTCTACAATCCATGAAACGCATCCGCAAAGAGTGTTAGCACCCAAGTCGGCCAAACTAGTGCAAACACCAAGAATACTTAGGCACACGCTTCCAAGAACTCAATCATAGCTTGCAGACCAAGCACACACCTTCAACACAATCTGGAGACATCCATGAACAACATAAAGTCACCTAGGAGCCGACAAATCCAGCCGTAACAGATCTCACTTGAAGACAACAAATATCACTCGAAGACAGATCACAAGCTGCTCACAACAAACACTGTCAAACTCTGCTAATCAATAACTTGCTTTCTAGAGAACCAAATCACAAATTCTTTGGAATGAAGATAGATAAGTACCTTATAAACATATGTCCAAAATCGCAAGACCAAAAACCAAACTATGGAGAAATGCGGAGCAAAATACTTTCTCCCTATCACACTGCAAATGCTGCCAGGCACAGTCTTTGTTACATCCCCTTTTTGGATTTAGTATTAATATTTACTGTTTCTTAAATAGTATAGTCATGTGAATATGTTTAACATCATAGAAAATGATGATATGATTATAAAAGGTTAATTTTATGAAATCATGGATTTTTACTTGATTATGATCAATCTGATGTTATGAATTAAAATGTCTTTTTGATATGAAAATGAAATGATTTGATGTAAATGTGTTTTGATCAGAACATTGGTACTCTGACCACAAATTGTATGTGAGATTGTTAATGACAAGAATAGATGGAACATGTTCACCAAGAAGCAAGAAGAAGAGAAAGTATTTTCCAGAATAGACTCTGGAATAACCAATGGGTGTTTGCCATTGAAAATGAACATCAGGTAGATAAACCTAGTAGCCTCAAGATAAGTATTGATTTCGGGTTAAGTCAATTTTGGATGCGAATGTCAAGGTTTATAAGAACAGGTCATTCTTCCTTTCCTATTTGTCGTAATGAGTATGGGAAATCGACATTTGTGTCGTAATACTCTGAATCATGTCGCCAAATATGGATGACCGATATATATTTATATATATAAATGTATACACTTGAGAATGAGTTGTATGTTGTGTCTTGTTTATTGGTTCGACTTAAAAGTTGAAAGTTGTGCGTAAAGTCGACCCCAAACCTCGTATTGTGTTTATGCTCCAATCGTCGTCATCGTCATAAAGCTCTACAAGCGTATGATGTAAACATTTACTTATGGAATTTGACAGATGTAGAATTATTTCTATGGTGGGTTATCGTGGTATAATAAAAGGTTTAAATAATGTTTTAAATCTTTGAAATCGTCAAGTGTAATACCATGGGTTATGTGGTAAGGGTAATATATATAAAATCATATTTATATTTAAATAGTTAATAAGGAACAATTCTTATATTCTTTAATGGTGTTAGTAATCGGGCAGTAGCTCGAAGGGTTCTCTCAAGTCGCTATTATGTTGCCTATAATCCCATAACATTTTATTCATTCTTGAGCTTCAAACTTTATTGATTGGTTGTCAGCTCAACCATTATTCCAAGTCATGTATTTGATTTAAACTCAAAATCTATTAAGAGTAGTGTGGCATCATGTCCAAAACTAAAACTACCACCTCGCAAATTGTTAGCTCCACCTTGCGGATTAGCTGCGAAGTTAGTGGAAGACCAAACCAATTCTATGTAGTGGTCGCAGAAAGGAGGCAGATGGTTAGCCATGCAACGTAGTTACCAAGTTGATAGGGTGTGGTTTAGATAGGGAGAAGTTAGTTTTTCTTTTTGGGGACAGGGATAAAGAGAAAGAAGGGAGATGATTTTTAGATATAGAATGGGGAAAAAGAAGCTGACAGGAGGCTGAGTGTAAAGAGTATGTGATCAGGTGAGAAGAGAACGAGCTTTGGACCAGTTTTTAAATAGTCACCAGAGATTTTCTTTAGGTTCCATCTCTTCTCTCTTCCACGCTGTCATGATTAAACTGGAATGTCTCAATAGGAATGGCTCCATCTTGTAATATGAAGGAATTTAGTGTTTTATTGATGTTGTAATATGTGGACTGGTTACCAACTTAAAGACCTATGTTTTTACACTTCTTTTAAAATGAAAACAATGCTATTTTCTTTGAGCAACACCGCAGTCTTAACCTTCATAGTTGTAACATACTTGTTCCTCGAAGCATCTTACGATGGTTGACTAAAACTGTGTAGCTGTGTTCGCTTATCTTTAGAAATATATGGGGTATGTGGAGAGCACATGGTAGTTTGAGTCTTGGTTGATTGATAGCAAGAAAGATATCTTAATCCACAGTAGTCTAATGTTGGTCGATGTTAGAAGCGTCACCAGTTGGCCTACCGACTATACATATAGTTGGTCTTGTTATATCCAAAAACAACTAGTTTAATGAAAGACTTGAAGAATGTGTCTCTCGTCGACAAAATGGGAAACAATGGTGTGGAATGTATGTTGTGGTTTGTGTAATTACTCAGTCTTCCACAAGTTAAGAATCTATATTAGCTGGTCGAACTTAGAGTTATTCTTTTCATGTTGCGAAAGATATCTAGTTTTAGACCATTTTTATATTGTATATAATTATTTCTGCTTTCAAAATGCTGTTGTGTAATCGAAAGAGGGTATAGAATTGTTATTGGTCTAAAACTGTCAAACATGTTAGGTAATGAAGTTTTAGAGCAGACACAATGGGTCAATAGTTAAGTGTTTAATTTAAACTTGCATGCATTCTTCTTCCAAATAGAAACAACAAGTTAGGATTGTTAAATGCTTAGTATGATATAATGATTAAGCTATGTCAAGGATTCAATAGGTTGAAGAAGACTTGTAAGAGTACTTAAACTTTAACTCTGGGTCTTTGATTACTTGAATTCAATAATTGGTTTATTGTTAAACCCCTTCCGAGCTTATTTTGTTAAGTTTAGTGTCCTCTCTAGAGAGGATAATTTTTAAGCGGAAGACCAACTTTAAGATCAACCGATAAACTAATAGCATTAACTAATTAACCGATAAGCTAGAATCCCATTCCTTTAACATATGGACGGAAATGTCTTCAAGAGCCCAAAAATTGAGAAGTAAACCTAACTGCCATGTGTTAAAGCATGATGAGTTGAAACACCAAGAGGTCATCATGGTTGTTATATTATACTTATACATAGGCAACTGTAGGATTGCGATTAATTCAAGTCGAGTTGGGGTGGGTGAACTTACTACTTGCGTTGACACAACGCTAAATATATTTAAATCCTTTGGCCAAGGTAGTGCACCTGCCTCTAGTACATTGATAGTTCACCATGACTGGATGGCATAGCTTGTGGAGTGGTCATGCTTGACTAGAGGGTATCTAGGGGATTGCATGATAACAAGTTACGTAGGTCACAACACTGGTACTCATATGGCTAACACCATTGGTTATCCTAGGTCTATCCTCTTTGAGTAGGGTAGGGCCACTTCCAGGTAGGAAGGAGTGCGGGAGACCGACGGTCTGTGGTTGGAAAGATACTTTCTCTTCTATATTCTAGAGGCTTGCCGAGACTTGAATTTGGATGGTCGACAATCAAGATGCAGTGACTTTGGTAAGTTTCTATTTTGAAAATGTTCTTAGTAACTTTAATCATCATATTGTATAATGTTGTAGATGGATAGACCCCTTTGTGTAACTTATAATTTCATGATTATTAATTAGTCAATGGATGAACTTCTTGGTTTTAAAATGAAAAACAATTTATCATTTTCTGCTTTTAAACTTAAAAAAAATTTATTACCTTTGGTTGAACGTAGTTTTTAGGGTGAAAACTAAATTGGGTGTTACATATGGTATCAGAGCTAACTAGGTTCAGCACTAGGGCTGATGAGTCCACTAAGTGGATTAAGAATCAACATTATGTGGGTAGCTAATGATTTAATTCACTATGCCAGGATGGTACGTCTCAAGAAAATTGCAAGGAAGTCCTTCATTAGTAAGGAACGTTACCTGCAAGCTAAGCAGAGACGTCTTGCGATGATTAAGACTATTGAGAAAATGAAAGATGAAAATGACATTTGGCTAGATGATATGGAAACTTTTTCCAATGCTCTATCACGACTCAAACGAATGAAAAGAGAACTCCTAGAGACATCTAGGATGGCAGCTTGAATTATGGTCAATTCTTGCCCTATTAGTGTACCAATGATCACTAGGGATTCATGTATACCACCTAGAGCTAAAATCATTGTTCTATCATCCAATAGTGAATCTAAGGGTTCTATCATCCAATAGTGAATATGTGTCAGACAATGAATCCGAAGGTTACACCCCTCTTGTAAAATACAGAGTGAAACATGAAATGTGTCTATCCTTGAAGAATGTACATACTGTTGTGCAAAATATAATAAAGACAATTTTGCTTGAGAATAACTATGGTTATGAGAAATTGATATGTTTTGATAATATTCTAAATGATAAATCATAGAACTGATTAGTACTTGCTAAAATAGGTGAGAAAACAAATAAACATGGATCAATTAGAGTTTAATGAGAGAGAAGATCGGGAAGGTCACAACTCTCAGGCTAACTCCATCGATAAATTGGACATAATTCTTAATATGCTTGCCGAAACTAAGGAAAGGTTGGGAAAATTGGACAAGAAAGTGAATGAAACCAGGAATACGAAGGGTGAAAATGAGTATTCTAATAATGCGAGTAAAAGTAGACAACAAGGGCATGGCACGTCAAGTGAGAATTAAGAGAATAGTGAATCTCAAAGGGAGACAAAAGATAAACTTGCACTGGAATTATCTAAGGATATGAACAAGATTATTCCTCCCAAATTTGATGGAACGAAAACTGGTGATGAAGCAGAAGCATGGCTAATAGAAATGGAGTACTTTGAAATCAAAAATTATTCTGAGATTACAAAGGCAGTGTGGGGAGCATATTAGTTGTCTGGCCACCTAGTGGATGAACAAAAAGATGGAGCTAGATTTAAGCCCCTTGAAGGTGACATGGAATAAATTTGTGGAACTTTTTTGAAAAAGGTGGTTACCATAACTTTACTTTGATCAAAAGCTAACAAATTTCCAAAATCTCAGGCAAGGTGATTTGTCCGTGGTTGAATATGCAAAAGAATTCACTAGATTGTTGAAGTATGTTCCTTAGTATCAAAAGGATGAAAGATTTCGGATAAGGAAATTCATTATGGGGCTCAATCCTCAGATTGGCGGGAAGGTGGAGGTGCATGGTCCGAACATAATGGACTAGGTGTATGAGAAAGCAATTAAGTAGGAACAAAAGATCAAATCCATTTCTGCTTATCATGAAAAGAAGCGTAAGAGATTTGATAAGAACTTCAATGAACAGACGTATAAAAGGAAGAATGATAAAGGATATGGAAATAGGAGGTACAATAAAGGAAATTGAAAAAACAAAGGGGGATTTGGTAATGAGCGAAGAAATGAAGACTTTAAGAAAAATGACAATTTTAAGAGGAACGATGATGCTTTGAGTAGACCATCTGAGAAGAGAGGACCAATTGGAGGTTGTTTTTCATGTGGTGGAGATCATTATGCCAACCGTTGTCCTAATAAAAAGCAGAATGGACAACATAGGAACACGGTACTTCCTTCGCAGTAGGAAGCGTTTCAACAAAGGATTCATGCCACCCTTGGCAATCGACAAGATAAGTATCAGATTACTCCCATTGAGATGATAGGTACTTTATTTGGAGTCCCTATTTCTATTCTGAATGATACTGGTGCAACAAAATTTTTTGTGTCATCTAGAGTCTTAAGTAAATTTCCTAGAAGAGCTAGTTTTATGTCAAAACCGTGGACAGTTGAATATGCAAATCACTCAAAGGCTCAGGTAGAGCAATGTTTGTTTGAAGCTAAGATTGACATTTCAAACTTTTCCACCGAGGTAAATTTATATGTGGCACCTTTAGGGTCCTACGATGTCATTTTAGGAATGAATTGGTTGTGGAGACATAGGGCCAAGGTGGATTATTTTTATAAAACAATTGAATGTTTGGATGATAAAGGAAACAAAGTTAATTTTTAGGGTATTCAAAGGGAAATAAAGATCAGGTCTATTTCATCAAAACAATTAAAACGGGCTAGGCGTAAGGGATGTCAACTTTTTGCAGTCAAAATGGACCTAGTAGAGGAAACTTTAGAGAAGCAAACTTTTGAGGAAAAATACCCTTATCTTCACAATTTCAGAGATGTATTTCCTGAGGAACTACTAGGCTTGCCTCCAAAAAGAACATTTGACTTTGCCATAGATATTAAACTAGGATCTGAGCCAGTATCTAAAGCTCCGTACAGAATGACCACTACTGAACTTATGGAATTGAAGGCTCAACTACAGGAGCTATTGACTAAAGGTCTAATTAGGCCAAGTGTATCACCATGGGGAGCTCCAGTTATTTTTGTTAAGAAGAAAGATAGAACCCTTAGACTGTGTATAGATTATCGGATGTTAATTAAGGCAAGGATAAAAAATAAGTATCCACTGCCACGTATTGATTATTTATTGAATCAAATGCGTAGTGCAGCAGTATTTTCTAAGATAGATTTGAGATCTGGATACCATCAGTTGAGGTTAAAAGATGAAGACATTCACAAGAATGCTTTTAGAACAAGATATGGTCATTATGAGTTTACGGTGTTACCATTTGGGATGGATTTCAAAAGAATTCTGAGATCAGGGTTAAAAGTTCTTCCCTCTCCTCCTATATAAGGCGATGAGGCCGCCTGCATTTCTCAACAAATTCCAGCGAAGAGAAGTCTTAGAAAGTCTAGAGTCTAAGTTTGTAAGTTGGTAAAAGAGTACCATTATCTCTGGTTTGCTCTTTGAGTCTAAGAGTGCTATTATCTCTAGCTTGCTCTTTATGTTTTAAGCTCCTCTTTCTACAAGTCTATGCCAGCATGCATTGTAATATGATGAATGTATTGTTCCTGAGTATTCGCAATAATAATATACATAAGATCTATTTGAGAGTCAGATACTCTATTCTGCATTTCATTTGTCATTTACAGCTATGTTTAAAAGTTGGTATCAGAGCCGATGATGTTATTGTCTGTTGTTATCGTTGTTGTCTAACCATAACTAGATAATAAGTGTTATACTATTCTCTGTATTGCTCCTTATATTGCTCATACAACTCAGTTCCTGTTGTAAGTCCTCGTGGTGTAAGTCCCATTTAAGCTTGTTGCGTCAGGGCAGATTTGAGGCGGTAATTTGTATTTCGAGCGCAGATTTGAGCGTAGGTTTGAGCGCAAAATGGATAGAGCAAGCACTTCTAGATCGACTATGGAAAGCACCGACCATACGGCAGATCGCAACACAGAAGTTAAGTTCACCAATTTCTTTGCTGATAATGAAAGTTCCTTTTGTACTCCTGAGTCAAGTAGTAATTTGTTAGGTGAAGTTTCTACTAATAGTCAGTTACCTGATAAAGAATTTTGTGTGCCTGAGATTAAATCTTTTGAAATCTATAAAGATGTGCCACATGGAGTTTTAGATATGTTTAATAAGAATAAAGGTTTGAAGAATTGGTTTGGTTATAAAACTTCCCAACGTTGTCATGTAGCCACCCTGCAACATGTTGTTACAGGAGGTAGTAATGGTAAGTTAAATATCTTCTCAGATGCCCTTGTTGCAAAATTTCAAAAGGATGCCTTAGCTAGTCCAGACAATCCACAGTTCATGCACCTATCCTATGTCCGTATAGGAATCTGTGGTCATTATAGAAAAGGCTTACCTATCATCGTAATGACGATGCTGAAAGATGCCTGATTTTATAAGTTCTCATTCCCTTCTTGGTGCTGGTTGTGATTCTATGTCCAAAGGTCCAATCTATGTCGACTGCCTGTTAGACTTTCCTGTTAGTCTAAAAGATGGAAATCTCAAAGACGTTCTTGAATACAATTTTAAAACAATGAATCTTTATATGAAGAAGAAGTTTGTTGACCATTCCCTGACATTTCTGGTTCACTACAGATTATATAATAAAGTCATACCCTTAATGATTAATCCCAGAAAAGCCCAAGGGTTAGAAGGTCTTTCCACCATCTGGACATCCTCCAAGGACAGCACACAGTTGACTACACCCAAAATAGTAAAGCACAAAGATATTAAGATGCCTAGAGAATGGGCACCAGATCTTTGGGATACTGATAGTCAACCTGAAGCAGAAAATGAGAAACAACCACAATTGAGAGGTATCTCAATTGAAGAAATAGATGATCAGGCAGTAATTAGATTCTCATCCGGCACCCAGCCTGCCTTGCGCACTGGACCCTCCATGAGAACAGAAAGAGTTTTCAACTATAACCAACCTGGTCCATCTGTGAGTTCCTTACCCTGCTCCCAGAGTGTTAGATTACAACCCTCTAAGGGTTTTGAAGATTTATTTAAAATCCCCTCTATTGCAAAGCCTAGCAGTTCTATAGCTTTAGCCATTCCTGCTAGTTCTTCTTGCACCCATCAAAAGTTTTCTGAATTAGATAATGGGTTGTATAGATGTGAAGACTGCTCTTTTATTTTCAATCCTCCCAGATCCGGCCATGTCCAAATGTTTTCAGCTCGACAAGCCACTATGCCTGAACAGGATATTTCTGAGTACAATGAAAAGGTTATAAGTACTCCTGCAGGTCCTTGTCCCGTTCTCGGTACCATTCCCCCTTTCAAGGATTTCATCCTTTATGATACAACCAGAACCTACAAAGCTGATTTCTGGCCTCTGCATTTATTTCCTAACTCTGAAAACTCCCAAGGTACCAGCCAAAGCAAATTACTTAACTGGACAAACCTTTGTCTAAGGAAATCTATGCTCCTTGCTGAGGATAGAAAGATCTGGCACCAGATTGAAGCAGTCAAGGCTGATAAAGCATGCCTCAGTGCTCAAGAGAATTTCCATTCTCTTATCTCCACTCTTGAATGCTTAGAAAAGCATCTTACTGATCAGTGGATGAACTCTGTTAACAAAGATCTTCAGGAACTCAAAGTCCAGTATAATGAGTTCAAAAGTCAAGTTGAAACCTGGTGGGTTGCTCAGCAACGATCTTTAGATCAACAGAGAGAACTTCTGCAAAAAGTCAGAAGTGAAGTAAAATTAGATTGTGATTTGCTTGGTTCTCAGTTGAATACTACAAATATCCATGTAACGCATAATGATCAGAGACTCACTGAAATCTTTGAAGAAGTTCATTCAATTGCATAATCACAACTTCTTATGAATGATTCCATCAGATCAGAATCCTCCAGCATACAGTCTGCTCTCCAGGAAGAGTCAAGGACTATTCAGTCCGTGACCCACACAGTTCGTCAACAACAGACTGTAAGGACAAAGAATTTTCCTTCCAGTGCAAAGGGATATTTACAGGCTCAGTATGAAGGACCTAAATTAACCACTGAAGTTAGGCAGCCTGTAATTGAAAAGGTTTATGATCCCTCTACAAGGAATCTGAGAGAAACCACTCCAGAGGAACAAGCCACAGGAAAGTTCCAAATGGCTCCTGGTTCCAGTTCTAATCCTAATGGATCTACTCCTGTTGATCCATTCAAAAATATACAAACTCTAAAAGCTGATACACCGCCCCTTGTTAATTTTGATCGTTTTGAAGATATTGAGAATACAAGAGGAATAGATGCAATGCGAGCTTGGATAACAAATTATATATCCACTAATGCTGATGTTGATGAAAAGCAGGCTCTTAATGCAATGACCGGTGTTGCACGACATGTCTGGGATAGACTAGATGATGCTTACAGAGAAATGTTGTTAGATAAAGGTACAGATCAAGTCTGTGCTCAGTTGACACGTCTGTTCGTTGGAAAAACAGACACCAGAGAAAAGTTGGCCTACAACAAGTTTATCAAAGGTAAGTGCAAGGACCTCAAATACTTCAAACAGTATTGTGATGTCCAATATGAAAATTTCTATTTGTCAGGCCATGAGCAGAATCATGAATTCATGTTCACTACTTTTTTGAAAAGTTTTGGTACTGTGATAGGAGAATTCTATCACAAGAAAGTTCTTGAGAATCTGGTAATAGAAAATATAGAAATGAAAGAACTAACCTATCGACAGTTAGTTCAATTCTTGACACAGATTAATGAAGAGATCTGTGAAGAAGGAAAAGCTACGAAAGAAATAAAAAAGGTACAACCTTTACTTTCTTCATCTGTTTGCTACCAGATTATGCCTTCTAATTAGTTTCCAGAAAAGGGCAAATCTTCTTGTTATAAGTGTGACAGTTCTGAGAAGTCCTACAAGAAGAAAAAGAAGAAATTCAAAAGTAAGTATCCCAAGAAAAAGGGATACTTCAGGAAAAGAGATAAGAAAAGAAAGAATTCCAAGAAATGGAAACCTACCTGTTATATTTGCAAGGGTGATCACTTTGTAAATAAGTGCCCGAATAGAAATAAGAAAAAAGGAAAAGGGAAAGTCCGTGCAGCTAGAGAAGCAGGTGTTGAAAATGATGAATTTGAATTCATCAATTCTTATCCATCAGACTCTGAGGATATTATCCTCTCCAGTTTCGAATCAAATACAGAGTCTGAGTCTGAAGAATATGCATCCGCTCAAGATACAGTTCAAGCTCAGGTCAATCTAATGACCAAAGAAGTTCAATCCTCTGATGAGGATTCGGAAGTCTCCTTCTACTGCAGAATGCTTAGAAGGGACACCCATGCTGAATTAGACAAGGTAATTGAAGATATTGTCCAAACTGAATCCTGACTCCATACCATGGATATGGGACAGGAAACATGGAGAAAGCTAACTGCTCAATTGGATCAACTCAAATCTAGAAAGTATTTCTTACTTCAGCCATCCATCAAGAATGGGCACACTCGATCTTCTAAGCTCCCAGTTAGAAGATCCCCTATTCTCCAATATGGTTTATCAGTCTCTCCATCAGAGATACCAGAACAACATGGTTATAAACCATTGCAGCCAGGAGCGCCTTGGCCTCCCGGACCTCCAGCTCAACGGCCACAACCACTTGGGCCTTTGGATCAAAGATCCATCATTAATGCTCCTTCTCCTGGAAGTATGGCAAGGCGCATTTGGAGAAGAAATAGAAAAGCCTTTCTTGAAAAGGTTGTTACTCAAGCTCAGGCAGAAATTTTAGAAATTAATGATGAAGAAAATTTCTATCTCACAGAGGAAATGGAGAAAGCCCCTGAACTTGATAAGTTTGTCAGCCAATTCAATTCTGTTGGATCCATACAGTTGCCTGCTCAAGCCTCTTTCACAGAAGAACAACTATATTGTGAAGAAAAGCCTTACAGCCCTCTCATCCATCATGCTATAGAAGAACAAGGTGAACCCGGCGTCAACTTTGAAGAAGGCTCAAGTAGTTGCCAGATGAAAGCCTACAAAAGGAGTGCCAAGCCAACCACTTCATGTCTTGGAATAATTCTGACAATCCACTTTCCAGGGATAATGGCCTACCCATTAGCATTCCTTATTGATACTGGAGTAGATCTGAACATTGCCAGGTACAATGCTTTCCCTAAGGATGCTTGGATTGAAGGTACTACAGGTATTACTTTTGGTAATTATGAAAAGGAAGATAGTTCCTCCTTCTGCATTGCTCCTATTCAAATTGGATTTGATGGTTTTACGGCTAATCTAACATTTGTCCAATATGAAGTTGATGGCTATGATGGCGTAATTGGAAGCAAAGCAATTCAACAATGGGAACCTTTCACCATTGATTCTGATTTCATTATAATTCAGAATACATATCAGCTTCCATGGCTTTATCAAGATCTAGCTTATACTTCAAAGCTAGAAAAATAAAAGAAAAAGAAACCAGTTAATGCAGTTTGGTTAGCCAAACAAATAGATGCAGGTCAAGAATCTCTTGCAGAGATTAAAACTGCTTTTGCTGACATAGTCATGACAAAAGATTTAAAGAAGCAGAAAAGGAACCTGACTTGTGATCTCCCTCTCAAACAGGATCCTCAAGGTAATGAACTCATTCCTAAAGCCAAAGCTAATTATTTTCTAATGAGTTCATTTGAAGCATTAACTTGCAGAGCTTGAACGGCTCCACATTATTCAAACTTCTGAATCTCCATTCTCATGTCATGCAATGTATGTACCAAAGGTCGATGAGAATGGTAAAGAATTACCTGAAAAATGGCTAGTTGTAAATTATAAGCCGTTAAATGACTATCTTGTTGACAATAGACACCCTCTGCCTAGTAAGGATCATATCTGGCAGACTATCCAAGGTAGTCATGTATATTCTAAATTTGATTTGACTAAAGGGTTCTGGCAAATTGGTCTGTATGAATGGACTGTTCTTCCATTTGGTATTAAAACTGCTCCTTCCATTTTTCAACAAAAATTGGATGTTATATTTCGACCTTATGCCAAATTTATCCAACCCTATATTGATGACATTCTTGTCTTCAGCCAAGATATGCCTCACCATCTTGACCATCTCTGCCAATTCCTCTCTCTTTGTCAACATAATGGTCTTGCTGTCAATCCCGCCAAGTCTTTCTTTGCTCATACCCACATTGTGTTCATTGGCATCAAGCTTCTTCCGGGGGGGAGGATGGAGGCCCAACCACACATCCTGCACAAAATTTCTAATCTTGTAGTCACCAATGTCAAGGAACTACAATGATTTTTGGGCCTCGTTAATTATATTGCAGGATTCTATTATAAACTTGCTGAAGATAGAATTGAGTTAAATAAGCTTCTGGGAAAGAAGCCACCACCATGGACAACAAAGCATGATGCATTGATTGATCACATCAAGCAAAAGTGTTCTCAGGTACCACCGTTAAAACTGCTAGGTAAAGGTTTCAAAATTGTTGAAATTGATGCAAGTGAAGGTGCCTGGGTAGGTGTTCTTCGAGAACAGAAAACAATCTCTTTCAATCCCAAAGATAAAGGGGAGATTGTTCGATACATTTTTGGTAGTTTCAAGAATAGTGAAATAGACTACCATAGTACTCATAAAGAAATTGTTGCTGTTTTTAATACTTTTCAAGCTTTTCAAATGTTCATAGCCGACAAGAGATTTCTATTAAAAAGTGATTTGCAAAATTTACGCGGATTCTTCAGAAAAGAATCCAAGAATAAGGTTGTAAGAGGTTGCCTCCTTAGATGGGCTCAACTCCTCAGTACATACGAATTTGACTTTGTTCATCTTCCAGGAATTGAAAACATTTTTGCAGATTTTATGTCAAGAGAAGGACATTCTGATGGTCCTCAAAAGGATGGAAGTAAAGATGGAGTTGTTCACATCATCCGAATCAGGGAACAACACTGATATGAAGAAAGTCATAAGGAATGGAGCACAAATCCTTTTCAACGAAGAAACTTGCATAATTTCCAGATGGCTAATGACTTTCTCTTTGATCGGTTTAGAATGTTAATTGCTAAACAACAACTAACATCACCAGGGTTATGGACCAACAGGCCATTCTTCCAGTTTTCAGCCGAAGCAGAATTAATTGATCCTGATGTCAGGCATGTGCTTCAGAATTGGTGCGGAGACTTTGTTCTTCCTGTCAAATTTCTCAATCCTCCAGTAGCACGACCAGAACAATGGCTAAATGCAGAAGATGGAAAGACCCTAATCCAAAATTTGTTTCAAGGACCTTATCCACCAGCAGAAGATCTAGAGTTTGAAGGAACTTCAGTATACACTGGATGCATTTTTAAACTTATCTTTGATTCTCCTAAAGACAATCCCATTAGCAGACATCTTTGTCAAATCTATGGTCCTGCAGGTTCTTCTTCTGTTTTTGAACACTGGATGGTAGGTAATCGGCTACGATATTTTCATGCTCACCAGACTCTGATCTAGATTCATACAAAAACTTACCGCATGAATGGTGCTACACCACAAGCTATGTCCCGAGGACTATATGGTCCCTATAAATTAAGGACCATGAGTATCATCTGGAAAGAACAAGATGGAAGTCGACCACCTGGATGTATTCCTCATTCATCCACACAAACCTGTGCTAACTGTGTCGACTACTCTGCTGATGATCCCAGAATTCCCACCTATGGCGCCAGTGGCATTTACCGATCTCCTGACTGTACTCATCCCGACAGAGAATTTTGTGAAGGCTGTGTATTCAATGCACCAAACCCTCACTCCTCCAGCACCTCCGATAGTACTGGGTCCTAGGCTAATGGATGGGCTTGTCATCCATCGAGTACATCTATCATCTCGATAAAATGATAGACGTGGGCCCTTCCACGGTAAAAGGGGAAAGCTTACGCGCCATACAGTAAGCACGAGTTATTCTTCTCGTGATCAAAAAGTACTTTTTGTAAAAGTTTATTCTGTTCGGGTCTTGTCCTGTCCCCTCTTATCCTGTTCACGGATTAATTAGTTCCACATGAGGAATCTCTTTCTCAAACGGGTAATCCTACGGATAAGGATTGCAATGTGTCCACTTTCTATGGACGGATTTCAAAAGAATTCTGAGATCGGGGTTAAAAGTTCTGCCCTCTCCTCCTATATAAGGCGACAGGGCCGCCTGCATTTCTCAACGAATTCCAGCGAAGAGAAGTCTTAGGAAGTCTAGAGTCTAAGTTTGTAAGTTGGTAAAAGAGTACCATTATCTCTGGTTTGCTCTTTGAGTCTAAGAGTGCTATTATCTCTAGCTTGCTCTTTATGTTTTAAGCTCCTCTTTCTACAAGTCTATGCTAGCGTGCATTGTAATATGATGAATGTATTGTTCCTGAGTATTCGCAATAATAATATACATAAGATCTATCTGAGAGTCAGATACTCTATTCCACATTTCATTTGTCATTTGCAGCTGTGTTTAAAAGTTGGTATCAGAGCCGATGATTCGCTTTCATGAATCTCATGAATAGTGTTTTCAAAGACTGCCTTGATAAATTTGTCCTAGTTTTCTTAGATGATATTTTGATATATTCTAAAAATGAGGAGGAGCATAGACAACATCTTCAAATTGTTTTGCAACATTTAAGAGAACACAAGTTGTATGCAAAACTCTCGAAATGCACTTTCTTTCAGAAAGAAGTGCAGTATTTGGGACACACTATATTAGCAGAAGGGATATCAGTTGACCCAGCTAAAATAAAGGCTATTATGGAATGGCCTGTGCCTTCCAATGTTTCAGAAGTATGAAGTTTTATGGGTTTGGTCGGGTATTACAGGAAATTTGTTCTGAATTTTTCAAGCATTGCTAGTCCAATCACTTCCTTGTAGAGAAAAGGAAAACGATTTGTTTGGACAGGTGAATGTCAAAAGGCATTTGATTTATTAAAAGAAAAGTTAACAACAACACCAATTCTAAAAGTCCCTGATCCTGAAGGGCAATTTGAGGTTATTACCGATGCCTCTGGAGAAGGGTTAGGAGGCATGCTTATGCAAAATGGGTGTGTAATAGCCTATGAATCAAGAAAATTGAAAAACTATGAGCAGAATTACGCACCTCATGATTTAGAACTGGTGGTAGTGATTCACGCCCTTCATATGTGGCAACACTATTTGTTGGAAAAGAATTTTATACTAAACACAGATCATAAAAGTCTTCGTTACATATTTACACAACCTCATCTCAATGCAAGACAAAGGAGGTGGTTAGAACTAATATCAGATTACAACTTTGAGATTGCTTACATAAAAGGTAAAAAAAACTAAGCAGCTGATGCTTTAAGCAAAAGAAGACACATAGCTTCTATAATCTCTATTCATGCTAATTTTAAAGATCTAGTATTGCAAAGTTTACCTAGAGATGAATATTATGAATAGGTGAAGCAAGCTTTGCAAATAAACCCGAAAGATCCAATATATGATGGATTCTATTTTGAGTCAGATGGATTAATGAGATTTAAGGGAAGAATCTATGTTCCTAATTCTGTAGAACTAAGAAACCTTGTATGGAAGGAAGTTCATTGTGCACCTTATTCTGGACACCCAGGAGTAACAAAACTTTTAGCTGATGTCAAACCACTATACTTCTAGAAAGGAATGAAAAGCGACGCTGTAAGGTTTGTGGCAAGTTGCTTGGAATGTCATAGAGTGAAGGCAAAACACCAACATCCTGCCAGATTGTTATACTCGCATGATATTCTAGAATGGAAATGATAGGTTGTTAGTATGGATTTTGTTCAAGGGTTACCAATGTCTAAGAATAGACATGATGCAATTTTGGTTGTAGTAGATAAACTCACCAAAGTAGCACATTTCATTCCTAGAAATTTGACAGATGGAGCTCATATTTTGGCCTGGAAGTTTGTGTAAGAAATATTTAGATTGCATGGGGTACCTAAAAAGATTATATCCGATAGAGATGCTCGAATAACCTCCCAGTTTTGGCAAACTTTATTTTTAGCACTAGGGACTAAACTCAATGTGAGCACCGCTTATCATCCTAAAACTGATGGACAAACAAAAAGGGTTAACCAGGCCCTAGAGGATCTATTAAGAATGTATTGCATGGACTAGCAATATAGATGGGAGGAATATTTACCTCTTGTTGAATTTGCCTATAATAATTCCTATCATTCTGCCATTAAGATGGCACTATTTGAAGCATTATATGGAAGGAAATGCAGAACTCGTATAAGCTGGGACAAGCTAGAAGATAGGATAAGCATTGGACCATAAATGCTAGTAGATATGGAGGGAAAAGTGAAAATGATTAGGAAAAGGTTGGCGGAAGCCAACGACAAGCAAAAAAGTTATGCAGATCGCAAACGGGTGCCTAGACAATTTTCTATTGGTGAGAAAGTTCTTTTGCGAGTGAAACCCCATAAAAGCTCAGTCAAGTTTGGTAAATCATCAAAGTTGGCTCCTCAATATGTTAGACCTTTTGAAGTCCTTGAGATTATCAATCTAGTGGCCTACAAAATTGCTCTACCTCCAGCCTTGTCTAAAATGCATAATATTTTTCATGTTTCTTACCTAAAGAAATATTTTGTAGGTAATGACCACATTCTTAAATGGAATTCTTTACAGATACAAGAGCCAAGAGTGGTTGTGATCGAGCCACTCAAGGTACTCGAAATGTGTAAACTCTGTTTGCATAATTGAGAGGTTTTACAATGCAAAATTCAGTGGGACCAATATGGCGAGGATAGCGCCACTTGGGAAGACTATAATGACATCCACCAAAGATTTCCTTATCTTTTCAAAAACATTAATGTTAAACTATAAAAGCTTGTTTTTATGTTAAAATTTTTCTTGATAAACTCAATCATCGGGGACGATGATTCTATAGGGGAAAGATATGTTACATCCCCTTTTTGGGTTCAATATTACTATTTACTTTTTCTTAAATAGTACAGTCATGTGAATATGTTTAACATCATAGAAAATGATGATATGATTAGAAAAGGTTATTTTTATGAAATCATGGATTTTTACTTGATTATGATCAATCTGATGTTATGAATTAAAATGTCTTTTCGATATGAAAATGAAATGATTTGATGTAAATGTGTTTTGATCAGAACATTGGTACTTTGACTACAAATTGTATGTGAGATTGTTAATGATAGGAATAGATGGAACATGTTCACCAAGAAGCAAGAAGAAGAGAAGGTATCTTTGAGAAAGAGAGAATAGACTCTGGAATAACCAATGGGTGTTTGCCACTGAAAACGAACATCATGTAGATAAACCTAGTTGTCTTGAGATAAGTATTGATTTCGGGTTAAGTCAACTTTGGATGAGAATGTCAAGGTTTATAAGAATAGGTCATTCTTCCTTTCGTAGTTGTTGTAATGAGTATGGGAAATTGACATCTATGTCATAATACTCTGAATCATGTCGCCAAATATGGATGACCGATATATATTTATATATATAAATGTATACACTTGAGAATGAGTTGTATGTTGTGTCTTGTTTAGTGGTTTGGTGTAAAAGTCAAAAGTTGTGCGTAAAGTCGACCCCAAACATCTTATTGTGTTTACGCTCCAATCGTTGTCATCATCATAAAGCTCTACAAGCATATGATGTAAATGTTTACTTATGGAATTCGACGAATGTAGAATTATTTCTATGGTGGGTTATCATCGTATAATAAAAGGTTTAAATAATGTTTTAAATCTTTGAAATTGTCAAGTGTAATACCATGGGTTATGTGGTAAGGGTAATATATATAAAATCATATTTATATTTAAATAGTTAATAAGGAACAATTCTTATATTCTTTAATGGTGTTAGTAATTGGGCAGTAGCTCGAAGGGTTCTCTCAAGTCGCTATTATGTTGCCTATAATCCCATAACATTTTATTCATTCTCAAGCTTCAAACTTTATTGATTGGTTGTTAGCTCAACCATTATTCCAAGTCATGTATTCGATTTAAACTCAAAATCTGTTAAGAGTAGTGTGGCATCATGTCCAAAATTGAAACCGCCACCTCACAAATTGTTAGCTCCACCTTGCGGATCAGTTGCGAAGTTAGTGGAAGACCAAACCAATTTTGTGTAGTGGTCGTGGAAAGGAGGTAGATGGTTAGCCATGCAGGGTAGTTACCAAGTTGATAGGGCATGGTTTAGATAGGGAGAAGTTAGTTTTTCTTTTTGGGGACGGGGATAAAGAGTAAGAAGGGAGACGGTTTTTAGATATAGAATGGGGAAAAAGAAGCTGACAGGAGGCCGAGTGTAAAGAGTATGTGATCAGGTGAGAAGAGAATGAGCTTTGGACTAGTTTTTAAATAGTCACCAGAGATTTTCTTTAGGTTCCATCTCTTCTCTCTTCCACGCTGTCATAATTAAATTGGAATGTCTCAATAGGAATGGCTCCATCTTGTAATATGAAGGAATTTAGTGTTTTATTGATGATGTAATATGTGGACTGGTTACCAACTTTAAGACCTGTGTTTTTACACTTCTTTTAAAATGAAAACAATGCTATTTTCCTTAAGCAACACTGCAGTCTTAACCTTCACAGTTGTAACATACTTGTTCCTCAAAGCATCTTACGATGGTCGACTAAAACTGTGTAGCTGTGTTCGCTTATCTTTAGAAATATATGGGGTATGTGGAGAGCACATGGTAGTTTGAGTCTTGGTCGATTGATAGCAAGAAAGATATCTTAAGCCGTGGTAGTCTAATGTTGGTCGATGTTAGAAGCGTCACCAATTGGCCTGTCGACTATATATATAGTTGGTCTTGTTATATCCAAAAATAACTAATTTAATGAAAGACTTGAAGAATGTGTCATCCCATTGACAAAATGGGAAACAATGGTGTGGAATGTATGTCATGGTTTGTGTAACTACTCAGTCTTCCACAAGTTAAGAATCTATATTAGCTGGTCAAAGTTAGAGTTATTCTTTTCATGCTGTGAAAGATATCTAGTTTTAGACCATTTTTATATTGTATATAATTCTTTCTGCTTTCAAAACATTCATGCTGTTGTGTCATCGAAAGAGGGTATAGAATTGTTATTGGTCTAAAACTGTCAAACATGTTAGGTAATGAAGTTTTAGAGTAGACACAACGGGTCAATAGTTAAGTGTTTAATTTAAACTTGCATGCATTCTTCTTCCAAATAGAAACGAGTTAGGATTGTTAAATGCTTAGTATGATATAATGATTAAGCTATGTCAAGGATTTGATAAGTCGAAGAAGACTTGTAAGAGTACTTAAACTTTAACTTTGGGTCTTCGATTACTTGAATTCAATAATTGGTTTATTGTTAAACCCCTTCCAAGCTTATTTTGTTAAGTTTAGTGTCCTCTCTAGAGAGGATAATTTTTAAGTGAAAGACCAACTTTAAGATCAACCGATAAACTAATAGCATTAACTGATTAACTAATAAGCTAGAATCCCATTCCTTTAACATATGAATGGAAATGTCTTCAAGAGACCAAAAAGTGAGAAGTAAACCTAACTGCCATATGTTAAAGCATGATGAGTTGAAACACCAAGAGGTCATCATGGTTGTTATATTATACTTATACATAGGCAACTGTAGGATTACGATTAATTCAAGTCAAGTTGGGGTGGGTGAACTTGCGTGACACAACACTAAATATATTTAAATCCTTTGGCCAAGGTAGTGCACCTGCCTCTAGTGCATTGATAGTTCATCGTGACTGGATGGCGTAGCTTGTGGAGTGGTCATGCTTGACTAGAGGGTATCTAGGGGATTGCATGATAACAAGTTATGTAGGTCACAACACCAGTACTCAGATGGCTAACACTATTGTTTATCATAAGTCTATCTTCTTTGAGTATGGTAGGGCCACTTCTGGGTAGGAAGGAGTGTGGGAGACCGATGGTCTGTGGTTGGAGGTTAAGCTCCTTGAAGATACTTTCTCTTCTATATTCCAGAGGCTTGCCGAGACTTGAATTTGGATGGTCGACAATCGAGATGCAGAGACTTTGGTAAGTTTCTATTTTGAAAATGTTCTTAGTAACTTTAATCATCATATTGTATAATGTTGTAGATGGATAGACCCATTTGTGTAACTTATAATTTCATGATTAGTAATTAGTCGATGAATGAAATTCTTGGTTTTAAAATGAAAAACAATTTATCATTTTCTGCTTTTAAACTTTAAAAAAATTATTACCTTTGGTTGATCGTAGTTTTTAGGGTGAAAACTAAATTGGGTGTTACAGTCTTCATACTGGTGAATAGAATTGCTACTGCACACCGATCCGGACCACCAAATTTTTGATTTAGCATCTTCAAACACTTCTCTAAAACATATCCAAATCTCACACTCTGGTCTTCAACATAGAATAAATGCGGAGCAAATACTTAGACAACATCCTGTAAGCTAGAATACATCTTCACAACTCTGTCTTCAGTACAAACCAAATTTTATCAAAAGCACTTGGAAACTCAATATCAGGAACATATTCTTATCATCTTCAACACTTATACAATGCAATACAAAGCAACTGACTCATCACAATCAAGTAACAAAACAAGAGCACAGTTGACACTAATGACAACACAAACATGTTGACATCAATGACAACACCGAATAGCACATACTTGCAACACATTGTAGGGACAACATTTGAGGGATGCAAGTGGTTAGTGTTTTGATTCTTCCAAATGGTCAAGGGTCCTCCATTTCTTATAGCTTGATTCACTTGGTTTAGGACATAAAACACATAATTTATTCATGGGGGAGATACATGTTAGCTCATCTCTATGATGACTTACATAGGTTTAGTCATATGAGGGGGATGACATTACAGGCCTGACACTTCTACAATGTTGAGCATATCAACATATCAAGATACCTTGTCCCCAAAGTGTTCTTGTGGACACAAAAACTAACAAAACTAGTTTATATCATTGAACACTAGTCAAATGTGGAGATGGAAGGAGAGGACTATATTATTTGGACGGAGGACCTTTTTTTACAAGTTGACCTTGGTCAAGATTGTATAGAGGTTGTATAGAGATATGAGATGATCTATAAAGGACTAATATCAGTTAAGGAGGATTCGATGGTTATGGTGGTATTATGGGAGGAGCCACATATCTAGAGAGATTCCATTATTAGTGGGTCCTTAGATAGTTCAACCTCTAGCAGGGTGTGCCCCTAGAACCACAAATATACAAGAGGCATCAACACTCACCATTTAGGCTTGGGGAGATAGATAGACTGCCATTTGCCACCCAAGGACTCATGTAGATGATGATGAGGTGGATGATATGGTCATAGACTGGTGGCAAGGGATGATGCGGGGTTCACAAATGCATACAAAGACCATTGTAGAAATCACGCCCCCTGCCATTATATCCATTCAATGTTGGTAGAGGAGAAGAGGTAAGAGGAGTGGGAGTAGTAGTGGGCAAGCTATTGTAGATTGTAGGTGGTGATGATGTGATGGAGGAAGATGAAGGAGAGGCCTTGCTAGATGAGCCAAACTATAATAAACAAGTAGGGATGAGGGAGATGATCATGGTTTACAATAGATAGTATTTTTTCTTCCCTACAATATGAATAATAAGATATCTCTCAAAATAAATGTCCTAACATATGTATCACTTATGATATGCAATGAACATGGATGAGTGAGTTGTTTTTGGTTACCACAATCATAGATCATTTGACATATGATGTTCCCATAATATCTAGGAGCACATAGTGAGAGATAAAGTACATGTCAGTTGATTTGTTCCATTGTCCAATCATGTGATATAGGCTTATGAGGCATAGGTGGGTGCAACAAACAAGTGAGCCACAATACATATTGAGAGGAATGAAACTCAGGAAAAGAGGGATATCTAGCATATGGAGAGAGAGATGCAACTTAGACAAAGAATAAGAGACTCTTGATAGAGCTAGAGCAAGCATATGTAAGGGTGGTGCCATCACTTATAGGTGATTCTATGGGCATGATGATATTTTAGTAGTTGATAGTAGTGCAGGAAAACTATAGAGTAGCATAGGTAGAGATTTCCAACCTCTAAGAGGAGGTAGGCAAACTACGAGGCATGGTGACCATCATGAGCAAGTCTAGATCTAGGAGCAAGGAATTATCACCTATGGGGTCTATTTCAATGTCCAATGTTAGGAGTGAGATGAGGGAGGGACTCTTAAGGAAATCTCCCCTCAATTGAGATGTATCTACTTATGTTAATTTGGTTATATTTATTGCTAAACACTTTGACATAGATGTTGTTACTCTTTTCATTTGGTTTATGGCATGGACATTTATATGGTTTACATCTTATTTATGGTGCTTTTGTTTTTCTATAAGTTTATGTTTTTTGTTTAGATATTGATGTGTGCATGCAAATGATATAGCATTAATACTCAATACACACAATTAACTTGGTAATCAAGGAACATTGTATGCCACAATTGATTCCTTATAAGATTTATCAATCAAAGCACTAAAAGGAATCTCATAATCATGAACTAAATTAACTATAGAATATGTATGAGTAAATGAACAAGATGTGTCACTAAATCTTAAATCAATATGAATCATGGATACATGTTGTTTTCCATTGTGTTTTCATTCTTTCAACTATTTTTTCATATCAATTGGGCACATAGCCAAGACCACAATGCTCTTTATTTTATTATTAGCATTTGTTAATGATTCAAGTCTACCATATTCACATTTTCTAAGTTCTTTACCCTTATAACCAAGTTTTTGCATAATTCTAAATCTATGACCATATAATTGATTAAGGGATGGAGACAAAGATGAAGAATCAATAATAGAAGTAGTACCCTTAGTGTCACTATCACATGCACAATTTTATTTCTCATAATTATGTGCTCCAGTGGAATCCCATAGATAGATGGGATTTTGTAAGCTTTTGAATCAACTTGATAGTCTCTCATGCTACAAGGCATAAAATCTATTGGACCCCAATCATCATCGAGTAATGCATTATCATTTGGTTGGGGATCTTTTGCATATTCATATTTGATTAATTGATTTTGTGTAATGAAGTCTTTAGAGTTATCCAACATTTTGCAAAGACTAATTAGTTGATAAATTTCTAATATGTGACATTTCTAACCATTATGCCAAAATTTAACACATTGATCTAATGTAGAGGTATGGCTCTCATAGAATGTAGCCATGGATGCCTTAATAGAACATTATAAGATAACTTGCCAAGCATCACATGGAATTATGCATCCAAAGTAAGTGGGCTAGTTGTGATAGGAAGAGTAATGCAAACATATTGTCATTGAACACATTACATGGGAAGTTAAGAATGACAAGAAGGCATTGTTCTGGTTTGATTCCTAGAATGGACACAATTCTCTTTAGGAAAGGGAAGACCTCAACACCATTAAATAAGTCCTCTCAAGAAGCTAGGGTACTAGGCTTTGGGATTACACCCATATTGAATCTTTACAAGGTATCAAAACATGTAAATGGAAGGATTTTTCTTCCTTACTTGTCCCAAGGAACAAAGTGATTGCCTTAAGGAGAAAAAAAATTGTTATCAATGAGGGCAATGATGATACCAATTGGATTTGCTTGAAGAGTGGGGCCTATTCTATAAAAAATGGTTCTTTCAATGATGCCCTGGCTTGAAGATAGTGAGTGGCTAGCCATCAAATGTTGGCACAAGGATTGCCTACCCAAGGCAAAGTGTTTTTGTTTGGGTGACAATCCAAAGTAAGATCCTCACCGATGATCAACTAATGAAGCTAAGATTTCTTGGCCCTTTTAGATGCATCCTTTGCAAACAAGTTGAAGAAACTATTGATCACCTCTTTCTTCAATGCCCACTCACAATCTGATTCTAGAGATGGATCTATGCAAAAGTATGGCATAGCTTTTCAAAGACTAGCAACAATCCAAACCAATGGCACTTATTTCAAGTGTATATACCTCCACCCATTCAATGGTAATATGAAACACATGGAAGGAAAGGAACATGCATATTTTCTAAGACAAATCCCTAACCAAGCCATCGATAGAGAGAAAGAATTAATAATTGGTAATCATATTGAAGATTGGAAATGACTTCAACGTGTATGGGATTAAATATTGATGACTTAATTAATTCCCTTGGCACATTTGTTTAGACACCATCTCTCTCAGCACGAGGCAAGTCTTTATTTCAAGGCAACTCTTCATAGCCACATCTTCATTCCCCTCTCTCAAGCATGGATTATCGTCTATTCTCTACAATGAACACGGTGATCTCTCTTGAATGGGAAACTCGACAGGTGGCTTTTGCTGGCAACATCACCGACCAACGAATGCAATGTATATTTTTTCTATCAAGGTGGAGACATTGTTGATGCCATAAAGGAAATTTTGAGCTAGGATTATGTGGAAGAAGCTAGGATTAGGTTCAATATTGCTAAGGCAGAAAAGGCCACAAAGTTTCTTTGTACGTAGAGCTAGATTGGTGAATGGAATGGACGAAACATATGAGCAAAGCTTCATCAAGATGGAAGATGATGAAATGGATTGTGCTTAGCGCTGTAATTATGATGTTGTAGTCTCCTTTTTTGAGTTTTTCAGTTGTATCGGCCCTATAGGATGGCCTTTCCTATGCTCTCACAGTCTCTATTTAAAGGGAGGGAAAACTCATATAATCTCTTCATTGATATAATATTAATGAAATTGGATGAGTGACCTAACCCTCTTTGACTGATTAAAAAAAGAATATTAGATTGTTATACATTTAGCTTTTTCAAACAATCCTTAGTGCATATATTGAAATAGATCCATTATCAACCAAGGAGTGCTTAATGTTCAATTTACCATATTTCACTACAATGTGCAAAGGTAAAGATTTATTAATAACTAATCCACGAGGAAGTTTTATGTCATCAAATGAAATAAAATAAAGTTTTTATGACTAATAGTTCTATCAAAGAAGTCACTAACTACTAAGTAGTATTCGAATTTATTTGAATATTTTCTAAGGTTCTCTGCATGATATCTTTATACAAAGGTAATGTGCATAGTAAGTCTCAAAGAAATATCTTATTCTGTGTATTTTGGAGTTATTGGATAATATCATATTCCTTAGGCGACTTAGATATAATCTTAGGTGCAAGAGGAAGATCCACTATAGTAGATGGTAAAATTAGTTGTTGCAATGGAACATTTTGACCTCAAGCTAACTTTTTGGTGTGTATGTCCAACTGTATGGTAACTTTATGAAGTATCCTTAACATGAAAAGAAGGTATATCCCTAGGAAGAGATTGCATGACATGAAAGGTAGGATGAGTAGATGTGTAAGCCATGTTGATAGTAAGGGAAGAGGGTGGACAAGTATTAAAAGATAAATTAGGAGGAGGCATAACTAAGTCCATACTATCCTCAATCACACTAGAAGAAGAAAATGAGAAATAAAAGCATGTGCCAAATCTATAAATGAATGATAGAACAAACAAGGTGAATCAAACCATTGTAATACTTTACCACTCAAATAAAGATCAATCTCACTAATCAATAAGATATCATCATCTAAACACTCATAATTAGTAAGCAATAAATACTTAACATGTAAAGATTTATTTTTGGCATTGTCAAAATCATCATGTAATAAATTCTCACTAAGAGCAATAATATCATCATGTAATGAACAAGGAGGTAATGAAACATGAATAACATCTACATGAGAAAGCTAGTGAACTAAAATCATAATGCATGATCATCTTGTAATATATTACTAGGAAAAATATTATCATGAGATGTAAAATAATAATCATCACAAACCATATCATAATGTATAAAACAAGGCAATTCATGTGGATCATTATCCTTAGATTGTTTACAAGGTGTATCATTAAAAGAACATGAATCTATAAAAATAGTTCTATTATAATATGAAAGAGGAATATCATCACAAGATACAACAATATCTTGAATAGGCAAAGAATATGTAACCTCATCAATAGCCATCACACAAGGTGTATCAATAACATAAGGTAAAGCCTCACTACGTGCATTCTCATCACTATCACAAGCCATATTATAATATGAAGCTCATGGACAAGTACGATGAGTGAATCTAAAAGAAAAGGATAAGCATTGAGCAACTCTATTAAGGAGGAAAATGCATGTACATAGTTGAACAACACCTCCACAAAAAATACATCCTCATCTATAGCACAGAAAGACATGACTACATCAAAGATAAAGGGATCAAAAGACAAAAAATAGGAACACATCATAATTAGTAAAAAAATTATGTAAATAAACTAAATGGAATGACCTATGAGGACCCATGATAATGGATACCTCAAGGGGTGTGTGTGGGATCAAGTAGATATGACACACTGAAAATACAAACCCTAATCAAGGTGTGATAATCAAACACAAACAAGGGTGGAACCAAACCCTAAACAAACCTAATATAAAGGGACATAATCTGAAAATCATATCTTAGAATAAAGGATAAACCCTAAGGTCAAACTTTAGGTCACATATGAATGTTGGGAAAGGTAAAAATAAACCACTTACAATAAAATATCTAGGATAATTAAAGAATGTAATCAATTACATGCCTAATTAACCTAGATAAGTGAGTTGAAACTAATATTAGATACTATAATTATTGAAGTCACCAAAAGGACTCACAAGAGCATAAACACTTTGCAACACCAAAGAACCTTCCACACAAGAGAGAAGCAATGGAAATGTTATATTACCGATAATAGTATAATGCATACAAAGATGGATAATGTGTAAGAGAACTCTTGTATATATTGGTAAGGGTGAGACATAAGACAACGTGCAAAATTATGACAAGTACCATAATCATATGACTTGAGACACAAAAAGCAAATGCATTAAGTAAACTTAACTAACTAGGTTTGAAAATAACCTTAAAGGGAACTAGTTAGGTAATATACCTCATTCACACTAGCAACCTCCTTAAGTGCAACTTTATGGAGGAAAAAGAAAAGAGCAAAAGACTCAAAGATGGGTCATGGCAACAAGGCCTAATGAGGTACCCATGTAAAAAAATCTCTTGAAAAAATAGGGAAAAAGAGAAAACCCGTAGGAAAAAACTCCTCCCTAAAAGAGAGAACATGAAAAAAACATGTACAAGTGAAGGAAGGAGGACTCAAGATGAGCCCCCAAACATCAATCACAAATGAAGATAATGAGGTGATGCCAAAGTCTTAGTGGAGATGTTTGTAACCTACTCCTCAGTAGGCAAATACTCCAAGATGAGAACAACATCCTAGATGAGCTACTAAATGAAGTGCATGTGGATCTCAACATGCTTAGTCTTTTGACGCTCCATTGGGTTACACGAAATGTGTAAGATACTATAATTTGTTAGGAATTTTCAATCTTAAATTCAATTTGCTCAATTGATGAGATACAAGTCTTTGACCACTACAAAATAGAAATCTAAAAATTGTATGCAAATTTGAAATTAAGTTTTCTCAATCTTTCAAATACCATGAAGAGATTTAATGGATTTAAATCAACAAATAGAAAAAATTAGCAAACACCATTGTTCATCACATAACATAGAATTTATATTTACCATGGAGAAACCCTTGTGGGAAAAAAACTCCACATAGAAGAGAGGACAAACTTGCATTAACTTTGAAAACAAGATTACAATACAACCATAGTTTCAAACATGGTTGCATGCCATGAAAGGTAGGATGAGTAGATGTGTAAGCCATGTTGATAGTAGGGGAAGAGGGTGGACAAGCATTAAAAGATAAATTAGGAGGAATAACTAAGTCCATATTGTTGGAGTAGGTATGTTGTACACCTTGCATAACATTGATATTATTTTATTATGTAAAATAAATATTTATTTGTGGCGCATCCATGTGATGTGTTTATGCACATTAAATATTTATTTGGTGCCACTTGTAAATATTGTAACATTGGGTCAATTATTTATTTGTAATTATTTAATTATTGGGAAAACTTAGTACCAATAATTAAATGTGGGGACAATGGTTTTGTAGACTCATGGTTTTGGGGAAGATAGTTTTATCATACCACATGTTGTATTTATGTGAGCTTATGTCTATAAAAGAAAACACACGAGTAGTTGTTATGGAGAGTGAGGTGAGGGCTTGTTAGCCTTGGCTGGGTTTAGCTTGTTGGAGCATCTCTTGTAGGTTGCATATGTGAGGGTTTGAAGCATGGAATTTGATGTATGGTTACATGCTTGTTCACATGGAGAACAGGTAGAGAACTTGATGTTTTAGAAGTGATCTCTACATATGTATTGTAATCTTTATTGCTGAATGATACATGAGAGATGGATGGTTTTGGAGGCTAGGGTTTTTCCTCTATGAGGATTTTCCTAGGGTATATCTTGTGTCATCATTGATGGTATGATTGTCTATTTCTTTTGCATGTAGATTTCTAGTTATTGTTGCACATTAAATATCTTATTGGATTATGCAGAATTAGTCTATATGGTTGCATATTTCCAACATTTGGTATCAGAGCTTGGTTGCAATGATTTGGGAGGAAATCCTTGTTTGATAACCCTAGCTACGAGTAGATTTTTTGTGTATAAAGGAATCCATGGATTTGTAGGAAAAGAATGAAGACTTTGCAAGATATGAAGGATTTATGCAGGTTTTTTGCAGATTTGGGTGTTGAAAAATCATGGAGAAAAGGGCTTGATTTGAGTTTTCATCAAGAAGGTTTTGAGGAGGATATTTCACATATGACCTCCTGGGACAAAATGAACCTTGCCATTGAGTCCAAGAGGCCCGAGACATGAAGATTGACATAAAATTTGACCTATTTTGGCCATAGTAGAAAAATACAAAATTTTTTGCCCCCAAGCCCTAGCCGTACGACTAGGAGGCATCTGCAGGTATGAAAAGAAAAAAAAATATTAAATTTTCCTGCACTGATTTCTTGATTAAAAAAAATAATAATAAAAAAATACAAAAAAATAATAATAAATAATAAAAGAAATTATGGGGGGTCGGGGTCTGCAGACCCCTATACCCCCCTCCTGTGCTTACGCCAACCGTGATAGGTTGACGTTGACAGGCCGCACGACTTTGTTAGTGGGAAGCATTGTTGGCTGGTGGTCGGCCCCTAGGAAGCAAGCTCCAGGACTGGCGGGGCTTATCCCCCAACTCGAGCCCCCGGTCCTGTGGGGGACCAGGCCCAACGCCCTCTACCAGCCCCTTTAGGGCATTAAAATATTTAAAAATTAATAAATTTCAAACCATTCAAAATTTAACCCATTTTCAAGACATTTTCCATTCTACCACCATCGGTCCACCCCAACACCACCCAGGTACTACCAGCATGCCACGCTTGGCCACCTAGCAGCCACCGGAGGGCCACTAGGGCCTGGTTGATAAGCATAACTGGGCAAATTTTTTCAGGGGGCATAACTTTCACCCACGATGTCAAAATTTCAAATTCTTATAGTCGATAGAAATATCTTTCCATGTACTACGTAGTGGTGTCAGAGATTTTTTTAGATTTTTGCCATTTTGATAGTGTTTTGCCTGTTGGAAGCCAGATGTGCATTTTGAGCTTTGACCAGACATAACTTGTGCATATGGATTAGATTTTGGACTTCTTATAGGCATTGGAAAGGTATTTCTGAGCACTACATAGTGGAGTAGGTTTAGAGATGATATTATAAGGTTTGTTTAGTTTATATCAGTTTGAGCTCATTTTGGTTCCTTTGACTTTTGGTGCATTCGTGAGTTGATGACAAATCGAATTTGGGATGATTTGGTGTTTGAGTCATTGCAGACTTACATGTTTATCTCTGATTATCCTTTGTTGATAGAATTATACATGTACTATTGAGTTTGCATGTTGCATTGTGAGATCTACAAGTTGTATAGTGTTGTAGGTTGTCTATGCTTACAGGTTGCATTTATGACTTGGATGTGGATTGTCTATGCCCATAAATGTTCTAGTGTTGATGCGAATTCTAATTTGCGGCTTGGGTTAGTCACATGTATTGGTTTGCTTGTCATTATGAGATATTAAGAGAGATGGTATTACCTAATATAGTCATGATATGGGACCTATGTTTGTTGACTATATGGTACAGTTGTGTGAGACTTGATGAGAGTTTGGTGTAGGTACATTGGGTGGTCATCATGGTGTCATGGATGTTCCTTGTTTGTTTGGGACTTTGGCACGACATGATTGTTTTATAGGTGCAGTTTTGGTGGTGTTGGATTGATGTTTGGTTTATAGGTTTTGTTCATCTTCTTGGTTTGGAGATTATGGTTTACTCAACCTTTTGGGAGTTGTATCATTACAGTGGGATTGTTTGATTGTGTTGTAGCCATGGATGATCTTCATGTAGGAGATGGTTATCACGATGTCATGGATAGCTTGGTTACAAGTTTTAGTGGGAGCTTTTGACAGTGATGGTTTGATGTTTATGATGTTGCCATGTATAGCTTAGTATCATAGTTCAGTGGGAGCTTTTGTAGGATATGGTTATCTTCATGTGATTTGGAGATGTTGACATCTTGGTGCCATTTAGGACTCTTGGAGTCTTTGGTTGAGGTGTTGTTTATGGTTTGCCAGTTTTTGACAGGTGATCCTTTCTTACAGGATGGTTGGTATTATGTCATGGTTTACTCTTGATACCAGTTTTGAGTTTTGACATGATACAGGTTCTCTTGAGACAAGATGTGTGCATTAGTACATGTGATCTTCTTTTGAAGAGATGATTAGATCATGATGTCATGCTATGTTCCTAGGTTATACAGACATGCAGTGGAAGCTTTGACTATGATCTTGATGGTCCTCTTGGTATTGAATACATTGGTTATGTGCTTGGGAGCTTCATGATGGTGCAGTTTTGCATTTGGAGTTTAGTATGGATTGATCATGGAGCTACTCATGGATACTTGGAGAGCTAGGTGAGGCTTGAGTTCTCTTGGGAGTAGAGACATGTGTTGAGATGGTTACTCTTTGATGAGGATTTCAGCAACAAGACCAAGGAGCCTACACCTTGGTTGGATGTGAGTTCAACATGGACATGTTGAGGAGATTGTTCTTGGAGAGAGTCTTCAAGGCTTGGTGCATCTTGGAGGAGCAATCTCATTCCCACTCTTGGTCCACTCGGCAGTGAATGATTTGATAGGTATGTCCACTTGATTTTTAAATGCATTCTTTCTTTGTATCTTGTCTTCTCATGCTTGAGTCTTGAGCTATGGATTATGGTCGTGAGGACTCATTTGAGGAGTAGATGCATGATTATGATTGATTATCTCATTATGTTTGATCTTGATTTGTTATGAGATCATTGTGTGTAATGGAGATGGTTAGTGGCTTTGGGCTTTTTCCTAGTTTGGGATGGTCATGAGTTTGATCTACCTTTTGGTTTGAGAGGCTTGCATATTATTAGTGGATGTTGTGGAGGCTTCTTGTTTTTGGGTTGTAAAGGAGATCACACTTTTCACAACTATAGCACATTAGTGTGGATAGAAGGACATGGTTATGATTTACAGGTTCTCTCTTGACTGGTCTTGTGCTTCTTCCTAGATGTTTGTGTTCACATGACATTGGAGTTGAGATTTGTATGGAGCTTTTGAGTCTCTTTGACTTCTCTTATGATGTGGAGGATTTGGGAGAGATATGGACTTGAGGAGAGATATATGATACAACTATTTAGTTTGCAGGTTTTGCATATCTATATGTATGTTCTTTGACACTACGTGATAGAGGATTTAGCCACATATTCTATGCGCATGCTATTAGTGGATCTTTGGATGCCTTGATCTATTTTTAGATTTGACATTTACTCATGCAGTGGGAGTTCTATGATGTATATGATTCCTTTGTTGGATGTTCTCATTATGTTGCGATATGGAGGGTCTTGAGGTTTTTTATCACATGCTTCGTGTTGTTACCTTGGAGGATTTCTTTATGCAGGATTGATTATATACAAGGACTTGTTATCATTGTTATTGAGTTGGATATGTTGTTGGCATAAGGTCTACTTGTTATCTTTTGTATACCTTGGTATGGAGGTATGGTTAGTTGATGCATTAGCCACTAGTTGTGGTTGCTATTTTAGCTATGATGATTGATTCTTGTTAGCTACCCGAGCCTATTTGTTACCATTGGATTTGGTGCTTGTGTTTGGATATTAGTTGATGTAGGTTTCTTGCTTCTATGTGACAGTTTAGTGTGGCATCTCTTTGGAGGATCTTAATCTTCATGGTTTGGCTAGATGGAGGATGAGGGGATTCTTGTTTGAGATGGTGGACACCTTGATTATTGTTGCAAGTACCTTGGAGCACATGAAGCACATGGATGTTTATATGGTACATGTTGGGCACATGGATGGTTTCCCTTTATGTTTTGAGTTTGCATGTTGATCCCTTATGCAATGTATACAACAAGTGGGAGAATGTTGGAGTAGGTGTGTTGCACACCTTGCATAACATTGATATTATTTTACTATGTAAAATAAATATTTATTTGTGGTGCATCCATGTGATGTGTTTATCCACATTAAATATTTATTTGGTGCCACTTGTAAATGTTGTATGTAACATTGGGTTAATTATCTATTTGTAATTATTTAATTATTAGGAAAACTTAGTACCGATAATTAAATGTGGGGTCAATAGGTTTGTAGACTCATGGTTTTGGGGAAGATGGTTTTACCATACCACATGTTGTATTTGTGTGAGCTTATGTCTATAAAAGAAAACACATGGGTAGTTGTTGTTGAGGTGAGGGCTTGTTAGCCTTGGTTGGATTTAGCTTTTTGGAGCATCTCTTGCAGGTTGCATGTGTGAGAGTTTGAAGCATGACATTTTATGTATGGTCACATGCTTGTTCACATGGAGTGCAGGTAGAGAGCTTGATGCTTCGAAGTGATCTTTAAATATTTTATTGCTGAATAATACATGAGAGATGGATGGTTTTGTAGGCTAGGTTTCCTATCTATGAGGGTTTTCCCATGGTATATCTTGTGTCAACATTGATGGTATGATTGTCTATTTCTTTTGCAAGTGGATTTTTGGTTATTGTTACACATAAATCTCTTATTGGGTTATGTAGAATTAGTCTACATGGCTGCATATTTCCAACACACACTATCCTCAAGCATAATAGAAGAAGAAAATGAGAAATAAAAAACATGTGCCAAATCTATAAATGAATGATAGAATAAACAAGGTGAATCAAACCATTTTAATACTTTACCACTCAAATAAAGATCAAACTCACTAATCAATAAGATATCATCATCTAAACACTCATAATTAGTAAGAAATAAAGATTTAACATGTAAAGATGCATTTGTAGTATTGTCAAAATCATCATGTAATAAATTCTCACTAAGAGAAATAATATCATCATGTAATGAACAAGGAGGTAAAGAAACATGAATAGCATTTGCATGAGAAAGCTAGTGAACTAAAATCATAATGCATGACACATCTTGTAATGTATTGTTAGGAAAAATATTATCATTGTAAGGAAGCTAAGGTAGTGGAACAACTTCGTACACTAATCTTGAGAGGAGGATTATGCAAAAATTTTCAAATCTTTTCAACAGTCATAGAAATTATACAAAAATAAACATAAATATCAACCATACCACAACAAAATGATTTACATGAGGAAAACTCTTTCAGGAGAAAATCCCACACTCCAAAAGCAAACTAATATATTATTCAGAAATCTCAATAGGATTAAAATATACTTGTAGAGAAACCTTTCACAAGAGTATCACCAACTAGAGATATAGAGGCAACTTAACAATATCTATAAGATTCTCACACTCAACCTCCATCTCAAGTACCTAATATATAGGAGATACAATACATGATACTGTCAAACGATAATTACAAAACCATGAGTGAAAACCACCCAAAAGTGGCACCCAAATCCTTAGGGTTCCATTATCTCCAATAAAATATGCCTTATGATGTGTCAAAACACACATCAACATGTGTAACTCTCCCTTATAGCTCTTTTCTGTGTCCAATACATTTTTACATTTTCCTATGCGAGAGACTCAACTTTTGAATGCCATAAATTTTGATTTGGGAGGTCGATTGGGCCCATTTAAAAAAAAAATAAAGAGCTTGAAGATATCTATGCTCCAAGCACCTCCAATGGTGATGCCAAAAAACCTATTTTTTTTTAATTTAGCCAAAAACCAATTCTATAGCCCATAAATTAAGATTTTCATTTTTATAATAAAAAATTAGACTTTCTATAATTACAAGGTTGAGATGCCTTTCCTAAAATTCTCCCACTTTTTGAACACCTTGCAAGAGCAAAGGGCGTATCAACACCATGATTTAATTGCTAAGGGTTGAGAGACCCATAGACTCCAAACACCATTTGAACTTCCTTGTGCTCACAGACTTAGTTACTGAATCTGCAACATTCATCAACTTAGTTTCAACCTTAACTAGCTTCACCCTGCCATCCTCAACCATATCTTTGAATAAATGATATTGTACATCAATGAGCTTACTCCTAGCATGAAATTTTGTGTTCTTATCTAGGCAGATCACACTCTGACTATCATAATAAACTATCACTACACCCTATTTTATTCCAATATTTGAACACAATAGGTAGATCACACTCTGACTATCATAATAAACTATCACTGCACCCTATTTTATTCCAATATTTGAACACAATATCTTAAGTCAAATGGCTTCTTTACAAGCATGAGTACCTGCCATATACTTAGCCTCAGTAGTGGACAAAGTAACCACAACCTATTGTTTACTCATCCAACTAATTGCACCACCAAATAAAGTAAACACGAGCATTGGTGGATATTCTACTATCAACATCACCTACCCAATTTGAATCCACATAACCACGAATATCAATGAAATGCCCATCTCCTATCAAATTACCATGATAACACAAGGAATAATCTGAGGTACCCCACAAATATCTAAAGACTCTTTTAACTACATCCCAATGAACTCTACCAAGATTAGACATATATTAGGAAAGAACTCCCATTGCTTGGGAAATGTTTTGTCTAATATAGACCATAGCATACATCAAAATTTTGATTGCACTCTAGTAAGTCACTCTACTCATGTCTCCCATTTTGATGGGGATGTTAGTGTTTTGAAGTAAAAAGAGGGACGAGGTTTGATTTGTTGTTTTAGTGTTGATGGGTTTAGATCCTCCTTTCACAACAAACATTCAAGGACATATCAACCAATTTGAATCTCTACTAAGCGAGAGCATTCACCTAACAACTTGGGCTATCACTTGGAATGATGTGGAAACTCAGAAATTGCTAACTAATGCCTTAATGTAATCCTCAAAGATGTAAGAAACCCTAATTATGCAAAATAATGATCAAATTGATAGATTCAGACAGATGCTTACAAGCTGAGATAAGAGATAGAGATTAATAACTGACCATTTTTCAAACTTTGGAATTTAGAATATTTGAGAACAATGCCCCTAGTGCCCAAGTCCAAGGTATTCTTTTCTTCGTAGAATGCAGAACTCCTTTCGATACTGATGATCATTGTTCCGTCTGTTTTCATCACGGGATATACAGAGGACACTGTGACTAGTCCCTGTGTCCATGACAGGATGATCTTCAGGATATCAGGGCTTCTTCAAATGTAGAATATCACTGTCACAAGGATTCCAGTGTCTGAGACTCTGGGGGACATTACCCTAGTCACCCTTGTCTCGAAATGTTTAATTCCATCCCTTTCTTTTTAGATCCTGAATCCTTGTTGTCTGCAACCTTCCTTTGCAACTCCACTCTGCGAAACTCGGTACATGTAACCTACAATCACAAAGGAGTGTGGTTGGGGGTTGTGGTGTTTAGAAGATTGCCTCAGTCAAACCCCAGAGAGACATTCAAGTCTTTCAAACACCATTGTCAGATAAGAGTGCGTATCCCAACGGGATAGAGGCAAGATCCAAATGATAAATGATTCAAACATAAACAAATGTCACCTTAGAGGTGTAGCTCTCACATAGATGAAGATCCTTCATGCACATGATAAGATGAAACCAAATCTGCAATCACAAACACAATAACAATGCTCTGCTCTACAACAATGAATATCATGGATGTTCTAAAATCACAAGTATGCATAAAGTTCACAATCATCTTCTAGACATCTTCTAGTTTACAAATGAAAACCTAAACATGCTTATATATGCAACAACACACATTCCCACCAAGAATTTCATAATTCAAACTTAAGGTGTCAGCATAGAACCTAACAACGGTCATATAATTGACACTTAGATTTAGAGCCTGACCTAAAATAGGGTAGGACTAGGGCGTGAGTGCCCAAGTCCCCCCTCCCTATTTTAGATCAAGCTCTAAATCTAAGTGTCAGTTACATGACGATTGTTAGGTTCTATGCCAACACCATAGTATTTTAGGTAGGGATTAACATTATAGAACCCCCTAGGTCCTATTTGCCATAACACGTAGGGGTTTTCTCATCGGGATTCAAAATTAACATGTAATACGATCTAAATGCATTCTAAGGACCCGGGAGCTAAACCTAAAGAGGGAAAATCCCCCAAGGGGACATTTTTTGACATAACATTTAGCCCCCACTTTAATGTATGTATGAACGCAAGGCCCATACATGCATTAAAGTATGGTCAACAAACATAACAAACACGCCAAGCACGGTGAAGACACACCAAACACATTGAAGACAGCAACAGGCATGCAAAACACAGAGAAGACAGTAACAATCACACAAAACATAGAGAAGACAATATTGAAGACATGCAAAAAATAATGAATACAGTGAATGCAGTGATTATTTCTTTTTCATTTTCTCATATATATATGAATGCAAATGCAAGTACATGGAAAATAAACACAACCCAAAATGCAGGAGGAGCTCATCGCCACTAGTCTTGAGACTACACTTGAGAACAAACATGTCATACAAATCCCAAAGCATAAGAGGAGCTCATCGCCACTGGTCTTTAGACTATGCTTGGGAACAAACATGCCATACACACACATGGAAGACACAGAGAAAACACGATGAACAAGTGATGGAAGGAGCCTATTGCTAGGTTCGCCACCATCTCAGACACATTACAGGCACACAATGATTGGGCTTCACCACAACAACCACCAAATACACGCTTAAGGGAGGATACACCAACCCTGCCTGCTCGGAGGACTTTTAGAAAATGACAGGATGTGTACTCTCCTCGAGAAATACACCATCCCCACCTCCACAGAGGGCTTAACATAAAAGGATATGCACTATGTCCAGCCTTTGCAGAGGGCTTAATGATTGTAATATAGAATAAAGTGTTGCAAATATGTGCCTAATTGGTGTTGTCATTGATGTCAACATATCCTTGTTGCCATTGGTGTCAACTATATCCTATTTTGTTGCCTGTTTAGAAGATTGGAATGTTGAGGATATTGAGAAAATTAATAAAAATCAATGTATGTAGACCATATGGCTGAGTACAGGATTGTTTGAAGAAGGTCCAGTTGAGATTTGAAAGGTTTACATGAAGATTTGAAGAAGCTAAGGCCATTTGAGTAGAACCAGTTTTGCAGTGTTCAGAAGAGACAGAGTGACAGGAAAGAGGTCCGGATTATTCCAGAAATGTAAAATGATGATCTACAAATCTAGAGGCATGTTTAGGAAGTCAATATGTATCATCAAATCAAGTGGTTTGTGGTTTGGAGGTCCACAAGTAATCTTTCTAGTGTGACAGTCATGACAGACAGTGTTCTTGAGGTTCTGGATGAAGATGCAAGTGATTCTGATGATTTGAAGGAGTGTGGATGTTTTTGTTGAGTTTAATGTGCTTGTGGAGGTCTCTGGATCATGTGACTACTATGTTGGAGGTCCGCATTGAAGTTTGAGCTTATTGATGAAGATTTCTTTCTTGGTGTTGCTGTTCTTCTTAGTCTTGGCTGACCAAATGATTCAAGCATGTTGTAGATGATCTAAGAGCAATTCTCTAGAGCGTGGCATGTTGTTGGAGGTAGATTCAAGTCTTAGATATGTTTGGCCGATAGCATAGTGATCCACGTTAAGTCAAGCCAACCTTGATGTTTTTTCCAAGGTTGATGAAGCATATAAAGGTGTGTAGTTGAGGTGTGGAAAATCATCCTTTTGTGAAAATAATAAAATCTGAAGAAAGGATCAATAGCAGAGTAGAGTAGAGGAGAAGCAGAAGAACAAGAGTTGTCTAGCATGAAGAGTTAGAGACAAAATATTTGGGCTAGACTAGAAGTTTTGTGAGCATTCAATGAAACTAAACCAGGCATGAAGAAGATGCTATTTATCAGTTAATTCTTTCTGTATTAAACATAAATTCTATAGGTAGTGAGCCTCTCTTGAGCAATGAGCTTTAGGCAGTGAGCCCAAAGGCATGTGCCTTCTCTTTTTCTAAGTACTTTTAATAGGGTACGAATCTTATGGGTTAACCCCCACCGTGGTTTTCCCATAACCGGGTTTCCACGTAAAAATCCTAGTGTTATGTGTGCTCAGTTTATTTCTTCTCATGTGTTGTTGATTCATGCTTTAATGTTTACATTATTAATTTGATTGTAAGTTGATAAAGAAGATTAAAAGCAGAAAAGGTTAAATTTGTGGCACAACTGATTCACCCCCCCTCAGTTGTCTAGACTAATTCCAACAATTGGTATCAGAGCCATATCCTCTCAAAGAAGCTTGACCGCTTGAGGAGATCTAAGATGTGAACTTATAAGAAGGAAAGTCTGAGATTTGATGGAACAAATTACTCCCTTTGGAAGGTACGCATGCAGTGTCATTTGGAAAGTATGGGTGATGCCTTTTGGTCAATAACAAAGAATGAGTATAAGATTCTAAAGAATGGCCCTACTACTCTAGATGAACTTAGGGAAGCTGAATGCAATACTGGAGCCAAAGAAGCATTATTGAGTGCCCTGATTGATACATAATTGGCAAATGTCCTGGATTTGAAAACTGCCCATGAAATCTAGAAAAAGTTGGAAAATCTGTATGAAGGTGACAATATGTCAAATGTGCCAAGCTACAGAGCTTGAAAGGTAAATATGAACTTGTGACCGATATTAGAAATGCTGATGGAGTATTGAATGAATCAGAGATTGTTGCCAAAGTGCTCAAATCCTTACCTGCAGCATACAAGCATAAGGCTGCTGCCATTGAAGAGATTAGGATAGTGATCACTATTACAAGGGATCAGTTAGTTGGTAAGCTCTTAGCTTTTGAAATGAGTGAGTTTGGTGACTCTCTTCCTAAGTCTAAATCTGCATTTAAGGCCGGTGTATATGGGAAACAAAGATATGATTCAGGTGAAAGATCTTCAGGAAGATTAAACAGATTTGCTAAGGCAAGGAAGGACCTTGAAGATGATGAAATTGAGTCTACAGAACTTGAAGCTCTTATTGCCAAAAGAATGCCAAGAGGATCCGATAAGTATGAAGGAAAGTTGCTATTCAAATGTTTTTCCTGTAATAAGATTGGTCATTTTGCCTCAAGATGTCCAGAAAAATTTTCAAAGCCTAACAGATATAAAGGTCAGAAGAAATGTTACAATGTTCAAGAAACTAGAGAAGAAGGAGTCACAAATGATGAATCTGATCATGGAGGTTCCACTGAAGATGATTGGGTGTTCCTTACTATCAAAGAAGAAGATTTAGTGTCTACTGAATCTACCAACTGTGCAAATGTGGAAAGTGCCTTGGCTACTCAGGTTGTTGAAAAGGATGAATGGGTGATTGATAGTGGATGTTCTCATCATATGACTAGTGATAAAAGTAAGTTTATAATATTTGAAAAATATGAAGGTGGAATGGTGAAATTTGGAGACAACTCAGTTGGTAGAATCCATGGCAGAGGATCCATCTCTTTTGATGGTAAGAATAACACCAATGATGTTCTATATGTGGAAGGACTGAAGCATAATCTTCTCAGTGTTGGATAGTTGGTTGACAAGGGTTATGATCTCTAATTCAAGGATGGAAAATGTAGAATCTTGGAAAGCTTTAGAACTAAAATTGCATCTAGCACTCAAACTAGAGGTAACATCTTTCATTTAAGTAGTGTTGGCAAAAGTTGTTTGATTTCTCAGATAGATCAAAGTTGGTTGTGGCATAGGAGAATGTGTCATGTGAATTTTGATAACATTTTCAAGATAAGTTCTACTCAGGCTATGAGAGATCTTCCAAAACTTGTGAAACCTGATAGCATGTGTAGAGAATGTCAATTGGGTAAATAGAACAAAACTTCATTCAAAAGTAAAGAACAATTTTCAAGTGGATGATTGGAACTTGTGTATACCGATCTATGTGGTCCTGCTAGAATTAGGAGCATGCAAGGAGATAGATATTTTATGTTGCTGATTGATGATTACTCTCGGTTAATGTGGGTAACTTTTTAAAAAGAAAAATCAGAAGCTCTTGACAAATTTAAGGTGTTCAAAGTTATGGTGGAAAATGAGATTGGTGTGAAGATAAAGTGTCTGAGATCTAACATAGGTGGAGAGTTTACCTTAGGTGAGTTTGATACATTCTGTGAAAAGCATGGAATAAAAAGACGATTATCTGCTCCTAGGACTCCTTAGCAAAATGGAGTTGTGGAAAGAAAGAACCAGACCATTCAAGAAGCTACCAGGACCATGATGATGGAAACAAATGTTCCACAAGTTTATTGGAGAGAAGCTGCGAGTACTGCTGTCTACACTCTTAACTGGGTGCAGATCAAAGGCAATTCTGGTAAGACCCCTTATGAACTCTGGTTTGGTCATCCTCCTACTATGAGATATTTCAGAGTTTTTGGTAGTAAGTGCTATATCAAAAGAGATGAGGATCTAGGCAAGTTTGAAGCAAGAAGTGATGAAAGAATTTTTCTGGATTACTCTACTCAAAGAAAAGCATACCGGTGCTTTAACAAGAGGTTGAAAAAGATTGTTAAAAGTGCTAATGTCAGAGTTGATGAGAGCAAAGAAGGACATTCTAGGTCTTGCGGATATGATTCAGATGAAAATCTAAGTCAAGAAATGCAAGTGTAAACTTAGATTTAGATCTAAATTGATCCAGAAAATCTAGTGACTCAAGAGGATAATCCAGAAGTTGAGGAACAAAGTCAAGAAATAGAAGTTCAAGCAAATCCCAAAACTCCCAGGTATGTAAGGATGAATCATCCTGAAAATTAGATCATAGGAGATAGAAATAAAGGTGTTCAAACTAGGAGAAGAATTGCTAAAGATCAAGAAGAGATTTGTTTGATTTCAAAGATTGAACCAAAATTAGTAAGTGAAGCCTACAATGATGAAAACTAGGTAAAAGTAATGGAAGAAGAATTAATGCAAATTGAAAAGAATCACACTTGGGATCTTGTTTCTAGACCCGAGGACACAAATGTGATTGAAACTGAATGGGTCTTCCAGAACAAACTAAATGAAGATGGTAAAGTTGTAAGAAACAAATCAAGGTTGGTATGCAGAGGATATTCTCAAGTGGAAGGAATTGATTTTGAAGAAACTTTTTCTCCGGTGGCAAGAATAGAGGCAGTCAGATTATTTCTTGCATTTGTTTCTTATAAAGATTTCAAGGTCTATCAAATGGATGTCAAATCAGCATTCCTAAATGGAGAGTTAGAAGAAGAGGTCTACATTGAGCAAACATAAGGATTTCAGTTGTCTGATTAGAGAGATATGGTCTGCAGATTGAGGAAAGCATTGTATGGACTCAAACAAACCCCGAGAGCCTAGTATGTAAGATTAGATAAGTATCTGCTAAAGCTAGGTTATAGCAAAGGCACTGCTGATAGTAATCTTTACTTCAAGATTGATAATGAGAATATTCTAATTGTTGAGGTATTTGTTGATGACATCATTTTTGGTGGAAATGAGAGCATGTGCAAAACATTTGCTGATCAGATGCAAAGTGAATTTGAAATGTCCATGTTTGGTGAGATGAATTTCTTCTTAGGTCTGCAAATCACTCAGTTAGATAAAGGTATCTTCATATCTCAGTCTAAGTATGTGAGAGAGTTGTTGAAGAAGTTTGGAATGGAAGATTCAAAGTGTGAGGCCTACCTTTTTCATTCCCATTCATTGACTATTTACTTTACTATTGCAGATACATTTAGACTTGTGGGACTGTTGATCCTGAATTTCTGAACTATTAGACTTTATGATGTTATGGGAAAACTAATTGGGTGATGTTAGATAGATGTTTTATATTAAGAGAAAACAAATTGGGTGATCTTAGATAGATGCTTTATATTAAAGGAAAACTAATTGGGTGATGTTAGATAGAAATTGGTTTATACTATGATGTTAAAGGAAAACTAATTGGGTGATGTTAGATATATGTTCTATATTAAGAGAAAATAAATTAGGTGATGTTAGATAGATGCTTTATATTAAGGGAAAACTAATTGGGTGATGTTGGATAGAAAATTGTATTGAGATTCAATCTTGGGAATGGATGTTTGAAATGCAGAAATTAGAACCTAATTGTAATGTGACTTTCCTTATGCTTATGTGAACTTGTGATATTTTATGCGAGTGTATGTTTTAATTTGCTTCGGCTATTATATGTATATGTGGAATTAATTTTGCAATTGAGTGCGCAGGTATTTCTAACCAGCCATAGATACTGGAGATCATCCCACACTCGATGTTGTAATTCCTTGTGAAACCGATCTAGTTCCACGAGGAACTAAGATCAACCCTGTGCATGATGAAAATTTTGTAATTTTGATTTGCATGTTGTTAATTGGGTTAAGTCTACCCTCTTTTAATTTGAATTATAATTTGTGTTGTAAGAATTTTGTCTTTGAATTTTTTTTTTTTTAACTTCTAAAATTTGGAGACCCTTTTCATGTGTTCTAACTTGACCCTGGGTGCTCCAACTAGGCTAAACTTGACCCTGGGTTATACCCCATAGGTCTAGGGACCTTTTTGACTTGGGTAACCTTTGTAAACTGCCATATGGTCACCTTAACTTTACACTGAAGTTAAGTAACGAAATTGGAGGCATGGGAGGGAGAGATTGAGTGGTACCAACACTCAACCCCATCCCTTTTCACTTCCCAAGGTTGGAGATGACTCCAAGACCCACCAATTATGGAGGACTTGACTGCAAGTCTCTCTCACAATTGGTGAGAGTACCCTTTGAGTTGTGTGGTCCCTCTTGAGAGGAAAGGAAGGGGACACATGTTTCACCCATTCCCTCTTTAACTCCTCCTTTCTCTCCCACATGTTGGAGAGAGGACAAGTGGTAAGGGGTGAGGGAGACTTGGGGATGGGTGAGTGACATGTGTCAACACCCATTCCTTGGGACATACTTGTAGTCGGGAGGAAGAGTGAGGAGGTGACAAGTGTCACCTCCCCATTCCTCTAAGCTCATGGGTTGAGCTTATTTTAATCCCACTTGGGAGAAGGTGAGAGGTTGTTGAATTTTTGGAAATTTTAATTGCTTAAATTTTAATTTGGGGAGAAAGATAGAGGGAGTTTGGTGGCTTATTTTGGAAGGGAATTTGGAGAAGCTTTACATCAACTTTCTTCCATAATAGGGCTTTTAAAGGTTGGTTTTCAAGGCTAAGGCCTTCCCTTTGTATTTTAGTTTGCTTGCATGATGCATATGTGTGAGATGCATTTTCTTGAGTTATACTTTTGTTATTATGGGGAAATTTTGTAGGGTGTTGTAAGAGCCTCTCCCACTTGGGAGAGAATGCTCAACAAGTGTGGGGTAGGGGAGGAGTGATCCTCCTCGGGGTCATTACCTTGTTTTTGTGGTGTTGCAAGCCTTGAGGGCAATATATGTGATTTTGAGCAATATGAGACATGGCTTAAGAGACAAAATATGGAAACTTTTGGAAATTTTGTTAAATGTGTTGGCTTGAGGCCATAAGAGAAATTGTGTTGGGATATTTTGTAGGAGTGACACTCTTGAGTTGAGTGTGTCCACTCCCCTACCCCTTTGAACTCACCTTGGTTGAGTTCATGTGTTGTGATTATCTATGGGTGTAATATTGTGTTTTAGATATTTATTTGCTTTGTTGTGAAGTGGAATGAGACCCTCAGTGTGTGGATGACCTCCCTAGCTCAAGTGGTAGGGAGGAGAGAAAGATGTGTGGTTTTCTTCCCTCTTATTGTGATATGTAGGTCCATTGGAGCTAAGTGTGAAGTTAGAGAAACTCCTTGTCTTGGAGTTAATATTTTATTTTCCTTTACTCTTTAAGCTCTTGAGAAGAGCTTGGCCTATTTAGGTGTTTCATATTTGGTTGTTGTCCAAGAGGAGAAAATGATTCTCTCTCTCTCTCTCTCTCTCATATTGTAAAAACATATATTTTTCATAGTTGTTTGTAAGTTATTAACTTGTTATAGAGAGTTAAAATTTGTTGATTTTATTCTTATCCTTCTAAAGGGTTGAATGAAGAAAATTTGTTTTATAAGTTAAGTCATTTGTATGTAAATTTTAAAATTTGTCCAATAGAAGAGTTGTGGTTTTCAATTTGTGATAAAATTAGAAATTTGTATTTATTTTGTGTCATTATGAAAAGAAAAAAAATTGGTTGTTGATATGTATTAGAGACAATTTAAATGATTATTTATGTTTGATCCTTTCCTTAAAAATGTAAATATTAATAATGCAAGAACTCCTATTTTCCTACTTATAGAGGTTTGATAAAAAAAAAAAAAAAATCCTTGTTAAATTGTTTAAAAATAGATTTGTAAATGTAGAGAAAGAGATCATGGTTGAAAAATATAAGTTATATATATATATATATATATATATATATATATATATATATATATATAGTAAATTGAATAGATGTAATTTTTTTACATGTATATAAAAATAATTGATTTCATTATTTCTGCCAAACAAATGGACTGTATGAGATATACTCATAATATATATATATATATATATATATATTATTTTTTATATATTTTATTAAAGCTTTAACTGTGAACTTGAATTATAAAAATTGTTATTGCTATGTATAAACCTAAATACATACATACACACATATATATGTATATATATACATACATATATATATATATACATACATATATATATACATATGTATATATACATACGTACATATACATATATATATACATATATATATATTGAATAATTTTAAATTAAAATAAAACATTAATAAATACAAAATTCTGAAGGGACTGTATTTCTTTCTTTTAACAGTCATGTTTTTTTTTTAGAGACAGAATACAATGAAATAATTGGTGGGGGGGTTCGAACCCCCCCCATCGCTAAACCTTTGTTTCTTTTTGGGTGTGGGGAGAGGGGCGGAGCCCCCACCCACACCCCATCATATGAGATGTGGGTGGGGGCTCCGTCCCCCTCCCCACACTCCCCTCTACGCTAAAACCCCCGTGACCTCTGCTAACGCCCCCCTTCGCCTTCCCTACGTGCTGCGACCTCCCCTCTCTGTACGCTCCGCGGGTTACTCCCCCCTGCGGCCACTCTTTACCGCCACCGCCGCCATTTCCCCTCTGCGGCCCTTCCTTCGCCGTGCGGTCCCACTCAAAAACTCCACCCTATGGCTTCCTCCATACCGCCGACACCATTCCCTCACAGCCCTGTCAATAACATAACACAAACAAAAAAATGAATTTTAGGGTTAGCTTTTAATAGGCAAAACAAAAATATATTTAGTTTTTTTAACATTTTTACAAATGGATTAAAAAAAAAATATATACCCATATATTTTATTAAAAGAAAACCCAAATCTTAAACACATTATATATATATATATATATGCATTTCATAAGTGGCCATTTTAACCTACAACAAAATGAGAAAATGACAAATTGAGAAAATGAGAAAAAAAAAGAGAGAAAAAGAGAAAGAAAGATAAAAGTGAAAACAAAGAGGAGAAAATGCATGACTTTTCCAAAATAGGGCTAGGGTTTCTTGGCATAGAGTAAATAATATTTTAGTGGAGGAATTTAGGGCTAAGAGTATTATTAAAAATTTAATATTCCTTTAATCATGATTGGGGTAATTTAATTAATGAAATTGAATTAAAATGTTGACTTAAACCCGACTTGGAAACCTAGTAAACTTTTTAATGTAGTTAGCAAATCCTATTACGAGATCTGATCTACCAAGAAATTAGGAATAATGTAAATGATGCAGAGATAACTCTGATTGATAGAAAATGTGAAGGAGAGCAAATTAATCTTAAATTTTAGAAAACATGAAGGAGAACAAATTAATGTTAAATTATAGAAAACGTGAAGGAGAACAAATGATCGAACTTTGTTGAAAAATGTTTTAAATTTTAGAAAACATGAAGGAGAACAAATTAATGTTAAATTACAGAAAATGTGAAGGAGAACAAATGATCGGACTTTGTTGAAAAATGTTTTAAATTTTAGGAAAACATGAAGGAGAACAAATTAATATTAAATTACAGAAAACATGAAGGAGAACAAATGATCGGACTTTGTTGAAAAATGTTCAATTTACTTAATCAACTGTATTACTAATGCAACTAGTGTGATGTAAGAAATTTATTAATCATAATCAGTAAACCTGTTGATCAAATTTAGTTTTAGTACAATAAACCCTACTCACGCCTGTGAGGCGTTATGCTACTGGATTTTCCTAGAATTTAGGGTTTAGTTAGGTTAGTGAAGTTTAACCCTATTAGCGACGTTAACCGCATCGTGATGACCCCCTTGATGGCCTTCTTGTGAATGGTATGCGCACGTGTATGTATTACCCTGCCTTCAACTATATTGTTTACGCCTTAAGCGTATGCCATCGAGCACGCTTACGCGTGCGAGGGGGTTTCTAGGGAAGCGTGGAATTTTTTTGATATTTTGTGTCATGACCACATGAAAAATGTGGATATGACATGTGTGATGCGTGTTGTGACCGCATGGGAAATGTGGGCATGACACAAAGCCAATAGGTACACCTATGGTAACTGGATGCAAGTTGAGTAAAGATGATGACTCCCTAAGGCAAATCAGAAAAGGTATAGATCAATGATTAGAGGACTGCTCTATCTGACTCAGACCAGACTTGATATCATGAATGCAGTTGGGCTTGTTTCTATATTTCAAGCTGATCCTAAAGAATCCCATGTTGTAGCAGTCAAAAGAATCTTTAGATATCTCAAAGGAACACTTGATTATGGCTTGTGATATCCAAAAGACAATGAATTCACTCTTCATGCATATACAAATGTTGATTGGGTAGGAGATGTGGATGACAGGAAAAGTACTAGTGGTGGTGCATTTTTCTTGGGAAGGAGATTAGTTTCTTGGATGAGCAAAAAGCAAGAGACAATATCTCTGTCTACTGCAGAGGCAGAGTATATAGCAGCAACATGAAATTGCATTCAAGTCTTGTGGATGAAGCAAATGCTAAAGGATATCAAAATTGTGTTTGAAGAGCCTGTTACAATTTTCTATGATAATTTAAGTGCAATAAACATCTCAAAGAATCCAGTGTTGCATTCAAAGACAAAGCACATATCCATCAAGTTTCATTTCTTGAGAGAGAAGGTAAATGAGAATGAAGTCAAGCTGGAGTTTGTATCTTCAAAGGAGTAGATTGCGGATATATTCACTAAGCCTCTTCCCAGGATACTTTTGAGTATCTTAGAGAGAAGTTAGGGGTTATTGCCCCTCCTGATCATAACTAAGATGAACTAGGGTGCATCAGTTCGGTGGAATTCACAGTCACATCTTGTGATCCAGATTGATGCTAAGGAAATACTACTCAGGGGGGGTAGTCAATATGCACTTTTGAGATCAGTTTAAAACAAAAAGGGGGAGAAAATGATTGCAAATATGTGCCCTTTGCCATTGATGTCAAAGGGGGAGAGAAATCATGTGAAAAACTAGTTCTTGATGAAAGGGGGAGCAGTGAAGAAAGTAGTTGTAGAAGTTATAAGAGAAAGGGGGAGAAGTTCTTCTCTTGATGGTTGAATTAGTTTTTCACATCATATGTTGCCATCAATGACAAAGGGGGAGATTGTTACAAATATGTGCCTAATTGGTGTTGTCATTGATGTCAACATATCCTTGTTGCCATTGGTGTCAACTGCATCCTATGTCATTGCCTATTTAGAAGACTAGAATGTTGAGGATATTGAGAAAATTAATAAAGATCAATGTATGTGGATCATATGGCTGAGTAGAGGATTGTGTGAAGAAGATCCAGTTAAGATTTGAAAGGTTCGCATGAAGATTTTAAGAAGCTAAGGCCATCTGAGTAGAACTAGTTTTGAAGTGTTCAGAAGAGACAGAGTGACAGGAAAGAGGTCCAGATTGTTCTGGAAATGTAAAATGATGATCTGCGGATATAGAGGCATGTTTGGGAAGTCAGTGTATCATCAACTCAAGTGGTTCATGGTTTGGAGGTCCATAAGCAATCTTTCTAGTGTGACAGTCATGGCAGATAGTGTTATTGAGGTTCCAGATGAAGATGCAAGTGATTTTGATGATTTGAAGGAGTGCAGATGTTTTTGTTGAATTTAATGTGCTTATGGAGGTCTTTGGATCGTGTGACTTCTATGTTGGAGGTCTGCATTGAAGTTTGAGCTTGTTGATGAAGATTTCCTTCTTGGTGTTGCTGTTCTTCCCAGTCTTGGTCGATCAGATGATTATCTAAGAGCAATTCTCTGGAGCATGGTGTGTTGTTGGAGGTAGATCTCATATATGTTTGGTTGACAGTATAGTGATCCATGTTAAGTCAAGCCAACCTTGATGTTTATTCCAAGGTTGATGAAGCATATAAAGGTGTGTAGTTGAGGTGTAGAAAATCATCCTTGTGCGAAAATAATAAAATCTGAAGAAAGGATTAGTAGCAAAGTAGAGCAGAGGAGAAGCAGAAGAACAAGAGCTATCTAGGATGAAGAGTTAGAGACGAAGTGTTTGGGGTAGAGTAGAAGTTTTGTGAGCATTCAATGAAACTAAACCAGGCATGAAGAAGATGCTATTTATCAGTTAATTCTTTCTGTATTAAACATAAATTTTGTAGGCTGTGAGCCTCTCTTGAGCAGTGAGCTCTAGGAAGTGAGCCCTAAGGCATGTGCCTTCTATTTTTCTAAGTACTTTTAACAAGGTATGAATCTTGTGGGTTAACCCCCACCATGGTTTCCCCTTAATTGGGTTTCCACGTAAAAATCCTGGTGTTATGTGGGCTTAGTTTATTTCTACTCATGTGTTGTTGATTCATGCCTTAATGTTTACATTATTAATCTGATTGTAAGTTGATAAAGAAGATTAAAATTAGAAAAGATTAAATTTGTGGGACAACTAATCCACCCCCCCTCTTAGTTGTTTGGACTAATTCCAACATAAAGATGTGCACTTGCATGAAGATACAACATCCCGCCTCCATAGAGGGCTTACAAACATGCTTTGTTAGTACCAAAATCATCAAACAACTTACTTTATATGCCCCCACCTTAAGGTGGTTGATATCCTGTACCGATATCAAGCACGTTAAGGTAGAGAGAAAACACACAAGGGAACATGAGCTCTTGCAAAGCTCATGCCCCCAGAGGTGACACGTACTTTACGATTGCCAAATGTTCCCACAAACACATAATTTCCTATAAGAAAAGAGTTTAGAAATATTTTCATAAGATAATAACCACATCACATGATCAAAAATCAATGCATGAAAACAATCACATTAAGAGCCAAGGTTACACTACAGATTCATAAACCAAGTATAACCATTCGGCTATACTATAGAGATCTCAGAATCGAGTGTAAGCAAGGCAAGATCCAAGATAAACAAAGAGTACAGAGCATTAGTATTGTTATGGTTTGTTAATGTGACAAGACAACATCAAAATATCTCACAGAGTGATTCTACTAGCCAAGCATCGGATAATATATATCAACCCCATCGTCATGTATGGACTAGGTCCATTTTTGCTTACTCGCTAAAGGGACACATGGTCCGTATCAGTCTTATTTGTTTTTCATCATCCACCAGCTAGATAGAACCACTAGAAGAAGGTAAACAATAAATCAAGAGAGGAGAACAAGTGCCTTAGGGACAATCATGTAGGAGGGTGCCCTCGAGTCACCAAACGCAATGCTATGTCCTTAAGACACAACACACAACAATGAAAATAGAGGAGAAGCAATATAGAAGAATGATGATACAAATATAAGAAGGGTCACAACAGAGGCAGTCTCCCGGTATCCTTGACCTTACAAGAGTATCAAGGGTCATCCTAGGAGGCCTAAACAACACATAACACATCATGGGGGGAACACAATATAGAGGTAAAGGGTTAGAAATACTTACCTGTAAGGACAACCGAACTAAAATTTGGAACTTGCGAGCATCTTGGAGAGATGCTCCATCAAGTTTTTTGTGAAGCTTGAGTGGTTGTTATTAGAGTGTTGCTTGTTGTCAAGAATTCCATGAGGTGCTTGTTCATCATCTCTTTGTTTATGTGAGGTATTTTGTTGCTTATGAGGAGGAGAAGCACTATTATTTCCTACTGACGATAACCGTCTTTCTCTTTTCCAAATTTTAGTTCTCTTATTTTGTTGATTCTATCTATCTTAAGGAGAAGAAGCACCTTGTACCATATCAATCTTTTCTTTTGTCAGAATCTCTTGCTTTAGTTTTTCCATTTGTCTTTCCAATGCATTTTGGTTATCTCCTAATCCTTGAAAGGATAATGGAGGAGGAACCTTAGCATAAATACCATTCCTCCATGGATAAGGTAATATTGCAATATTTTCCTTATCCACTTCTATCATGGCAATTATATCATCATAGTTTAAATAGTCATCTTTTGCTTCTACCAGGTTTTGGTCCATCATATTGTTATCGGTATGCTTAGGGAAAGGATTTGTAAAGATTTATAAATTTTGATTCAGAGGAGCAACCAAGTTATTTCCATTACCATTCACACCAGACACCTATATAACATTCGAGTTGATGAGGTCTTGTATTTCGTGTTTAAGACGCATACATCGTTCGGTATTATGTCCATGTTGCTGATGATAATGAAAAACCATTAGCATCGAAATAATGTCCTTGCATTCTACTAGGATCCAATGGTTTAATCAGAGGAAGCTTCAAGAGGTTATTACTAACAACTTGATTCATGATAGAATGATAGGATTTAGATATCGGAGTAAATTGGTGTTGTTGTTGTCTATTATGAAACTATGTCCTTTTTGAACTAGTGATAGTGGACACTTGTGAGAAATTGTTTGAATTCTGTCCATTAACCTTGATGAAAGTCTTATTATTCCTCTTAAATTTTTGTGAAGGTCCACCCATGGATTGACCAACTTGAGCCGATGAGCTTTGGTTTTCATATTGACTAGACGAAAGCTGATAATCATGAAGGGCAGTGCATAAATGTTGAAAAGAGTTATACTTCATCAAGAGAATCTTATTACAGATGTTAGGTTATAGATTTGTAATAAACACCTTCTGTACATCCTCATCCTTCATTTGATATTGAATTTGTGCATAAAGGGCTTGATACCCACTAATAAACTCAGTTAACTTCTCTTTCGGACCTTGCTTGCAAATCAATCAAAGAGACTTGAGGTCTAATGTTTGCTTGAAAATGTTGTAGAAATTGATCAACTAGCTGTGGAAAAGAGTGTTTTAAATTCAAAGGTAAAGAGCAAAACCATTCTAAAGTAGTATCTTTGAGAGATTGTGGGAAAATTTTTGCTAACAAGTCCTCTTCAAAGTAGAAATCACTACACATAGCTGTGAATGCTGCCACATGAGTATTAGGATCAACTTTTCCACCATATTTTTCAAAGCGAGGAGTTTCAAACCTCTTAAGAATAGGGGTTTGCAAGATTGCATATGATAGGGCATTACAAGCATGATAAGTTGGTATATTAGGTTGTGAAGAATTTGTCAAGCTTGTCACTTTTTGTTGTAAAGAGGTCATGCCTTGCAAAAGTTGGTTTAAGATGGCATCATTAGGAGATGCGGTTTGCTGTGAGGAATTAGAACTGAAGTGTGGAGGTGATTGAGTATGAGTAGGGATAGGTGGAGGTTGTGAATAGGTGAGTGGTGGTTGGACATCGTGATAATTTGAAGGTGGTTGAGAATAAGTGGATTGAAGGGGTGGTTGAGAGTGATATGAAGTCAATCTAGGGGCTGGGTTTTGATAGTTGAAACCCATAGATTTGTAAGTTTGTGAATTAGTGTCATTAGATACTCCAATACCAATGGTAACATTACTACATAAATTTTCATTAATAGTTAAAATTGTTGATGTAAATGTAGACATTCTAGTAGTTTGTATAGGTGCCGATACTTGCGTGTGAGACAGTGACAACATGTTATTAATAAAATTTGCACATTTAGTCACCGACATAACATTATTCTATACTATATACACTAAAAATTGAATGACATTAATACCATCTTGTCCTTCTTTTATCAATTCTCTTATGTTGTGAATCGCAGGCATAGCTTCTTCCACTATCCTTTCATTTTCCACAAATGCTTGAAAATCGACTAGCTCTTTATCAAGTTTGTTTATTTGGTCATTATATACATGTGTGACCACCTCAATAGTGTCTTAAATATAATAAAATATTTTATCTTCCATTGTAGTTGTATGAGGTATAGTGTCTTACAAAATTTGTGTCTCTCCTTTTGTAAAGAAGGTGTTCAATGGATTTTTAGAGGTGGGAATACCGTTTTCTTCAGGAGCACTAGATCCCATGAGTCTTCTACTTATTTTTAAGGGAATATTTCTATTAGGGAAATAGGTTATAATACTCATACAAAAGCATGCAACACTCAATGCACAAACTAATAGAACAAACCCAAGGAGCAAGATATGTGTAGGATAAAAAATGCTTGAATTTTCACCTTTTTTTCACAATTTTCAATACAAATCACTAACAAAAGAGGTGTTGTGAAGAATTTTAAGAGGGGTAGAAAATAATAAGCTCAATATAAATCCAATAATGCCACAATATCCTTCACAACACGCCTATAGTGCAATTATAGAGAGATGATAAGGCAAAATCTAATGAAAATGTAAGGTTTTCAAACCCTAGACATGAAATTTTGCAAGAAAGACACTATGATGAAACAATATAGTTAGAAATGAGACCTAAATGAGTGTTTAAAATAGTAGTAAAATCTGAAACAATATTTTAACTACAAACCCTAGCAAATGCAAAAACTAGGTTATATGAAAAATGCACAATTTCGAGCAATTTTTAACAATTTAAGCATGAAAATGTAATGCAAATGAATTATTAATGATGAATTTCTATAATTTAAATCAGATCTAATGAAAATAACAGAAATTAAATGTTGATTAATTCAAATTATTTGAAAATGTAAGCCTAAAATGCCAATTTTTTTTTGAATTTTTCAAAATTTTCATTTTTTTGTAATTTTTCAAATGCAATAAGATGAATGAATGCAAATTTATCACACAACACTCAACAAGGTGCAAAGATTCAAAACACAGGTTCACCAAAATGTTTTGAAGTAAAAAGAGGGATGGGGTTTGATTTGTTGTTTTAGTGTTGATGGGTTTAGATCCTCCTTTCACAACAAACATTCAAGGACATATCAACCGAGTTGAATCTCTACTAAGCAAGAGCATTCACCTAATAGGTTGGGCTGTCACTTGGAATGATGTGGAAACTCAGAAATTGCTAACTAATTCCTTAATGTAATCCTCAAATATGTAAGAAACCCTAATTATGCAAAACAATGATTAAATTGATAGATTCAGACAAATGCTTACAGACTAAGATAAGAGATAGAGATTGATAACTAACCATTTTTTGAAGTTCAGAATTCAAAATATTCAAGGACAATTCCCCAGGCACCCAAGTACAAGGTATTGTTTTCTTCCCAGAATGCAAAACTCCTTCCGACACTGAGGATCATTGTTTTGTCTGTTTCCGTCAGAAGATATGCGAAGGACACTGTGACTAGTCCCTGTGTCCATGACATGATGATCTTCAGGATATCAGGGCTTCTTCAGATGTAGAATATCACCATCACAAGGATTCCAATGTCTGAGACTCTAGGGCACATTGCCCTAGGTGCCCTTGTCCTGAAATGTTCAATTGTATCCCTTTCTTTTTCAGATCCTGAATCCTTATTGTCTGAACCTTCCTCTACAACTCCATTCCACAAAAATTGGTACTTGTAACTTGCAATCACAAATGAGTGTGGTTGGGGGTTGTGGTGTTTATAGGCTTGCCTTAGTCAAGCCCCAAAGAGACATTCAAGTCTTCTGAACACCATTGTTAGATAAGAGTGCATATCCCTACGGGATAGAGGCAAAATCCAAATGATAAATGATTCTTGAACATAAACAAATGTCACCTCGGAGGTGTAGCTCTCACATAGATAAAGATCCTTCATGCAGTTGAGAAGATGAAACCAAATCTGCAATCACAAACACAATAACAATGCTCTGCTCCGCAACAATGAATATCATGGATGCTCTAAAATCACAAGTATGCATAAAGTTCACAATCATCTTCTAGACATATTCTAGTTTACAAATGAAAACCTAAACATGCTTATATATGCAACAACACACATTCCTGCCAAGAATTTCGTAATTCAAACTTAAGGTGTCGACATAGAACCTAACAACAGTCATATAACCGACACTTAGATTTAGGGCCTGACCCAAAATAAGGCAGGACTAGGGTGCAAGCGCCCAAGTCCTCCCTCCCTATTTTAGGTAGGGCTTAACATTAAAGCACCCCCTAGGTCCTATTTGCCATAACAGTTAGGGGTTTTCTCATCAGGATTCAAAATTAACATGCAATATGATCTAAATGAATTCTAAAGACCCAAGAGCTAAACCTTAAGAGGGAAAAGCCCCCAAGGGGACATTTTTTGACATAACAGTTAGATATTGTGAAGTAGACAACATCATTCCAATTGTAAAAGGAACACATAATGATCTACAATCCTACAAGTTAAACCTCTGTAAAATTGAATTGACATAATTACTCTAGCCAAGACATAGTTTTATGTTCACTCTATCTCTTCTGATTTCCATCCTAAGAATGTGTTTAGCTGCATCAAGATCTTTCATTTCAAATTTAGCTACAATTTGAGACTTTAGTTCTGAAATCATTCCTTTCCCTTTCCCAATAATATGATATCATCAACACATAATGCAATAAATAGGAAACAATCACCATTATATTTATAATAAACACAATGATCTAATTTAGAATGCTTAAATCCCAAAATCAACACATATGTATCAAATTTTTGGTACCACATCCTAGGACTCTGTTTGAGGCCATACAAAGATTTATTTAATTTACAGACTAAATTACTTTTACCTTTTACCACGTAGTTCTCTAGCTGTGTCATATAAATATCCTCCTCTAAATCACCATGAAGGAATGCTCTTTTCACATCCATTTTCTCAACCTCTAGATCATAAGATGCAACAAGAGAAAGTAAGAATCTAATGGATTCCATTTTTGCAATAGGAGAAAATATCTCACCGTAATCAACACCCTCAATCTGAGAGTAACCTTTCAAAACCAACCATACTTTGTACTTCTCAATACCTCCATCTAAACCAATCTTTTTCTTGAACACCCATTTGTAACGAACATGTTTTCATCCTTCAGGAAATGGTACTAGGTCCCATGTATCATTCTTTTCCAAAGCTTCCATTTCTTCATCCATGATAATCTTCCAGGACTCTACATCATTCATACCTAATGCCTCTTCTATAGATCTTGGTTCATCCATGTTAGTACTCAAAGCAAAATAGATCTCTAGTCATCAGATGAATACCTTTTAGGTGGTTGTCTATGCCTTGTAGAGCATTAAACAAGCTGGGGTGGAGGTTCTTCCTCCTCTTCTGAAGATTGAGAGCCAGATGAGCTATCCTTAACTTCTTGTCTATCTAGGGGCCTTGATCCAAATTTATCAAGCGTAGAGGGAAGCTAAATCACATCTTTGTATTCACTTTGATCTAGCTACAATGTAACAAAAGAAGGCTTAGTTTCTTTAAAAATCATGCTTCTACTATATATTACCTTCTATGCAATATGATCCCAAAGTTTGTACCCTAATAGGTCTGATTTGAATTTTAGCTCGCCGCCCTGAATTTTCTGATTTAGTTTTTGGAAGTTTTGCTTAGTTTTTTGATGTTTTGTTTCCACATATGTTTTTGCAATGATATGAAGATGGAAAATTAACACTATTGCATTTAAATGATACCAATCGATAACTAAAATAGAGCATACCAGCAAATAAACAATTCCAAATTGAAGATATGGAATTAGATAACACAATAGAACATACCCAAATGATGAAGCTTGACAATTTTATTGAAATGATGATGGTTGATTACAATAGTCAAGGTCTAATTTCAATTTCAGGCTTACAAATGCATACAAAAATGATCCAAATGTGATCCAAACCCTAATACAATGATGAAGTGATGTCCTCCTTTTTTGGCCACCTTAGGTATGATGATCCCTTATGAAGAAATAAAGACAAATTCAACAATATATGACTGATATGAAACATGTAGCTGCCGATATGAAGTCTAATCACAAACCCTATCCAATTCAAACCCAAAAACTCCTCAAGTGCAAAGCAGCTATGCCCAAGAATGAGGCGATTAGAGTATAGAATAAATTGTATGCCCTTGTAGCTTCAACAATTCATCATAAAACCCTTTGATCTATGAATGATATGAAATTGTAGAGGTCTGATATAAAAACTAGACTATCAAAATGAGTTTCCAATCAACAAAAACACCTCCAAATGATGAGTGCTCTACCTACAAACCCTTATTCAACCTTTATTGATGAAAATATGACCAAATATCACTCAGATCTGAATTTCTTTACCTTCAACCTGCATAATATCTTCAAACCTTAGTTGATTATCCATTCTTCTTTTAAACCCTAGCTATTTGAAGCTCGAATTCCATGAAATACCTACAAATAAGCTCAATAATGGATACTAGGTGAATCCATCTCTCAAAGTGGGATGGGTTTTCATCCAAACCACTAATATCCAAGGGTTTTTGTGCTTAGATAATGCTGAAACAAAGTTGTAGCCCATAGAAACTTTCCAAGAAGTAAACATGCCAAATACTCAATTTCAAATGAAAATGACCTCAACTCACCTCCTTTTATTTTTCTCACCTTGGGCACCCAAATAAAACATATTTTTATGATGTTTGGAGTCCACTGCCATAATAAAATATTTTTGTTTAATTTTTGTTTTAATTCCACAACTTGGATGACCCCATGGGAAAATAATAAACTAATATAACTTTATTATTTCAACTTGGACGACCTCTTGGAGAGATAAAATATTAATAAAATCTTAAAATTTTATTTTATTTCACCTTTTTGGCTTGGGCGGCCACTTGTGGGAAAATAATATAATATTTTAATTAATAAAATATTATATTTTTTCCTTTTATTTTATTTTCCATTTTTTCCCATTTTTCCCATTTTTCTAATTTTCTTTTTCCTCCAATTGGGTCGCTTTTCTCCTTGGCTAATTTTTAAATCAATTTTGACTTTTCCATAATTACTACAAAAATACCAAAAGTCAATTGCCAACTTTGTTTTATCAATAAAAATAGTTGGGCCACTAGAAAACCAACTTTCCAAATTCCAAGGGTATAGAAATATTCACTTTTCCAAGCCTCCATATGACCAAGTTCGACCAAAACACTTAAGCTCAAAATGGGGACATTACAAGTCCTCCCACGCAATCACAAATACCAAATCTGCATTAGGATCAATCATACCAATCAATTCTCGGATCCCAAATCAATCTAGGCCTTTTGAGTGGTTTCATATGTACTATACCAAGCTGCTTAAGGTATGCAAAAGGAAGCTCATACAACTCACTCACCAAAAGTGCCACAATTCTCCTCCAGTAAGCACCCAATTTACCAAATGTGTGTAATTCTCTATCACATCTTTGTTGTCCCATGCTGATATACAATGAAAAATACTCATAGATGTCCTCATGAAATGATTCCTTATCAATAACTATCATAGACTTAGCTGTGATTTGATGTGGCAATGTGTATTTGAGTGCTTTCATAGTGACTTGTTTCCCTTCATGTTGGAAACACAACTCCATAGCTTGTAAATCTTGGATGTCTCTTTGTAGTGAATGTAGGCATTGTGTACCAAGCACAATAACATTATCCTTCAAGTCAAGAACATAGAAGTCATCAAAAAGTGTATGCTCACCAAATAGAATTCTAAGATTGTTGGCTTTCTTCTTGCATGGAATAGATAGACCTGCTTCTATAGTCACATCAAAGCCCTCAAAATCATCACAGTATAAACTTCTTTTTCTCACCAAACCCTCATCAATGTAGTTATGTGTAGCTCCACTATCAAGAAGTGCCATGACCTTACATCCAAACAATGTGCCTTCAAATAGAAATAGATTATACCTTCAAGCTCTTGAAATATAAGTGACTCTAGTTCCTTTGTTACCATCATTTACAATGTTTGGTGCTGGCTGTCCATGTTCATTTTCAAAACTAGTATCATCATCCTCATCATCAATAACCTCTATGTAATGCACCTTACCTTTTCCAAGACACCCATGACCTAGTTCCCAAGGTTCTTTGCAAGAAAAACATAACTTTTTTCTGCAAAGGTCATTCTTTGTTTCAAAATCCATCTTTGATGAAGCTTCAATTTTTGAATGAGTGGGCTACTCATGAGATTGTTGATCTGAATTTTCATTCTTGAAGTTTTTCTTTTGGGGCTGAACTGAAGGAGTAGTATCAAGATCAAGTGCAAGCTCAATAGCGTCATCAACACTAGTACAAAAAGAGCAATATATTACTAAAAAAGCTACTAAAAACTGCTTATAAATGACCAAACATGGTCATGTGACCATTAGTAGTTTATTGCCAGTCATTTATAACATGACCAAATTGATGACTCGACCATTTTTAGTCATTTATTGGTTGTTTTGATTGATTGATTTGGTAGTATATTTAGTTGTTGATTTAGTCATTGATTGCTGCAATCTGGTCACTTATTTAGTCATTTATTTAACACTGATATATTTAGTCATTGATTGTTGTTAACTGGTCACTTATTTAGTCATTTTTATTCACTGATTTCTGTCCATTGGTAGTGTATTTAGTCATTAATTTTAATCATCATTTTGATCAATTTGGTAGTATATTTAGTCATTTTTATTCACTGATTTAACACTGGTCATATATTTAGTCATATTTATTCACTGTTCACTGATTTCTATCAATTGGTAGAATATTTAGTCAATTTAATTATTAATTGACGTTAATTAGTAGTATATATAGTCATTTTGAAGCTTGCATTTAGTCATTAGTATATTTAGTAGTATATTTTGAAGCTTGCACAATGAAACAACTTTGAGAAGGTAAACAAAGCTTGTTTTATTGATAAAAAATCATTACACAAACAACATACAGATCTAAAAATAAGTTACAATGCTTTCTCTTTGCTAAAAAAACCTTCATGGTTACAATACATAGCTCAAAAAAGAGCAAGAAACCAATTTTTGAGTGTCATTGAGCATAGAAGCACAAAGACATTCATAGATGTCTTCTTCACAAATCCATGACTGTCCCATGAAGCTCACTGTCCTAGTTCAAGATCACATTGTCATCTCTGTAGAGATCCTATCTCATGCACCCAAATTGGTCTAGTTAATAAGCTGCCACTGTGAATTGTTACCTGTAGCAATGTACTGTCCTTATCTCTAATAACTATTGTTTTAGCCTTGTTAGGCCATTGTTACCATAAGGCAATTAGGATATTGTTAGAATTTGGAAACTGAATCAAGGGATAGGTAATTTGGATCTATTGTATTAATTCTCAGCATTAGAGATCCAATGACAGTGAATGCATATACTTGTGGTTACCAATGTGGACAAGGCCCCTGAATAGTTTGACATGCATCTGTTATAAGCTTCTTGAGAGTCCACAAATCTAGACTGTAGCATGGTGATTATTGTCAAAAGGAAGATAATCTTAATACTTCCTTAAACCCTCTACCTAACTGATAACTCTTCCACAGAAGACAAGAAAATGCATCAAATAACTCATCCATCACCTCCTCATTGCCAACATATTCATCATCCATCTCCAACTGCTTCAACACTTGATGGGATAACAAGAGACCAATACAATATGCTGCAAAAGCAAATGAGAGATGCATAAATATCCACTATAACAAACAAAATGAATACTAGAAGTAGATAATTCATCAATGCATGCACATTAAAGTATACTAGAAGCCCTAAGATTTTCTCAAAAAGGATAATGTGCAAACAAACCTGCTCATTGTGCAACTCAAAGACAGTGACATGAAAGTAAAACTTAGAAGAGACAGTGACATGAAAGTAAAACTCAGAAGTGCAACTCAAATCTGTGGGCTTGTGGGAGGCAGTCTGAGTGAGTACCGCATCCTCGCAAACAAACCCTAAATGTGGTGCAGGAGAGCGGTGGACTTACTTTTCTCCCTGCATTCCTACAGAGACCAACCAAAGACCGTGCGGGTGAGCGGGAAGGGGGATTTTTTTTAGATATTACAGTTGGACAGAATGCCTCAAAGAGATGTCATCTCTTGGAATGCAATTATTGTTGGATATGCACAAAATGGATTTATTGGAAAGGCTTTACAAACTTTCAAACAAATGCAATTGGCAGGTGTAAAGCCAAATTCCACAACCTTTGCCAGCATCCTTCCTACCTGCACCAAAATGGGAGCATTGGAACAAGGTATGGACATCTATCAAAAGTAATGGATAGAGGAATTTTGTTAGATGTTGTAGTTTCAATTGCCTTGACATGTATGAAAAATATGGAAGCATTGACAAGGCATGTGAATTGTTTGGAAGAATGCCTCAAAGAGATGTCATCTCATGGAATGCAATGGTTGTGAGATATGCACAAAATTGATTTGTTGAAAAGGCTTTAGAAACTTTTAAGCAAATGCAATTAGCAAGTGTAAAGCCAAATTCGACAACCTTTGCCAGCATACTCCTTGCCTGTGCCAAAATGGGAGGGTTTGGAACATGGTATGGACATCCATCAAAGCATGAAGGATAGAGGAATTTTGTCATTTGTTGTAGTTGCAACTACCTTGGTAGACATGTATGCAAAATGTGGAACCATGGACAAGGTACATGAACTATTTTTGGGGTCAATGGGAGTAGTATCAAACTTTGACTCTTTATTGACCATTCATTCTCACAAAATGGAGTCTACTGATGGTGATAGGTTGTCATTGATGTCAAAAGTGTGTTCATACAAGAGTTGCCATTGTTGTTGTTCAAAGAAGATCTCAGTTGGTTGATCATTTGGTAAAGCATGATTGATCATTTGAGTTTCAATTTGATGATTCAGTTTATATGTCTTGAAGTTGTGAAAATTCAGGTGAGGTTGCAAAGATTCCATTAGGATGTCAGTGATGTGTTGAGGATAGTCATGTGCTTCAGATGTTGATCATATAGGAGTTCAAATGGTTTACATGCGTGTTCATATTCAAGCAATGTTGACACAGGTTGATCATGTTCTTGCCTTACTTGTTGTTAAATCAGGTTGTTTATCATTGGTGTTACAATGAATGTTTCAATCGATCTTGGTTTGACAAAGTTCACATGCTTTAGCAATACAGATCAGGTAGTTATAAGAAGGTTTGATACAATATGGTATGATGATACAAGGTGATTTCAGATGATGTCTTCAATCAGAATTCATGTCTTGACATTGATGCTAATGTGGCTTGAGGTTGATTGGTTTGATATTGAAAGACTCTAATTTGTGAGGTCATTTAGTAAAGTTTACTTCTCTACAATAATTTTTTTTAACTAAGTGAAATCACATTGAGGGTATTGTCAAAGTGTTTGTTGAAGTATTGAAGTGCTTCAAGGAATATTAAAAATCCTAAATTGGTGCATTTCTTGCTTTGTAACAATTTTATGTTATATTGGCTCATTGACTTGTTGAGCAGGTTAAAGCCACTTAAGTGGCAATGTTAAGGGTTTAAGGATCATGGGGCAATCGGCCCTTTTTCTTCTTTTTACCAATGGAGCAAGTCCTCTACATGTGCGGGCTTTCTATGTTTTTAAATTTAAAATCTTATCATCGCCAAAAGGTCAAGAGGGCACGGATTTATGCATTAAGGAAAAGGCTATTATTCTTCCTTGAAAATTTGAGAGGAGTTTAGAATCTTTTTTGAAGCCCGAAATCAAAGATGAATAGTTTCCTTTTTAAAACTTAGTAATTTCCTTCTAAATCTTTTTGGTTGGTCCCTTATGTGATAAATAAGGAGTTTTTTTATAAGGAGATTTTTATTGTTTTTTCTAACAGAGAAAAATCTTTATGAAGAGATAAACATCAAAATTTTTTGAAGAGATTTTTTTTAAGGCAAATATTTATGAAGAAGTGGAGATGTTTTTTTTGCAAAATGAAGAATATCTTGAGACATTGGCTAGATTTTTTTTGAAGAAGTTCTTTGTAGAGAAAATGGGATTTATTGAAGATGATAATGTGGATTCGGTTTTTGACAGAGGATAGATTGATTTGCTGTGGGATGAATTAGAAAATTGTTTGGAGAAGGTGAAAATATATGCAAGGGAATATAAAATTGCACACAGAAGAATATCAAGGATATTTGTTTTTGAAATTGAATATATTTTTTTATGCAGGAGAAAAATAATTTTTTGAAGATTTTTATTGTAGAATTTGAGGAATTTTTGAAGACATTTTTTTCTTACAGGAATATCAAGAGATGAATTTTTTGAAGGAACAAAATGTTTTTATTATTTTGTGAGTAGGGCATTGGATGAAGTTTTTATTTTTGAAGAGGAGTTTCTTGCAGATTAAAAGAGAATGTGAAAGGTTTTGGGGATTAGATATATGTTCTTTTATTTTTGCAGGTGACAATATAAGATGCATTGTTTTTGAAGACATTAAAAAGAAAAGATGAAAGGACAAAATGATCTTTAGTGAAAATGACTCTGCAGAATGTGAAAGGTGAAAAGACATCCAATTTACATATAATAGTTTTTCAGGTGCATTGATTGGATGACTTGTAAGACAGAGATGAAACATACAGAGTAAAGTAGTGTTGTTGAGAATATTAGAATACAAGATTGATATGCAGTGTTGTTGAATGGATTAGAATACAGGATTGATATGCAGTGTTGTTGAATGGAGGATTAGAATATAGGATTGACATGCAGTGTTGTTGAGTGTATCTGAATGTAGGATTAATTTTGAATAGAATGGCCATTTGACAGACATATGTTTTGTATTGAATGGAAACAAAGTATCCCTCTGATTTGTTTATTACATCTGTTGGTGATGGTTTGCCAGTGAGGCTTGTTGGTCAGTGAGACCTATTTGTTTACCAGTGAGGTATATCAGTGTTGGAAGTGGGTGCTTCTGTTTGGTATTGGAGTTGGTGCTCCTAGATACATATTGTAGCCAGTGAGGCATGTTTTATCAGTTAAGCCAGTGAGGCAGTTCTGGAGTGGTTTTTCTACCCTTGGAGGGTTTTCCACTCGTGTAATTCTTGTGTCTTGATTCATATTGATCTTCTCTCTGTGGTTGTATGTTTTAATCATGAGTTTTGTTTATGTGTTTGACAATTCAATGGTAACTTTCTCTCCTTGTGCTCTCCAAGTTAAAGTTTGTAAAAAGATTAAAAAATTCACACAACACTGATTCACCCCCCCTCTTAGTGTTGTCCTTAACTCCTACATCTACTGCCCAAATTGGAAGGAGTCTATGGCACATTAGCATACAAGACTTCAAGCTGTGTAGTGGGAAAAGAGAAAAAGGAGACCCCAAGCCCTATGATAGGGGCAACGAGTAGAGAGCAAAGATTTAAGGAAATGGACTTCAAAGTAAGGCATGACACTTTCCTATAGATTTCCAAAAGGAGATCATAGTTATGACTATTCAAATAAACAATGATAGTCCATGGCATAACCATGAAGGGGGTATTGAAATTAATAATAACAGTGATAGGGTAGTATGATGAACTTTAAAAGATACATAAAGATAAGTAACTGAGTAGTTAAGAGGGCTTTTAAAACATCATAAATCTTGTCAAGGGTTCATTGTCTTTAAAGAAGTATGGAAAACTAATAAATATTTCCATCCCAGAAAGTTTCAAAAGAGGACAACCTACAAGTGTATTAAGGAGTGCATGGACAATATCTCAAGGAGCTACCATAGTCAATTTCAAGGTGTTGATCATGGGAAAAAGAGGTTTACATGAAGTGGGACAGTCCTTAAGAATACAGTTAGATGGTAAAGAGGATAGTCCAGAAGATAATATTCAACCAAATACATAGTATGGACCTGGAGGATAGTCCTTATGGTGCATTTATATAATCAGACCTATAGGTCTTATCAAAGATCATGACTCCATTAGGATATGAAAATGAGCACTAAACAAAATACCTCACTATGAGCTAAGTGTGAATGCCTTTAAAGACACACAAGATAGTGAGTTGTTAGTAGACAATTCATGATCAACAAGGATAGAGTTAAATAAGATGGACTGTGATAATCACAAGTGATAATAGCCATTCATATGACAATGACAAGGGGTTTAATCATAGTCCACAAGACAGTCATAAAAGAATAAATTCAAAACTCAATAGATGACAGTTCCAAGACATTGTTAGAGTCTTTATGAAGAGCAATGTTGATTGAAGTGCTTATGATGCAGGGTAAGAATAATTCATGACAATAGGGAAATTTTAAAGAGTAGAATGCATAATCAAACCACAATGACAATGCACTGTTAGAAGTTTCATGATATAGAGGACAATAATCTTCATGAGGCAGTAGCACCAAAGGAGAGATCACAATGATAAGAAAGGCAAACTGGAAGTTGAAAATTTTCTTCAAAATATACAATTTCATTATTGATTGTGTTAGGACCCTTCCAAAATCTACAAGATTCCATTTTGTTCATAAATCCATCTCATGGTTCACATTCTAGTCAAATGGTTTTCCCATTTATCTCCCATGGTCTCATATTATAACCATTTTGAGAAAATTTTGATTGCTCCTAACTATCTATGTGTTTTTGTCTCTTACCACAATCCCGCAGGTCATTCACAATGCTTTGGCTGTTGTGTGGGAGCAAGAGGAGCATAAATCATGTCTACCGCAACCCCGCGAGGCACACACAATCGAATGGTGGCTTGGCGGTAGGAAACACTTAACTTAAGAAGGCTACCGCACCCCTGCGGAGGTTTCATCATATGATTGCAGCATCGTGGTAAATAGAGATAGGTGGTAAGGATTAATACCATAGTCCCATGGCCTCTTGGAAGGATACCGATGATGTTGTGGTAATAAGGAATAAAGATAGTTAGTTACCGCAGCCCCGTAATAGTTCTAAGGGGTATTTACAATAAGGCGATAAACTAGGAAAGTGAAAGCATATAGATACTGCAATCCCATGATGGCCAGATCAAATACTGGCGGGGTATCGGTAAAAGGTAGGGGACAAACTAGATGCTTTCCACAATCTCGTAGCCGGTAGGGGCAGGTCCTACGGCAATACAATAAAAGAATAAATGGGCAAATCAACTCATTGCAGGGCCATGGTTATCAAGAAATACAATATATATTTGTCATCTCATCTGGCCATTGGATCCAGTTCAATCAAGTAGTTGTGTTTGAAATGAATTTAATACTGATATTTTACAATCTCGTGGCATGAGCCACAGTAATGATGAATTTCTTGGCATAATAAAATTCAAGGATTTCTCAATATTTGCTCATTCCAGTGATCGCAGACTTGATTTGGAGAAGACGCTATCCAGCTCAGTGTGCTCTTTGTAAGCTTCAAATTGACCAGGTAAGTTCATCTTTGCACTCCTTGCAAGAAGTTGGTGAAGATGTTTTGCTCTATTTTTCAGTTGTTGGTGCTATAATTTGGATTTCAAAGCCTTAGTTTGCATTAGTAGCTAAAATGGCACCTAAGAAGCCTGAGTCTACCAGCAAGAGTAATGAACCTCTGACCCCCAAAAAGAGACCACATCAACAGTCCCTATTAGAATTATTGCCCAATTCCATGAACAAAGGTCAGAAGAAAGTGTTTAGGGATGTAGAAGAAGGGTGTAGGGATGCTGCAATCCCTATCTTTGGGTGGAACTTGTTTCGGTACTTCTGTGAAAAGAAAGATGGTCTAGGACTAGTAGGCAACCCATGGAAACTGGACTTGGCAAAATTGGTGGTCCCAAATATATTGGTAGATGTAGAACTAATTGAGGCCCTGGCACAGTATTACTATTTTTACACAAAAATAGTCAGGTTGCTGGATGGACAACCATTGGTAGCAGTTGACATAAATGCCAGTGTGGATTGTTTTATGCTGAAAAAACAAGCTCTCACTCAAGTGGACCTGCAGAAGAGTGAGAAAGAATATAGAAGATTAAGAAAAACATTGAGGAGAGATGAATTGCCAATATACATGAGAAGGGGGGCCAATAATAGAAAGATTGACATCCCATCCAATGCTATTGAGCCTTTCCTTGTGGAGGAATTTTCTTTGTACTTCAAGAGAACCTACTTCACATTATGCCAAGTTTTGGGAATTGATGTTGAGGGAAGAATACCAATCAATTTGATGATGATGGCCATGAAAATATAGAACCCAACAACAAATACTGAGTATGATTTTGCATCATACATTGAAAAGAAACTACATGAAGGGTTGTTGCATGTAAGGGAGGGTAAGAAACCCTTGGAATTCAGGTTCTACTCTTTGTTGTGCCACCTAATTTTGTATCAGAATAAGAGGAAATGGTCAAGCGGAATGGACATAAGCATGATTCATAAAGTAGGACACAGGATGCCTACTTAGTGTTGGTGTTATAAGTGGGACTCATTTTGTCAGACAAGAGATTACATTATATTTCATGATGAATTTACTATTAAGACAATGAACTCTCTTGGAAATCGATTTCCCAGGTTGACCAAGGAGGTCATGGTGATGCTGAGGCCACTTGCACATAAACTAGATCAAGGTCATAAGCATAATTATGTTGATTGGTTCTTTTTGCCTGATCACACTATCATCAGAGTGTATGGTTGTCCCCAACCACCCCACAAACTACCAAAGTTTGTATTAGATAGAATATTATTCCTAGAATTTATGTGGCAAATAATGTGGATGGAAAAAGAGGTGATGAAAAAGTAGAAAAAGGGCACGTTTTTGCCTAATGTCACTGTATTTGGTGATTGGTCAATTGGCTCAGACACTCTTGAGGAATTGCAGGCCTATTTCAAGGCAAAATATTCTTTAAAATCTGGAATTGACAGAGTCTGTGACCTTGAGGGTCACATGAATTTTGTAAGGTAAATAATTTTGACAAAAATGGGGATATCCCATCAAATTCTTTTTGATGAGGATGTTGTTGGATTTTTTCCCAAACTAGATGCTTCTTCCTAGTTATCCCTACAAGGTTGCCATCATTGATTAACAGGATTCCTGGGCTAGGGGCCAACAGTACAAGAGATAGACTCTATAAATATCTCCTCTTCTTCTTTAGGCTCTGCATAACCAAGGGGGTATTCCCTATTCAACATCCATAAAATATGACTATATACTGATTGGGATGTTGACACAAAGCAGATAAATCCTCTCTTATGTAGACCAAAACTGTGAAATAAGTTCAAAGGGGCTAGCTCTAGGCTTATGCTCAGTTGTGAGACGGAGGATTCATATCCTAAAACTACCTCTAATGTCCTAAAGGTTTGTATTTGAGGTTTTGAGTTTGATTTGTATTTTGGAAGTAAGATTGGGACTTTGGGTTGTAATCTCAATACAAGACTAGACTGGTGCCTATCCAGGGCTAGGAGTCAATAGACATACACATGTGGGTGATTATCATAAGCTTGAATCAATGACTAAGTTTCAAGGGGAGATTTCTAGTGTCTGCCTTACAGATACTTCCCAAAAATCAAGTGCTTAGTCATTCATACTTGATGGTATCCCTGCTGCAACATACTTTCTCAATGATCAACCTGAAACATTTAATTTTCTCCTTGAACAAAGGTAGGAGATTAAACATTCAATACCAAAAACCCATATTCCTGAATCTTAAATAACCCTTAGCCATTCTGATTCAAAAGAAAATATGCACACAACTTGGAGACAAATGATCAAACACATGCAACAAAGCATTTCTCATATAAAAACAACATGAAACTAGTTAACTTATGCATAAATTATACAACATGAGATTCATAAACTCACAAGACACCCAGAACAGAGCCACCAATGAAATTGTATCTTATCACAGTACCAAGGTTTTTTCTAGTCTTCAACGCCTAACAAATGAGGCTCATAGTCCTGATATACTCAGAATGTGCCCTCCATGGATCAGTACAATGGTCAACTCAAAAATCACTAGATATAAAGCATTTTCAAATTGGTGCCCAAAGCAATTAATGCAGTAGGCAAAGAGAAAGACTGAGAGTGATTGAACTCAAGCCCCACGCCACCACCTGAGGATTATCTCCTTCAATCGGGTAGTTAGCTAGTCAATTAGGCCATACCTCTGCAATTCCCTCACCATTAATGGCCAACCTACCATCAATTTCTTGGGATGTGATGGTCGCATGCTCTTTAAATCTTTCCTGCCAAGATGATGCAACCACAGACATGCTTGAAAACCCTCCTTCAATAGTTTAAAACGGGAGCATCGATTCATACCCACATCGCCAAAGTCCATGACTGCAATTCATGCATCCACCATGAAAATCCTCCACTAATGAGATTGTGCCATGTAGGCACCCTTTCTTCCAGCGCTAACCTTTCAAAAATGTGAGATCTATTATCCCACATTCACCCTGTAATGACCTCTCCAACACTTTATAAACAAGACCACACCGAAAGATAATCACTGGTGATTTTGCTCCCGATGACGCCAGCTTAGACCTCTTACATCGGCGAACCTCTTGCTTGCTCACCCGATATGCAGTGTCACTCAGATGACCATCCTCATTGGCACAGCCTGATGCATCAGAGGAAGATCCTCCTGCCGCGCCAATGCCATACGTCTTACCGACGATCCTCCTGTACCTATCCATGTCCTCATCAGCGATCAGTGGGACCCCTAGCATAGCTGCTGAAAATATCTGTCATGAAAAAGACCATATGATATATCCCATCAGACCCAGATGATGTCATCGTCATGTTACATCAGGGTGATTTTACAATATAGGGGTGATCTTCTCTAAGATGATTGATATTTGAAATATGATCCCCCACATCCCATCAGACCCAGATGACGTCATCGTCATGTTGGCATAGGGTGATATTTGCGACAAGGGTGATATTCGTAAGATGACTGATATTTGAAATATGACCCCCCCACAAGATGTATGAAGTTGTTAGATAGGTAGTTATCGACCCCCATGTAAAATTGACATCCGTACTTCGTGGATCAGGTGATTATGAGGTGATAATGCCACATTAGGGTGATCTTGCAACATCAGGGTGATCTTCTTTAAGATGACTGGTATTTGAAATATGAACCCCCCGCAAGAAAAAATTAGGCCCGACTAAAAATGTGACATAACATACTTTTTGTTTGAAAACTAGACTTCATGTGGGCACCACCATTGGCTCCGACTGACGTGCAGGTGCAAGGCTGCAGCGAGAACCAAACCACCTTCGGGCAGACCAGGTAAAACACAAAAAGACAAAACACTAACTATACAGAGAATTTACAGATAATTTACACATAATTTACAATCGTGCACAGAAGATAATTACTTATGAAAAATACAGCTTAAGGAATTGACCGTGCACAGGTAATTCCATTATTTCACCATTTAGGGCCTGGAGAAAGTAGGAATCTTCTCCATGAGTATTGCTGATTCGGTATGGGCCCATCCATAAGGGCTCAAATTTAACATGGTTGCCCTTATCCTGGCTCCTTGCATTCCAAACAAGGACTAAATCACCTATCTAAAATTTCCTTTCTGTAGTTCTTTTATCAAACAGGTATTTCACTTTCTGCTGTTTCTTGATGTTTGTCTTGTGTGATCCTCTTCTGATTTCATCTAATGCAATCAACTGGTTTATCCTTTCAGTCATTGAGTCCTCAATCTCTTCATCATTTTCTTGTATGAACCTACAAATTGGCAAGAGATTATTTACAGGCAACTTGGCTGCTATACCATATACTAACTCAAAAGGTGACCTTCTAATTGATTTCTTCACTGTTATCCAGTTAGCCCATAGTGCCATCTTCAATTTTGAATCCCATGCCCTTTTGTTCTTACCTATCACCCTTTTGATGATTTTCATGAGGCTTTTGTTACTTGACTCTGCTTGACCATTTCCCTGTGGATGATATGGTGATGCATATGACAAATTAATCCCATATTTGTTGCAAAAATCAACAAATTCACCAGATCTGAAGCACATGGCATTATCTGTGACCACTTTGAATGGCACTCCAAATTTGATAATAATGTTTTCCATAATAAAATCTATCACCACCTTTCTCGTAGCTTTCTTAGTTGGAATGGCTTCAATCCATTTGGTAAAATAGTCAGTAGCAAGCAAAATCCAACTATGTCCACTTGATTTTTCTGAAATTTCCCCTATAAAATTAATTCCCCACTGCTGAAATGGAGCCTCCATAGTTACAGTTCTAAGGGGTAATGCACCTTCATACTTTAGTTTTCCTGAGAATCTTTGACAAGGATCACACTTTCGTACCACCTTTTGTGCATCTGAGAAAAAAGTTGGCCACCAGTAGCCTGCTCTAAGAATTTTGTGAGCCATGGTTTTGGCAGTGTAATGTCCACCACACATCCCTTTGTGCATGTCACTTAGAATGCCATTAGCTTAATTTTCATCCACACATTTGATAAGACACCATTAGGGTTCTTCCAATACAGCTCTTCTTGAATAATGATGTACTTGATTGCATGTAGCTTCAAGGTCCTTTTTTGACTATCACTGAGATGGGAAGGACAATTCAAATTCTGCAAATAATATATAATATCTTTGTACCATTCAGATTCTGACATATTAACACTTTCATTTTGAACTACATTCACTTGGCATGCTTCCAGATTTGACTGTGTCATCATTTTAGCCAAACCTTGTCCCCTTACCAATTTTGTGATCTGTATCTCTATGTTGAATTCTTGTAATTTGTTTATCCACCTGCATCTTCTTCTTGTCACCTCCTACTGAGTAAAAATATCCTTGACTGCTGCATGGGGCACATATGCAAATATCTAAGATCCTACTAGATATGGCCTGAAACGTTTGATTGCTCTAACCAATGCATATGCCTGCTTTTCCATGATATTATATTTTAACTCAGCTACTTGCAATGACATGCTAAAGAAAGCAATAGGCTTCTCAAAACCATCCTCATTTTTCTATAATATACATGCAACAACAATATGAAAATAAGCAAATGAAAACAATTGAAGTGGCTCAGAAAAATTAGGAGATTTTAACATAGGAGCCATCTTTATAGCCTCTTTGATGTTCTGAAATGATTTAATTGCTTCATCGTCCCATTTGACAGTTGCACCCTTCTTCAACATTTTAGAAATATTCTTTATGATCTCTGCAAAGTTGGGGATGAATCTTCTAACAAAATTAATCTATCCAAAGAAGGACTGAATACCTTTCACTGTTTTGGGAACTTGAATCCTGTTAATTGCAGCAACCCTTTCAAGGTCACTCCTAACTCCATCCTTGGAAACAATGTGCCCTAAAAGCTTTCCTTCCACCACCCCAAAAGCACATTTCTTTGGGTTGAATGAAATGCCATATTCCAGTGCTCTAATAAAAATTTGTTGTAAGTGCATGCAATGTTGCTCCTCCTTTTTTGAATAGGTAGTGAGATCATCCTGATATACAGCCAGAATTGAGTCAATCAATCCCGCAAAAGCAACATCCATAGCCCTATGAAATGTGGCACCAACATTTGTTAGTCCAAATGGCATTCTCACATATACATAAGTTCCCCATGGAGTGGTAAAGTTAGTTTTGTATTGTTCAGATTCTTTCACCTTCACCTGATTGTATCCCGAAAATCCATCCATCATGGATAGAAGCTCACAACCAGTTACCTTCTGCAGCATAGCCTCCATGTTGGGCAGTGGATAATTGTCCTTTAAAGAGGATATATTCAGATTTCTAAAGTCAACACAAAGTCTTATATCACCATTCTTTTTCCTAACTGGGACAAGATTAGATACCAAATTTGAATGTCTGATAGGCACAATTATTCTAGCCTCCCTAAGCTTCGTGAGTTCTTCTTGCATTTTTGGAGCCAAAGTTGGGTTGATAGGTTGTTGTTTTTGTCTGAATGGCTTAGCTCCAAGTTTCAAAGGGATTTCATATTGGAATAGGTCTTTTCTATAAGCTTTTAGGTCCTCATATGACCAGGCAAAGACATGCTTATATTTTCTCAATAATGCAATCAACATGTTCCTGATATGTGGTTTGAGCTGTTTGCCAATATATACCTTTTTGGGGGCATGAGATGCCCCCAAGTTTATCTCCTCTAAGTCATTCTTGTTTGTAGGAGATACTTTTGAAACAAATTGGTCCCTATTGTCAAATGCCCTTTCTAAAGCAACTAACCCTTTGGGGATTTAATTTGTCTTCAACTGAATTACCTCCCTCCCCATAAGAGTTTCCTTTCCATCCACAACCTCTACAAAACTCTGGAAATCAATCTCCTGATTCTCATATTCATCTATGCAGTGTAAAAATCTTAACAAATCTTTATCATCATCAAATACTTGCCAAATGCATATATTTTCTGGTACTGCAGGTCTTATCTTAACCTCAACATTTGTAACATCAGATAGAGTAATATCATCTGGCCTTATGGCCACATTAGCTAAAAAATCTACCATGACATTTTTTGATCTTTCTATCCAGTTTATTGAAAAGGCATCAAATAATTCAATTGTATCCCACACAACATGCTTATACTATTTTAACCTCTTATTTTTTGAAGCATACTTATACCTTACCTGGGATACAATTAACTCTGAATCTCCAAATACTTTTATCATCTTAATTCCATGTTTCAGAGCAACATTCAATCCTAGTAACAGAGCCTCATATTCTGCAATATTATTTGTGTAGGCAAATCTTAATAGGAAAGAAAACTTTAGAAGCTTACTAGCTGGAGACAAAAACACAATTCCAGCACTAGATCCTTCCTTTGAGCAAGCTCCATCAAAATACATAGTCCAGAGACCCTGTTGGTCTAGCTCTTGAACACAAATATCTTCCTTTTTGTTTCCTTGATCATCTGAGACAACCTTGAAATTTCCACAATCAGTGCCACAAAACATATATGTTCCTTTGAATCCTGATTCTTAACTGTTTCTAGTGACCTTTCTTCTCTGACCAGTTTGACATCTTTTCCATTCATTGGGATCATGGCATATGACAGATCTAGTTGCATACTTCCACCAATCAATGCTGCCCATCTTCTTGACAACAACATACCATATTGTGGCTTTATGTCAACCACTATTATGTTCATTCTATATGTTTTTTCTGGATATGCTGCTAATCTAAAATCCACATCCTTCATGATTCCAATAACTGGTACCTCCCTAGCATCCATTGCGTAGCATTTTCCACATGCTTTATCTATCTTCAATCTAGCTTGCTGCGTGATAGCCAAATGCATAATATTTGTTGATGCTCTAGAATCAAGCATACAATTCTTGATTGTTTTTCCATTAATAACAAGGGAGACATAAAATGGCTCAACCTGTGAAGGGCATTTTGTCATGGTCACCCCCAGATAAACTTCAAGAACCTCATCCTCTTCAATACACAAGGCTTGTTTGTTTCACTGAGCGTCATCATTCTGCTTAGCTTGATAGGGCACTCCTGAAATCAGGGACAATGCTTTATTTCTAAATTCCTCAACCTTCATCAACTCCATCAATGGAATAGAGACCTTTATCTGGGACAAGACTTGAGTGATGTCAAAAGGAGCATAGTTTTGTATAACAGTTGTAGCCTGATCCATGGTTTTATTTTTATTCTGGGATGATCCAGCTTTAATTTTGTGGCCCCTTGATTGTCATCCTTGACCTGAGAATTCTTGCTCTGATCCTCATTTTGGGGTACTCTATCTTCTGGTCTTTAAGGATCATGACTTGTTTTTTGCTTAAAATTCTTCTTATTATTGCTCCATTGTTTCTTTTGTGGTTCAGCCTCTTTACGACTATGCACTGGTTGGCTCACAAAAGTGTTATCTAGTTGGCGCGAGTTGCTTACCTGAGCCTTACCCCTAAGGTTATAATTACTTTTGACCTGAGCCATTGCTACAGCTGTGAGGGCTCTAATCTCTTCTTCAGAAGGCCTTCTCAAGTTATCCAAAAAAATATGTGAGCCCTGAGCATAAGCATAGCTATCTTCATCATCTTCACCACAGGATACCTGCTGGCAGAACTGAATCTCATTATTTGTATTTGCATTAGCATCATGAGAAGGATATTCCTTGTTTGTGGACATCATATTGACATTATCATCCTCCATACAATGTGGCTCATTGCACTCATCACATGCACCAACATTATTATATAAAGACTGAGAAATCATACATTGTGACTGTGAGTGAGGCATTTGACATATTATACACCACGAGGTGTCATCAACAATATTAATAGCCTTCTTCAAAGGATCAGGAGTTTCCCTAACGTTTTGAGCCCTTTGACTTGTGTTGTTGTTTGGGAGAATGGGTTTAATTTTATGCCAGTTAGTGTTATATGGCATATCATGTAGTGATGGTCTCTTTTCTTATCTTTGGTAGATCTGCCTATCATGACCTATCCCCTTTTCCTCTTTAGCTAGTCTATAGCTCAGGTCCTTGACAATAGTTGCCAATTTATCTAGTTTCTCCTCAGAGGTGGATGCATTACCTTGAACACTCTAAGATTCAGTATTTGGATTTTGCAGAATTTTTACGTCATCTCTTCTGTTTGTCTTACTAGATGCTTTTATGTTATTTTCAATATTTGTTGCAATTCTGAAAGCATCCCTGAGGCTGGCAGGGCCCTTGTCTCTTAACCCATATGCTGTTTTGGTATCAAAAGCATTTATATACAACACAATGCACATTGGTTCATTAGGCCTCAGGTGATGTGGCAATTTGTTCAACACCTTAGTGAATCTAGCATTGAAATCTACAACCTACTCATTTGATCCTTTAGTAATACCAGTGAACTCATTAATGAAGAAACTTGGATTAGTTTTGTTACCATATTATTCTTTGAATATCCTCCTGAAGTCATCCCATGATGAGATACTTCGATCAGGTAGACCCTTATACCATTCTCTAGCTTCATCAACTAAGGATTGCATAAACAACTTCATAAACACATCTTCATGTTCCACCTCAAAGTTGTCCATGACATTCTTAAAGGCCTTTAAATGATCCTCACCTAACACGGTATTATTTCCTAAAAACTTTGACACCTGCAGCCTTACATGTTTGTCAATGGGATTAGGGTAGCCAGGAATACCATCAAAAACAAGTTGCCTGAATCTGTCCAGCTGCATAGGTTGTCTACCAAATTGATTAACATTGGCATTTCTATTAGCATTTTGATTTCTTACATTATTTAACGGTGCTCTAACATTGTTTACATTCTGTCTTTGATCATTCTGTTGATATTGGATTTCATTTCTATGTTGGTTTCTCAAGACATCTGCATTATCAAGGGTGGGGACTGCATCATGTTGAGCAGTTCTCAGAGCTTGCACTTTTTGTCTCATATCATCTCTAATCTTCATAGCTTGTAAATATTCTAACTCAGCTCTCAAGCTTTTGATTTCTTCAGCTAATTGTTCATCTTTGGGCATAGAAGAGGATGGTCCCTTTCCATATTGGTCATCATCATCATCCCTTGGGGACTCAATCTCTTCAAATCTGTTAGAGGGATCTAAGAAAGGGCATTCCTGAAACACCTCTGATCTCACTCTCAAATTAACACCCTGTTGTCTTTCATATACATTTTGGATTTCAGCCTCAGTGTTTGAAAAATAAGGTATTGTCTGCTCTGAGGATCCTGGATTGTCTTGAATATTATCATTACTTCTGGGAGAACCCTCTTGATTGGCTTGAACAGTCCCTTTTTTCCTGTACATCATTTTTCTGTGTATGTCTTCAGACAGAGGATTACGCAGGGATCTTCTCCCTTGCATACAAACTTTTACTTTACCAGTTGGGAGATTGTTCGGAGTCACCACGTACAACTAGGAATTATTTTCTTTTAAAATCAGGGTTCTTATACAAAGCAGTTCCCCAGCGAAGTCACCAAATCTGTTGGATTTTTTCCCAAACTGGATGCTTCTTCCCAGTTATCCCTACAAGGTTGCCATCATTGATCAACAGGATTCCCGGGCCAGGGACCAATAGTATAGAAGATAGACTCTATAAATATCTCCTCTTCTTCTTTAGGCTCTACAGAACCAAGGGGGGTATTCCCTATTCAACATCCATAAAATATGACTATATATTGACTAGGATATTGACACAAAGTAGATAAATCCTCTCTTATGCAGACCAAAACTGTGAAATAAGTGCAAAGGGGCTAGCTCTGGGCTTATGCTCAGTTGTGAGATAGAGGATTCATATCCTAAAACTACCTCTAATGTCCTAAAGGTTTGTATTTGAGGTTTTGAGTTTGATTTGTATTTTGGAAGCAAGATTGGGACTTTGGGTTATAATCTCAATACAAGACTAGATTGGTGCCTATCCGGGGCTAGGAGTCAATAGACATACACATGTGGGTGAATATCATAAACTTGAATCAATGACTAAGTTTCAAGGGGAGATTTCTAGTGTCTGCCTTACAGATACTTCCCAAAAATCAAGTGCTTAGTCATTCATACTTGATGGTATCCCTGCTGCAACATACTTTCTCAATGATCAACCTGAAACATTTAATTTGCTCCTTGAACAAAGGTAGGAGATTAAACATTCAATACAGAAAACCCTTATTCCTGAATCTTAAATAACCCTTAGACATTCTGATTCAAAAGAAAATATGCACACAACTTGGAGACAAATGATCAAACACATGCAACAGAGCATTTCTCATATAAAAACAACATGAAACTAGTTAACTTATGCATAAATCATACAACATGAGATTCATAAACTCACAAGACACCCAGAACAGAGCCACTAATGAAATTGTATCTTATCACAACACCAAGGTTTTTTCTAGTCTTCAACGCCTAACAAATGAGGCTCATAGTCCTGATATACTCAGAATGTGCCCTCCACAAATTAGTACAATGGTCAACTCAAAAATTTCTAGATACAAAGCATTTTCAAATTGGTGCCCAAAGTAATTAATGCAGCAGGCAAAGAGAAAGGCTGAGAGTGGTTGAACCAAGCCCCACGCCACCACCTGAGGATTATCTCCTTCAATCGGTTAGTTAGCTAGTCAATCAGGCCATACCTCTGTAATTCCCTCGCCATTAATGGCCAACCTACCATCAGTTTCTTGGGATGCGACGGTCGCCTGCTCTTTGAATCTTTCCCGCCAAGATGATGCAACCGCAGACGTGCTTGAAAACCCTCCTTCAACAGTTTAAAATAGGAGCATTGATTCATACCCACATCGCCAAAGTCCATGGATGTAATTCATGCATCCACCATGAAAATCCACCTCGGTACCTTTGAAAAATCCTCCACTAATGAGATTGTGCCATGTAGGCACCCTTTCTTCCAGCGCTGACCTTTCAAAAATGTGAGATCTATTATCCCACATTCACCCTACAATGACCTCTCCAACACTTTATAAACAAGACCACACCAAAAGATAATCGTCAACAATTTTGCTCCTGACGATGCCAGCTTAGACCCCCTACATTGGTGAACCTCTTGCTTGCTCACCTGATATGCAGTGTCACTCAGATGACCATCCTCATCAGCACAGCCTAATGCATCAGAGGAAGATCCTCCTGCCGCGCCAATGCCATACGTCTTACCAATGATCCTCCTCTACCTATCCATGTCCTCATCAGCGATCAATGGGACCCCTAGCATAGCTGCCGAAAATATCTGTCATGCCGAAGACCATATGATACATCTCATTAGACTCAGATGACGTCATCGTCATGTTACATCAAGGTGATTTTACAATATAGGGGTGATCTTCTCTAAGATGATTGATATTTGAAATATGACCCCCCACATCCCATCGGACCTAGATGATGTCATCGTCATGTTGGCATAAGGTGATATTCACGACAAGGGTGATATTCGTAAGATGACTGATATTTGAAATATGACCCCCCCGCAAGATGTATGAAGTTGTTAGATAGGTAGATATTGACCCCCATGTAAAATTGACATCCGCACTTCACGGATCAGGCGATTATGAGGTGATAACACCACATCAGGGTGATCTTGCAACATCAGAGTGATCTTCTTTAAGATGACTGCTATTTGAAATATGACCCACCCGCAAGAAAAAATTAGGCCCGACTAAAAATGTGACATAACATACTTTTTGCTTGAAAACCAGACTTCATGTGGGCACCACCAGATGTGATAAGAAATTTGGTAACTTTTGAAGAAGTTTATTCAAAGAAAAGGAAATGGGAAATCTTGAAGAACATTGAAGATGAGAAGAAGAAGCATAATCCCCATTTTTCTAGATTTTTTGTCAAAGAAAAGGATCCTTTGACGAGGATCAATATGATAATTGATAATTTTGAGAGTATCTATGGAAAGTCTGGGAAGTAGCCTCATAAGGCTACCAATCTTCTAGTGAAGAGGTCTATAGGGATTGAAATTCAAGAGCCTGCTCTTGGGGTAAGTGCAAAAAGTTAGGGGGCCAAAAAGTGGCCAAATTGTTTTAAAAAAAATTAATGCATAACGCGCTTGCATTATGGTTTGGTAATGACGAGCCTAAGGCTCGTCAAAACCAAACCATAACGCGCTCGCATTATAACGCGAGCGCATTACGACTTATTATAAATAAAAAAAACTTATCATCTCATTTCATTTCTTTATTCTCCTCTATACCCATGGCCTGCAGACCCTAGGAAATGCGCTCGCATTTTGGAAAAGTCAATTCAACACCAAAATCTTACCAATTCATCGCCAAAATGCCACTACAACGTCGAGCATGCCAAAGGAATGAGTTTTATTTATTTTTTTGTTTGAATTTGTTTCTAAATAGGAAGGTTTGAGTTGATTTTTGATGTAAATTTCATTAATTGTCAGGAAATATTAATGCACCTCCTCCTCAAAATCCACAAAATTCTGAGGAGGAAATCCCTGCGGAACAACAACCTCCTCCATCCATTCCTCAACATGCCCCTGGACACAAGAAAATCTAATGGGGCATATTGAAAACAATAAAAAAGAAATTGAAGATATAATTGCAAGGTTGAAAGATCCTTCCACTTCAACCTTGCATAGGTCCACGCTTACTGAATCTATGTTATCAAATGTAGATTCAATTAGCAAACAAATATCTATTTGGATGGATAAGAGGAGAGAGTTTAGAGACTATTATACAGACAAGCTTTCATACCAAGATGTGAAAAAATTACAAATTACAAAATTAGACTTGTGTTTGATTTTCACAAACCCACAAACAAATCAACCTCCACCCATTACATGCAAGAGGTTTCCTATCCGTTGGTGCAACAACCAAGCGATAAGGGACAATTTTGGGCAGAGGTGGTGGATGCTTTTTGACCATCCTCCATGCAATAATAATGAGGTCCCACAATAATTTTTGAGGAAACTCTACTGCGAGTTTGTCCTTAATAAAGTGCCAAACTATTTTGATAGGCGGGACTTCCAGGGTAGAGGTGGGGGGTCAGCACAAGATAGACTAGGGGCACATGTTGACCCATAGCAGGTAGTGAGACGAGTAATCAGTAGACCAGCCCATGAGCATGTTTCTATTCTTTCCATTGTGAAGGAGAGTGTTGAGGTCGATACACTTTAGTCCATTAGTGCCTTGACCCATAGCATCATAGAGCATGCCAATCCTGCAACACAGAGTGGGTTGGGAGATAGTGCAAGGAGTAGGGTCCCACCCCATGCTTGTCAGACTTGCGAGTCAGCCTATGGTTATGACCCCATGGATAGTCAGGACGTAGGTGCACACGCTACATCTGCAGCTGAGCAGATGGTGATGACAGATACCCTCCTGAGTGAGACTTTCGGCCTTGATACTCAGGTAAGTATTAGCAAGTTTATTGAATTTAATTTATTAAAATTTATTTTTGAAATGCAAGATTAACTAATTTAGTTTGATGATTTTAATGAAATTTCAGGGTCATAACGTTGATGTAGTTTTCAATGGTTCTCCACCTGCATATTACACTAGATCATCTACTGTTAGGGTATGTAACTAGTAAACAATTATAAATATTACATGTGAATAGCATCGTTAAATGAATGGTATTCTAATATCTGATTTTGGATGTTGAATAGGTTAATATTAGAGATTTCATGGCAACACCTGCCAGTGATGGTGGACTTCAAAGCTTCACGGATGTAATAAAATAAATAGTTTAATGAATGAATTGTACTTACTAGATTTTTGTATGTGACTTGTGTGCTTTATTGTGTGTACTACCATGTTTAGATGAATGTGTGTGTATGTTAGGAGCCATGATTTGCATCACTATTATAGTTTTCGTAATTGAATAATGTTGTTTTATTTCTAGATGATGTAAGTTGCGGAGACACCTCCCGATGTTCATAGGGCAATGGAGCATGGTGTGACCTCTGCGATTCATAGCTCCATGCCATTGATAGGGGTATGAGGCAGATTAGTAAATTTTAATTTACATTCATTGTTATAGTTGTTTATTTTTGAAAAATCAAAAGATTATTGATTTGAAGTTTAATTTCTATCTGGATGGTTTCTATAGGACATGACATCACCACAGCCTATTCTTACTACTGAGGCAAGTGAGGAGACAGATTATATGGTAGCGGTAAACAATTATTTGGTTAAATGTTTCATTTTTTATAACATGTAATTTATATATATTAATGTTTATGCTTTTTATTGTAACAACTAAAGATGCAGGAAGAACTAAATAGGAGGAGCAGCCCTTGGGTTCGTAGTAGACCACCCACATACGCATCTCCATCCCCTAGAAGATCAAAGGCTGCCTGTGATCTATTCTCTTCACCAGCCAGAGGGGAATGCTTTTTTATTGTGTTCCTTTCTTGTATGCCTATATGGCATTTGTGGACATATATTTTGTATTGCATATAGTTGACATTGTACGCCTATATGGCATTCTTGTAAGCCTATATGGCTATTTTGTATATATATTATACTTATATCGACAGATATTGATGTATGCCTATATGGATATTTGGTTAATATTTTTTTTATTGATGGCGTCCATACTTGCATTGAAAAATCCATGTTTGAATGGATATTTGTAGATGGCTACTTCAAATATTTAAAGTCCAATTGTATTACATAGGATGTTTGTTGATCCAATAAGCTAGCTATTGTTATTCAAGTATCACCTAAACCTCATTTTAGAACTAAAAGATAAAAATTGTATTTAAAAAAAAATGAATCATCATGTTGAACAGAAAATTATAATATTCTTTATGAGTTGCTCAATTGAAAATATTCAAATGAGTATGCTGATCCATATTCTTTATGAGTTGGTCAATTGAAAATATTTCTTAATTTCTTGTTATTATACCATATTGGGATGCAAAGAGTATGTTTGTTGTTGTGAATAAGATAGTCAAAATCATATGCTTATGAGCACCTGATGACCATTGTGGTTATTAAATGTAAATCCTCTTGCATATAAGGCGATGTTATGATATTACATTGAGTCTTACCTAATTTTAGTATGCAACATAACTTTGGGGCTATAGGCTTCCATAAGTCATACCTCAGGGATTTTCAGTTTTAGGTGCAAATTTGCTTTAAGACCTTAGGTGCATTTCTCTACTTGCACAACCTCAAAACTCTGCCTAGAACTCAAGGTGCCTTTCACCATCCAAACAACCTCAAAATTGTGCCTTGATATTGAAAGGATGTTTCAAAGTATAAAGGAGGGCACCTTAAGGAAGGTAATTCATCTTGATTATCAAAGTTGATCAAACACATCAAACGGAGCATCATACCTCTAGGCACATTTTTGCCTCTCGCTAAACTATCCATTTTGGCGCCTTGATGTAAAGTGAAGTCTAAACTTAGTGAAGATTGTGCCTAGAAAGATATCACCTTGGATATGCACCTAGAGTCATCCTAGATCATCCATTTGCGCCTAAGGGTCAATATAACATAATATAACTTAGGAAGACTTTAAAAATTGTTAAAAGAAGCCTAGGCGCCTTTTCTTGTCTCCACCATCCATTTTGGGTGCCTAGAGGAAAATGAACTTCAAATCACTTCCAACTATAGTGCCTAGTGTTAGAACTTTCAAAATGACTAAATCTTACCAAAGGAAGTCTAGGCGCCTATTGTCATTTGGATCATCATGAATGAGCACCTAAGTGGAAGGAGAATAAGCATCTTGTATGGAGATGCACTTTTGTGTCTAAATAACCTCATTTTGGCACCTTGAAGGAAGATGTTCTAAATCCTAAGATCTAGTGCCTAAGTGTAAAATGGTCTCCTAGAGGTTTGAACAAGTGATTGAATCCATCAAATTGCCAAGAAATGAGCTAAGTATACTAAGGTGCCTTTTCTTGTCTAAACTACCCATTTTGGCGCCTAGGAGGAAGGAGATTCAACATCATGAATCAAGGTGCCCTTTGCCATCAAAACAACCTCACATTGGCACCTTGGAGGAAATCAACTTAAAACTACAAGTCTTAGAATTTTTTCATGTTTTTATGATGTCTTTTGAGAACAATTATAATGATTGAAGGATGAGGTGGGTAAAAAGTCTTCATCTAGCTCAGACTGTTTCGACATGTTTGGGTGCAAAACAGGACCATGCCTAGCCTAAACGTACCCATCTAGACGTGTTGGAACTGTCAGTTTGGCCACACGAGGAGAAGAACAAAAGTTACACCCCTTTGCAAGTTTACACTACCTCCTGACAATTTTTGGGGTAGTAGAAAACCTTTCACCACAGACAAACGCTTCAGAGATATAAAAAATTGAGAGAGGTTATTGTAGAGGCACTCTACATGATCACGTTGCCTCAGACAAAATTTTTCTAAGTGACACAGTTTTCAAGTAACATCTCATCAAAGATTGCTGCCTTTTTGCACTTTGGACTCTTCAGGGATATCATCGGTACAATGTAACTCGGACTGTTTCGACATGTTTGGGTGAAAAATAGGACCATGCCTAGCATAAATACACCCATCTAGACACGTTGGAATAGTCAGTTTGGTCGCATCAGGAGCAGGACAAAAGTTACACCCCTTTGCAACTTTACACTGCCTCTTGACAATTTTTGGGGCAACAGAAAACCTTTCACCACGAGCAAATGCCTTAGAGATATAAAAAACTGAGAGAGGTTATTGTAGAGGCACTCTATGTGATCATGTTTCCTCAGCTGGAATGTTTCTAAGTGACAGTTTTTGAGTAACATCTTGTCAAAGATTGCTGCCTTTTTGCACTTTAGACTCTTCAGGGATATCGTCGGTACAATGTAGCTCAGACTGTTTCGACATGTTTGGGTGAAAAATAGGACCAAGCCTAGCATAAATGTACCCATCTGGATGCGTTGGAACAGTCAATTTGGTCGCATCAGGAGCAAGACAAAAGTTACACCCCTTTGCAACTTTACACTGCCTCCTTTTGACAATTTTTGGGGCAGCAAGAAACCTTTCACCACGGGCAAATGCCTCAGAGATATAAAAAATTGAGAAAGGTTATTGTAGAGGCACTCTATGTGATCGTGTTACCTTAGATGAAATATTTCTAAGTGATACATTTTTTGAGTAACATCTCGTCAAATATTGCTGCCTTTTTACATTTTGGACTCTTTAGGGATATCGTCGGTACAATGTAGCTCAGACTGTTTCAACATGTTTGGGTGAAAAATAGGACCATGCCTAGCATAAATGTTCCCATCTAGATGTGTTAGAATAGTCAATTTGGTTGCATCAGGAGAAGGACAAAAGTTACACCCCTTTGCAACTTTACACTGCCTCCTGACAATTTTTGGAGTAGCAGAAAACCTTTCACCACGGGCAAATGCCTCAGAGATATAAAAAACCGAGAGAGGTTATTGTAGAGGCACTCTACATGATCGTGTTACCTTAGATGAAATGTTTCTAAGTGACATAGTTTTTGAGTAACATCTTGTCAAAGATTACTGCCTTTTTGCACTTTGGACTTTTCAGGGATATCGTCGGTACAATGTAGCTCAGACTATTTTGACATGTTTGGGTGAAAAATAGAACCATACCTAGCCTAAATGTACCCATCCAGATGCGTTGGAACTCTCAGTTTGGTCGCATCAGGAGCAGGACACCAAAAATGCAAAAGTTGCTTTGTGCAACTTGACAATATTGACACTTTTTTGTAATAGGACTCAAAGACTCAAACTAGCCCCAAATGACTCAAAGTGACTTAAAAATAAATGAAATGGTCTTAGAAGACTTTATTACATACAATTGACTCAATCAAAACAAAATTTCATTTATTGACCCCTCTTGGAGGCATGACAATCTAGGTACCCCTACAACATTAGTGCAACTGAAGTCGATAAAGTTTTCCTATTAAGAAAAAGCACTTCCCTTAGCTTCAAGAAATATAAATATTCTATATTGACAAGGTGAACCACGTGAAGGTGGAAGCTCATGTGGCCTCACCTAAGTCCTAAGACCTAAGACACATGTATTTTTTGGCCATTCCACTAATTTGATTCACTTTTGATCAGTGGAATGGGTTGTAGTAGGTCTGTTCTAGTATGCTATGATGAGTTTTTGGCAGAAAATCTAAGGAGAAGAAGTTTTCTTTGAGGAAACCTCATAAAAACATGTGTTAGGTGATGTTTAGAGACAAAGAAGGAACCATAGAGACATTTTTGGGAACAACAGATTGTAGGAGGACAAAACCCACAAAATTCATAGTTTTGGCGTGAATACTAAGTGCTCAAGTCATTGGTTAAGTTCTGTGTGTGAATTTAAGGGGGGTCTCTTTGTATTTTAGGCCTAATTGGGGGATCTAAGTTATTGAGAGGATTTATAGGTTAGGGTATATTGTCCAAAACAACCTATACCTAGTTTTGGATATGTGATAGGGAGTCCAAATGGGTATCTACTGAATGTCCAAGTTATGTGTTTGAAAATATGTATCAAAAGTTATTAGGACTGTTCTCCTTTTTTAGGGCTACAAGCCATTTCTTGGGTTTGTGAAGTGTTAATCTTGAGTTTGGTCTGCCTTTGGAAATGATTGGAATGGGTCCCATAGCATCTGAAATCACCTTTTCCATGAAGAATTTAGAGTCTCTAATTGTTGTTCCCACTTTTGTATAATGATCATGAAGAATTTAGAGTCTCTAACACCTATTATCTAGTTAGAAACCAAGACACCTAGAGACACCTATATTTTATACATTACCTAGATTTTATACATTATTCTCAAAATCAACTTCATCCATCACTTAGGTCTAACCCCATGAAGCATAACATGATGATGTAAAAATGTGTATATGTGTAAAAGTGCAACAGGAAATAAAAAAAGACAAACCTTACAAATTAATGTGCATACTTACAAATTAATGTAACATGACTTTACAAAATCAATGTGCATACTTACAAATTAATGTAACATGACTTTACAAAATCAATGTGAATACTTACAAATTAATCCAATGAACCATACGGGTCTGCTCTACTCTTTATTGTGTCAAGTTTTGCTTCATGGTCAGAATCACGCACCTTCCACAAGATTTTGTTCAAAGGTCTACCCCGATACTATATCAAATGAACATTGGATGCCACGACAAGGTTTGAGTAAGGAAGAATCTTTTGATGCGTGTCAAAGTCTTGAAACAGCCAAACATTAACACTCTTATGTGGGTACCTTCTAAGCCATGTTCCAGTAATAACCACTGAGCCTGTAGGGTATTCAATGTTTTTTCCATCTGTAACTGGGGCCTCCAATTTCTTTTTGGCCCCAACACAATGACATAAGTAATAATCTATTCCCTCTTCATTATCTTCATCTGCAATAACTGCATATACGTGCCCTACATTAATATGTGTAGCAAATTAGATGAAATTAGTCAACATTACAAAAACACTACAAAGTAAGATGACATTAGGAATTTCAAAAACTATGCAAATAGATATATTACCTGGTTGAACTAGATCTAATATGTGGTCAAAGTGAACTGATGATTCCATCTGTGTTAGTTCCAGTGCCGTCAAGGGTCGATAGGTGTCAAGTGGGCTAAGATAACTTAACTGCCATTCGTCAACCCACTCCTTTGACTTGCACTCATCCTAGGCTTGAATTGTACAGGAAGAACAAAAGCATGACATCTTTCGTGTATGGATACTCCATGAACATGTAATTGAGCTTCTGAAAGAGTGCATCTCACTTGATCTTATCAGTGCAAAATAGTCCTCATATGGTGTAATGTTAGTATCATCTATCAACCAAAAAAATCTATGAACTGAAGACTTACCTTCATTACCTAGACCCATGGAAGCATTACACCACTCAACAATCGATTTTGCATCTGTCAACTTTGCATTGTCTTTATACTTTAACTCTTCTCGTGCTATGGCTCTTTTGATACATGCTCCTACACCATCATGCTCACCATTTCCATGCTCGGCCTCACAAAAGTTCCACATATGTTGAATACCTATAAAATTATGCCTCCTACTCAACCAATAGAAATTCCGTGAGTTCTTGAATTGTGATGCACAATTATCCGACCATATGATATGCTGACTAAACGATATGCCCCTTCTAGCCAAATTATTGTAGAACACCTGAAAGAAACCTTGCATGAACTCTGTAGAATACGTGTGATCATCACTTATATAGAAATTATACTCCCTTATGATCTTTCTATCATCCTCTGTACTATCATTTGCATGAATGAATGCGATGTGCACAAAAATAGAAACCTGTGTGGAGTTGTAATATTGTGATTGCACCTCACGCTGTGGTTGTAGACTGTAGTTTTCTACAAAGTTAATGACTGAAACAATGCTACCAACTAGAAATGTGTCCTTGCATAACTTGAATTGTAAGTCCAACCATCGAGCTCTATGGGCATGTCTTGCATACTCTTACACTATGCTGTCACGAAATATAGGCATAAAATGATACACTAGAATCTTTTCAATAACCAATTCACACCTCTTTGCTTCTTTACCATCTTTTGTATTGTATGCCACTATTTTATACTTGCCAAACTCTACTAGTTCATTTTCGACCGCATGTGTTCTTTCCATATGTTCACATATTGGCAAATGTTGCAGGCCACTGCAACGATGACATGTGTCATCCAAGCATAATTTCTTGTAGAATATTTGATCTTCCTCTTTCACATAAAATTCTTGATATGAAGTCTCTTGAAGATGTTGGTGGGGCATGTATGGCACAACCCTGCAAAATATTGTTAGTATGCATATCTAAACATATAGACCTATAAACATCAAAATGGTTAGAAAATTCAATATGTAATCTACAACAACAAGTAGTGCGTGTGTGATTTATCTTGACATAGAAAGGTTTTAGCATTTCAAAATATCTTTGACAAATTTTAATTTGAGGATACTTCTCTAGAAATTTACCATAAAACTGTGTTTGAGTCTCATCCAAAAAATGCTTTGGATGTGGCTCATGGTTCTGACTACCAATTCTCCTTCTTACCACATCCCTTTGATTCAAAGATACCCTTGTGTAATTCTTCCAAAAGTCTTCAATTAGTGATCTCAATGCTTCAACAATTGGTTTATCTTTTCATGGTAGTCTCCCCGAGAATGCCCATAATTCATTGGCATTAGTGTCCTCAATTCTTTGGCGTTTTCTAATGGCTCTTAATAAAGTTTTCCTATTAATTCTCAATTCTTGACTTGTCTTTCTAATGAGACGAGCTTTCCTCATTTGACTACTAACTATAGTCGATGTAATCACACTCTGTGTTGCATTACTATCTTTTGTACATGAGGTGTTACCCACACTCTCATACGCACTCATTAGATTCTTGACAATAGATTTTTCACTTGAAGCCTTTGATGTTCTCAACCCAAGAATCTTCATGATGGACCTATACTTTATACTTCGCATCATTTCAAGGAATAGTTGACATCTTGTAGTCTCATTTAACTTTTCAAAGAAGAATCTCCAAATCTTATGAGCATATGTTCTACAAGTGCATTTTGGAATCTTACCTTCCATTGGCTACAAAATATTCTCATCAATATCAATCAAATACTTTGGATTTCTATGCAAAATTCTAGGTGGTGTTAAGTTAGATAAATTCATCTCAACATTAGGAATTTCATCAATATTTAAATGAGATGGGCTATATGGTATACCTTCGATCAAAGATGGAATAGATAACGTACCTTGAGGTTGAGGTGGGAATGATGGCATACCTCCTTCATCACATGTGAGTGATGATGTACTCTCAACTTGAGATGTGGTAGATGGTGTCCCTACATGTTGACTTGTGGTAGAGGACGTGTCTCCAACTATGGTATTCAAATCTCTCGTAGAACAAAGTTTTTGCATTCGTTCTCTTTGTGGCGCCAATACCATATCTCTTTGTGATGGTTGTGGTTCCTCTTCAATTGGCATGTCTTCATTTATCGTGTCCAATTTCCTCTTCTCACAAAGTTCCCTCATAGCCACTGCTTTCTTTGCATTCTTAGCTTCTATCTCTTCCTGTGTTGGTTTAATTTTTTATCATTTCCTTGGCATGATAGAGAATTTGTCTGTAGCATGATAAAGAGACCAATATTAGTTCCTAAGAAATGAATCCATACAAATAACTAAAATATATGTCATCCAACCCTTCATAGTAAATGTACATACAATCATCATGTAAAAGAGTAAATGTCACTCAACCAAAATAGGTACAAAGCATACAAAGCAAATTATTGCAGCCATGAAAAGAGTACATGGCACTTCATGCTTGAAAAGGTTGAGGCAGACCCAATTTCACATGTTTGTTGTTACTAGGGCTACTAGGATTTGGAATTGAGAAGGTGTTTCGTTGGTACTAGGGATACTAGGATTTGGGTGGCTTGTGAAGGAATAGACAACAATTGTTGTGTCATGTACATGTACAAATCATCATGAATAGGTGCATAAGGAATGTCCTAGCCCAAGATATGTGCATACAAATCATCATGTCATGTGCATACTTGTATGATCTTGACACCTATTCATTTGTATTTTAACTTGTTAATATGACAAGATAATAGTGGGATTATATTTTTATTATGTTGTAAGGATTTATTCTTGTATAGTTTGACATCATGGTATGTTAAGGTCTGTTTATTACACATAATTATTAAAGAACCCAAGTGTAGAAAATATACATGACATCATGTGAGATTGTAGGCTACTTTCTTGATTGGGAATGTGTCTATTTTAAACATGTATGATAAAGCATGATAAAGTAATTCAAATAGAATTAAGGAAAATGTAAAGAACATGCATGTAAAGACTTGACATACCTAAAAAATGAAGATTCGAATGGAGAGAGTACCCAATTATGTAGTGTTTTTTTCTTCTTGCATCAAACTCCTCAACAATTTGAGTTTTTCACCACTTTCTTCCTTTTCAACGTTAAATTGAATAACACTCAAATATAATTACTAACAACAATACTATTAACCAATCTATAATGTTAAATTCCTAAAATTTAATCACAATTAACATTGCAAAACTACAAAAATTGAAACTTGAATAGATATATATCAAACTTGGTGTGAAAACTATGTTATTTCCTCCTTCTCAAGTTGGCAAAGTAGAAAAGGTGGTGGAAAGATCATGCAAAGGTGGTAGAATGTGTAAAATGTGCATGTGAACTTCCCAACAACATGAAAGCACTTCTTTTTTGTCAGAGCATGTGCATAATCAACATGAAAAAAGAGCATGTGGCCCTGGAACATGGGGTTCAACAGTTTTTTACCATTTCTATAGCAGGACAAAATGCAAGCGCATTATAACGCTCTCGTGTTATAACACACTCACATTTTGTCCTACTATAATTGATCCATAAATATTTGTGCCTATCTCACCTTTGATAGCACCTTTACATTATCTCACCTCTAGTTCCATTAGCTCATGTTCTATATCTCACTTATCTCTCCCCCTCACCTCTCTACCTCTCCCCTCTCTATGTCTCTCAGTCACTTCTTGTCTACCTCAACCCTAAACCTTATCCCTAAACCCTAATCCCTTAACCCTTAACTCTAATCCCTCATCGCTAAACCCTAAACACTATCCCTATTCCTAAACCCTCAACGGGCTCGATACTATACCTTAAACCCTAATCCCTTATCCCTAAACCCTCCAACCCCATCCCTAATATTTATACCCTTGACACTCTACTTTAACCCTAATCCCTCAACCCTCAAACCTTAATGTACTCAACCCTCAACGTCAAACCCTAATCCCTCAACCCTCAACCCTATCCCTAAACCCTAAACCCTAAAGCCTTGACCCTCAACCCTCAACATCAAATCCTAATCCCTCAACCCTTAACTCTAATCCCTCAACCCTAAACCCTATCCCTAAACCCTAAATACTATCCCTATTCCTAAACCCTCAACAGGCTCGATACTATACCTTAAACGCTAATCCCTTATCCCTAAACCCTCCAACCCTATCCCTAATCATTATACCCTCGACACTCTACTTTAACCCTAATCCCTCAACCCTCGAACCTTAATGTACTCAACCCTCAACATCAAATCCTAATCCCTCAACCCTTAACTCTGATCCCTCAACCCTCAACCCTATCCCTAAACCCTAAACCCTAAAGCCTGGACCCTCAACCCTCAATGTCAAATCCTAATCCCTCAACCCTTAACTCTAATCCCTTAACCGTAAACCCTATCCCTAAACCCTAAACACTATCCCTATTCCTAAACCCTCAACAGGCTCGATACTATACCTTAAACCCTAATCCCTTATCCCTAAACCCTCCAACCCTATCCCTAATTCTTATACCCTCAACACTCTACTTTAAACCTAATCCCTCCATCGTCAACCCTATCCCTAAACCCTTGATCCTCGAACCTCAACCCTCAACCCTCAACATCAAACCCTAATCCCTCAACCCTTAACTCTGATCCCTCGACCCTCAACCCTATCCCTAAACCCTAAACCCTAAAGCCTCAACCCTCAACCCTCAACGTCAAATCCTAATCCCTCAACCCTTAACTCTAATCCCTCAACCCTAAACCCTATCCCTAAACCCTCAATGGGCTCGATACTATACCTTAAACCCTAATCCCTTATCGCTAAACCCTTCAACCCTATCCCTAATCCTTATACCCTTGACACTCTACTTTAACCCTAATCCCCTGACCGTCAACCCTATCCGTAAACCCTCAACCCTCAAACTTCAACACTCAACCCTCAATGCCAAATCCTAATCCCTCAACCCTTAACTCTAATCCCTTGACCCTCAACCCTATCTCTAAACCCTAAACCCTAAAGCCTCAACCCTCAACCCTCAATGTCAAATACTAATCCCTCAACCCTTCACTCTAATCCCTCAACCCTCAACCCTATACCTAAACCCTCAACACTATACCTTAAACCCTAATCCTTCAACCCTCAACCCTCAACCCTAATCTATCATCCCTCAGCTCTAATCCCTTATCCCTAAACCTTAAATGCTATCCCTATTCCTAAACCCTCAATGGGCTTGATACTATACCTAAACCCTAATCCATTATCCCTAAACCCTCCAACCCTATCCCTAATCCTTATACCTTCAACGTCAAACCGTAATCCCTCAACCCTTAACTTTGATCCCTCGACCCTTAACCCTTAAAACTTGAACCCTAAAACCTATCCCTACACGCTCGACACTCGACACTATATCTTAAACCCTAGTCCATTAACCCTCATCCCTAAAGCCTCATCCCTAAATAATTAAACCTTCAACCCTAAACCCTATCCCTAATCCCTCTACCCTCGACACTCTTCTTTAATCCTAATCCCTTGACCATCAACCCTATCCCTAAACCCTAAACCCTCAACCCTCAACTCTCAAAATTAAACCCTAATTCATCAACCCTAAACCCTAATCCCTCAAACCTAAACCCTATCCCTAAACCATCAACCCTCAACACTATACCTTAAACCCTAATCCCCATATCTTAACCCTTAACCCTTAAAACTTAAACCCTATCCCTTCACCCTCAACACTTAACACTATATTTTAAGCCTTAAACCCTCATCCCTAAAGCCTCAACCCTCAATCCTTAAACCTTCAACCCTAAACCCTATCCCTAATTCCTCTACCCTCGACACTCTAACCCTAACCTTGACATTAAAAGCTAATCCATCAACCCTAAACCCTAATCCGTCAACCCTAAACCCTATCCCTAAACCCTCAGCCCTCATCACTATACCTTAAACCTTAATCCATCAACCCTAAAACCTAATCCCTCAACCCTCAACCCTAAACACTATCAATAAACCCTCAACCCTTGACACTATACCTTAAACCTTAATCCCTCAACCCTCAACCCTAATCCCTCATCCCTAAACCCTAAATGCTATCCCTATTCCTAAATCCTTAGCCCTCGACACTATACCTTAAACCCTAATCCCTTACCCCTAAACCCTAAACCCTATCCCTCAACCCTTAACCCTTAAAAATTAAACCCTGAAACCTATCCATAAACCCTCGATACTCCACACTATATTTTAAACCCCAATCCCTTAACCCTCAGCCCTAAAGCCTCAACCCTTAATCATTAAACCTTCAACCCTAAACCCTATCCCTAATCCCTCTACCCTAAACACTATACTTTAACCCTAATCCTATAATCATCAACCCTATCCCTAAACCCTCAAGCTTCAACCCTCAAGCCTCAACTCTCAACATTAAACCCTAATTTGTCAACCCTAAACCCCAATCCCTCAACCCTAAACCCTATCCCTAAATCCTCAACCCTCAACACTATACCTTAAACCATAATCCCTCAACCCTTAACCCTAATCCCTCAACCCTAAACCCTAAACCCTATCCCTAAACCTAACAAAACTGCTTTGCCTTATGTTAGGTTGTTAAACCCATCATTTTTGACACTCTTCTCTTAAAGATATCTAAGTTGCAAGAATATGTCAGAAAAATGGCTATGAACTTTTTTAATGTTAGTAATGTTATATGGCATGTTTTTCTAGCCCATCTGGGGTTCATTATGCCAATAGGTGTACACACTATGAGAAAAGCTTTGCATATGGTACATCCACAGTGAGTAATTAACAATTGAAATCAGAAGGATGATCATTATGAGAAAAGATTTGCATTGGGGTACATCTATAATTCTTGCTGTCCACCCCGCACTTAGGGGAGGTATATTATTATGAAACAGGCAAATAATCTCCCATTGTTTACTGGCTCTATCCACAAGAACTACTAAACTTTTTTCTCTTGGTAATTGTAGAGGACATTCACCTATTTTTGGCAACTCTTGCATTCCCAGACCATTACAAAAACTAAGTTATTTTAACCCAATAAATAGCTGATTGCATTGATTTAATACTCTACTATATTAAAGCTTAGCATTCACACAAATGCAGATGTTCATATTATAGAAGACTGCATTATATTAGACTATTAGAGATCCCTCAGAAAAATGTAATAACAAAACTACTTTGCCTTGTGTTAGCTTACAATTAAACCCATTCTTTTTGACACTCTTCTCTTAATAAAGTAAGAGTAATAAGAATAGAAGACAGAGAATTTGATCTTACTAGTATGCATGGTCAGTTTACATTCCATGACTTCATTTTCATTGAATAAAAAGGTAAATATCTGATTTGAAAGGTGGGGTAGAGTTCACTGTCATGTGCTTTTCTAGATGATAGGGTCCATAATGTCTAGGGTTCTTCAAAGAAAGGCTTGTAACATAATTAAGTTTTTGTTATACCAATCCTCTAGGTAAATCTACAATTCAAATGCCTACTTTGAAAGTTGAAATAAATTAGATTAGACTTACAATTTTGATTTTCTTCCATTGCTTCAACATCATTGTTTTCTTCATCAGAAACCAATTCAAGATTAGCAACTTGCTGCCCATTGGTTGACTTGAACTGCATACTCTGTTAGAAGAAGGGCATTTTTTATCTGTATCAATGTTGGTATTCATAAGCTGAAGAGCATTGATATTTTTCACAGTCTTTGAAATATCTTAACCTTAAAATATGACTTGGATATGTACTTGAACACAATGAAATCTCCAATCTCCAGCCCATGAGGCTTCACAAAATTTTCCCAACCCTGCCTAAATTCCAATTTATTTATGGTACCCCTTAATTGTACATCCCACTCCTGCCCAGCTGGGCCTTGAAGAAGGAGGCACGCCCATTAAACCAACTCATTCGACAACTTGTTGCCCATCGGTTGACTTGAACTACATACTCTGTTAGAAGAAGGACATCTTTTATTTGTATCAATGTTGGTATTCATAAGCTGAAGAGCATTGATGTTTTTCACACACCCTATTCTTTGAAATATCTTAACCTTAAAATATGACTTGGATATGTACTTGAACACAATGAAATCTCCAATCTACAGCCCATGATGATTCATGAAATTTTCCCAACCCTCCCTAAATTCCACTTTATTTATATGGTACCCCTTAATTATACATCCCACTCCCACCCACCTGGGCCTTGAAGAAGGAGGCACACCCATTAAACCAACTCATTCGACAACTTGATGCCCATTGGTTGACTTGAACTGCATACTCTATTAGAAGAAGGGTATCTTTTATCTGTATCAATGTTGGTATTCATAAGTTGAAGAGCATTGATATTTTCACACACCCTGTTCTTTGAAATATCTTAACCTTAAAATATGACTTGGATATGTACTTGAACACAACAAAATCTCCAATCTCCAACCCATGATGATTCACAAAATTTTCCCAACCCTGCCTAAATTCTAGTTTATTTATGGTACCCCTTAATTGTACATCCCACTCTTGCCCACCTAGGCCTTGAAGAAGGAGGAACACCCATTAAACCAACTCATTCGATAACTTTTTGCCCATCGGTTCACTTGAACTACATACTCTGTTAGAAGAAGGGCATCTTTTATCTGTATCAATGTTGGTATTCATAAGATAAAGAGCATTGATTTTTTTCACACACCCTATTCTTTGAAATATCTTAACCTTAAATTATGACTTGGATATGTACTTGAACACAACAAAATCTCTAATCTCTAGCCCATGATGATTCACAAAATTTTCCCAACCCTTCCTAAATTCTAGTTTATTTATGGTACCCCTTAATTGTACATCCCTAATCCCTTAACCCTAAACCCTATTCCCTAGTCCCTAAACCATAAACCCTAATCCCTAATTATAATTTAGGTACCCTAATCCCTAAACCCTAATCCCTTATCCCTAAACCATAAACCCTATCCCTAAATCCTCAACCCTCAACACTTAAACCTTAAATCCTAAACCCTATCCCTAAACCCTCAATCCTCAAAACTATACCTTAAACCCTAATCCCTCAACCCTAAAATTTCAACCATAAACCCTATCCCTAATCCCTCTACCCTCAACACTCTACCTTAACCCTAATCCCTCAACCCTTAACCCTAAACACTATCCCTAAAGCCTCAACCCTAAACCCTAATCCCTTAAGGTCTTAAACTCTAATCCCTTATCCCTTAACTCTAAATCCTATCCCTAAACCCTCAACCCTCAACCTTAAACCTTAATCACTCAATCCTTATCCACCCCTCTCCTCCCCTATCTGGCTCACTCCCATCTCTACCCTCCTCTTCCCTTGACACTATACATACATACATATAGGCATACATAGATACATACATACATATAGGCATATATACATACATACATGATTAATAACCTTGAACATAAAAAAATTTAAGGGGAACATAATGTGAGCGTGTTATAACGTGCTCGCGTTATTTCAAACATGACAAACATCACAAACTTTTACAGAAAAGGGAAAATGTAAAGCAAAAAATAACGTGAGCGCGTTATAACATGCTCGCGTTATGTTTTGCTTTGGGAATCTCAAGCCTTGGGCTTGGGATTTGCTTTGGATTTCCAACCCAAAGGCTTGGAGTGCCTTTTCAACATCCACATACGTGCTTTTCCATATTCTTCAAGATTTCACATAATTTCGTTCTTGCTAACCCTCAGATTTGCATGTGTTTCAAGGTCAAACAAATCAAACACCTGGGTAATGTTAGGATTTCTCTTAGCTATTTGAAAATGTGATTTTTTTCACATTTTAACAATGTTAAGCCTTTCATCTTTAATTTCTTTTGTTTGTGTGTCTATTTTTGGGCAAAAACCATTGTTTGGTCTTTTTTTCATTGTAAATTAACTATTCATTGAAATTTCAAAAAAATTACATATTTAGAAACTAGACTCCATTCTACACATATTAAAAAAAGATAAAAATGATTTTCAATTAGTTTTCAAAATTCATAGGGGTAGCACAACCAAAATTCTATTTTTTAGGATGTGTCCACTTTGAAAATTAGTAAAAAATTAAATATTCATCAAAAAATTATTAGAAAAATTGGGCATAAACTACATGCTATTAGCTAATTTCTCACCAAAGTGATTTTAAAAATACCAAAAAAAAGTTGACCTTTTGAGGGAGCCACAAAACATGCTTTGCTATGTTTTTTTGACAACACCAATTTCTGTGGCTCCCTCTTTTGAACCCCTTAATCTATGCCATTAAAAAAAAATAGTTTAGAAAGTAGACTCGAAGCACTGCGAACATTGTTTTGGTTGCATCTCCAAATTTTGAGTGTAACTATGCTCAATCTATCATTCAAGGCCAGCATTTCCTGATTTCAGAAAAAAAGTGGCCACTTAAGACCCCTTTTTGGCTCCCCATCTTCTTGCACTTACCCCCTGATGCTGTGTCAGTACAAGATTCACAGGTTCCTCGATCCCCTTCATTGAAAAGGTAGAGAACTAAAGGTGAGCCTCCACTTGATCTTTATGAAATGAATGAATAAGTTGGGGACACTAAAGATGTGGCCAATATTCTCAGGCACTTGGGTGATGAAGAAGAAGTTGATCAACCACTAGTTGGCCAAGAGACAGATGCACACAAGCTTGAGGTTAGAATGGATAAATAGACCCAAGGTGAACCATAATTGGAGGAAGATGGAAGAATTGTGGCATCAATGAGATTTATTGAAGATGATGACTTTATCAAGACTCTAGAGTTTAAGGACTTCTGGTTGAAAATGAAAATGAAAGAGTTTGATGAAAAGGTGGCAATAAACAAAATGGGTGTTGATGAATCACGACATAATCAGATTGTCACACAAACTTTTAAATATTTGAAGATAGATGAAATAAATGTGAGTCCAAAAGAAGCAAGGCAAATGGTCCTAAATAGCAATATGCTAATCATTCTTGGTCTTGAGTTGAAAAAAGTCTTTTTTCTCAACCAAGTCAGAAGCCAAGAAGATCCAAAACTTGTTTTTGAATTTGATCATGAGGATGACATTAGTGGGTGTGGTTTCAACCCAAAAATAAAGACTCTTGCAATCTGGACCACATAAAAGAATACAAGTAAACCAAGGGTGCATAATGTTGTGCAAGAGATGAGGGGTTCAATTGTGGTGAAAACTTTACAAGATACATCAGCAACAAAAGCATTTGCCCTCACCATCCATACTACCATGTTCACTCATGCTGTTGTAAAAAGATTAGAACAAAGAGTACAAGATTATGAGAAAACTCAAAAGGAAATAAATGATGAAGTAAATAGATTGTTACTTGAGAATGTCAATTTGAGAAAGCAATTGCAATATGTGAGTTCTTCTCAAAGTCAGGCTATTGTTATACCAAAAGCAACAAGTGGTGCCATAGTGACAGTAGAATAGATTGATGCATTGAAATTGAAATTTGAAAAGGAAATTGAAGATTTGAGAAAACAAAATGAAATGACAAAAGAAGAGGCAAGGTTGAAAGTTCTCGAAGTTTTTGAAAAAATATTGGAATACAGAATGAAGCTTGTTGTTGATAACCTAGGAAATGTGCATGATTGCTATTCCTCCTTATCTCAGGCCATGGAGCAGCTCAAAGTGAATTTTTCTATTTTGGACCCAATGTATCAAAGATGGCAACCTTCACACCACACTTTGACCATTCTCTGTAAAGTCTTGCAAATAAATCTTGATGCCCTTACAGCTTTGAAGCCTATAGAAAGGATGATTGGATTGATCTTGGAGGAGTACCAGTATGCCAATGGTGAAGGCTAGAAGATGCAAGCCAAAATTGAGTCTTTTGCCACATTTAAGCATCAGTTTATCCCCTCAATTCAGTTAGAAGACAATCAAATGAAGAGCCTTGATGCATGGAGAGTGGAGTTTGGCCAAATAGTATGTCAAATCATGGACTTTTTGAGAAGAATGGAGATGTCAACATCATCAGCTTCAACATGATTTTGGATAGAGTGATTGCCTTAGATGTTGGGTATGGGAAATTTGTGATGGATGTCAAAGCTCTGTTGGATAAAAGATGGAAGGATCACCAAGCTAAGTTGCTCAAGATTCAAAACTACAAATGGCCTAGTGATTTTGTAATTTTTCAATGGAAGAGAATGTATCTTACAGATTGATAAGCATCATAGGTTTTGGTGTAGAGGAGCAATGAGCTATATGCTGGTGTCAAATAGCACTACCACATCTTGGATGCTCTCCTTTTTGTCTCTTTATGTTTTTCATGTTTTTATAATGTATTCCAAAATGTGCTTGAAAGTCTAATTTAGACTTATCAAAGTGAAAATATTGTAATGAATGTCAAGGGTTGGGATTACAAAGAGCCATTTTGAATGTGAGAGGTCTGAAGCTTTTTGCTTCACTTGAATCTATAAAAGGGAATCCAAGACCTTATGGGCTCTCTTTGGGAAATTTAATTTTTGAAAGAGACATTGCACAACATGTTCTTTAAAGCTAATCAATACAAAAGCTACTTTTCTTTGGTGCTAAACTTTTAGTTCTCATTTGTTTGTTGATTTCAATTGTTAACCATTTATCTGGTTGTCTCCAACTTAGTTTTCCTTTGTTATTTAAATCAATATATCAAGTATATTTTTGATTTGTCAGAACAAATTTGCTGTTTCTCATGTGGTTTGCTTATTGGGCTCCTTCAAGAAAGGATTAAAATCCTATAGGTGAATCACAATAACCTGGGAAGATTAATTGGATCATTAAAGAAGAACTAGATAATTTACATATTTGCATGTCTGTGCAAGTCATAGACCTTGAATTGCCAAACAAATCAAGTTGTGGCTAAAAGGGAAGCACAAATCTTTTTGAATAAAGACTCCATAATCCAAGAACATGCACCGATTGTTCTCTTGTGAAAATCATTTCCTTGTATATATTTTTAAAAATCCAATTTTAATTTTCTATTTTATGAATAGGATTTAAATATTTATAAAAGAAATTAATCCAAATCATATGCCAGATTGGATTAAGTGAAATGGATGATTTAATTGACAAAATTATATAAATTCATTAATCTGTTCTGAAGTCACCAACATATTTGAAGCCTAGTAATTATTTGGTGAATATAAGGTACACCCACCTAGGCCAAACAGAGCCTAAAGTGTAGAGAATTTTAATCAATTTGATTAATTCTATTAGTTGGCCAAATTCACATATAAAACCTTATCATAAGACTTGGCATATCTTTAGGGTTTTATAATTTGTTGATTTGAGCACCAGCAGATTGAGAGGGAAGTTTCATCCTAAAGAAGATAGTGTTGAGGACAGTCACAAAGGCTCAATCAATTCTTCTCACACAACAATACGGTGTACATCCTCAGACAAACTCTAATATTAGTTCTTCTCACACAACAATACTATGTACAAAGATAAATACTATTGATCTAACTTACTTATGCTCAAACTCTGTATATGGTGTATCCTTAGGGAGCCTGTGAAGATGTTCCTCAGCCTTTACCAAGGCAGCATGTAGCTTTGGCAAGCTTTGTATCCTTTCATTCAACATCAGCGACTGCAAATTAAATGGCACAATTATACCATTTCATTGCATTGCTTTGGAAAACTATATATACTAAATTGAAAAAGATATAAAAGATAAACATCTAGTGTCCATGATGCAAAATTGCATATCAGAATTTACTGTGTTGATCTCACAACATTGAAGCTATAGATAGCATTCTTTGAATTGTCTTCTTTACAACCTGAAAAATTGTTGGGTGAATATTTTGTCTTCAACTAACTGAAGGAAAAATGGTTATATAAACTAGAGTGTAATGAGATAAATCTCTCCTCTCAGCAAGGGGAGGTTCCCTATTAACTATTACAAACTTATTTACACTAAAAACTAATTTTACGGTGAAACCATGTCATCCATTTCTCTTTTTTCAGAAATGATGTTTACAATATAAAAGAGCACTTTCACAATACAAATCGAGATAACCAAGAAACCCACGAGAGCACAAAGTCTATTGTTGCTCTTTTTATTAATTTACAATTTAGAACCAAGTAGGATAAGGTGTAGCTCAAAGTCTTCAACAAATACTACGAAAAAACATACGATCACAAAAGATAATAGTAGTTCAAAGTCTTTCCAATATCTTTTACTTCAAAACATAAAATCATAAACTAAAGATAATTGTTGTAGCACAAAGTCTCCAAAATCAGCTTTAGAACATCTCTCAGATTATCCATAGTCACACTACAATTTGATCAAGTAGATAAGATAGCATAAGGAAAAGGACATAAGAACACTTTCCAATATACTACAAGTTATTCTAATACAAAGATTGAACGATCGCTTGCTTTTCTATTCACCTGATAAAATATGATTTACAATTTGAACACAAAGTCTCAAAATGCTCTTCAATTTGGCAGAGTTTCACTTCAATAACTAAAAGCTGATAATTACAATGGGGGGTCCTCTTTATTTATAGGAGAAACTGAGAGCAAAAATAGGAAAAGAACAACTAACTATGACTTATTGAACAAAGGAGTCCTTTTTGATTTGGGACTTCCTATGTTTTTACATGTAATTACATATGAGAAAAGTACATGTAAAAATGTCCAAAACTATTTCAAAAGTAAATCTAAAAAATAGAAAATAAACTAAGTGATGAAAAAGCTGCTTCAACTTGCACTACGTTCTTTCTTCATGTGGCAGTCATACATAGTAAACACAACTTGCATCCCCAAACTATCTGGACTGACTATGTTCCTAAAAATCATCCAAGCTCTAAATATTGCATCTCTAACTGTGGTAATTGATTTTACATGGCTAGTTAACTTGGCCTTCATATTATCCAAAGTTAACTGGTTATCAAGAATATTATCCATGGAATCTACTAAAAATGTTTTATCTTCAAACTCCTTCTGAAACATATTCTCAAATTCCTAGGTCATCTCCTCTGTAGAAAGAAACTGATTATCCTTTGACACCAAATTGCATGGCAGCTCCTCCAACTTGTGTAAGAGACTAACGTCACTTTGGTCACTCAGCTTCCTTGTAGTTTCTAAGTCATTGATTAGATTTTTCAACACAGGACTCCGATATGTCAATGCCTCCTTAGTCTCGGTATATGAATCTTGATTTGGAACAACACCAATTGATATCAAAGCACTTATTTTATACTTCCTCATTTCTACCCACTTATCATGCTCTGCTCTAAATGCTCAATATCTTGAGAAATAACATCAATCAATCATCAAGTTCTGCCCTGATTTTCTCCATTTTGCTTGTTTTCTCAGCTAGCTCTGTAAGAAGAGAGATTCCCTATGTGCGCATCCTATCCAAATATTCTTCAAGCACTTTTCTCTTAAGGTGAGTCTTTTCAGCTTTCTGGATGATAGGATCTTCAACAAAAGTGGCCTTAGGAGTCACTGATTCTGAATTCAAAGTAATCTTTCTTACCACTGCAGTCAATTGCTCTATCGTTGCTTTATAATGATCTTTCATTTCTTTTTCTTTATCAAACTTTTGAATCAAAATATCCATTGCCGATTGCATGCCAATCTTTGCACTCTCATGTGTTATTTGCCCAGCCCAATTCTAGAAATAGAGTAATCACTCATACTAAAATTTTCTATGGTAGCATCTTGTGGGGGCCTTGCAATCTCCACAAATTTGTGCCCTTTGTCTCCCAGCACTCTAGAAAGAATTTTTGGCTTCTTTGGAGTCTTAGCCTTAACAGGCACTATCTTACCAAAATCAAAGTCATCTCGAGAGATGGCTTGTTTCTTTCTTTTAGGCATATATGCTGACAACCATGGAGGAAGTATAGAAGTACTCACATTCGGATCTGGTTCCATTGTCGGTGTTACGGGAACTGTACTAGCACTGGAAGTAGAAACAATAGGTGGAGCATTAGTAAACACTGCACTTGACACATTCACATTTGAAACTTGCTCAAAACCCAATACAAAGTGATTAAATATTGAAGAGTCTACAATATCAAAAGATGAGGAGGACAGACTAGGAATGGACCCAGAAGAACAAAGAACATCATCAAAAGCAATTTGAGGATTATCAAAAATTATTTTTGAGGGTGATGGAGATTCAAAAGATGGTATGTTGATAGGTGAAATAGACAGAGGAACATAAATAGGTATGTTAGACAAAGGAGAAGAGACTCCAGTATCATGTGGTACATTCTTCTATTGAGACATAACTTCATCCCTTTGTTCTTCTCTTATCTCCTTTGTTGATATATTTTCAACCTCCATTTCTTCGGCAGCTGGCTTATTAGTATTTTGTTTCTCAATTTCCATTTCTTCTACCTCAGATTCTTTCTCTATAGCCTTTGACTTCTTAGACACAAATTTGATCCTAGATTTATGTGTCTTAGAAGAAGAGGGAATTATTTGTCCTATTCTCCACCTTCTTGCCTATTTTTTCTTGGACTCCAGTCTCTGATCCAGTAAGGAATTCTTTCAAAGCAATCCCCTTACCTTCTAACCACTTCTTTGTGTTAGCCAATATAGGTTCAAATCTTTTCCTTAAAGAAGTCAATTCTTTCTGAGACCTTTGGATAGGAGGAAGAGGAGAACCATTGATCTGTTTAGTGTTATACCTAGGATCAATCAACTCTTCATCATCCACCAGGTCTTCAGGAATATCAGCCAAACCTAGATACTCAATCTATTCTAGAGATAATTTGCTATAGTCCCATTTTTTGATATCCTCTTCTGTCCTTAAGTCCAACCCAGATGTCTTCTACCATCGGCTCATGAAATTGAGTCTTCATTTTGATCTTATCTTTCATACCCCTATAATCAAACCTTGGTCTCCATTTGAACCGCTTCATGGTCACTAACTGCATTTCAGTCTCCATGGCTCTAGCCTTTGCAGCAGTTGACACTCAAAATATACTAATTTCAACTGGGAATCTGAATCTTGGTTTCTTGAGTTCCATTTGCTTATTATGTACATCAATCATTTGCCTACGTAATTCCATCATAACAAGTTTATCTAAAGGAAACCTTGGCAACATATAAGGATAACCTTGGAAAAAGCCAACCCTTAAATATGAAAAAGTCTGAAATTGTAAGCTAATACACCCATAATCATTCTCAATTGACCAAGCCTCATCAAAACCTCTTCTATACTCTAACTGAGGATTAAAAAGGCACAAAAACACTGCAAAGAATGTGTCATTGACCCTCTTAAAGTGGTGGATAGAACCTTTCAATGTCAGTTGAGGATAGTATTGATACACAGAAACCACTCTCCTATCTCCTTCAGATGTCAAACTTGGAAAGAACCTCATTGAGGCTGCTATATACACCAGATAGGAAGTCATATAGAATTTGAAAGTAGTGGATACCTTAGTCAATTGCTCATGCATAGCATTGCTGATTTGTTCACCCCAAAAGATGGCTTGCTTGCCTTGAAGTATAACCTTGATAAAAGGGTACATCCATTCATGGAAAAGAGAGGAAGAAGCCAACCCCCTTATCCAACTAAGAAGAGTTATGAGATCACCAATCTCCTCAATTAAATCACTTATGGGAAAACTCCTCGGCCACCTAGATAAGTTTGACCTTGAAGTCTTAAGCCACTTGGTGTTAATTATCTTCTTAGCCTTCTCAGAATTCTTGTCATATTCTTTTTGAGCCTCAACAAAATCTAGTTTCACAACCTCTGTAGTAGTAGGATTGATGAAAACTTTATCAATGAATTCTGGATCCAATCTGATGATCACATTGCCATTCACATCCACCACTGCCCTAGTGTCTCTATTGTAGAATTGAGCACATTGCAGAACAAACTCTATATTATGAGATGCCACCAGGAAAGATGACACCAAGTGAATATTGCTATCAACAATCTTCTTCATCGCAGAACTAGGGTTAGCAGACTTAGTTCTTTCCATGAACTTAGCCATGTCTACATGACCAATCTCTGTATCCCGAATATCATCAACATTGGAGGTAACTGAGGTGATTGGAAAAACACCATGATACTTATACTTCATTTCTTTCGACTTCTTTGGAGACAACTCAGACATTTGAAAAACAAACACTAGAAGGAGTGTCGATGAAGAGAGAAAATCCACATAAGAAACTGCAACAAAAAGCCATGATCATGCAATTAGGGGAAATACTGGCAATATGGGAAAACTACATGTCGATGATCATGACTATTGGGATAAGCTTGAAAGGGCTAGAGTGCAAGCAGGTCGAAAAAAGAGAGGAAAGCAGGCTTAGGAAAGTAAATTTGAAAATCTCCCAGAGTTAGAAAAATTTGAGAGAGAGAATGCACGGGCGGCAAAATTTGCTACCCTTACATTTGAGGGATAAACTGCAGGTGTCAGGGTGGCAAATTTTGCTGACCCTGCATTTGGATTGAAAATTTCTTCAAGTGGATTGGCGACAAGTTTTGATGCTTTTGCAGGCTTAGGAGTGATTTCAATGTATGTGCAAGGTTAGAAAAATTTGCCATCATTGCACATGCTTTGGATGAGAAAGATTTTATGAAGGGGTGGACAAAAAGACCACTTATGCATGTGTTGAAAATTCCAAATCATTATGTAAGAGTGATGGTTTATGTTGCTTATGCACATTGAGGGTAATACAAAGTTTGTGTAAGGGCGACGATTTTAACCGCCCTTACATGTTTAGGGAAAACCACATGAAAGAGATGTGAAGGCGGGGAAAACCCTCGACATTACATATTAGAGGGTAGACATGTAAAGTTCATGTAGGGGTGGCAAAAATTGCCGCCACAACATGAATCAACATAGGAAAGAAATGCAAAGGTGAAAAAGTGTATCAGTGGTTGAAAAGACCGTCAATACATGTTAAGGAGTGGTAAAAAACCTAAGTGTTTAACATGATCAGTAAAAACCCCAACCCATTTAATCAAAGCTACAAAAAGTAAAAACTAGGGTTTTACAGAAAAATAGGGAAAAATATATATATAGATGATGTAATTTAACTAATCCACAAAAGTGAAATTTCAACAAAACAAAAATAAATATGTTTAACACATATAGAAACTTAGTGTTTTAAAATGAAACCAAGAAAAAAAATAACAACTTACCTGGTCCGCGAAACAAAAACCTTGAACGCAATCACGGAGGCTAGATATGCTTAGATGTGAAATTTACGCGAGCTTTGTGAAGCAAACTGGTATCAAGGAGGTATCAATCTAGTTGGAGGTCTTGAAAACAAACAATAAGTAAAACAAAATGAAAATAAAACACTTAAAAAGGCTATTAAAGTTGTGCATTAAACATGGCACGAGTACCATTAATGCCTACTTTGAGTTCATAGATTTTGCAGGATTTGCTTGGAGGGTAAAAAAGCTCGACACAACATATGCATTAGGTCATGTCAGAGCAATGGATATGACCGCACTTGCATTTAAAATTAACACAAGAAACATATTCCTGAGTGGCAAATTTAACCGCTATTGCATATGTGACTAACAAACCTGAAACATGCATGGGCGGCAGTTTTAACCGCTCATGCATATTTATAAAAAACAAGACAATTAAAGCATGAATCGGCAGAAGTTTTGGCCAACATTGCATGTTTCACAATAATACACATGTAAGAGGGGTAATTTTGACTGCTATTGCATGTGAAAACAAAAACTTTCTAACACCCCAAAAAAGTAAAAACTGATATTTTGACAAGCTTACGACCTAGTCAATTTTCACAATTTTCGAGGAATCGACCTAGGGGAACATCGTAAACCATTTCAATGATGTTAGAAGACTTTGGACGAGGCCAAGAGGACTTGTCTCGATAAGCAAACTTAGAGTGTAGACTACGAAACAAACAAGTTTCGTAGGGGTTGTCTACAAAATTGAGAGCAACTAATTTTGAGAACAACAACTGGCTCTAACTGGGGAACTTCCATCGATCAAACTTTGAAATGATTGAAGGGAGAAGAATCTAGTCTCTAAGTGGCTTCATCCATGCCATTGGGCCATAGAGTCAAGCTACCAAAAATAAAAAGACACCAAAGACTAATTGAAAACGTAAAATAAAAACACAAAACTATACAATATGTACAAATGGACTTATCTGATACTTCAAGGATTAAAGTGTTTTAGATGTTGTCCACTGTGAGGCAACAAGAATGCTGTTCCATCCAGATACTCCAACAAGAAGCTATTTTCACCACAAAGTTGATGAATGATGAATGGGCCTCTCCATAGGGAATCAAACTTCCCATGCATCCCTTTTGGCTCTCTCCTCTTTTGCCATAACAAGACTTGATCCCTACTTTGAAATTCTTGAGCCTTTGACTTCTTGTCAAAGTGATTCTTCACTTGACTTTGATGTTCAGCAATACGGTCTACTACCATAACCCACTTCTCTTCAAGTTCAGTGAGGTACATGATTCTTTTGTCAATAGAACTTTCAAAAGTTCTATCTTCTACTGCCTTTGCCAACTTCAATGCCGACAATTCCAAAGTAATAGGTATCTCTGCATTCAAACCGTATAGAAGTTGAAACGGTGACATACCTATTGCTCTTTTGGTGGTAATCCTATTTTCCCATAAAGCATCAAATAATGCTAAGTTCTTTGATTATCTTCCACCAGTTTCCTGATAATGGTAACCAAATTTTTGTTACTAGATTCTGCTTGACCATTGCCTTGTCGATAATAGTCTGAAGAGAGAGAAAGAATGATCCCATGTTCATAACAAAATCTAGTGATCTCATTGGAAGAGAAACAAGTAGAATTATCTGCTACAACTTTGTTTGGAACTCCAAACTGGGAACTAATATTTTCCTTAAGAAAATTACATACCACTTCAGAAGTAGCATGCTTCACTGGGATGACCTCCACCCACTTGGTAAAATAATCAGTTGCGGTGAGAACAAAGTTGTGTTCTGCACTTGACGGTGGGTTCACAACACCAATGACGTCAATGGCCTATTTCTAAAAAGGTTCTTCAATTACAACTGGCTTGAGAGGTAGTGTAACCAACTTAGGCCTTCTAACAAACTATTGACCTAACTCACACTTACGTACCCAGTTGTACGCATCCTGAAACAATGTGGGCCAAGAGTACCTAGCCCGCAGAATCTTATGAGCCATCATAGGCATAGAAAAATGTCCTCCATAAGCCAAATTGTGAAAAGACTCCAGAAGTATACTTTGTTGTACTTTATCAACACAACGGAGAAAAACTCCATCAAGGCTCCTTTTATACAAACCATTGTCCCATAGGACATAATTAGCACCCTTCAATTTGATAGTTCTTTTCTCCTTATAGGATAGATGAGAAGGACACTCAACATAGGTAAGAAAATGAGAAATATTAGAATACCACATATCTGTAGTAGTGACAAAAAGAACAGTTGGCATATCCTCAACTTCTTCTTTATCTCCTGTTTCTTTTGGTACATTGTTAGCAATCAACTGACACAAACCTTTGCCATGCACAAGCTTGGTAGGTTTGATATCAAGATCAAACTCTTGAATCTTGGCAATCCAATTGCCTCTTTTGGTTCCAAACTCTTGTTGATTCAGGATAGACTTCACTATTGTGTCTGGCACCAAATCAATAGTATGTGAATTCAAAATATAACACCAGAAATGCTTTACCGCCTTGACCTCGGCATAAGCATGTTTCTCCATATTTGAATATTTCAATTCATGAGCCTTCAAAGGACAACTCATAAATGAAATAGGAGATTCCACACCTTCCTCATTCTGGTAAACAAGAATGGCTGGAAGTGTATGCTCGGAAGCATAACTATATACTATGAAATCCTTGGTATAATCAGGACAAACTAGAACTAGAGCATGAGCTATGGCCCTCTTGATGTCCTCAAATGCTACTTTACCTTCCGCACTCCAACAGAAAGTAGTCTTACCCTTCATCATGTTGACAATGTGATGGGTTTTCTTCTCAAATTCTGAAATGAATCTTTGTAGAAAATTCACCTTTCTGAAGAAAGAATGAACGATGGTCTTACTAGCAAGCAAAGTAAGACTCTGGATAGATTTGACTCTTTCTGAGTAAATTTTAGTTCCTTCTTAGGACACAATGTGACCAAGAAGCTTACTTTCTGTAACCTCAAAAACTAATTTCTTAGGGTTAAGAGAAATACCATTTTGTCGACATCTTTCCAGCACCTGTCACAAATGATATGCATGATCTTGACATTGTTTGGAGAAAATGGTCAAGTCATCAAGATATACCACAATGACTTTCCCCATCTCATCTCTGAACGTGAGGTCCATTGCTGTCTAGAAAGTAGCACTAGCATTGATCAAACCAAACGACATCCTACGGTATGCAAAAGTGCCCCAAGGTATTGTAAAGGCAGTCTTGTATTGATTTGCTTTACTGACCTCTACTTGATTATAGCCTAAAAAACCTTCTAACATAGGTAGCATCTCTGAACCAATTACAGTTTGTAACACTTGGTCCATAATAGGCAAAGGGTAAGTTATCCTTTAGAGAAGACTGGTTGAGATTCCTGAAATCAACACAAATACGGATTTCTACGTTCTTCTTTCTTATAGGGATAATATTCGTGATCTAGGTAGAATGATGAATAGGAAAGATTATCCTTGCATTCAACTTTTTTGAATTTCGGAAAGAATAGTATGTGATATTTTGGGATTATATTGCCTCTGTTTCTACTTGTGAGGCAATGACCCAACCTTGAGAGGGATTTCATGCTGAATCTCCTTAGGTCTAAAAGACTTTCGATCATTAGAAGAATATGCCAAAACATCAATGTAATGGCGAAGAAGTGTAGTGAATTTGAATTTCTTATCGACAGTGCAACACTTCCCAATGTTGACCATTTTGGGATTTGCCTCAGAACTCAAATTTACTTGTTCAAATTCCATAGATGAACTTGAATCAAGTTGTTGCTACTATTTAATGTATTTGTCATGCTTATCAAATAGATTTTCTAGGGAAACTAAACCTTTTGGAATCTTATTCCCTTTTAGTTGAAGAAACTCTTTACCAGTTTGTGAATCTATTTCAGAAATGTATTCCTGTGGTGGAGATTCACTACCTTCACAATAGAGCTCATCAAAGCTATCTCTCTTTTCTAAGAAGGCAATGATCTGATTGTCACCATTGAAGACCTGCCAATGGTTAGCATTATCTGGTACACTTGGTCAGAAAACCAACTCAATTATGTACTTGTTACCTTTGAAGTCCTTATGGGGAACCATGAGGGTGGCAGAGATAGCTAACGAATCAACAGGATCATTAAACTCTCTCGGTACTGCAAAAATGTCGAAAGCATCAAAACCTTTGATGCAATCCCAAACATGGTTGCGGTAATGCTTCAGCCTTTCATTTTTGGTTTGATATAAATTTCTCACTTGGCAAACAACTAGTTCAGCATCTCCTTAAGCATGAAGATTTTTAATACCTTTAACTCAAGTAACTTCCATGCCAAGTAATAATGATTCATACTTCGTGGTATTATTGGTATTATCAAATTGCAGCTTGTATGAGAAAGGGAAGATATCACCTTGTGGAGATATCAGAACAATTCTAGCTCTAGAACATGTAGAAGAACAACTGCCATCAAATTCTAAAACTCAAACCTCATTAGAATTTGATTTTTTCTAATTTCTTTGCCCAAAAGATTCTTCTTCATCAGTGAAGGAAGAATCTAGAATCACTATAAATTCATCTATACTTTCATTTGAATACTCTTTTGATTCTCCATCTAAATTGTCTGAATCTGCATCAGATGAACTAGAAAGATTTTCTATGGATAGGAAATAGTTACCCATACCTGAAGACTCAAACAAAATCTAAGCTTTCCAGTTTTCAGTTTGGGTGACTATGTATTTCGCTTCCTTCTCATGAAGCAACTTTTGCATGACTCCTTTAACACGTATCCTAGATTTAGACAGATCCATGTTCAATTCTCTACCTACATCTTTACAGAAGTTACGCCCAAGTAAAATGCCATAAGAAGCTGGAACATCAGCCACAAGAACAATCATCTTGATCCTCTTGTCTAGAAAGGATGCAAATGCAAATTGGGCATCTTTGATTTGACCCAATAATGACACTTGCTTATTTTCCATGGAGACACATCTCCCAAAGGTCTTGGTTAAGGTGAGACCAAGGGATTTCGCCACCTTAGTAGGCATGATGTTATCAGAAGCCCCGAAGTCTATTATACAATTGCTTAACTTATGACCATTGACCAATAGAGAAACATAGAAAGGTTCTATTTTCCTTAGAGCAACAAGGGGAGTAGTGACTAAATTATTTTGGGTAGATTTTTTTTAGACAAGTCATGGGTGGTTTTGGAAGAATCTTGCCCCGTAGGGGTAGCCTTATTTTTCACATATTCAGCTAACCTATCAAACTGTTCAGGGTTAGCTTGTTAGTACTCCACCTCAGACATTTGGATCTTAGTTTTCCTAGTGTGATCTATAATATCAAAAAGATGAAATGAACTAGATACAGAGGAAGAAAATCTATCATTTTGGGTTTTAGTCGAGGTAGTACTAGTCTGTGGAGCAAAAGCAGGAGAGATAGGATGGTTAGGTGAACTTACTTGTTTATTAGCAACTGAGTTCTTTTATTGAAAAGGCAATGGAGTTCCCCATTTGGCAATTGAGATATCTAGCTGAGGTTCCTCTCTCGTCTTTCCTTTATCAACTTGTTGATTTGGCTAATTTTGGGACCTGGTAAAAATAGCGTATGCTCCATCATACACTTCTCCTTCTCTTTTTGATTCATCTTGGTAATTCAGAAAACCAATGGTAGAGTCACTAGCTAACTCTTCTTCTCCTTCTACAAACAGGTTAGCATTATTCTCTTGGTCCAACTCAGGTTGGAAAGAATGGTCATGTTCTGCTTCATAATAGCCAACTGCTAAGTTGACCAGTGTTGCTTCAATGGCAAGCTTCCCTTGTGTGGGTGGAAGACAATTTTGTTTCCCTTGATTTCTGGTAGCATTACCTTGATATGAATTGTTAGGAAATGTTCTCCTTGGTATATCCCTATAAGAAGGAGGAGCAGACATACCTTGAGACATTTGTCTTTTCAAATCTAGCAGCTCATTTGCTAACTTTTGCACCATACGATCTGTGGTGCTTGTGGAAGGATTATTAGTAGAGGATTGACCTCTATTTCTATTGGAATCTCTTCTTATCTTACCCGCAAGGATAAGATCATCTTCAACTTTTGTAGCCAAAATTTGAGCTGTGGGAAGATCTGCAGGGCCAACCCACCTTAGCAGAAAGCTTACCTCAGGAAGTTGAGTATTGATAAAGAAACATTTAAGATTCTCCGCCATTGGCTGAGCGGTTGTAGGAATCCTGTTTGTCAGCTTATTGATTTTAGCGATGAAGTCTCGCATGGGTTCATGTGGCTCTTTCTTCATCCGCGTTAGCTATGCTAACAAGGCATGTGCATCTTCTGTAGATTTGAATTTGGCTTCGAACTTGGTCTTGAGAGTGTTCCAACTTGTTATAGTTTGAGCTTGAAGATGGTAAAACCAATCTGTAGCAACACCTTGCAGTGTTTCCACAAAAAGTCTTACTACTACATCTTCATGTTCCACACACAATACACCAAAAGCTATGTAGAATTTGCAATGTGTTGATCTAGGTGGACTTTCCCATCACCATAGAACTTAGGAAAATTCTTCCTCAAACTACGAGGTAGTTCATGCAATGGTGGAGTTAAATTCAAAGGACCAAAAGTGTTACCCCAAGGGCCTTGAGATGCCATGGTGCGTTGATTAAAAGGTGGGATAACAAACCTCTTTGGAATATGAATAGACAAAACTCTGTTAGTACTAGAACTAGAAGCTTCACCTGGTATTGGCGACCTAGCGCTAGTAGGAGGATAACTCCTAGTTCACTGAAGTCGAGGTCGTGGAGGCAAAAGACCAAAGTTATTTTGCTGCATCAACTTAAATACAGGATCAATAATACCTTGAGCTCTCTTGCTTCTTGTATACGGTGAGTTTGCTAAAATGCAATGTACTCAACAAAATTTTGAAAACAACTTGAAACAATGGAAAGGAACTATAGTGCTTCAACTCAGAGCATGATGCTTCAAGTTGCGCGTTCCTTCCCCAGTAGAGTCACCAAAAACTGTTGGGTGAATATTTTGTCTTCAACTAACTGAAGGCAAAATGGTTATATCAACCACAGTGTAATGAGATAAATCTCTCCTCTTAGCAAGTGGAGGTTCCCTATTAACTATTACAAACTTATTTACACTAAAAACTAATTTCGGGGTGAAACCATGTCATCCATTTCTCTTTTTTCAGAAATGATGTTTACAATATAAAAGAGCACTTTCACAATACAAATTGAGATAACCAAGAAACCCACGAGAGCACAAAGTCTATTGTTGCTCTTTTTATTAATTTACAATTTAGAACTAAGTAGTATAAGGTGCAGCTCAAAGTCTTCACTGAATACTACGACAAAACATACGATCACAAAAGATAATAGTAGGTCAAAGTCTTTCCAATATCTTTTACTTCAAAACATAAAATCACAAACTAAAGATAATTGTTGTAGCACAAAGTCTCCAAAATCAGCTTTAGAACATCTCTTAGATTATCCACAGTCACACTACAATTTGATCAAGTAGATAAGATAGCATAAGGAAAAGGACATAAGAACACTTTCCAATATACTACAAGTTATTCCAATTCAAAGATTAAACGATCACTTGCTTTTCTATTCACTTGATAAAATATGATTTACATTTTGAACACAAAGTCTCAAAATGCTCTTCAATTTGGCAGAGTTTCACTTCAATAACTAAAAGATGATAATTACAATGGGGGGTCCTCTTTATTTATAGGAGAAACCGAGAGCACAAATAGGAAAAAAACAACTAACTATGACTTATTCAACAAAGGAGTCCTTTTTGATTTGGGACTTCCTATGTTTTTACATGTAATTACATATGAGAAAAGTACATGTAAAAATGTCCAAAACTATTTCAAAAGTACATCTGAAAAATAAAAAATAAACTAAGTGATGAAAAAGCTGCTTCAACTTGCACTGCCTTCTTTCTTCATGTGGCAATTGTACATAGTAAACGCAGCTTGCATCCCCAAACTATCTGGACTGACTGTGTTCCTAAAAATCATCCAGGCTCTGACTATTGCATCTCTGACTGTGGTAATTGATTTTGCATGGCTAGTGAACTTGGCCTTCAGATTATCCAAAGTCATCTGGTTATCAAGAATATTATCCATGGAAGCTACTAAAAATGTTTTATCCTCAAACTCCTTCTGAAACATATTCTCAAATTCTTGGGTCATCTCCTTTGCAGAAAGAAATTGATTATCCTTTGACACCAAATTGCATGACAGCTCCTCCAACTTGTGGAAGAGACTAACGTCACTTTGGTCACTCAGTTTCCTTGTAGTTTCTAAGTCATTGATTAGATCTTTCAACACACAACTCTGATTTGTCAATGCCTCCTTAGTCTTGGTATATGAATCCCTATTTGGAATAACACCAATTGATTTCAAAGCACTTATTTTCAAATTCCTCATTTCTACCCACTTATCATGACTCTGCTCTAAATGCTCAATATCTTGAGAAATAACATCAATCAAATCATCAAGTTCTACCCTGATTTTCTCCATTTTGCTTGTTTTCTCAGCTAGCTCTATAAGAAGAGAGATTCCCTATGTGCGCATCCTATCCAAATATTTTTTAGGCACTTTTCCCTTAAGGTGAGTCTTTTCAGCTTTCTAGATGATAGGATCTTCAACAGAAATGGCCTCAGGAGTAATTGATTCTGAATTCAAAGTAATCTTCCTTACCACTGCAATCAATTGCTCTACCATTGATTTATAATGATCTTTCATCTCTTTTTATTTATCAAACTTCTGAATCAAAATATCCATTGCCAATTGCATGTTAGTCTTTGCACACTCATGTGTTATTTTGCCCAGCTCAATTCTAGAAATAGAGTAATCACTCATACTAAAATTTTCTATGGTAGCATCCTGTGGGGGCCTTGCAATCTCCACAAATTTGTGCCCTTTGTCTCCCAACACTCTAGAAAGAATTTTTAGCTTCTTTGGAGTCTTTGCCTTAACAGGCAGGTCTTACCAAAATCAAAGTCATCTAGAGAGATGGCTTGTTTCTTTCTTTTAGATGTATATGTGGACAACCATGAAGGAAGCACAAAAGTAATCACATTCGGATCCAGTTCCATTGTCGGTGTTACAGGAACTTGTTGATCATGATGTTAGTCATAAACAAACATAGAATAAAAGTTACACAACAACCTTTACTCATCTTGAAAGATACGATGAATTCAAAGAATTCATGTTCCCAAGTCTCTGTGGATTAGTTCATAATCTACCAACGTTACTCAATGGTTGATGTGTGTTGCTGTTAATCATTCAAGGGGCCTTACGTTGTTGAGTAAATTTTGTTTCCTATAGAGATGCTACACAGAAAGCTTACTTTACACAGTATATTTCTTCAAATAATGTGTCTGTACTCAGATCTTTGCATGATATTTATCAACTTAACATGCTTTAACTCTAAATATGCTTTGTTTTTCCAATTATCTATGAGATATCAGCATATTTCATGTTATTTGCTTATGATTATCTGTTACTTGCAATTGTGATGATGAATTATTATAAAATTCAAAGAAATTTAAAAGAATACTACAAATTTGGTGAATCTTTAGCTATTAAACCACATACACACTTGATATAGTCATGAGGAGAACAAATCAAACCATATTTTGACTAGGATGTTCCACAGCTAGATACAAATGATGCTAACTTCAAAGGATGATGAATGAAGACAATACATGCAAACTGAAGAGCACTCCAAGGGACGTAGCAAATCAAAGCATGTATTAAGAATTCAAACACAGACTACTCAGGATTTATGATGATTTGTAATCAAATGGTATTCTCTTTCATTAAGTATGCAAAAACATGTATGTTTACAACAACTTTGAAATAGGTCCTGATATTTCAGCAATCAAATTTCAATTAAGCTTCTGAATGTTCAAAATATGGCATCCCTGCACCTTTTATAGAATAAGGTGAGGGAGCGGTTACAGATGACCTACGGTCAAGGTTTATCAATTAAAATCAATGGTGGATATTCCTTCCTTTGACTTGGTCAATTATCCTTTACATGGCACAGGTTGCCAGTTGGCAACCATCTAGGTGACTTATTTTCTTCTAAGTACCTAATGCATATATTTCCCTTGTGGTGCATCTTCCTTTACTCTTCAGGTTCTTCTTCTTCATCATCATGATCATCACTTTCTATGTCATCATCATCCTGATGAATATCACCTTGCATATGGACCTTCATTATCGTCCTGATATTTTCATAGGCTTCTACTATTTTATCAACTTCCCCGCCATCCTAAGTTTTGGCTTTATAGATGGCATGCTTGTGGGCTTGAAATTTATCTCTGAGGGCCTCTAACTTACCCTACCTGTTACTCAATGTTTCATTATAATTCTCCACCTTGACTTTGATCCTCATGATCTTATTCATTGCCTCTTCTGTCAGGTGGGTGAGAGGATCATCTACCATCGGCTGAAAGTTATCATGCAGAGCTTTTATGGCAAAATCTGCATCTTGGTTTTCAATTTTCCCCTCTACTTTCCCCTCTAGGGCTTCCAGGACTTCTGTTTCATAGGACATCATGCTATGCAATTTCACACTGATATCTCTTAGCTTACTACTGCACTTCTTCAATACATCACATTCAAACCTGATGTCCTTATACCAAATATCCACTAGCATAGTAGTGTTATTATTCAATACTTGATTATTTATTAGGACCCGAGGATTAATCCTCTTTATTTCACTCAGAGCACCTAAGGCCTTTTCTAACTAAAAAGATCTTCTTCCTATTTCATTCTGTATTTTATCAACCTTCTTCTTCAAGATACTCAAAGAATTCCACCTCTATAAAGAGGCTCTCACTACTTCCTCAGCTCCTATGAGTGCTGATAACATCCACTTCCTCATGATCACTGACTCATGCTTCATAAGGACTAACTTCTTAACATCCTCTTGAGAGATTGCAGTCAATGGGACTACCTGATTTGATGATGTACTGTCAGGGTTAATCAACCCTTTAATGTATGAGTGCAACTGAGCAATGTGTTCTTTATGCTGTTTATTCTTTTCCTTTTCTTTCTTCACCCTTTGGGTTAAAGAATCAATTATATCCTTCCCTTCCTGACCCTCTTGGTCTTCATTGTGATCTTGCCTTTCTCTTTCTCAACAATGGGAAGTGCTACTTGGGTAGTCCTTCTGCCTGTAGTAGGATCTCTTCTAATAGCTGAGGTTAACTTGGCTTTCCTCTTTGATTTCATGATTGTCTCTCCTCTTTGATTTCATGATTGTCTCTGCGAACAAGGTTGAAACATCAAATTCTTGAATTTCCAACTCTTGTTCCGTACATATTTGTACTTGATCTTCAGATCCTTGTTGTCTACTATCATCATCATGTCCACCCTGATCTCCAGTGTCTATCTCTATTCTTGATGGAGAGGGTGACCTCCTAATTTCTTCCTCGTGATGTTCATCATGAGGGGGATCGTGTCTTATTTCTTCTTCTTGAGGGGTCTCCTTCTGTATGGGAGGATCCTGTGGAATGCCCACATGATGATTCTGGACCTGATCTTGTACTCCCTCCTTTTGTGTTTCATCCACTTTGGGAATTTCCTCATCTTGAGGTATATTTGTATCCGCGGATATCATTGTGTTCATACTAGATGCATCACCCTGATCCTGGGCTACATTTTGTTCCGCACCTAATGTACCTACCTCTGGTGTCTTAAGGTCCTGATGACCTGATGTATCCTTATCTCCTACAGTATGTTGGGTCTGGATGACATCATCACCTGATGTGTCTTTGTCCCCTCCATCCTTTTCTTAAACCTTAATGATTCTAGGCTCAGCCAGTATCTCTTGCTGTTGCTGGGCTGACTCTAGACTATGGCTTTCCACTTCTGTCTGTTGAACTTTTTCCATTTTCTCTGTTGCATCAGGTTCACCTGCTTGATGTTTGGGACTTACATCCTCCCTATATGTTAGGTCTATCACCCTAGGGCTAGTTACCTGATCAACTAACTTATCAAGCCCGATTTGTTGGGCTGCCCTCTCTGGGCTACTTTCTTTCTCTTCATCTGTTTGCTTCAATTCTTCTAATACTGCCATCTATGCTAATGGGGTTCCATGTGGGGTCATGTGAGTGATGGAAGCAAGTGTCTCCACTTGCCGAGAAGCTACGTTTTGTACCACTTCATCATCTGATAGGTCTATAGTTTCCTCCAGTGAGAAAGGACCACCTTGACCTGCTCTAGTGGCTTCTTTTGCTTGTTCCTCGGCCTTCTTAGTCTTAAACTGAATGATGGTAGGAAGTGGCACATCATGTTGCATTTCTTTCCTAAACACTTCACTACCAGCTCCCCTTAATACTATGGGGTCATTTTTGATCTCACCCCTCATAGATGTTCTCTATTTTTTAGGTGGTGACATCACCTGGGGTGCTCTCCTCTTTTTGGTGACCATCATGGGGTCATCACCTATAGGATCTTTATTCACTGGCTCCTCCTCAAAAAGGATATCCTCTTCCACATTCTGCTGTGAGGCTTGGCCTTCATCTTGTACTCCTGCAGTCTCCACAACTGGCCTTAGGATTCTTTTTGTTCTTGGTTTATCCATCAAAAGCTGTGCAGATGAGGCTGATGCCTGTCCTGATGCAGATGTACCTTCAGCTAGTATGATGATTCTCTCAATTATCACCCCTTTAGGTTCACTATCAGTCTTCCTTCCTCTGGGGGGTCCTTTACTTTGTTTCTAGGTAGGCAGTCTTTCTCCATTAGATTTTCTCTTCTCCTCAAGAAAGTCATCATATTCCTCATCAGGAATCTCTTGCCTTTTTCTCTTATTATCCACTGTGATGGCCACACCTTTCTTCTTCAATATATTTATTTGTTCATTCACCCATGACTGGGTCAACTGTAGCACCCCACCTATAAACTGATCTAATGAAATGTCTTCAGGCTGTGTTAGGTCAGGGGCTGAGATGGTGTCATTATACACCTTATTATCCTCATATTCATTTGACATAGTCTTGCCATCATCCTTCTTCAATTGTGCAGGCACTGGAATACAGTCAAATGTCTTTATCTGATTTAGGGTGAGCCTTTGATATTTTCTTCTTCTTACTTTGGCCTCATCCTCACAATCAGTCCATAAATCTTCTAAGTGCTTCTGATGTATGGGCTTCCCCAATATCTTATGCATTCTACCATAGGGGTTATATGATCTGGCCAATGGAAATGGCTGTAGGTTCATCCGGTTCAGACTCCCTATGACCTTCTTTATGTTTTCTGAATTAGGGCACATGTACCATCCTATAGTTATTGGAAATAATACTAGAGGTATTTTCTTGTTTGCTTTGTATGCATCCAGTATAGTGGATATCTGTCTAAAAAATTCCATTAGGACTACTGCATTTGTGGGGTACTTGGGTAACATATGAGGTTGATCCTCAAATCCTTCTATCCTGATGTATGAACAAGTGGCAAACTAGATGAACTAGGTGCCATGTCTGTATATTAGTTCTTGAGATTCCATGCTTAGTCTTTTAGTTCTATCCTCCTCCATTATTCTAACCAGATGCATAGAAAATGCATCATTTACTAATTTGTAATTAAGGAGATATGTTTTTCTCTGTAACTGAGGGTAATGATCCCATATATGGGCATCATCCATACCACTGCCAATTTTAACTACTGTAGTTAAGGCATCAAATGTCCCCCTGTATGCACATGAATATACAACATATGAAGTCATGTAAAATGCACATTCTTAACCTCCTAGGTTCTTCATCTGGTCATCCAAAGCATCACTGATGACTTTAGCCCACATTGGCTTACTGTCTGTGTAAAGGATCATCTGGATGATTCCGTACATCCAATTCTTGAAGTTTCTAGCATGAGGCTGGCTTATTATCCTGCTGAGCAGGGCGATCATACATTGATATTCCTCATCAAAATCAAACTTGTAGAGGTATACTGGCAACTTGGTAGAGGCAGTGTAGGTGCTGTTCTTAGACCTCCACTGGTACATCCTCTTCCTTGCAGTCTTTTTATTATTCTCATATTCTGTCTCCAACTTATGCAGGTCCACACTGACTACCTTCTTTCCAACTAGCAAATTAAAAGTAGTTGTGATGCCCTTCACTGAAAAGTTGGAATAAACCCTTCCATGTTTCTCAACTCGCTTGGTCTGAGGGTTATAATTTCTGGCACATTCCACAACCAGCTCAGGGGTTTCCATAGCATAGGGGAATCCAGCTACATTCCACAATCCTGATACATATACTACCTCTAGGAGGTCATTTTATTCATTTTGATCTAGTTGGGATGACCACGCAGCCAACTCTATATTTCCCTGATGAGTATCTCCTATGACACCATACTTGAACTGCACTCCCTTAGGCTGAGCAAACATAGGTTTAAGAAATTTAGACTCAGACCTATTTTTCCTGAGGTCTGCCATGGATTCTTGGCAACAAAACATGTATGGTCTTACCATTTGATATTCATGTGCATTCACATCACATTATACATCTATGGTATCATGCATATTATACTCATTAACTCTTCATGATATGCATAGTTTCATAATCAAACCACTGGAAAAAGCTATACTACTTAGATATGCAAAAAATGACAACAGGAGGGTTTTTTAATTACTTACTTGATAACACTTATCTCCTGGATTAGGCTGATGATTATGAAAAAGGGTATCAATTACTGGTGATTAGGCGTTCCGTTATGCTACATGCTGTATGTCCATCTTCAAGTAGCTCATATGAGGGTTTGAGTGCTCTGCACTGTAATTTCTTGTTTCTTCGCAAGGTAAATGAAAAATGACCTTGGAAATTTACTTTTAACCTCATTATTAGGGCAAATTAGGGCAAAATTGGGTTAAATCAATTGAAACCATTGATCTTCTGCACGAAATTCATGGATGTTGCCAGGTGTTTGTATCGTATTCGTAGTCGGCTGGAATCCACCCACTGCATTTATGTGCATTAAATGTTACGAGGCAAGAGGAGGGGGGGTGATCTTCAGAAGATCGGGTGATATTTGGAATATGACCCCCCTCTGTATAATATGACCTTCTGTCTTTGGGTGGCAAACTGATGCAAAGGATCGGGTGATGTTGAAAATATTGAGTCATGATTTTGATATCAGGGGATATTTAAAATGTCAGGTCATGATTTTAATATCAGGAGATATTTAAAATGTGACACCTCAAAACTAAAGTGACCCCCTTTCGAAAGATCGGGATGATGTCAGTAGGTAATTGACTTTGTCTGAACATTGTATTAAAATGACATCATCATCATATTATTGAAAAGGGGGATCGACAGGTACATACCTCTGCTAGGTAAAAAGAATGATGATGTCATCATCAGGGTGATTTTCTTTAGTCATCGGGGTGAGATGACATCATTGTCATATTGGCGATAGGGTGATTTTTTGCGAAGGGGGTGATCTTCGAAAGATCAGGTGATATTTGAAATATGATCCCCACAAAATATATGAAGCTGTTTGATGGGAAAATACCACTATCACTCAAAATTGACGTTCAGAGTTCGTGGACCAAATGATTATCAGGTGATAAAATTGCATCGGGGTGATATTACTTAAGGTGATTGATGTTAAGAAATATGACCCCCCCAGGAATATTAGGTTTGACCAGAACTTTGACTTGTCATAACTTTCTCCCCTTAAGGAATTTTGGGATGATCCAAAAGACAAACCTATATGGAATTTTATGTACTTTCTAACTATGAGGTTACTGATATGAAATATTGACTTTGACAAACTGACCTCATCATGATGAATTATATCTACCCCCTGCAGGGTCATCTGCATGACTCACTTTTACCAGACCGTCAAAAAGCAGAAAAAATAGCACAAGCCAAAGTAGCAAAAAGTTGGGTCCCTATTTTGGTAAGTCAAAATTGGGTGTATTGTGCAACCACACAACAGAACTATATTGGCATTAGAAGTAGAAACAATAGGTGGAGTATTAGTAAACACTGCACCTGACACATTCACATTCAAAACTTGCTCAGAACCTAATACAAAGTGATCAAATATTGAAGAATCTCCAATATCAAAAGATGAGGAGGACAGACTAGGAATGGGCCCAGAAGAATGAAGAACATCATCAAAAGTAGTTTGAAGATTATCAAAAATTATTTTGAGGGTGATGGAGATTCAGAAGATGGGATGTTGATAGGTGAAACAAACAGAGGAACTAAAACAGGTATGTTAGACAAAGGAGAAGAGACTCTAGTATCCTGTGGTACATTCTTCTGTGGAGACATAACTTCATCCCTTTGTTCTTCTCCTATCTCCTCTATTGATCTATTTTCAACCTCCATTTCTTCGGCAGCTTCTCATCAGTATTTTGTTTCTCAATTTCCATTTCTTCTAGCTCAGATTCTTTCTCTACAACCTTTGACTTAGACACAAATTTGATCCTGGGTTTATGTGTCTTAGAAGAAGAGGGAATGTCACTCTTATTCTTTGTCCTATTCTCCACCTTCTTGCCTATTTGTTCCTGGACTTCAGTCTCTGATCTAGTAAGGAATTCTTTCAAAGCAATCCCCTTATGTTCTAACCACTTGAGATTCAAATCTTTTCCTTAAAGAAGTCAATTCTTTCTGAGACCATTAGATAGGAGGAAGAGGAGAACTAGCAATCTGTTTAGTGTTATACCTAGGATCAATCAATTCTTCATCATCCACTAGGTCTTCAAGAATATCAGCCAAACCTAGGTACTCAATCTGTTCTAGAGATAATCTGCTATAGTCCAATTTTCTGATATCCTCTTTTGTCCTTAAGTCCAACTCAGATGTCTTCTACCATCAGCTCATGAAATTGAGTCTTCCTTTTGATCTTATCTTTCACACCCCTGTAATCAAATCTTGGTCTCCATTTGAACTGCCTCATGGTCACTAACTGCATTTTAGTCTCCATGGCTCTAGCCTTTGCTGTAGTTGACACTAAAAATCTACCAATTTCAATTGGGAATCTAAATCCTGGTTTCTTGAGTTCCAATTGCTTATTATGTATGACAATCATTTGCCTACATAACTCCATCAAAACAAGTTTATCTAAAGGAAACCTCGGCAACATATAAGGATAACCTTGGAAAAAGCCAACCCTTAAATATGAAAAAGTCTAAAATTATAAGAACATAAACCAATAATCATTCACAACTGACCAAGCCTCATAAAAAACTCTTCTATGCTCTAACTAAGGATAAGAAAGGCACAGAAACACTGCAAAGAAGGCATCATTCACCCTCCTAAAGTGGCAGATAGAACCTTTCAATGTCAGTTGAGGATAGTATTGATATATATGAACCACTCTCCTATCTCCTTCAGATGTCAAAACCAGAAAGATCCTCATTGAGGCTGCTATATACACCAAAGAGGAAGTCATATAGAATTTGAAAGTAGTGGATACCTTAGTCAATTGCTCATGCAGAGCATTGCTGATTTGTTCACCCCAAAAGATGGCTTGCTTGCCTTGAAGTATAACCTTGATAAAAGGGTACATCCATTCATGGAAAAGAGAGGAAGAAGCTAGCCCCCTTATCCTACTAAGAAGAGTTATGAGATCACCAACATCCTCAATAAAATCATTTCTAGGAAAACTCCTTGATCACCTGGATAAGTTTGACCTTGAAGTCTTAAGCCACTTAGTGTTAATTGTCTTCTTAGCCTTCTCAGAATTCTTGTCATATTCTTTTTGAGCCTCAACAAAATCTAGTTTCACAACCTCTGTAGCAACAGGACACATGAAAACTTTATCAATGAATTCTAGATCCAATCTGATGATCACATTGCCATTCACATCCACCACTGCCCTAGTGTCTCTATTGTAGAACTTAGCACATTGCAGAAAAAACTCTATATTATGAGCTGCCACCGAGAAAGATGACACCAAGTGAATATTGCTATCAATAATCTTCTTCATTGTAGAACTAGGGTTAGCAGACTTAGTTCTTTCCACGAACTCAGCCATGTCTACATGGCCAATCTCTGTATCTTGAATATCATCAACATTGGAGGTAACTGAGGTGATTGGAAAAACACCCTGATACTTATACTTCATTGCTTTTTACTTCTTTGGAGACAACTTAGACATTTGAAAAACAAACACCAGAAGGAGTGTCAATGAAGAGAGAAAATCCGTAGAAGAAATTACAACAAAAAGCCATGATCATGTAATTAGGGGAAATACTAGCAATCTGGGAAAATTGCATGTCGATGATTACGACTACTGGAATAAGATTGAAAGGGCTAGAGTGCAAGTAGGTCAAAAAAAAGGGAGGAAAGCAAGCTCAGGAAAGTAAATTTGAAAATCTCCCAGAGTTAGAAAAATTTGAGAGAGTGAATGCATAGGCAGCAAAATTTTCCGCCCTTGCATTTGAGGGATAAACTGCAGGTGTCAGGGTGGCAAATTTTGCCGACCTTGCATTTGGATTGAAAATTTCTTCAAGTGGATTGGCGACAAGTTTTGACACTTTTGTAGGTTTAGGAGTGATTTCAATGTATGTGCAAGGTCAGAAAAATTTGCTGTCATTGCACATACTTTGGACGAGAAAGATTTTATGTAAGGGCAAACCAAAAGACCGCTTATGCATGTGTTGAAAATTCCAAATCATTATGTAAGAGCAGAGGTTTATGCTGCTTATGCACATTGAGGGTAATACAAAGTTTATGTAAGGGCGGTAGTTTTAACCGCCCTTAAATGTTTAGGGAAAACCACATGAAAGAGATGTGAAGGTGGGGAAAACCCCTGACATTACATATTAGAGGGTATACATGTAAAGTTCATGTAGGGGCAGTGAAAATTGCCGCCACAACATGAATCAACACAGGAAAGAAATGCAGAGGTAAAAAAGTGTATAGGTGGTTGAAAAGACTGTCAATACATGTTAAGGAGTGGTAAAAAACGTAAGTGTTTAACATGATTAGTAAAAATTCCAACCTATTTAATCAAAGCTACAAAAAGTAAAAACTAGGGTTTTACAGAAAAATAGGGAAAAATATATATAGACGATGTAATTTAACTAATCCACAAAAGAGAAATTTCAACAAAAAAAAATAAAGATGTTTAACACATACGGAAACTTAGTGTTTTAAAATGAAACCAAGAACAAAAATAACAACTTACCTGGTCTAAGAAACCAAAACCTTGAACGCAATCACGGAGGCAAGATATGCTTAGATCCGAAATTGACGCGAGATTCGTGAAGCAAACTGGTATCAATCTAGTTGGAGGTCTTGAAAACAAACAATAAGAAAAACAAAATGAAAATAAAACACTTTAAAAGGCTCTTAAAGTTGTGCATTAAACATGGCACGAGTAACATTAATGCCTACTTTGAGTTCATAGATTTCGCGGGATCTCCTTAGGTGGCGAAAAATCTTGACATAACATATGCATTAGGTCATGTTGGAGGGGCGGATATGACCACCATTGCATTTAAAATTAACACTGGAAACATATGCCTGAGTGGTGATTTTAATCGCTATTGCATATGTGACTAACAAACCTGAAACATGCATGGGCGGCGGTTTTAACCGCTCGTGCATATTTATCAAAAACAAGACAATTAAAACATGCATCGGCGATAGTTTTGGCTGAAATTTCATGTTTCACAACAATACACATGTAAGAACAGTAATTTTGATCGCTATTGCATGTGAAAACAAAAACTTTCTAACACCCCAAAATAGTCAAAACTGATATTTTGACAAGCTTATGACCTAGTTGATTTTCATGATTTTTGAGGAATCGACCTAGGGGAACGTCGTAAACCATTTCAACGATGTTAGAAGACTATGCGTGATGTGAAGAGAACTTGTCTCGATAAGCAAACTTAGAGTTTAGACTATGAAACGAACAAGTTTCGTAGGGGTTGTCTACAAAATTGAGTGCAACTAATTTTGAGAATAGCTGGCTCTAACTAGGGAAATTCCATTGATCAAACTTTGAAATGATTGAAGGGAGAATAATCCATTCTCTAAGTGGCTTCATCGATGCCATTGGGCCATAGAGTCAAGCTACCAAAAAGAAAAAGACACTAAAGACTAAATGAAAATGTAAAATAAAAACACAAAACTATACAATATGTACAAATTAACTTATCTGATACTTCAAGGATTAAAGTATTTCAAATGTTGTCCACTATGAGGTAGAAAGAATGGTGTTCCATCCAGATACTCCAACAAGAAGCTATTTTCACCACAAAGTTGATGAATGATGAATGAGCCTCTCCATAGGGAATCAAACTTCCCATGCATCCTTTTTGGCTCTCTCCTCTTGTCCCATAACAAGACTTGATCCCTACTTTGAAATTCTTGAGGCTTCGTCTTCTTGTCAAAGAGCTTCTTCACTTGACTTTGATGTTCAACAATACGGTCTACTACCATAACCTGCTGCTCTCAAGTTTAGTGAGGTACATGATTCTTTTGTCAATAGAACTTTCAAAAGTTCTATCTTCTACTACCTTTGCCAACTTCAATGCCGACAATTCCGAAGTAATAGGTATCTCTGCATTCAAACCATACAGAAGCTGAAACAATGACATACCTATTGCTCTTTTGGGGATAATCCTGTCTACCCATAAAGCATCAAACAATGCTTTATGCTAAGTTCTCTGATTATCTTCCACCAGTTTCCTAATAATGGTAACCAAATTTTTGTTACTAGATTCTGCTTGACCATTTCCTTGTGGATAATAGTCTGAAGAGTGAGAAAGAATGATCCCATGTTCATAACAAAAGCTAGTGATCTCATTGGAAGAGAAGCAAGTAGAATTATCTGCTACAACTTTATTTGGAACTCCAAACCGATAAATAATATTTTCCTTAAGAAAATTACATACCACTTCATAAGTAGCATGCTTCACTGGGATGGCCTCCACCCACTTGGTAAAATAATCAGTTGCGGTGAGAATGAAGTTGTGTCCTGTACTTGATGGTAGGTTCATAGCACTAATGAAGTCAATGCCCCATTGCTAAAAAGGTTCTTCAATTACAACTGGCTTGAGAGGTAGTGCAGCTAACTTAGGCCTTCTAACAAACTGTTGACATAACTCACACCTACGTGCCCAGTTGTAGGCATCCTAAAACAATGTGGGCCAATAGTACCTAGCCCACAGAATCTTATGAGTTGTCACAGGAGCAGAAAAATGTCCTCCACAAGCCAAATTGTGAAAAGACTCCAAAAGTCTACTTTGTTGTGCTTTATCCACACAACAGAGAAAAACTCCATCAAGGCTCCTTTTATACAAATCATTGTCCCATAGGACATAATTAGCAGCCTTCAATTTGATAGTTCTTTTCTCCTTATAGGATAGATGAGAAGGACACTCACTATAGGTGAGAAAATGAGCAATATTACAATACCACTCATCTGTAGTAGTGACAAAAAGAACAGTTGGCATATCCTCAACTTTTTCTTCTTCATTTCCTGTTTCTTTTGGTACATTGTCGACAATCAATTGACACAAACCTCTGCCATACACAAGCTTGGTAGGTTTTATATCAAGATCAAACTCTTGAATCTTGGAAATCCAATTGCTTCTTTTGGTTCTAAACTCTTGTTGAGTCAGGATCGACTTCACTGTTGTGTGTGGCACCAAAACAATAGTATGTGAATTCAAAATATAAAACCGGAAATGCTTTACCGCCTTGACCTCGACATAAGCATGTTTCTCCATATTTGAATATTTCAATTCATGATCCTTCAAAGGACAACTCATAAATGAAATAGGAGATTCCACACCTTCCTCATTCTGCTGAACAAGGATGGCTAAAAGTGTATGCTCAGAAGCATAACTGTATACTGTGAAATCCTTGGTATAATCAGGACAAACTAGAACTGGAGCATGAGCTATGGCCCTCTTGATGTCCTCAAATGCTACTTTTCCTTCCGCACTCCAATAGAAAGTAGTCTTACCCTTAATCACGTTGATAATGTGACGGGTTTTCTCCGCGAATTCTGGAATGAATCTCTGCAGAAAATTCACCTTTCCGAAGAAAGAATGAATGTCAGTCTTACTAGAAGGCAAAGTAAGACTCTGGATAGATTTGACCATTTCTGAGTCAATTTTAGTTCCTTCTCGGGACACAATGTGACCGAGAAGCTTACCTTCTGTAACCCGAAAAACTAATTTCTTAGGGTTAAGAGAGATACCATTTTGTCGACATCTTTCTAGTACCTGTCACAAATGATATGCATGATCTTGATGTTGTTTGGAGAAAATAGTCAAGTCATCAAGATATACCACAATGAATTCCCCCATCTCATCTCTGAACATGAGGTCCATTGCTCTTTGGAAAGTAGCACCAGCATTGATCAAACCAAATGACATCCTACAGTATGCAAAAGTACCCCAAGGTGTTGTGAAGGCAGTCTTGTATTGATTTGCTTCACTGACCTCTACTTGTTTATAGCCTAAAAAATCTTCTAACATAGATAGCATCTCCGAACCAGTTACATTTTGCAACACTTGGTCCATAATAGGCAAAGGAGTAGTTATCCTTTAGAGAAGTCTGGTTGAGATTCCTGAAATCAACACAAATACAGATTTCTATGTTCTTCTTTATTACAAGGACAATATTCACGATCTAGGTAGAATGATGAATAGGAAAGATTATCCTTGCATTCAACATTTTTTTAATTTTAGAAAGAATAGTACATGATATTTTGGGATTATATTGCCTCTGTTTTTGCTTGTGAGGCAATGACACAACCTTGAGAGGGATTTCATGCTGAATCTCCTTAGGTCTGAAAGACTTCAGATCATCATAAGAATATGCCAAAACATCAATGTAATGGCGAAGAAGTGTAGTGAATTTCTCATCGGCAGTGCAACACTTCCCAATGTTGACCATTTTGGGATCAGCTTCAGAACTCAAATTTACTTGTTTAAATTCCATAGATGAACTTGAATCAAGTTGTTGCTGCTGTTTAATGTATCTATCATGCTTATCAAATAGCTTTTCTAGGGAAACCAAACCTTTTGGAATCTTATTCCCTTTTAGTTGAAGAAACTCTTCACCAGTTTGTGAATCTATTTTAGAAACGTATTCTCGTGGTGGAGATTCACTACCTTCAAAATAGAGCTCATCAAAGCTATCTGTCTTTTCTAAGAAGGCAATGATGTGATTGTCACCATTGAAGACCTGCCAATGGTTAGCATTATCTAGTACACTTGGTCAGAAAACCAACTCAATTGTGTACTTGTTACCTTTGAAGTCCTTATGAGGAACCATGAGGGTGGCAGAGACAGCTAATGAATCAGCAGGATCATTAAACTCTCTCGGTACTGCAAAAATGTCGAAAGCATCAAAACCTTCGATGCAATCCCAAACATGGTTGCGGTAATGCCTCAGCCTTTCATTTTTGGTTTGATATAAATTTCTCACTTGGAAAACAACTAGTTCGGCATCTCCTTAAGCATGAAGATTTTTAATACCTTTAACCTGAGTAGCTTCCATGCCAAGTAATAATGATTCATACTCCGTAGTATTATTGGTATTGTTGAATTGCAACTTGTATGAGAAAGGGAAGCTATTGCCTTGTGGAGATATTAGAATAATTCTAGCTCCAGAACCTATAGAAGAACAACTTCCATCAAATTCTAAAATCCAAACCTCATTAGAATTTGATTTTTTGGAATGTCTTTGCCTAAAAGATTCTTCTTCATCAGTGAAGGAAGAATCTGGCATCACTATACTTTCATCTATACTTTCATTTGAATACTCTTTTGATTCTCTATTTGAATTGTCTGAATCTTCATCAAATGAACTGGAAAGATTTTCTATGGATAGGAAATAGTTACCCATACCTGAAGACTCGAACAAAATCTGAGCTTTCAAGTTTTCAGTTTGGGTGACTATGTATTTCATTTCCTTCTCAGGAAGCAACTTTTACATGACTCCTTTAATAGGTATCCTGGCTTCAGAAAAATCCATGTTCAATTCTCTGCCTACATCTTTACAGAAGTTACGCCCAAGTAAAATGCCATAAGCAGTTGGAACATCAGCCACTAGAACAGTCATCTTGATCCTCTTGTCTAGAAAGGCTGCAAATGCAAATTGGGCATCTTTGATTTGACCCAATAATGACACTTGCTTATTTTCCATGGAGAAACATCTCCCAAAGGTCTTGGTCAAGGTGAGACCAAGGGCGTCCGCTACCTTAGCAGGCATGATGTTATCAAAAGCCCTGGAGTCTATTATACAATTGCTTAACTTATGACCATTGACCAATAGAGAAACATAGAAAGGTTCTATTTTCCCTTGAGAAACAAGGGGAGTAGTGACTAAATTATTTTGGGTAGATTTGTTTTTAGATGAGTCATGGGTGGTTTTGGAAGAATCTTGCCCCATAGGGGCAGCCTTATTTTTCACATATTCATCTAACCTATCAAACTGTTCAGGGTTAGCTTGTAAGTACTCCACCTCAGACATTTGGATCTTGGTCTTCCTAGCGTGATCTATAATATCAAAAAGATGAAATGAACTAGATACAAAGGAAGAAAATCCATCATTCTGGGTTTTAGTCAGGGTAGTACTGGTCTGTGGAGCAAAAGCAGGAGAGATAGGATGGTTAGGTGAACTTACTTGTTTATTAGCAACCGAGTTCTTTGATTGAAAAGGCAACAAAGTTCCCCATTTGGCAATTGAGATAACCAGCTGAGGTTCCTCTCTTGTATTTCCTTTATCAACTTGCTGATTTGGCTGATTTTGGGACCTGGTAAAAATAGCATATGCTCCATCATACACTTCTTCTCTTTCCGCTTCATCTTGGTAATTCAGAAAACCAATGGTAGAGTCACTAGATAACTCTTCTTCTCCTTCTGCAAAGAGGTTAGCATTATTCTTCTGATCCAACTCAGGTTGGAACGAATGGTCATGTTCTGCTTCATAATAGCCAACTGCTAAGTTGATCGGTGCTGCTTCAATGGTGAGTTTCCCCTGTGTGGGTGGAAGATGATTTTGTTGCCCTTGATTTTTGGTAGCATTGCCTTGATATGAATTGTTAGGAAATGTTCTCCTTGGTATATCCCTATAAGAAGGAGGAGTGGACATACCTTGAGACATTTGCCTTTTCAAAGCTAGCAGCGCATTTGCTAACTTTTGCACCATAGGATCTGTGGTGCTTGTGGAAGGATTATTAGTAGAGGATTGACCTCTATTTCTGTTGGAATCTCTTCTTATCTTACCCACAAGGATAATATCATCTTCAATTTCTGTAGCCAAAATTTGAGCTACGGGAAGATCTACAAGGCCAACCCACCTTAGCAGAAAGCTTACCTTGCGAAGCTGAGTATTGATAAAGAAACATTTAAGATTCTCTGTCATTGGCTGAGCGGTTGTAGGGATACTGCTTGTCAGCTTATTGAACTTAGCGATGAAGTCTCGTATGGGTTCATGTGGCTCTTTCTTCATCTGCGTTAGCTGTGCTAACAAGGCATGTGCATCTTCCGCAAGTTTGAATCTAGCTTTGAACTTGGTCTTGAGAGTGTTCCAACTCATTATAATTTGAGCTTGAAGATGGTAAAACCAATCTGTAGTAGCACCTTGCATTGTTTCCACAAAAAGTCTTACTACTACATCTTCTTGTTCCACACCCAATACACCAGAAGCTATGGAGAATGCTGCAATGTGTTCATCTGGGTGGACTTTCCCATCACCATAGAACTTAGGAAAATTCTTCCTCAAACTACAAGGTAGTTCAAATTTTGAAAAGGTTCTGGAGGTCCACCTTGAGAACTATGAGAGCTTGAAATTTGTAGGCCATATATATGCTTAGCAAGGGCAGGTATAGAAGGCTTTGGAAATTTTAAGAATGGAATTGAATCATTTAGCAAACCATTTTTCCTTCATAGGGCAAAATTTTCTTGTGGAATAGTTGATTGAGATAACTCTTGTTTCAACTGACCACCCTCTCATGAAATATCATTCATATTATAATCTTGCATGATCTTATCATAGTAAAGGTGATTATGACACCACTGGCCGCTACTACATGGCATCAATCAAGGAAAGCGAGAGGCCACATGATTTTGTAGATAGGTTCAATTGAAGCTGGGAGATCTTATGAGTTCTCTCTCAAACTTTGAAAAGGTTCTGGAGGTCCACCCTAAGAACTGTGAGAGCTTAAAAGTTGTAGGCCATATATATGCTTAGAAAGGGCAGGCAGAGAAGGCTTTGGAAATTTTAAGAATAGCATTGAATCATTTAGCAAACCATTTTTTCTTCACAGGGTAGAATTTCCTTGTGGAATAGTTGACTGAGATAGCTCTTGTTTCAACTGACCACCCTCTCATGAAATCTCATCCATATTATAATCTTGCACAATCTTATCATAGTAAAGGTGATTATGAAACCACTAGCCACTACTACATGGCATCAGTCAAGGAAAGCTAGAGGCCACAAGATTTTGTAGACAGGTTCAATTGAAGCTGGGAGATCTTAAGAGTTCTCTCTCAAATTTTGAAAAGGTTCTAGAGGTCCACCCTGAGAACTGTGAGAGCTTAAACGTTGTAGGCCATATATATGCTCAGCAAGGGTAGGCAGAGAAGGATTTGGAAATTTTAAGAAAGGGAACTTGCATAGATCCACGTGATGCCCATGCATTTATCAAGATGGGTGAGTTATTAATATCATCAGACCCCAGTGCAACCTTAGATTCTCTTAAGACAACAAAGTCTCTTCTAAAGAAGAGCAGAGAAGAAGTACCCATTCAATTGTTAAACAACATTGGGGTTCTTCATTTTGAGCATGATGAACTAGAGTTGGCTCAACAAACTTTTATGGAGGCATTAGGAAATGGCACTTGGGTTGAATTCATAAATAAAAGCCCCAGTGCCAATGCTACAGTTTTTCCTGTGCTCTGTAAGGATATGGAATTCTTCCATCGACTAGAAGAAGGTGGTGTTTCACTTGAGCTACCATGGGATAAAGTCACAACACTATTTAATCTTGCTAGGTTGTTTGAACAGCTACATGATACTGAAAAAATAGATCTTTTATACAGGTTAATATTGTTCAAGTTTCTTGATTATGTGGATGCATATCTACATCTTGCAACCATGGCTCAGGCTCAGAATGTGATCCAAATAAACCTAGAATTGATTGGGGATGCACTTAAGGTGGATAAAAACTCATCAAATGCTTTATCTATGCTTGGTAAAATGGAACTAAAAAGAGATGACTGGCTTAAAGAAAAAGAAATAATTAAAGCTACACAAAGTGAATCAGATGCAAAAATTCTTATCTTGAAATTTCACTTGGAAATTGGAATTATTTTGTAGCTTTTCACAATGAGAGGAGGGATCCAAAGGTGGAGGCACAACATCTTGAGAAGGCTAGAGAAAAATATTGTAAAGTGTTGGCATAGAGACCAGGAAACATTTATGCTATAAATGGGGTAGCCATTGTGCTAGCTAAAAGGGGTCAATTTAATATTGCAAAGGAAATTTTTACAAAGGTACAAGAACCTATAGTAGGAAACATCTTTGTTCAGATGCCTGATGTGTTGGTAAATCTAGCACATGTTTACTTTGCACAAGGATAGTTTGCGCTTGCAGTAAAAATGTATCAAAATTGTTTAAGGAAATTCTATTTTGGCACTGACACCCAAATTTTATTATATTTAGCTAGAACACATTATGAAGTAGAACAGTGGCAAGATTGTAAAAGAACATTATTAAGAGTAGTAGATTGTAACTACTATAAGTTGCCAATAACAATGCTATAGATTTTGTGTTTATAAATGTAATGAGGCTTTTGAATTACCTCTGAATTCACTACAGAGGGTGTCCCCAAATCTGACTTCACTACAGAGGGCCTCGCCGATTTCAAATTCATTGCAACAAACTCTAAATTCCTTGCCTACCTTTTCAGAAGTCTCCAGGTCCTCTCCTCTTTATCGCCCATGCAAGTAGCTGCTATAACTCAAAACACCTTAGTGTGAAATAGCTTTGGGAAAGTACTTTCATCTCTACATTCCCGACCTTTTATTTTTTGGTGAGTCTACCACAAGAAGCTCTGAAGGGTCAGAGATATTCCAAGCTGAGTGTGTGAAGAGCATGTTAGAGTGCCTGCAAGTGAAGAGTGTGATGGTGATGGTGATATTCAATAAGGAGTTGGAGATTTGAGTGCAAACAAAAGGAAGATATAGAACAGGGTTTGATGGCGATGTAGATAGCAAAAAATGTTGGAATGAACATGAATAGTGAATTGCGGCAATACATCCCACCAATAATTTCCTGAAAAGTTCTTTTTAAAATTTTGACTAATTTGTATTTGAGTGACTAACTATTTAGTCATTTTATTTCTGTGACTAAATAATTTTTTAGTCAACGACCAAATTAGTCATTTATTTACTCATTTATAGCTGAGTTGCAAAAAATTAGTAGAATTTAGTTATTTTTAGTTGTTGTGACGAAAAGTTTTAGTCACTTAGTCATTTATTTGCAAAATTATACTAGTGCAAGTGTCCTAGGATTATGAAACTTCACCAAACCCCTCATTCTATCATTCAATCCCTCAACAAAAAGCATAGTCACTCTCCTCTAAGACATATCAAGAACCATAAATACAATCTTTTGGAGCTCATTGATGTAGGAATCCACTCTAACAACCTATCTCAACTGTGCCAAATCCCTGTAGTAGACCTCCACATCTTTCCTGTCAAACCTGTTGATGAGTTTTTGTGTGAACTCATCATATGAAGTGATAATCCCATGATTTTGTGAAACAAGTCCATGATTCCACCAATCGTATGCTAAGCCTTCAAGATGCATAGTAGCAAACTGTATAGTCTTAGCCCCACTCATTGGCTTGAGTGCGAGGAATGTATCAAGCTTATGTACCCATGCCCTAGCACTTGTTTTACCGCTGCCATCAAAGTTAGGAAGAGGGATCTTGTTCAAAGCATCTTTGAACTCTTTGTGTTGCCTTGTTTGTCTTCTAGGTCTTTGTTCTATCCTTGGTCTTCTTCTTTCCTTCCTTTGAATCATGTATTGATTGAAGGTTATAAAATTTTTGACATCCTCAGGAAGTGCGACAAACTCATCATGTATGGTGACCAATTCATCTGCTAATGAAGGCTCTTCCTCATCTTCTTCTCTAGGAAGAAATGTGGGCTGCAATGGTCTATCTGTTGTAGCAGTGTGTGTTCTCCCAACATGAGGTGTACCAACTACACTACCTTCACCTATAGGAGCTACATCAAGTCTCATATTAGCCATAGTTTGAGTCATGAACTGCATCATCTACTGTTGGGCAACTATCATTTGAGCTAAACTATCATTTGTTTGTCACTGTCCTGATGCTATTTCCTACTGTGCTCTTGCTATATCCCTCAAAATCTCACCAACATTCCTATCATCTCTTGGTGGACTACCATCTCTTCTTCCATGATCCATATCAAATTGATTTGTACCTACAATAAGAGTCTCTTCTTGATTATCCTGCTGGCCTACTCTTCTTCTAGTGTAATACCTATGTGGACCAACTTCCAATGGCTGCATAAGAAGACTCTAAACCGAATAGGTTGGCAAGATCTAAGCTATGATACCACTATAAGAACCCCTAATAGGTCTGATATGAATTTTAGCTCACTATCCTAAATTTTCTGATTTAGTTTTTGGAAGTTTTGCTTGGTATTTTGATGTTTTATTTCCACATATGTTTTTGCAATGATATGAAGATGGAAAAATAACAATATTACATTCAAATGACACCAATAGATAACTGAAATAGAGTGGACCAGCAAATAAACAATTCCAAATTGAAGATATGAAATTAGATAACACAACAGAACATACCTGAATGGCGAAGCTTGACAATTTTATTGAAGTGATGATGTATGATTACATAAGTTAAGGTCCGATTTCAATTTTAGACTTACAAATGCATACAAAAATGATCCAAATGTGATCCAAACACTCATACAATGATGAAGTGATGTCCTCCTTTTCTATCCTCATTAGGTATGATGATCCCTTATGAAGAAATGAAGACAAATCCAACAATATATGACTGATATGAAACCTATAGCTACTGATATGAAGTCTGATCACAACCCTAGCCAATTCAAGCCCAAAAACTCCTCAAATGCAAAGCGACTATGCCAAAGAATGAGGCAATTAGGGTATAGAATGATTGTATGCCCTTGTAGATTCAATATTCATCATAAAACCCTCTGATCTGTGACTAATATGAAATTGCAGAGGTCTGATATAAAAACCAGAATATCAAAATGAGTTTCCAATGAACAAAAACACCTCTAGATGATGAGTGCTCCACCTATAAACCCTTATTTAACCTTTATTGATGAAAATATGACCAAATATCACTCAGATCTAAATTCCTTTGCCTTCAACCTGCATAATATCTTCAAACCCTAGTTGATTATCCATTCTTCTTTGAAATGCTAGCTATTTGAAGCTCAAATTCCATGAAGTACCTGCAAATAAGCTCAATAATGGATCCTAGGTGAATCCATCTCTCAAAGTGGGATGGGTTTTCATCCAAACCACTAATATCCAAGGTTTTTCATCCTTAGATAATGCTGAAACAAAGTTGTAGCCAAGAGAAAATCTCCAAGAAGTAAAAAGGCCAAATACTCAATTGATGAAAATGACCTCAATTCACCTCCTTTTATTTTTCTCACCTTGGGCACCCAAATAAAATATATTTTTATGATGTTTGGAGTCCATTGCCATAATAAAATATTTTTATTTAATTCCACAACTTGGACGACCTCATGGGAAAATAATAAAAATAATAAAATAATATTATTTTATTATTTCAACTTGGACGACCTCTTGGAGAGATAAAATATTAATATTTTATTTTATTTCACCTTTTTGGCTTGGGCGGCCACTTGTGGGAAAATAATATAATATTTTAATTAATAAAATATTATATTTTTGCCTTTTATTTTTTATTTTCCACATTTTCCCATATTTTCTAATTTTCTTTTGGGTTGCTTTTCTCCTTGGCTAATTTTTAAATCAATTTTGAGTTTTCCATAATTACTACAAAAATACCAAAAGTCAATTGCCAACTTTATTTTATCAATGAAAAATAGTTGAGTCACTAGAAAACCAACTTTCCAAATTCCAAGGGTATAACAATATTCACTTTTCCAAGCCTCCATATGACCAAGCTCAACCAAAACACTTAAGCTCAAAATGGGAACATTACACATTTCACCACCTTGTTCTCCAACTTTGTTTGCTTCTCCTTTGACACATGTGCATATGTCTCACAACTAGAAACTTTAAGATATCTCAATAAAGGCTTACGACCTGACCATGCAGGTCCATAAGCATTTTATCAACATGAGTTGATGTAGGAGATTTGTTAATCAGGTGGCAAGCAGTGGAAATAGCTTTATCCCAAAACTTTTGTTCTAGACCAACACTACTAGCATACTCCTAACCTTCTCCATTAGTGCCCTATTCATTCTTTTTGCAAATCCATTCCATTGTGAAGAATACAGAGTTGTCTTTTGTCTCTAAATGCCACAATATTTTTACAGAATCTATCAAAATCATTAGAGAAAAAAATCACCACCATTGTTAGTCCTTAAACATTTTAGTTTCTTTCCAGTCTGCAACTCAACCATTGCTTTGAATTCTTTAAATCCACTTAAAACTTTAGATTTATTCTTTAGAAAATACACCCATGTCCTTCTACTATAATCTTTAATAAATAAAACATAATATGTGGATTTTCCAATGGAAGGAACATCTATAGGACCAAACACATTAGAATGAATAAGATCCAATACACCATAAGAGTTATGAGAACTCAAGTAAAACTGAAAGCAATTTTTTTTTTACCATAAATACAATGCTCACATAAATCAAAATCAAGCTTACAATAAGTCAACTCTTCAACAAGGTTTTTATTTTTCCAGGTCCTTAGACCCTTTTCTCTAATGTGGCCTAATCTTTTGTACCATTTAACATAGTCTTCTTTGCATGTAATTTTGATTCAGAAGAAAGAAAACCCTTAGGTACCCAAAAGCCACAACCATTCGCTAAAGAGGAAACCCTCACTTTTTCCAATGAATTAGTCACATACTTGCTTTTCACATAAGTACTATTACACTCAACAGTGCATGCATCAAGCTTATACAGTGTGTCAAATTTGACACTTGTAGCAATCACCATAACACCTATAACCATATTCCATCCTGCATCATAAAAAACTATCTGCACACCTGCATCTATTCATTTGCTCACAGATAATAAATTTCATGCTAACCCAAAGATGTGCAACATACCATTAATCCTTTTTGCTCTACCATCGAGAAATATGATTCTAACTTTACCATGACCAACAATGTTTAAATAAGAATCATCACCCAAGTACACCTTACCCCCATCAAATTCTTCATATTAAAAAAACTAATCTCTATTAGGAGTCATATGAAAAGATGCACCTAAGTCAATTAACCACGCATCATTACCTACATGAATTTCCAAAGGTGCAATGAACACATCACCATCTTCCTTCTTGAACTCATAATCAAAATCAATTTTCTTCTTTATATTCTTCTTTTCTTCTTTGCACTCCTTACAAAAGTGTCCAGGCTTACCACTATAGGAGTCAAGGACAACACTGAGAGGGGGGGTGAATCAATGTTGTGTGAATTTTCAAATCTTTTTGCAAACTTTAACTTTCAAAACACAAGGAGAGAAAGATATCATTGATTTGTCAAACACATATGCACATGACTGAGAATGAATAAAGGGAACAAAACCTCATGAGTAAATCATACACACACAGAGAAGATCATGACACAAGATTTGCACGAGTGGAAAACCCTCTAGGGGTAGAAAAACCACTCCAAAACTACCTCACTGGCTTTATAAAAAATGTCACTGATTACAATGTTTAGAAGCACCAACTTCAAGGAGCACCAACCCCTAATTTATTTACAAGCACCAACTTCAAGGAGCACCAACCCCTAGTACAAAACAAACTGCAAAGTGTGCAAGAAGTGATTGCCACTCAATCTAATTTGCATCATTACTCAACATGTCTTCTCTAATTTTGCAATCATATTCAATCCAGTCTGCTTATCAATTTCATGATCTCTGATTATCTCTACATACTAATTCACCTGATGCAATCAATTGTCTTTCTGATGATCTTGTCAATAAATGCTTGATTTGATTCAATCTGTGTCATTCAAGTTGTCTTCAATTTTTCGTATAGGTTCACATCCATTTCAACTATATTATCAAATTATTTCATGATTAATCTGCACTCTCACTCCTCATTCAATGCACCTGAAATATTATTATAAATGAAAAATCTCTTGGAATTCCTCTCCTCTGCATATTCATCTTCTTGAGGCTTTTAATTTTCCTCTCTGCATACAAAATTAATATCTTCAATAATATATTTTGAATCTACCCTTGTAAGAGAAAATAAAATCTCTATCAAACTAAATATTCAATCTGCGAAGATAATTTCATCTTCACAAAAATATAATCACTCTGCATTTTTTATATTCTCTGTCAAAAAAATGAAGAATGGTCTTCATGAGGCCATCTGAAAAGAATCTTCCAAGAAAATCATCCCATAAAAAATTCCTCTTCCATCTGATAAAAAATCCAATATGAAAAACTTCTTTATGAGACAAAAAATATTAAAAGCATCTTTATTGAAAACTTCACTAAAAAGATGCTAAAAATAATTAATCTCTTTATATTCTTCTTCCAATGCCACGAAGGGGTTTGAAAAATAGAAAATAAAAAGTTTCTAAACTTTTAAAACAAATCCATTTACTCCTTTTAAAAAGACAACCCTTTGAATTCAATGGTCTAATTTTCTTTCCTTAAAAAAATGCACTAAAAACAAGGCACAAATCATGCCTACTTATATGCATCTCATGCTTTATAAAAATAAAGCATTTCCAACACATAAATGCCTCATCCTTTGAAATAAACTTTAAAAACAAACGATTCCCTCTTATGTCGACCACAAGGCATTTGAAAGACTTTTACCGCCCATATAAATCGTGCTCCACATAGTTTAAAAAGAAACTTTTGACTTGTATTTCCCGCTCAAGCTCCAACACATTCAAACATTACCGTTGATGAAAAGTTTCTGCCATTGATATGTAGATTCTACCGGGACATGCGGTAAACAAGATCAAGGCGGCCAGTCTGTGTATGCATAAAATACCCTTTAATAGGTCATTCTTAAGTGTATAACTTGTGATCACAAGTCATTGCAAAAATATATCATAAAGTGCATACACTTTATGACAGTTGTGTATATAAAGTGCCTTTTAGAGGATTTACTTAAGGTTTGGTTGACTTAACCAATAAGACCTTAAATACTGACATAAAAGAAATGCACTTTACCCTTAAAAAAAATTGCAGTGTTATTAGTTCATCATAGAACCATAGAATGAACTAGATACAAGCTTTCTGATCAATACATATAAATTGCACTAATCTAATTAACACATAAAGCATGACTTGAATTGTGATCTAGACTCCTTGAAACACCCTTCTGTTATGTCATATGGTCATCAACTTACATGTAGGTTCTTGAAATCCTTATGCATTTCAAGCAACACATCTGATCCAACAAGATGAATTCTCTGTAACTGATCAATAAGATGCAACTTATTATCATAAACCAAATTCATTAAAAGCCAACTCCACAACATTGATCCTTTAACAAGTACGTACCTCTACACTACATAACCAAACATGATATGCACTTGCCAACCATATTGAAGATCAATACTATGTCTTGTCATGACCAACATATGATGAGGATGAACTCTCATGAACAACATAACCTCCACTGAAGTAATATCAAGATTCCACTGTCCAAAATGATTGTGAAGACAATCTTTGTAAACCAAATAAACCATGAATCAAGATCACATCTCATATCTTGTCTTGAGCACAAACTGACAACCTTGTCTTGAGCACAACCAATGACTTTTAAATTCACATCATGTGACCTCAAATGTATAACATCATATTTCCAAACTTATGATCAATGACATCCTCAAACAAGAAGAAACTCTTACCATCAATACTGCATTACATCAAATCAACTCCACATCTCTGTGAACTGACCAAACAATGAACAATTATCTCCTCCTGATGTCCTGCAACAACTATGTCAACTTTGTAACATCAATGTCAACTTTGCAACATCAACTGAACACACTTTTGACATCAATGACAACCTATCACCATCAACCACAATGCCAACAAATAACATTGGACTTTCTATGAGATTTAGATCTCCCCTTGGACTTGGATTTGTCACGCTTCTCACTCTTCTTGCATTTTTCTTTAGGTCTTCCATGAACATTTAGGGCCTCTTTGGCATTGATGGATACCTTCTTCCTCGTATCTTCAGAAAGCAAAGAACCCACAACATCTTCAACTTTCAAGACAAAAGAAGTACTCCCAATAGCCATAACAAAAAGAATCCCATGAATTAGACAAAGAACAAAGTAGGATTTGACATCTCTCCTCCTCATCTATTTTTATGCCAACTAATGTCAATTGAGCCACCAACATATTGAATGCTTCTAGGTGGTCTACAATTCATCCATTCTCTTCCATTCTCAAGGAATAAAACTTCCTCAAGATAATTTTTTTCACTAAAGATTTGGCTTGATATATCTCACTAAGTTTCTTCCATAGTTTCTTTACAAGGGACATTAATTAAAACAAAGTCTGTCAGGAACAATATGATTAAACCCTTGGCTTTATGGTCCATAACATCAAATTGAGCAGCCAAAGTAGCATATGTGGGTCTTGAAACATGCTCATCAACAACATCCCACATATCTTGATCAATTAATAGATCTTCCATCTTTAGCTTCCACATCTCAAAATTGTTACCAGAAAATTTCTCTACCTCTATTCTCCCTGATGTGCTCGCCAAATGAAAATTCTTGTAACAAGATCACAAAGTATCTTTTGCACAAGCTCCCACTCAAAACTAGATTAGTTCAAAAAATCTAACAACCCACAATCGAATCCAAAGGTGATCAAGCTCTGATACCACTTGTAAGGAATCTAAGGTAGCAGGACAACTTCCTACACTAATCTTGAGAGGAGGATTATGCAAAACTTCTCAAATATTTTCATTTAAGTTATAGAAATTATACATAAATAAATATAAATAACAATCACACCACAACACAGTGATTTACATGGGGAAAACCCCTTCAGGAGAAAAACTACACACTCCAAAAGCAACCGAATATATTATTAAAAAATCTCAACAAGATTACAATATAATTATAGATCAAGATTTCACAGGAATATCACCAACCAAAGATTTGGAGGCAACTTAACAATATCTATAAGACTCTTGCACTCAACCTCCATCTTAAGCATGTAATATATATGGGAGATACAATACATGAAACCGTTAAAAGATAATTCCAAAACCATTAGCCAAAAGCACCCAAAAGTGGTGTCCAAATCCTTAGGGTTCCATTATCTCCAATAAAATATGTCTTTTGATGTGTCAAAATACACATCAACACGTGTAACTCCCCCTTATAACTCTTTTCTATTTCCACACATTTTTATACTTTCCTGTGTCGGAGACCCAACTTCCGTTGGAGGCCATAATTTTTTATTCGGGAGGTCAATTGGGACCCTTTTTCAAATTGAAGAGATCAAAAATATCTATGCACCAAGCATCCCCAATTTTCATTTTGGCCAAAAACCAACTCTATAGCCCAAATATTAAGTTTATTCATTTTTATAACCGAAAATTACACTTTCTACAATTGTAAGGTTGAGACACCTTTCCTAACAATCATGTGATGTAAAATAATAATCATCACAAACCATATCATAATGTATAAAATAAGGTAGTTCATGTGGATTTTTATCCTTAGATTGTTTACAAGGTGTATTTTCAAACGAACATGAACCTATAAAAATAGTTCTATTATAATATAAAAGAGGAATATCATCACAAGATGCAACAATATCATGAATAGGAAAAGAAGATGTAACCTCATCAATATCCATCACACAAGGTGTAACAATAACATAAGGTAAAGCCTCACTAGGTGCATTCTCATCACGATCACAAGCCATATTATAATATGAAGCTCATGGACAAGTACGGTGAGTGAATCTAAAAGAAAAGGATAAACACTAACCAACTTTATTAAGGAGGAAAGAGCATGTACATAGTAGAACAACACCTCCACAAAAAATACATCCTCATCCATAGCATAAAAATACACGAGTACATCAAAGATAGAAGGATCAAAAGATAAAAAAATAAAAACACATTATAATTAGTACAAACACTTATATAAATAAACTAAATGTGGACCCATGATGATGGATACCTCAAGGGGTGTGTGTGGGATCAAATAGATATGACACAATGAAAATATAAGCCCTAATCAAGGTGTGATAGTGGAAACACAAATAAGGGTGGACCCAAACCCTAAACAAATCTTATATTAAAGGACACAGTCAGAATTTATCATATCTTTAGAATAAATGATAAACCCTAAGGTCAAACTTTAGGTTGCATATGAATGCTGGGTAAGGTAAAAATAAACCACTTACATAAAATATCTAGAATAATTAAATAATGCAATCAATTATATGCCTAATTAACCTAGATAAGTGAGTTGAAACTAATATTAGATACTATAATTATTGAAGTCACCAAAAGGACCCATAGGAGCAAAAACACTTTGCAACACCAAAGAACCTTCTACACAAGAGAGAAACAATGAAAATGTTATATTATCAATAATAGTACAATGCATACAAGATGAATAATGTACAAGAGAACTCTTGTATATATAGGCAAGGGTAAGACATAAGGCAACAAAAAATTATGACAAGTGTCATAATCATATGGCTTGAAACACACAAAGTCAATGCACTAAGTAAAATTAACTAACTAGGTTTGAAAAAGACCTAAAAGGGAACTAGTTAGGTGATATAACTCATTCACACCATCAACCCCCTTAAGTGAAACTTATGGAGGAAAAATAAAAGATCAAAAGAATCAAAGATGGGTCTTGATAACAAGGCCTAATGAGGTACCCATATAAAAGAATCTCTCAAAACTAGAGAAAAAAAAAAAACTCGTAGGAAAAACTTCTTCCCTAAAAGAGAGAACATGAAAAAATATGTACAAATGAAGGAAGGAGGACTCAAGATGATCTCCCAAACATCAATAAAAAATGAAGATAATGAGGCAATGTCAAAGGCTTAGTGAAGATGTTTGCAACCTACTCCTCAGTAGGCAAATGCTTCGAGCTAAGAACACCATCCTAGATGAGCTACTAAATGAAGTGCATCATGATCTCAATATGCTTGGTCTATCTATGCTCCATTGGGTTGTGTGAAATGTGTCTGGTACTATGATTTGTTGGGAATTTTCAATCTCAAAGTCAATTTGCTCAATTGATGCGATACAAGGCTTTGACCAATACAAGCTAGAAATTTAAAAGTTTTATGCAAATCTAAAACTAAGTTTGCTTAATATTTGAAATACCATGAAATTTTAATGGATTTAAATTAACAAATAGGAAAAATTAACAAACACCATTATTCATCACATAACATAGAATTTACCATGGAGAAACCCTTGTGGGAAAAAACTCCACATAGAAGAGATGACAAGCTTGTATTAACTTTGAAAACAAGATTGCAATACAACCATACTTTCCAATCTTCTCATTTCCCCCAATATGATAGCACACTTGGATGTACCTTGGGAAGACTTGTAATGAAGTCCATGAACACACTTTCCCAATCTTGGTGGGGAATAGGCAATTGCTGCAACAAACTTACAAGAAAGACATGCTCTACTTCATTCTATTGGTAGGTGATGTACTCCTTGATGTATTTGATATCCTCCTCCTCAAAGATACTTCATGAGAATCTCTCTCTTATATGTCTACAAATCTTGTAGGATATAAAGTGTCCCACCATGGGTATATCATGCAAAGATTTCAAAATCTTTTGTTTCATCTTAAAATTAAAAGCACTAGAAATATTCTATCCTTATACAAAATGAGACCATCTTCTAGTACATAATTTTCATCCTTCACATTTCCACATACGATGTTAGTAGAAAATGTATTCTTGGCATATTCTACCATGATATAAATCTTCCAATCACTATAACTGATAGAAATAGAACAAAGAGTGGGAATTCTAGCAAAATGCATCAACAACTACATTATGTTTTCCCTTCATTTATTCTATATAAAAATTATAATCTTGGAGTTTCCTTACCAATTTTTTTGTAGATATTCCAAGTCATGATGACCCAAGAAGAACTTAGATCCATTGTAATCTATCTTTTAACCACACATCTACCACAAGCCAAATGTTTTTTGAACTTTGCCAAGATATGTATTGTGGAAAGCATCTTCTTGTCATACATAGAGAAACCATTTTCTAAATATTTCAACTTTCTACTCTCAATTTCTATGGGGTGCCTCCTTTGCATTGTAACCAATCCAACTCCCTTTCCTAAAACATCATAATTTGTAGCAAATGGCAGTGCATAATCTAAAATAGTAACTACATGACATGAGTTGATTACCTTCTCAAGCTTATCAAATGCTTCTTGTGTTTTATCCTACTACATTCCTTGAGCACTAATGACATGGCCCAAGTATAAAAGATTAGTGATATCAATTTCACATGTAGATTCTTTTGCAAATAGAGCCTATTGCTTTAGAATTTCAAGGATCAATTCTAGGTGCCTCCATATTTTTCTATACATCAAAATATCATAAAAAAATACCAAAACAAATTGTCTCAAGTGACCACTAGATACTTGATTCATCATGAAATGAAAAATGGTTGGTGCATTAGTCAAGCCACATAGCATGCCCAAAAAATCAAAGTGTTCAAAAAGACATTTAAAAAAATCTTGTACACATGTTCCTTATGGACATAGATCTAATGGTATCTTGATCTCAAATCAATTTGTGAGGAATATACTACTCCAAGAAACTCATCGGTGAGCTCATTGATCCTAGGAATGGGGTAGTTGAATGTCTTTTAGTTCAATGCTCTATAGTCAATGCACATGTCCTTATGGTGCCATCTTCTTCCTTATCAAGGACCACAAATAAAATAAATGGGATAGAACTGATGTGACTGATGTGTCCCATTTTAAGCAACTCCTTGGGAGATATCTCCTCTCTATATTTCCTTGAGTGGTAGTAAGGAGTGCTCATGACATGCTTAGAGTTTAGTTCCAACTGTATGACATAGCAATCTTGGAAGCATATTATTGAATGCCACTTATTCAAAAGAGTTTGAATATCAAAATGATGAATATGCTACTTATCCGAAAATGAAATAATGTGCATGCCGTCCATCATCAAGAAACTTTCTACCCAAGCAACCCATCTCTTGTAAGAAGTCCTCTTATTTGTGACTAATCTTAGAGATCCATTAGAGACACCTCCAAGAAACACATATTTTCCTTCAAATGTAAACATTAGCTCCCTAAATTGATGATTATATAGAAACTCACCAATGGAATGCAACCATTATACACCCATAGAAGTTTTAGTTCTCATAACATAGAATTCATGACATACCTTATGCTCACCCATGGTTACATTGAGTTGTTTTCTTATCTAGATGCATGGAATGGTGAATCTATTAGAAACCATGAAATTGAACTCATAAAAAACTTTAACCTTTGTATGCCTCCCAATGCTTTCTATTTGGAGTTCTTTGTTTATAACACTAGGATCCCACACCATCATGTATGAGCAATCTTGGACTTGAGAGAAAGGATCTATATATCATTGTGCATCTTCATCTTTTTATCAATGTTAGAATGTATGATATGGTACGAAACTAGTGCAATAAATATTTACCACTATGTTATCCTCCTTATCAAAATGACCATCAAAGTAATTACTTTCTATTGTTGATTTATAAATTTATAAAGTATTTTAAGAAACAATACCATTCTTGTGATCCAAATTTTTAGAATAAAGATTAGTGGAACAAAAATCAACACCCTTCACAACTTTATGCTCATCAACATAGTTAACTTGTAAACCATTCTCACATGCCAATGGTTCCATCATTTTAATATTTGAAAGATCGATAGGTGTTTCTTGGACACCATTAGAAATCATTGAAATATTTTCTTCAATTATTAATCATGCAATGTTGATTTCTCATTAAATTCATCAAAACAACACTTTCCCAATATGAGAGCTCATTAGAAATCATTGGAATATATTTTTCAATGATATGATTTTTACCTTCAACCTTTGTAGCTTGTTGTACCTCTAGTTTACTTCTTTCTTCCATAATTTGTAGATGAACTTTCACTTGTTATTGACTTTGAATTGCATGAGTTTAACTAGAGTATCATTAAATGACATTAATGAAAGGGAGCTTCTCACACCCACTTAATCCAATTAGAAAGGAAATTCTTTTATCATTGTACTTAGCTTATGTGGTTTTTAATAAGTGAATTGATAGTCTTAAGGAACCTTCATCTTTAATTTTGCCTATTAATTAGGCAAAGTTAGTGGGATGACAGATGAAGACCCATCTTCAATAACTAATAATTTAAGTTTGAGTACAACAACCAAACATAGATCTAAAGTTTATGATGGAACAAACCCTACAAAAACTTAAATCCAAATAAATACAACTAGTATAGCTAGATCTTAAATATATCTATCTAAAAAATATTGAAAGATATCAAAGTTATTTTATTTATTGAAGAGTTATTTTATTTTACTTTAAAATAGATTTTAATTTTGACATCTTTATATTTAAAATAACTTATTTTATTTTACTTTAAAATAGATTTTAATTTTGACATCTTTATATTTAAGATAACTTATTTTATTTCATGAATTCCACCTTTGGATGCCCTACAATATTTTTGGAAGCAAAAGAAACAATGAAACCAAAAAAAATATAAAGAAATGAGATTAGGCTTCTTGTATGACTTAAAAGGATATCTTAGGGTTCATCATACCTTCTACGCTATAGGATGATACTAAATATTAATTATTTGATGTAATTATTTGATGTGTAAATTGTTTTCAAATTTAAGTTAATGAATTTTTATTTACACCACTTAGAACACCTCTTAGCATAATAACAATGCCACTTGTAACTAACATACAACACCCTTAACAATACACCTAGCTCATGTTATTAACCATATTTTTATAGTAAAAACACATAATACTTATCTTCATCACCATAAAATGTTTGCATAAAATAACTTGAAGACTATAATAAAATATGAATTTATGAACTAGTAGTATAATAATTTTTGAAATAAATAATCTTTTTGTTAAATATATTTTTAGAAACTATTAAAATTTTTAGAAAAAAATGACAAGTCTATTAAATTCAATAATTAATTGTATTGATTTCTATAATTATCCTATTAAAATAAAAATTAATAAGTAAAGGCAAGACAAAAGAACACAGTAACATATCAACATAAGGAATTTCACCTTAGAGTGGGCTACTTTTGACTACTAGAGTTTTAATGTATATAGTTCCTTATCATAAATATGATCTATTAATAGAAAACGGTTTTTTAGAGGTAAGTAGATACATAATTTTGTATTTAGAATCTTATTATTATAATTGAAAGAGGGGTAAAAATTTATTATAAAAGAAATCACTAGTACATAACAAAGAAAACAATAGATCACATAAACCACAACCAATAGAAATAGAACTTGAGAACCACCAACCACCATCCGATCAAACAAGAACTCTAACATCCCACCACACCAAGGCCCCAAAAAGGAACCACAGCTAACCCTCCATTTGATTCTCTATCAGCTAACCTTCCATTTGAGTCACTCGATCAATTTAGAATCTTATTATTATAAATGTCTTTATTAATTTTAAATATTATTTGCTTGTAAATTTTGGTAAATAAAAATAGGAAAATTATTTACTATTTTTTAGTGTGGATGAGGTATACAATTATTAACTTTAAATTTATGATGTTTAATCCAAGTGTCATTAAATGATATCAATAAAAGGGAGTTTCACACACCTACTTAGTTCAATTAGAAAGACAAGCTTTTTATCATTACACTTAGCTTATGTTTTCATTAAATGACATGAATAAAAGGGAGTTTCACACACCCATTTAGTTCAATTAGAAAGACAAGTTTTTTATCATTACACTTGGCTTATGTTTTCTTTGATTAATAAATTGAAAGTCTTAATGGACTTTCAACACTAATTTTGAATATTAATTAGGTAAAGTTAGTGGGATCCCATCTTCAATAAGTAATAATTTAAGTTTGTCATACAACTACCCAACAAGAATAGAAAGTTCATGAGCTTGACAAAAACTTAAATCCAAATAAATACAATAACAATGCCATCGCTAACTAACATACTACACCCTTAACAACATACCTAACCCACATTATTAACCATATTTTCCATAGTAAAAACACATAATACTTATTTTCATCCCCAAAAAAATTATAGAGAATTAATCTCCTATTGTTTCCATAATGAAAATACATAGAGCTAATTTTCTTCTGCAAACACTGTAGATAGAATTAATCTCCTCTTGGACAATAAAACTAATGCCAAACCACCTGGGGCAAAAAGTGAGGTATTGAGCGGTTAAAATCAAGTGCAAGACCCCCATATCATAAGGGGTGAGGTTGGGATCATGCCCCGCGACTTTGGTAGAATGGATACCCCTTAGTCTTTCACTCTAGCTGAAGAAGCAACCCTTAAGCTCGTGCCTCTGTATTGGATAGCTAAACAATTCTGTGAGTTGATATAAAACCCTTGGCACAAAAACAAAAAACAAAAAGGGCCAATGATAACGGGTAAGGGTACTAGAAAGCTGTTTCATATTTTTATATGAGATGTCTTATCCTTCCTACATTTAGACTCTCTATAAAAAAGTGACAGAAGAATCAAAGCCGTCCAGAAATAAGTAAGCAACAAAATCGTCCATTGTCCTCGTCTAGTTTAGACACCACCTGTCCAAACGACATTATAATTGCAGGTACATTTGTCTTAAAAAATTTGCAAACTGAGCTTTCTACGTGATCATGAAATAGAAAAAAACAGAAGAAAAAACAGTTGGACACCCAAATAATTAGCAGTTTGAAATATAAAGAAGGCAAAAAGCCTCTTTCAGACAGTAAGGTCTTTCCTGGTTCATCACTCTTTGAAGAAGAAGAAAAGATACTGTAATTATAACAAATGGAAATATTTCAAGGTAGAGATGGAGAGAATATACTACAATACCTCAATCCTTTCTGGCACTCATTATGATGATCTCACAACTGCTCCAGGTTAGGTACCAATATCTATAGTTTGTCGGTTAAATTTTTCATATTCTGTATGGCATCTAGAAATACGCTAAGTATTCATGCTAGTCTTTCGAATGATAAAAGTTAGTCAATATCATGCTTGTATGGAAAATCTAAACCAAAGAAAATGAAAGATATCTCCCTTATATTCAATATTCAGGTTTGGTGGAAGCTGAACATTTTCATTGATATAATCATCTCCATAGTTTGATCTATAAAACCCACCAAAAAGTTAAAAAAATTAATTTTTTTTATTTATAAATAAATTAAATGAAGGTACTCTTACTTTCAGTAATATTTTTTTAATGAAAGTCATATCATTTTTAAAAATTTCTTTAACATAATTATAACTAGTAATAGGACAATTATAATTAGCAGTTCAAAATTCAACAAGATTATTTTCAACTATAAAGATTTTAAATCTTTTCTAAATTTCAAGTCTTTTCTAAAGATATTGAATATATATTTTATGTCTTATTCAAATGTATCAATTTTGATTACAATTAATTCAAAAACAATAAAATAGAGTCATGTGAACATGACTTTGAGTATTCATGAAGACTATTTTCAACCATAAAGATGCCAAGGCTTTTCTAAAGATACTGAAAATTAATTTTATGTCCTATCCAAATTAATCAACTTTGACTACTACTAATTTAAAACTAATAAGGTAGAGTCATGTGAACACGAGTCTTAGTATAGAGTTGTCAATAAAATATTAGCCTTATTTAAGATAATAAGCATAATGAACAAAAAGTGGAAGTAAATAGAATCTTAGTTAAAAATAAAAATAAAATTATATTATTAACAAGTGAAAGTATAAAAAACTTTGGGTCTATGCAAAATAACCCAAAGACTTTTGGAAGTAAATTTTATTATGAAATTTATAATCGACCTTCAAATTGATACAAATAGTTAGATTTGCTATCTCAAGTAGTTGTATGTTGCTTCTCTTACACATGATAACCATAATAATGTTACTTTCTTATATGATCAAAATGACCTCTTTCAACTATATTGATAAAAGAGTTCTCTTTCAAGCTGATGCTTGGCTCCTCAATTATCCTTTGGCTTTTTTGGACTCTTGGAGATCTCTTTGTGCACCCATAAAAGGTTTCATGGGGGAGAAAGTAGCTAACTATATCGATAGGATAGGTTCACTTAAACTTTGGAAAAATATGATAACTTCATCTTTTGATTAGGAAGACTTACAATAGGTTATAATCTTATTTAGATTATTGAAAGGTTATCATATTTGTCAGGTTGATAGAGAAGATGAGTTAGTTTGGATATCCACTCTAGAAGGAATCTATAACATTTCCTCAAGTTATTCTTTACTTCTTGATCCTCAACTAGATGGCTTCCCTTGGCTGCTGGTGTGGAAAATAAATCTTACCCCAGTGATAAAATGATTCTTATGGGTTGTTCAAAACAAGATACACATGATAATTTGTCAAAAAAGGATTCCTACTCCTTACATCTGTGCTTTATGTGAGAAATACTTTGAATTAGTTTATCATTTTTTGTTAGACTACCCTTTTGCATGGTGCATATAGAGCTTCACCCTCAGTATGTTTGGATTTGGGCAGGTTCAACTAGCCTCTATTCTATATTTGGTTCTCCAATGGACTCCTCCTTTCTCCAATTCCTAGTTAAAGTCTATTTGGAAGCTTCCTTTACCTCATGTCTTATGGGGCCTATTGTTGGAATGGAACTCAAGAATCTTTAAGGGAAAAAAGAGTAGTGCCAATAGAGTGGGATCTAAAATTGTGCAGGTTATAAGGGAAAACTTCTTGGTGTTAAATTGGAGTGTAGATGACAATAATATGAATATAATTTTTTTGGAAGGAGAATTGAATGCTCCTATGAACTAGAACACTAAGGAAGTTGTTAAAACAATAGAAATGAGAAAACTAAATAGGAACTCAATTAAATGGCCTTTCTCCTATCCTAGCTAGTTCAAATTAGATTTTGATGGGATCTCAAAAAGGAATCTTGATCAAGTTGGAAGTGGTGGAATTATAAGGGACCACAATGGTAAACTAGTTGGTGATATCATTATTGGTTTTGGAGTCTAGACTAATCACTATGTAGAAGCTTTGGCTAATATTTGGGGTACACATCTAGCTAAGGAGATAAAAATCTCAAAACATACTATTGAAGGTGATTTTTTGAACATTATCAAGTGCTTTTATAGGGAGGGTCCCCCTAGTTGGAAATAAGAAATATTATGATGACGTTGTTGGATTTATTGATTACTTTATTGAGGTTAGTATTGGCCACATTTACACAGAGGGAAATAAAGTTGTAGTTTGGTTTGCTAATAGAGTCGCTACTAATGGGCTTGATAAGAGGTTTGAAGTGGACACTCTATTTGAAGTTGTGACTAATATCATTAATGATTAAATCCCTTCAAATTTAATTCACTAGTTTCCTCCATCATTACCTTCATCATTTCATGTATGATTTAATGATTTTTGCTGCTGACAAATGTTTTATTTCCTATGTTTATTGGTTGACAATGTTCTCTTATTAATTTAGACCTGTAATGTGAGTGATCACTTGTATAATAGATGGTAGTATTAGTTTGGTAATAATTTTAATTAGGTGTTTAGATGGAAAAGGACTAAATCTAGTAAGGTTAAGAAGTATTTAGGCATGAGTATTTTTGGGAGAAGTGTGTTTGTTCTACAATCATGGGTGGAAACAAGATAAGATTTGAATTAATTTCATGTCATGAGATTAGAGGCAATCCTACTATGCGGAACATCCTTAGAAAGGGGGTCTGACTAACTATATGGACAAAATAAAGTGACATGACCCCATCTTGTTAGTGGCTATTGTGAAATCTTGGAAGGCAAGGAGAGTATATTTTAGAGGGTTAGAAATTGAAGTGTTGGAAGATACTATAGCGCAATCCATGGGCATGCCAATAGAAGGCTTGAAGGTGTTCAAGGATAGGCGATGTAAAGAAGAAGCTACTAAGATTTTTTCTGAAGAAAAAGGAAAAACTTAAATAATTCTAGTAGAGCTATCTTAGAGATTCCCTTCCTAAGTCCTTGGATTATGTTAGCCTTAAACTTATCAAGTATGTCACTTTGGAAGGTAGGTTCAAATGTGTTTATTCCCACCACTTCACTCTTTTGAACCAATTTAGGCATAAAAAGTTATTGAGCATCCTATTTTTATATTGATGTTTCTAGAGTACTTTGTTATTGACATCCATTTGGGTAGGTTTGAAAGCCCAATTCATCAAGCTCTAATTCTATTATTGGTGCAAGAAGCCTAGGTTGGCAAACCTCTTCCCTCTCTTAATATTTATATGGTTGATCTAGATTCCCCTAGAAGAAAGGATGAGAGTCAAGACATGGATGATGTGGGAAAAGTTTCTATAGTACCTATGGGGGTTTTAGGTAGGGCTAATAATGGCCCTATGTTTATGACTACTATAAAAGTCCCCAAGGCCATTCCTCTATTCCCCTAAAGGGAAATCTTTATTGTTGTGTTTATTATTAAATCTATATCTTTTGTATGTATAAGTGTTTGATACCTTTCAAAAACCCACCTTAACCTTTTAATAAAAAAGGACCTCTCTCCACAAACAATCTCAACACTATGAAAAATAAACTCACAAAAGGAAAACTTAAAGACATTCAAGGTTATCAAAGTAAAATTTTTAAGAATTAAATATCAATTTTCACCCACAAATTTGTATAACCTTTTTATCACTACCTAAGAGATGGATTCCCTAAGTTCATTAAATAAAAATTTTCATGGTATCTATGTATAATGTTAGTGACAAAAAATGACCCTTCTAGTTGTATTTATTAATTCTTTACCTTTTACTTCCCAAGTTTCTTCTAACTATTATAGATCTAATCAAATAAATGGTTTGTTGGATGACAATGAAGTTAGAGTTCAAGGCCAATCTAGATTTAGAATTAAACATTCAATAATTCTTCAGGTTCTCACATTTGCAATTACTACAAAAATATCATAATAGTAAAAATCATCTCTCTCCTTTTTAAAATATCTTTTGATACCATCCACAAGGTAAATATATTAAAATGTATCTAGGGAACTTAGAAATTACATTTAGTATTAGGAACTTAGTACATATACACATTATGTGTTTGAAGTCTATTGGGAAAAGGTGCCTCAATCTTGCATTCCTAATGTTCATATTTTTTTTTGATCCATAAGTGTTGGAGGTCACAAGGGGGACCTCTTCCCCATCAACATATCCACTTAACCAACTTAATCAACTTAGAAGCCACATAGAAACCACATGTTACTTGGGGGATTCGAACTTGGATCTCCATCATGAGAACCATATGGCCTTTGTCATTTAAGCACAACCCCATTCATGCATTCCTAATGTTCATATTTAATAACTTGTTTTTATTTAATATTTTATCTTTAGTGTTGTCTGTCCTCACATGGGAGAGCTGGCATCCCATTTTGAGGTGACACTACTTTCATCTTTAGTGATTTTGTCTTCACACAAGGAAGTAGGCTTCCCACTTTAAGTTGGCATGTTTGGCCATGTGTTGAGATATTGGAAGGTGTGTAAGAGCATATTGAGTCATCATGAAGGGAGTTATGAAAAATTCTTATGATGCATAAGGGTGGTTACATTAGAATCTTGACCAACATTATGACAAGTTTGGACACTTGTCATGGATCATCTTTGAATGAGTTGAATAAAGACAAATTGGGGTGCCCATGTTTGGGTGGTCAAATATTCTTGTTTATGACATATGAAAACATGGAAGGAATATGCTAAAATATCTTGGAAGACCATAAGCAAGGGGTCATTGGGATTTGTGCCTTGACCATTTAGGCTCCATACCTCTCTTGGCCCTACTAAATTGTCTTTATTCAACCCATGTGATGGTTTCTAGTTTGTACATCTCTATAAAGTGATTCTTAGAGTTAGAAGATGAAATAGTTGTTTTGCAATTTATATAAGTACCAAGCTATGTTCCTAGAATTTAGAAGGATAAGTTGATATATTGATGTAACTAGTTTTAGGATTAATACAATCTTGGGTCTCTTTGGGTGTGGAGTTTTTTCCTACAAGGGTTTCTCCATGTAAACATTGTGTTATGGTTTGCATTTTTATTCCCTGGTTGGTTTTCATTTATATTTGATCTATCATTGCTTATGAATTAGATGCACTAGTGTTCAACATGTATCTTGACATATTATTTTACTCTATTTTCAACATTTGGTATTAGAGCTATAGTTGGCTTGATTAGAGAGAGGGACACATATTTCAAAGTGTTTGATTGGGTTTTTTTTACAATGAGAGTTGGGTTTTCTTGTAGTTTCAATTTCAAGGTGATAGAGATCATGGCTAGCTAATGCCGGTTGGAGATTAAAAATTTTAATGGCTTAGGTTTTGAACTTTGGAAGCTAAATATGGATGATCTCTTGGAAGAAAGAGATCAATGGATTTCTATGAAAATAAAAATAAACTATATAATTTATCAGATGAATCTAATAGATAAAACTTGACAAAAAATGCCCAGGGCACTATATTGTTGTGTTTGGCTAACTTGATCCTTTTGAATGTTTCTAAAAAAACTTCTTAGTATTCATTATGGAATAGATTAGGATAGATTTACCAAAATAATATCCTTTTCAATAAGTTGTACCTAAAAAGAAGATAAATTTATTAAATTACTATGTGTTCATTGATTGAATCTTGGGATAATTTGATTCTTTCACCCAGTAGTCCTGTGATAGACCCAATGATGGATGCTCTTGTTACTACCTTGCTCATAGAGGAAATGAGGAGTAAGTCTATGGAGGATGGGTCAAAGGATGAATTACATGTGTGACTAAGATCTAAAGAGAAGGGTAAGGACAAGATAAAAGGTGGTAAGGACGAGTCTAAGAATAGATCTAATTACAAGTAAATATCCAAGACACCTAGAAAGAGTATATTGAGATGTTGTAATTGTGGAAAATAGGGGCATCTAAAAAATGAATATTAGAATAAGAAAAACAAAGATGAAGATTACTCTATTGATAAATCCTTTGATGATGAAGCTATTGATTATTTTATTATATCTAGTAACATGACTTTTGATGACTCTTGGTTGATAGATTCAATTGTACTCTACAACATGACTCCTCACAAAGAGCATTTTTTAACATATATAACATATAATGGTAGGAAAATTTTCCTTGGGGACAATAGCATAAATAAGATTGTGGGCCAAGGGAAGGTAAAATTGTTTTCTATGATGGAAGGGTGAAAACCCTTAGGGATGTATTTTATATCCCTAGTTTAGCTATAAATTTGATTTATGTATCTAAAATGAATGATTTAGGGGTGCATGTTACATTTGAGAAGAGTGGTTATAGGTCGAGTAGAGGGAATTTGGTGTTGGTTAGGGGAACTTAGTGTGGCACCCTATTTATTCTAGAGGCGTCTACATTCCACAACTCTGTGAATGTAACTGATAACTCTATTTCTTGTAAATTGTGGCACCATAGGATGGGTTAGATTAGAGAGAAGGGTCTTAAAACCCTCATTATTAAACATATGGTTGATGGTTTATGTGGTTATTCTATTAACCTATTTAAGTGAACCCTATGTGTATGGCAAACAATATAGAGTTTCATTTTAATCTAGTAGTATTAGAGCTAAACATGTTGTAGAAGTTATTCATAATGATGTATTTGGTCCCATGGATGTGTCTTCTATTGCAAAATCTTGCTGCTATGTTATATTTATTCGCAATTTCTTTATATATACATGGGTATACATTATAAAGAACAAGTCTGTGTATTTTCTACATTTAAAGAGTCTAAATCAATTATTGAGAAATAAAAAATAGGAAGGTAAAGGTTTTGAGAACAAATAATAGTGGTGAATATTTCTTTAGAGATTTTGATGATTATTGAAAGCATGTAGGGATTGTTAGATAGAGAACAACTTCATATACTCCACAACAAAATGGAGTAGTAGAATATATTAACAAGACTTTGATGGATAGAGCTAGAAGCATGTTAAGCAGTGCTAAGATTGAACAATATTTTTGGGTTGGAGCTATACAAAATGCTTGTTACTCAGTTAATAGGTATCCCACTTTTTCTCTAGTTAAAAAAACACCCTAAGAGATATGGATAGGTTAAATACCATCAATTTCTAATTTTAAAATTTTTGGTAGTGAGGCATATGTTCGTGTTCATAAAGAGAAACATTTTAAACTTGATTTTAGGGCTAACAAGTGTGTTTTAATGGGTAATGGTGATAACATTAAGGGTTATAAACTTTGAGATCCTATAACATTAAAAATTTCATATTCTAAGGATGTTATTTTTAGGGATCTTAGGGTATTCACAAATGATGAACAACCTAATGAAAATCCTAACAAAATAATGCATTTTTATATTATGGATGAATCACAAGAAAATGGATGTATAAAACAACAATAAGATGCATAAAACAAAGGTGAAGGTTCAAATTCAATTTCTAACGAGGAACAACATGAGCCTCTTGTTACACCTCTTACAAGGTCCACTAGACAATGTAACCCAATCAAAAGGTATAATCCTTCTGATTATAGCTATACATTTCTTTTATCATGTACTGATTGGTGGTACCTATTAGGGTTTAGGGTTTTAGGTTTGTAAAATTATAAGTCTTTGCCTTTTAAAAACCTTTTAAACCTAAGTCCCTAGGCTCATGCACTTTATTTCCTAATTCCTTGTTGACTGCTTATGGTAGGTTTCCGGTCACTTAAGTCACAACCTAAAGCCTTTATATTCATTGGGTGACTGGCCCCATCTCCTAAGTCTTACCTCCTATGGCCCGTAAAAAATTAGACCCTATTGCAAGTATGTGCCTAATCGGTGTTGTCATTGATGTCAACATATCTTTGTTGTCATTGGTGTCAACTGTATCCTATTTTTTTATTTGTTTAGAAGCTTTATATGTTGAGTATATTGAGAAAATTAGCCCCTCTAGAAGAATAAGAAAGTAAACAGTGAATCATAGTGAAGACAATGAGTTGCATACTGAAGAACAATCCAGAAGATTGCTCCACATTTCTTGCTGACTAAAGATCTTGGTTTGTGGTTTGGAAGTTCTTTAGAAGCATGGCTGAAATGCTAAATCCTGAGTTTGAGCCTCAGGTATGAAGATTTGAGTGAGTTACATTCACCAGAGTAAAACCTACTTTTTCTGATTACTCACTGGTGCTTGAGAGAAAGTATTTTGTTCCGCATTCCTCCACATTAATGTGTTTTTCTCTACGGTTCTAGAGGGAAGTCTAGGATGATGATAAGTGCCTACAATTGCAATGGTTCATGTTTTGGTGGTCCACAAGCTATCTTTCTTTTATGACAGTTGAAGGTAGTGAAGTTCATGTGCTCTAGTGTGAAGAATCTCATGAATAAAGTGGTTTGAGTTTGTACGGTTTCTCTTGGTGATTTCAACATGCTTCTGGATACCTCCTGATCATGTTCCTACCTTTACATTGGTCCGCGTTAAGGAATTGAGATCGTGTTTGAAGATTATTCCCAGATAATGTAGCGTGTAACCAGTCTTAGCCGACTTGGTTAATTCCAGTGAATGTAGAGATCCCTTGAAGATTATGCAAGCGTGTTGTGGCATGGAAGATCATGTTTGAGTCCCAGCTAAGGCATGGCATGATCCGCATACATCTATACTACAATTCCTTAGCATAATTTTGTATTAGGTCAAGACCTATTTTGTAAATGTTTGTAATGCCAACCTTGGAGATTGTTCCAATGGTTGATGATTGTAAAGCCAACCTTGATCATTCCAAGGTTGATGAAGCGTATAAATACTTGTAATTGAGTCATGGAAAAGATGTCCTTGTGCAAAGATGGGAAGATAAGGAAAGAGGTGGAAAGGCAGAGTAGAGCAGAGGAACTATTGTACTTCAATGTATTAATCTCAGACATGAAGAAGATGTTGATCTTGGCAGTGAGCCTGGTAGTGAGTCGCCAGTAGGCTTTAACATCCCTCAGGGTTTAATAACCCTCATTGTAATCTTTCTAGGTTTAGGGTTGAGGCAGTGAGCTTGCTAGACCTAGTTGTACTTCATGGAAGTGAGCTAGCATGTTCTAGGCCCGTGGAGTGACCAAGCCCAAACATCATTTTTCAAAGATTACAATATATTTTGAGAGCTAATCCTCTCCGTGGGTTTTCCCCACCTTGGGGTTTTCCACGTAAAAATATGGTGTCTCTTGTGTTTAATGTTGCATCTGTGTTTAAGTTTCTGATCTCATGAATTGATTGTTTAATCATGATAACCGTGGACAAGTGATTAATGTTTAAGTGCAGAAGTGATTAAGTTTTTGGGACAACTGATTCAACCCCCCCTCTCAGTTGTCTGACACATTTCAACAATTGCTATCAGAGCCACGTCCCTTCGGAAAGAGTCTAACAACTCAAGGGAGATCCTAAATGGAGCCTCAATAAAAATAATTACTTACTAATGCACCCGAATGCTCATCAAGAGATAATAAAGTCAATTTGTCCAAGGAAGCATTTTATGAAGATAAGAGTGTCAACAATCTAAGGTGTTCTGATTGAGAGGTATGCACTAGCAATGAAGCTATGTTCCAAGGTGAGAACTATTGGGTGATTGATAGTATTTGTTCAAATCACATGACTGGTGACAAAAATAAGTTTTTAAGTCTGGAAAGATATGATGGAGGGCTAGTTAGGTTTGGAGATGACTGCACTGTTGAAATATGTGGACAAGTTTCAATCAATCTTGGAAATAGACAAATTACTGATGATGTTTTTTATGTTAAAAATCTAAAGCAAAGTCTCTTAAGCATTGGACAGTTATGCAAAAATGGATTCAGTCTTATGTTTGAGAATGATACTTTTGAAATCAAAGAGATTTCTGGGGCTACAATGACCATTGGAAAAAGGACATAAGAGAATCTTTATCATCTCAGAAAAAGTGACATTCTTAGGTTCACAACTTAGATCAATGAAAGATGGGTTTGGCATAGAAGAATATGTCATTCAAATCTTGATGATTTAGTAAAGACAAGCTTAGTTCAAATTGTAAAAGATCTACCAGAAGTTGATTGCTTAGATAACATCATTTGTGGAAAATGTCAAGATAAAAGGCTGACAAGAAGAGTACTACAAAAATATTCCATTGAACGATTGGAATTGATCCATGCAAGCCTTTGTGGTTCTACAAGAATACGTAGCCTTCATGATGACAGGTACTTTATGTTTTTCATTGATGATTATTCTAGAATGACTTGGGTTAGCTTTCTCAAAGATAAATCAGAAACTCTAGATGCACTCAAAGCTTTTAAAGAAATGGTTGAAAATGAGCTAAGCATGAAAATCAAGTGTTTGAGGATTGGTAAGGAAGAAGAGTTTACCTCCAACAATTTCAATATGTTATGTGAAACCCATGGGATAGAGAAACAACTCTCTACTAAGAATAAAATAATGGAAGAAGCAAGCAGGACTATTCAAGAAACTACAAAATTAATAATGGAAGAGGCAAATCTGTCAGAAGCATTCTGGAAGGAGGCAATTCAAACTACTATCTACACACTAAACATAGTTCAGGTAAAAGCCAAAAATTAAAAGACTCCTTTTGAATTATGGTATGGAACAATACCCATTGTGAAATACTTCAAAATCTTTGGAAGCAAATGCCTTATCAAAATGGAAAAGGATGATGGTAAGTTTGAGGAGGGCATCTTTCTTGGATATTCATCTTGGAACAAAGCCTACCACTGCTACAACAATAGATTGGGAAAAATGTTGAAAGTACAAATATCAAAGTTAATGAGAACACTCAAAAGTACTCTAATTCAATCAATAAAGAACTACATAATGAAGCACAAGAAGGTTCCCAGACCATCAGTGATAAAACAAAATGTGATGTATGCTTGATTGCCAATGTTAAATCTAAAGCAGCTGTTATTGATAGAAAAGGGCACCAAATTGCTCCGGAAGACATTAAGAAGTCTAAGGAAGTAAACTTGGACTCAAAAGAAAATATGGTAGAAGTAAATAGTTGCATCCAAGAGCTAAATAAGGAAATCAAGGAACTCCAACAAAGTCTTAAAAGGAAAAGTGAAGAATTGAGTCTAGCAAATGAAGATAAAACAAGAATAGAGGATCACCTGAGCCAAGTTGTGAAAGAAAAGTCAGAAGAATGTGAGAAATTAGCAGAAGAAATTGTACTTTTGAAGTCTGATTTAGAGGTAGCCAATAGCTACAGAGAAAAAATAAAAATAAGCTCTGCAAAACTTGATGAGTTGCGAGCCAGTCAAAATTATCTAGATGATAGGCAAGGCTTGGGGTTTGAAAAGGGAGAAAGCTCAAATTATGAACAAGTCAGATCTAGAGAAGGAAAAGACAAAAACCATCCAGTGAGGAACCAAAGAAGAGGACCTAAAATATCTTTGGTCAGGCAACCAAATGCTCAAAGGTACCCATATTTCAATGGTTATTGTTTTAAATGCAATAAGTATGGTCATAGGGCTACTCAGTGTAGAAGCAAAATAAATCAAAATGCTCCATCTTTCTCTGGTCAATGTTTCAATTACAAGAAAATTGGTCATAAAGTAAATGAATGCAAAAGTGTGTCAAGAAACAATCAAATCAATCCAAGGAATGCTATATTATTCAATGGAAAGTGTTTTACATGCAATAGATATGGGCATATGGCTAATCAGTGTAGATCAAGGCCAAATTCAAATAACAGGAGAAATCGAGGTCAGAGAGATATTTTTTCTCTAAATTACGATAAGCCCAGACATTCTATCAAATTCTGCAGAAGCAAAAAATATAGAGAGAGACTATCCCATAGTAAAAAGGAAAACAGAGCAGAGAGTAGACAAAGGTAAAAAGAAGATTGATATGGTAGAAACCAATAAAGAGATGAATCATATATGGATCAAGAAGGATGTTACTAAGATCAAGGATGGATCCGCACTAGTCTCTGGTGTAGATACTTTCTCCAAGAAGTAAATTGAGATCTTTGGCTAAGGGGGAGTAGTGTCAAAAATCTAAATCCCCCAACCAAAAAGTTGGTGCTAGAATCCAACATGAAGATATACCATTGAATCTGACAAGACAAATCCTGTGAAAGAGAAACCGGAAGAGGATAACCTAATACGAAACATTGTAGAGAAATTTCAATCGACTGTATCTACAAAGAAGGGTAGTCAGAAGAAACTTGACCCTTTGTTGATGTAAAGGAGCATGATGATAATTATGATGATGATGCCATTATTTTCTCTGGAAAGGAGAAGGCCAGAGGTAAAAAAAATGTAGAAGATGGGGAAGGAGGTAAATCCGTGGACAATTCTACATCAGAGGAAAAATATGAGGACAACAAAGTGGATGATGTGATTCAATTTAAAGGGAAAAAGAAGGGAAAGAAAGGCAAAAAGAAGACAGTAGAAGGCAATGTAAATGTTGATGCAAATAATGATGTGTTCATGAATGATGAGGGTCAAAAGCAAGGACCTGCAATTTAGCTGCATCTAAGAAGAAAAAACCCAAGAAGAAAACCCAAGGAGGTTAAAGGAAAGGCTCTAGTCAAAAAGAAAAGGTTGGCAATATCAAAAGAAGAGGAAGAGCAGTGTAAAAGTCCAAGTACAAGGAGAAAAAAGGGGAGAGTGAAAAGCTTCTGAAGAAGAAGGCAGAGGGCAAATTACTGGCAAGCAGAAGTAAGAAGCTCGCAGGTTGGCTTTAATGAGAGAGTAGTTCCTTGCCAAAAGTTAGGGTTATTACCCCTCCTGATCTAAACTAATATGCACAAGAGTGCATCAGTCCGGTGGTGCTTAGAGTCCCTTCTCCAGATCTGGATTGATTTTTGTAGGGCTACTTCTTAGGGGGAGTAGTCAGAGAGTTCAGAAGAGAGATTGGATCAGAGCAGAAGAGTGCAAGTATGTGCCCTTTGACATTGATGTCAAAGGGGGAGAGAAATTATGTGAAAAACTTAGAGAGAAAGAGCGCAGATGTGTAAAAAGATAGGGGGAGAATCTTGTCTTGATGACTGTTACAGTTTTTCACATCATATGTTGCCATCAATGACAAAGGGGGAGATTGTTGCAAGTATGTGCCTAATTGATGTTGTCATTGATGTCAACATATCTTTTTTGTCATTGGTGTCAACTATATCCTATTTTTTTATTTGTCTAGAAGATTTATATGTTGAGGATATTGAGAAAATTAGCCCCTCCGGAAGAATTAGAAAGTGTACAGTGAATCATAGTGAAGACAGTGAGTTGCATACTGAAGAACAGTCTAGAAGATTGCTCCACATTTCTTGCTAATTGAAGATCTTAGTCTACAGATTAGGAGATATTTAGAAGTATGGATGAAGATGCTAAATCCTAAGTTTGAGCCTCCGGTATGAATATTTGAGTGAGTTACATTCACCAGAGTAAAACCTGCTTTTTTTGATTACTCACTGGTGCCTGAGAGAAAGTATTTTGCTCCACATTCCTCCGCATTAAAGTGTTTTTCTCTGCGGTTCTAGAGGGAAGTCTGGGATGATGATAAGTGCCTACAATTGCAATGGTTCATGTTTTGGTGGTCTGCAAACTATCTTTCTTTTATGACAGTTGAAGGTAGTGAAGTTCATGTGCTTCGATGTGAAGAATCTCACGAATAAAGTGGTTTGAGTTCATGTAGTTGCTCCTGGTGATTTCAACATGCTTCTAGATATCTCCTGATCATGTTCCTACCTTTACATTGGTCTACATTAAGGAATTGAGATTGTGTTTGAAGATTATTCCTAGATAACATAGTGTGTAACCAGTCTTAGCCGACTTGGTTAATTCCAGTGATTGCGGAGATCCCTTGGAGATTATGGAAGCGTGTTGTGGTGTGGATGATCATGTTTGAGTCCCAGCTAAGGCATGGCGTGATCCACATACATGTATACTACAATTCCTTAGCATAATTTTGTATTATGTCAAGACCTATTTTGTAAATGTTTGTAATGCCGACCTTGGAGATTGTTCCAATGGTTGATGATTGTAATGCCAACATTGATGATCATTCCAAGGTTGATGAAGTGTATAAATACTTGTAATTGATTCATGGAAAAGATGTCCTTGTGCGAAGATGGGAAGATAAGGAAAGAGGTGGAAAGGCAGTGTAGAGTAGGGGAACTATTGTACTTCAATGTATTAATCTCACACATGAAGAAGATGTTGATCTTGGTAGTGAGCTTGGCAATGAGAAGCCAGTAGGGTTTAACAGCCCTCAGGGTTTAACAACCCTCATTGTAATCTTTCTAGGTTTAGGGTTGAGGCAGTGAGCTTGCTAGACCTAGTTGTACTTCATGGCAGTGAGCCAACATGTTCTAGGCCTGTGGAGTGACCAAGCCTAAACATCATTTTTCAAAGATTACAGCCTATTTTGAGAGCTAATCCTCTCCGTATTTTTTCCCCACCTTGGGGTTTTCCACGTAAAAATTTGGTGTCTCTTATGTTTAATATTGCATCTATGTTTGAGTTTCTGATCTCATGCATTCATTATTTAATCATGATAACTATGGACAAGTGATTAATGTTTAAGTGTGGAAGTGATTGAGTTTTTGGGACAACTGATTCACCCCCTGTCTCAGTTGTCCAACGCATTTCAACAAACCCATGTCCTATGTCTTCCCATAGGTTATAAGGCTTAAAAAAATGTATTTTGTAGCATTGCAACACATATCACATGACATTATCACCCCACTGCGCAGCTATGACAAGGTGACACCTATCAGAGGATCTAACATTAGGTCCCTTTATGTTAGGAATCTTACATTAGGCAACCGTATGCTGCTAAGTGTCAGTATAAAAGGGGTTCAAGGGAAAGTTTTAATCTAACAGTTGTGCATCGTCACAATGGTATCTTGCCAGGAAGGAATCTTCACCACGCAGTTGCGAGATGGCGACATGTGGCCCCGTCTTACAAAAGAATTCAAAAGAAAATGAAGGATGGATGCGTGGAGGCTTTATCACACTCACGTATGGTAGGTAAAGTGGTGGCCCACTTCTGGCTGTGACACCATGAAGTGATGCCACATGTCTAGGCCGGACAAAAAGTAATGTGGTTAATAATGGATGCACATCCGATGTGGCTCACCTTGATTGGTCAAGGAATTTTCAACTATGATGACTAATATTTTCAAATATCGCAGGTAAATGACGGCCATAGATCTTGCAGGAATGAACTCAAATCAACAGCGCAGGTTTAAACTTTTGTGATGAACATTGAAGGTGGTCTGTGACACAAATGAAAGGTTAAGGTCAAAGCTACCTCCATTAATGCATCAGAAGCTATGCTATGAAGCTTAAAAGGAAGAAAGTTAGGGCTTTTTGCATCATTTTTTCAAACGCGAACAAGGCCTAGACGCATAGAGGATTCTCAAGTGAGCAAAGAACGAAATTTAGAACTGTACAAGCATAAACCAATAAGTTCATTTTGTCTTCATGTGCTTGACATATTTTAAGTTGACTACTTGAGGAGATAGATAATTTCCTGTATAAGAAACCCTAGCTTGTTACAACTAGTTTGAAAATGAGTCAAGCTAGTCAAGCCTCCACCTCTAAGTGCAGCTTAGATGAGGACCTTATGGTCTAGATCCCAGGTTCTGCCAGAAAAGTCCTGAATCTAAATGGTCCTGGTGGATCAGATGATAAGTTCCTTGATTTTTGTAACAATTGTAGAGATGCCAGACTGTGTGTTCCTGGTTGGGTCTTGTTTGAACACTAGCACAAAAGAATGGATTATAAGGCCCCCATCTGCCATGCTTGTCAATTTTATTTGGACAAGCTCATCTACCTTAATGTATTGCCTAATCTTGACCTGCTGAGGGCAATAGCACTGAGATATGATCCTTAGACAAGGATAGTCTTAGCAGGGAATGGTACAAAGATTATCAAACTCAAAAAGGGATACATTGCCACTATTTTTAACCTGAACCCTACGGCTAATAAGCCAATTAACCTGAAAGCATTGAAGAAGAAGTACCAAATTGACAAGCGTGCCTATAGAGATTTTAACTTGGCCAAGCACATATTGAGAGGAGTTGATGGTAAACTGGTGAAGATATCCAACAATGAAAAGGAACCCTTCCAATGTGACTTGTTCATACACTATTTTATCAGAAAATATCATAGTTTATGTCAGGTGTTGGGTAGGGACACCTTAGAGAGAATGCCCATCTCTTTGATGACGATGGCAGTAGATATTCAGAGTCAAGACACTAAGGAACCATATGACTATGCCTCTTACATTGTAGATAAAATGGATGAGTAGATGAAAGAAATCAAGAGCAAATTATTTACTACGGATGCCCATGTTGAATTCACATGGTATTCTATGCTATGCCATATGCTTCTATTTGCTTTGTTAGGGATGTGGCACTAGAATTTTTATGTCAAAATGGCAGATGCATAGGGGAATATGTTGCCAGTGTAGATGTGGACATGCATGATTGATATGCATTGTACCACTGTTGATTATATAATTTTTGAGGAGGATTCTTGGTTTCTTGGAGCCACAAGGAGAGAGGCTACACCCAGATGTGCTGGATTTCTTAAGGCCTTTAGAAAGGACCCCTCACTTGGGGGTTAATCATAACTGGGGTGATTGGTTTTATCATGAGCACACTACTTGCATCGGGGTCTATGGGTGTGAGGCCCCACCCCACATTTTGCCTAAGTATGTGCCTAAGAGCATTCTTAGAGATCATTAGACAGTTGAATGAATCAGATAGCTATACCTAAAGCAAATGAGAAACTACTCCTCCTTTGCATTTATGTGGCCAAGTTCCTCAAGTCATTTGGGTCCCATGTGACATACTATTTTTTATCTTTCTCTAGGCTCAATGTAATAAATGCCTATATGCCCATGAATGGCACTTTGTAATGAAGTCTCACCAAACCAACACATGTAATGAATGTTGGGCACCAGGCTTTGTGTTTATAAAGAGTTGGTTGCCTCTCTTTGTTGTTGGAAGTTTTGTGATGTTGAGGAGTAAAGCTAATACAAAATTTTGGCCACTTGTTCTCTCTATGGTCTTGTGAGTTCTATTTTCTTGTATGTATCTTCATAAGCCATTTATCAGTTTCAGATTGAAATATATGAATAATGCAATAGTGCACGTGTTTAATTAACTATCTCCATTGTTATCTGCAATCTCATTTTGAATTAAGTAGCTAAGGGTTATCAAAATTCTTGAATGCACATTTGTTGTATTGCATGTTTGATTTTTCACTTCTGTTTAAGGAATAGACTAAATGTTTTAAGTCAAATATGGAGGAGAGTGTCTGATAACAGGGATATTTTTAAGCAGAGTTATTGGAAATACTCAATCTTGGGAGTTCTCTATGTTTGTTTGGTTTATGGAGGTTTATGTGTTTTAGTTGGACTCCATGCCCTTGGATAGTCACCGACTAGAGGCCTACATTAAATTTATAAATCAAACCCTTATTTGACAACCACACACACAAACACAAAATTTCAAATCAACTCAAAACTTCAAACTGTAGGACAGTAGGAGTAGGATTTAGGTTTCAAATCCTCTGAATCACAACTAAAATAAAGTCCAAAGCTAGCCCCTTTGTATTTACCTCATAGTTTTGGTCTGCACAATAGAGGATTCATCTACTTTTGTATCAATGCCAAGTCATAGTCAGGATTTACCACATGGGTATTGAGTCGGGACACCCCCTAGGTCTTGTAGAGCCTAAAGTACAGAGGAGACATTAGAGTCTATCTCCTATTTGTTGGCCACTAACCTGAGGATCATGTGGATAGAAGATGGCAACTTTTTAGGAGAACTCAGACAATAGGCTAGAAAAAATCTAACAGATTGGTGACTCTACTGGGGAGTTGAAAGGGAACTTGGAACTTAAGTTAAATCCTAGTAGTGCGTGGTGACTCCAAAGAAAATCTCCTAGCTGGTAAAATAGAAGTTGTATGCAGGGGAGAAGATCCGTGCACAACCCTTTGTTCCAAGAATTAACAAGAAAAATGTATAGAAAGAAAGGAACTGCTCAACCCAGTCATGAAGGATCACTGAGCCCTAGGAAGAATGATGATCCCTAAGATAATCCTAGGTCTTCTGGACAAAAACCACAATATTTTTCAAACACAGAAGCTGATATTCAAGAAATGTATGAAAGACAACAAAGTGATGGGTTAAGATTAAGATCTGAGGTGTTTCAAGAACGCCCTCTTCTAGATCCCCTGATAGATTTGAATATTTAGAATCCTTGAGGGATACTGATAATCTCAATGGGAAAGGACCATCTTCTTCTATGCCTAGAGAAGAAGAACTAGATGAAGAAATTAGAAATCTCAGGGTAGAACTTGATTATTTGCAAGCCCTAAAAATAAGAGATGATATAAAACAAAAAGTGCAAGCTTTGAAAATGGCCCATCAAGATTCAATTCCCACCCTCAATAATGCAAATGTGTTGAGAAACCAACAGGCAAATGAGGTTCAGAATGAACAAAATGATCAAAACATCCTTGGGAATGATCAAGGACTTAACCAGCATGTGTACCAAAATCCACAAAATAATCAGAGAAAAAATGCAAATAACAATAGGGTACCACTGAATAATATGAGAAATTAGAATATTAATGTTAATGCCAATAGGAATGCAAATGCCAACCAGTTTGGTAGGAGGCCTATGCAGTTAGACAGGTTCAAACAATTAGATTTCAATGGTATTCCCAGATACCCTAACCCCATTGACAAACATATAAGGGGTGAATTACTAAAGTTTTCAGGGAACAATGCTGTGTCAGGAGAATATCACTTGAAGGCTTTCCAAAATGTCATGGATAATTTTGAGGTAGAGCATGAGGATGTTTTCATGAAATTATTTATGCAATCCTTAATTGATGAAGCTAGAGAATGGTATAGAGGTTTGATTGATCAGAGTATCACATCATGGGATGACTTTAAAAGGATTTTAGAGAACACTATGGAGATAAAACTAACCCTATTTTTATCATTAATGAGTTCACAGGTATTGCTAAAGGGTCAAATGAGCCAGTCTCTGACTTCAATGCTAGGTTACCATAGTTTTAAATAAATTGCCACCTCATATGAGATCAAATGAATCAATGTGTATGGTTTTGTACACAAATGCCTTTGATACTAAAACTATATATAAATTGAGGGACAAAGGTCCAACTACCCTCAGAGACGCTTTCAAAATTGCAACTAACATAGAAAACAATAGGAAGACATCAGGTAAAGGAAATAGAAGGGATGATGTGAAAATCTTACAGAATCCAAACAACAGAATTCAAAATGTTCAAAATAGCAGTTCCACATCTGAAGACAAGTTAGATAAATTGACATCTACTATTAAGGAGTTAAGTTACAAGCTTGCTAAGAATGAAAAAGGGCTTGGTCCTGAGAAATAGGTTTATTAGAGGCAAGAAAAGAGATGTCAGTTACATGATATGCCATACAATACAAATTGGTACCATGGTAAGCCTATTACCAACAATAAAACTAATCAAAGATCTTAGAATGTTAAAGAAACTCCTGACCCCTTGAAGAAAACTGTCAATGTTGTGGAAGATGCTCCATGATGTATAATATGTCAGATGCCTCACTCACAATCACAATGTATGATTGCCCGGTCTTTTTATAATGATGCTAATGCCTGTGATGAGTGGAATGAACCTCATTATGTAGAAAGTGATAGTGTTGATATGCTCTCTGCATGCGGAGATTATTCCTCCTCTGATGAGACATATATGGAAACAGATGTGAATGAAGGGAAGTGCTATAAAGCTAAAATCTACTAACAAGATTTTTTTGATGAAGAAAATGAAGATCATTAGGTTTATGCCCAGGATTCGCACAATCCTCTAGTTAATTTTAGAAGGCCTTCTGATGAAGAAATTAGAGCTCTTACTATTGCTGCATTAGCTCAGGTTAAGAGTATCTATAACCTTAGAAATAAAGCTCAGGCGGGTGATTCAGGCCAGCTGGGAAGCATCTTTATAAAACAACCTCAACATAAGCACAAGGACCTTGAGCCATTGAAAAAACAAAACAATAACAGTAAGAGAGATTCAAAAGAGAAGTTGGGTCACAATACTAAAAGTTTAGAAGGTAAGGTTTCTTAGAATGTAGAAAGGACTGAAGGTCCACATGTCATGGATGATGTTTAGAAAACCATTAAAGCTAGGGTTGGATAGACTCAAGAGAAAAGTAAAAATGTGGGTTAAGCTACAACTGTTATACAAAATTATGCCCCATTTGACATAAACCAGGCTTTGTCACAAATGAAAGTCTTAGTTCCACTGATGGAGATGATGAAAATTGAAGAATACAGAAATAAGGCATTGGCCTTGATCTCAGGGGTATCTCATCAGATAGACCACACTACTAAAAGATCAGAGCAATACCCAAGAAATGAATGTTGATGAAGAGGAAATCCCTGAAGTTTATTTAAGAACAACAGTGACAAAGTGCCCTTCTTAGGTTGAACATTTTATGTATCCCTTATTGTTAATGGGAAGGTGATTAGAAACTGTATGCTTGATTCAGGTGCTTCAACAAACATCATGCCTCTGGCTATTATGCAACAAATTGGGTTGAATATAGATAAGGCATGTGGAAAGTGTTATGCTATGGATGCTAGGGAAGTACCAGTTATAGGGATTATGAAAAATGTGGACTTCATGCTTGTAGCCTATCCAGAAAAAACTTATACAATGAATGTTATAGTAGTTGATATCAATCCACAGAATGGTATGTTATTGTCTAGAAGGTGGGCAACATTAATTGGAGGAAGTATGCAATTGGATCTGTCATATGCCATGATCCCCATGAATGGTAAATATGTCAAGTTGGTCAGTGAAGAAAGAGCACCAGATATAGTTGAAGATCAAGAACCAGAAGATCAGATTTGCTTCATGGATACTGATTGTGGGAATTTCAGGGTTATGTCATGTGATCAAGATGAAAATAGGAAAGTGACTATTACTGAAGAGATACAAATGCAGAAAGACTAGAATAGCTTATGGACAATGTACTTTGATAGTGCTTGCTCAAAAGAAGGTTCTGGTGTAGGGGTGGTATTTTTATCTCCTACTGGTAAGATACTAAAATTCTCCTTTTTGTTGAAATTTGCTTGCACAAATAACATTGCAGAATATGAAGCCTTGTTGCGAGGATTGAATGTTTCCCTCAAACATGGAATTAAAATGTTAAGAGTGTTTGGATTTTTTAAAGTTAATAGTTTCCCAAGTAAGAGATAGGTATGCTTCAAAGAAAAAAAGGTTAAAACAATATAAACATGCTGTTTGGGATACTATAGAATTGTTTGATGCATTCTCAATAAATTGGATTGAAAGATGAAAGAATGTTATGGCAGATTTCCTAGCCAATGTGGCCATTAGGCTAGATGATGTTACTTTGTTTGATATTACAAATGTTGAGATCAAAATCAGACCAGCAGTGCCGGACAACATATGTAGTTGGCAGGTCTTTGAGGATGACAAAGATTTAATAAAGTTTTTGCATTGTGTTGATGAATATGAAAATCAGGAAATTGATTTCTAGAATTTTGTAGAAGTTGTAGATGGGAAAGAAACCCTATTTGGGAAATAAATAATACAACTTAAAACCAATAAGATCCCAAGAGGGTTAGTGGCTTTAGAAGGAGCATTTGATAATAGAGATCAGTTGATTTCCAAGACCTCTTCTCCTCACATGGAAGACTTGGAGGAGATAAACTTGGGTACACAAAATGCTCCAAAGAAAGTATACATAGGTAAATGTTTGAAACCACATATCAGAGCAATGTTGATAGCCCTATTAAGAAAATACAAACATGTCTTTGCCTAGTCATATGAAGACTTGAAAGCATATAGAGGGGACTTATTTTAGAATGAAATTCCCCTTAAGCCTGGAGCTAAGCCTTTTAGATAGAGGCAAAGACCTATTAATCCCACTTTAGCTCCCAAAATGCAAGAAGAACTCATGAAGCTTAGGGATGCTGGAATTATTGAGCCCATAAGGCATTCTACTTGGGTGTCAAATCTTGTCCCAGTAAGAAAAAAGAATGGAGACATAAGACTATGTGTGGATTTTAGAAATCTGAATGTGTCTTCTTTGAAGGATAATTACCCCTTGCCCAACATGGAAGCTATGTTGCAAAAGGTTACAGGGTGTGAACTCCTGTCTATAATGGATGGATTTTAGGGTATAATCAAGTGAATGTGAGGGAATCAAAACAATATAAGACTGCCTTCACAACCCCATGGGGGACTTATGACTATGTCAGAATGCCCTTTAGATTGACAAATGTAGGTGCTATTTTTCAAAGAGCAATGGATGTTGCTTTTGCAAGTTTAATTGATTCTATATTAGTTGTTTATCAAGATGATCTAACTGCTTATTGAAAGAAGGAAGAGCAACACTGTATGCATCTAGAGCAAATTTTTATTAGGGCAGTGGAATACATCATCTCCTTGAACCCTAAGAAGTGTGCATTTGGTGTGACTGAGGGGAAACTCTTGGGGCACATAGTGTCTAAGGATGGGGCACATAGTGTCATAGGGGAAACTCTTGGGGCAATCCAGTCATTTCAAAACATTAAAGAAGCTATCAAAACTGCCCCTATTTTAAAGTCTCCTAATTTTTCTAAACCCTTCCAATTGTTTTCATTTGCTTCATTCCACACAATTGCTGCATGTTTATTACAGAAAAAACAATGATGGATTTGAACAACCAATTGCCTTCTTTAGTAAATCTTTGTAGGCAATAGAATTGAAATATGATATTATGGAAAAGTAGATCTATGCTTTGGTTAGGGCAGTCAAAAACTTTAGACCTTATCTAGTCAGAGCTCTGATTGTAGCATATGTGCCACATGTAGCAATTAAAGACATATTCACTCAACAAGAAGTGACTAGAAGGAGATGTAGATGGATAAATAAAATCTAGGAGTTTAATATTGAGATTTAGATTACCAAGTTGGTAAGGGGACAAGGTTTGGCTAAACTAATGATAGAATCAAATTTGGAGGCATGCCAGGTAAATGTAGCCCAAGATCAAGTTTGTGAAATGTATAAGTCAAAGTGGTACAAAGACATTGTGTATTATTTGCAAAACCTAAATTGCCCTGCTAATCTGAGTGATAGCCAAAATAGAACATTGAGATTGCATGATGTTAAATATATTATTCTTCAAGGTGAATTGTATTGGAAGAACCCTGAAGGTATACTGCTAAAGTGTGTAGATGAAAATCAAGCTATGAATATTTTAACTGATATGCAAGGGGGGATGTGTGGTGGACATTATACAGCTAGAACTACTGCCCATAAAATTCTCAGGGCAGGATATTGGCGGCCAACACTTTTCTCTAATGCACATAAGATGGTGAGGAAATGTGATTCCTGCCAGAGATTCTCTGGAAAGCTTAAATATGTAGCTGCATTACCCCTTAAAATTGTGATAGTGGAGGCTCCATTTCAGCAATGGGGAATAGACTTCATAGGGGAAATAACAGAAAAGTCTAACGGAGGACACATTTGGATGTTGGTTGCTACAGATTACTTCACCAAATGGATTGAGGACATTCCAACCAAGAAAGCCACAAGTAAGGTGGTGCTTGAATTTGTCCTTTAACATATAATAATTAGATTTGGAGTACCAGTGAAATTGATTACAGATAATGCAATGTGCTTTAGTTTGGTGAGTTTGTTGATTTCTGCAACAATTATGGAAACACTTTGTCTCATGCTTCACCATATCATCCACACTTGGAAATGGTCAAGCATAATCTAGTAACAAAAGTTTCATGAAGATAATCAAGAGAATAATTGATAAAAAAAAAGAGCATGGGATTCAAAATTGAAGTTGGCACTATGGGCTGATAGAGTGACAATGAAAAAGGCAACTGGTAAGTCTCCGTTTGAATTGGTGGTATGGAGGCCATATTTCAAGTGAATAATCTCCTGCCATTATAAAAGTTTATTCAAGAGAGTAATGAGAATTTAGAAGGTTCAATGGTTGAAAGGATGAATTAGTTGATTGCACTAGATGAGGTTAGGAGAGAAGCTCAGAAGACCAATAGCAAGAAACAACAAAAGGTGAAGTATTTGTTTGACAAAAGGACTATAGAAAGAAAATTTTAGGTCGATGATTTGGTTCTTGTATGGAATGCCAGGAACCAAGATAAGGGCAAACATGACAAATTTGAACCATTATGGGTTGGCCCTTATTTGGTAAGTAACACTCATGGAGAGGATTCCTATTTTCTCCAAGGATTAGATGGTGAACTTCAAGAGTTGCCTGTGCATGGACAATTCTTGAAAACTTACTTCTCATAAGTAAGTTCTTTTCTGTGCACATTGTAAAATAGTTGTATTTAGGTTGTGGATAGTGTATATTCTTGTATAGTTAGTCCTTTTGGTCTTGTTTGGTCTGCTCCTGGAGGTCCAATGGTTCTCACTGCAACCTGAAAGATTGTACATCCCCAGTCAGAGCCAATGGTGGTACCTATTAGGGTTTAGGGTTTTAGGTTCATAAAATTATAAGTCTTTGCCTTTTAAAAACCTTTTAAACCTAAGTCCTTAGGCTCATGCACTTTATTTCCTAATTCCTTGTTGAGCGCTTATGGTAGGTTCCTGGTCCCTTAGGTCACAACCTAAAGCCTTTATGTCCATTGGGTGACTGGCCCCATGTCCTAAGTCTTACCTCCTATGGCTCGTAAAAAATTAAACCCATGTCTTAAGTCTTTCCGTAGGTTATAAGGCTTAATAAAATGTATTTCACAGCGTCGCAGTGCATGTCACATGATGTCATCACCTCGCTGTGCGGCCATGATAAGGTGAAACCTGTTGAAGGACCTAACCTTAGGTCCCTTTATTTTAGGAATCTTACATTAGCCAACCATATGTTGCCAAGTGTCAGTCTAAAAGTGGTATGAGGGAAAATTTTAATCTAATGATTGCACATTGTCGCAAGGGTATCTTGCCAGAAGGAATCTTCGCCACACAGTCACGAGATGGTGACATGTGGCCCCATCTTACAAAAGAATTCAAAAGCAAATGAAGGATGGACACGTGGAGGCTTTATCGCACCCGCACAGGGTAGTTAAAGTGGTGGCCCACTTTTGACTGTGACACCGCGAAGTGATGCCACGTGTCTAGGCCAGACAAAAAGTGATGCGGTTAGCAATGGATGTACATTTGATGTGGCTCACCCTGATTGGTCAAGGACTTTTCAACTATGATGATTGAGATTTTCAAATCTCATGGGTAAATGACGACTGTAGATCTTGCAAGAATGAACTCAAATCAATGACGTAGGTTTAAACTTTTGTGATAAACATTGAAGGTGTCTTGTGACACGAATGAAAGGTTAGGGCCGAAGCTACCTCCATTAATGCCTCAGAAGATATGCTATGAATCTTAAAAGGAAGAAAGTTAGGGCTTTTTGCATCATTTCTTCAAATGCGAACAAGGATCAGATGCAGAGAGGATTCTCAAGCAAGAAAAGAATGAAATTCAAAACTCTGCAAGCATAAACCAATAAGTTCATTCTATCTTCCTGTGCCTGACATATTTTAAGTTGGCTGTTAAGGAGATAGATAATTGCCTGTATAAGAAACCCTAGCTTGTTACAATCAGTTTGAAAATGAGTCAAGCTAGTCAAGCCTCCACCTCTAAGCATAGCTTAGATGAGGACCTTATGGTCTAGCTCCCAGGTTCTGCTAGAAAAGCCCTGAATCTGCATGGTCCCAGTAGACCAGATGATAAGTTCCTTGATTTTTGTTACAATTGTAGAGATGCCAGACTGCCTATTTTTGGTTGGGTCTTGTTTGAACACTGGCACAAAAGAATGGATTATAGGGCCCACATCTGCAATGCTTGGTGATTTGATTTGGCCAAGCTCATCTACCCTAATGTATTCCCTAATCCTAACCTGCTGAGGGCAATAGCATTGAGATATGATCCTCAAACGAGGATAGTCTTAGTAGGGAATGACACGAAGATTATCAAACTCACGAAGGGATATGTTGCCACTGTTTTTAACCTGAACCCTGCGGCTAATAAGCCTTGATTGAATTAAAAGCATCGAAGAAGAAGTACCAAACTGTCAAGCATGCCTATAGAGATTTTAACTTTGCCAAGCATAGGCCGAGAGGGGTTGATGGTAAACTAGTGAAGATATTAGACAATGAAAAGGAACCCTTCCAATGCGACCTATTCATGCACTATTTTATTAGAACATATCACAGTTTATGCCAGGTGTTGGGTAGGGACACCTCAGACAGAATGTCCATCTCTTTGATGATGATAGCAGTAGATATTCAGAGTCAAGAGACTAAGGAGCCATGCTATGCCTCTTACATTACAGATAAAATGCATGAGCAAATGAAAGAAATCAAGAGTAAATTATTTACTGTGGATGCCAATATTGAATTCATATGGTATTCCATGCTATGCCATATGCTTCTATTTGCTTTGTCAAGGATGTGGCACCATAATCTTCATGTCAAAATAGCAGATGCACAAGGGAATATGTTGCCAGTGCAGATGTGGACATGCATGATTGATATGCATTGTACCACTACTGATTATATAATTTTTGAGGAATATTTTGTGAGGAGGATTCTTGGTTTCTTGGAGCTAGAAGGAGAGAGGCTACACCCAGATGTGATGAATTTCTTAAGGCCTTTGGAAAGGACCCCTCACTTGGGGGTTAATCATAACTGGGGTGATTGGTTTAATCATGAGCACACTACTTCCATTAAGGTCTATGGGTGTGAGGCCCCACCCCACATTTTGCCTAAGTATGTGCCTAAGAGAATTGCATTCGTAGAGATCATTAGGCAGTTGAATGAATCAGATAGGTATACCTAAAGCAAATGAGCAACTACTCCTCTATATTTATATGGCCGAGTTCCTCAAGTCATTTGGGTCCCATGTGACATACTATTTTTTATCTTTCTCTGGGCTCAATTTAATAAATGCCTATATGCCCATGAGCGGTGCTTTGTAATGAAGTCTCACCAAACCAACACATGTAATGAATGCTAGGTGCCGGGCTCTGTGTTTATAAAGAGCTGGTTGCCTCTCTTTGTTGTTAGAAGTTTTGGGATTTTGAGGAGTAAAGCTAATACAAAATTTTGGTTGGTTGTTCTCACTGTGGTCTTGTGGGTTTTGTTTTCATGCATGTATCTTCATAAGCCATTTATCAGTTTTAGATTGAAATATATGAATAATTGCATGTGCTTTACTAACTGTCTCCATTGTTATATACAATCTCCTTTTGATTTAAGTAGCTAAGGGTTGTCAAAATTCTTGAATGCACATTTGCTATATTGCATGTTTGATTTTTCACTTCTGTTTAAGGAACAAACTAAATGTTTTAAGTCAAATATGGAGGGGAGTGTCTGATAATAGGGATATTTATAAGAAGAGTTAGTGGAAATACTTAATCTTGGGAGTTCTGTATGAAGAAGGAACTAAATAACCCTCTGCAACTTGTATGTTTGTTTGGTTTATGGAGGCTTATGTGTTTTAGTTGGACTCCATGCCCTTGGATAGGCACCGACCAGAGGCCTGCATTAAATTTATAAATCAAACCCTGATCTGACAACCACACACACAAACACAAAATTTCAAATCAACTCAAAACTTCAAACTATAGGATAGTAGGAGTAGGATTTAGGTTTCAAATCCTCTGAATCACAGCTAAAATAAAGTCCAAAGCTAGCCCCTTTGTGTTTACCTCACAGTTTTGGTCTGCATAATAAAGGATTCATCTGCTTTTGTATCAATGCCAAGTCATAGTCAGGATTTACCACACGGGTATTAAGTAGGGACACCCCCCTAGGTCTTGTAGAGCCTAAAGTGCAGAGGAGAGATTAGAGTCTATCTCCTATTCATTGGCCACTGACCTGAGGATCATGTGGATAGAAGATGGCAACTTTTTAGGGAAACTTAGATAATCAGCTGGAAAAAATCCAACACTGATAATGAATCTAGATCTACAAAGAAAGATTTATCTTTAGATGAGCATGAGTCATGGTTAGATGTCATGAAAGATGAAATAAATGATTTGGATAATTACCACACACAAGATCTAGTTGAACTTCCTAAGGGAAGGAAATCCATTGGACAAAAATATGTATTTAGAAACAAATTTGGAGTAGATGGCAAGTTGGAATGGTAAAAGGCGTCTTTAGTGGCTATGGATTACTCCTAGGTTAAGGGTGTGGATTTTGGTGATATTTTTTCTCCTATGGCTAAATAAAATCTCTATTTATATTTCTTTTATCTATTTCTACTAATTTTGATTTAGAGGTAAAGAAAATGGATGTAAAAATAACTTTTCTACATGGAGATCTTGATGAGGAAATATTTCTGAAATAACTTTACATTTTTTTAGTGAAGGGACTTGAGCACTTGGTTTGTAGGTTAAATTGATCTTTGTATGGTTTGAAGCAATCACCGAGAATTTTATATCACAAATTTGATGCTTTTGTATTAGGTCACAACTTTATTAGAAGTGAAGATAATCACTATGTTTATTATAAATTAATTGATGATCGACTGCTAATCATTGTCCTATATGTAGATGATATGTTATTTATTGGAAATGATGAGAGGATGTTTAGGCAACTTAAGAGTTAGTTATTTGGTACATTTTTTATGTAAGATTTAGGGGATTAAAAATATATCTTGGGTATGGAAATTTGTAGGGATCAAGTCAATAGGAAACTTTGGTTAAATCAAAATAAGTATATTAATACTATTTTGTAGCATTTTACAATGTAGAATTGTGAACTAGTTAATATTCCTTTTTTGGTTTACACTAAGATATCTCTAGAAAAATCTCCTAAAATAGATGATGACAATGAATACATGCATAAATTTTATATTCCAGTGTTTTGAGAAGTCTCATGTATGTCATGGTCTATACAAGACCTAATATTTCCCAAGCAATAGAAGTTTTGAGTACCTATTTATGTCAAACCTTGGCAAAGAACATTGGACTTATGTTAAAATAGATTCCAATATTTACATGGAATGTTTAACCATTGCATTTGTTATCATGGGATTGATGATGATAATATGGTGTTTTATTTACAAGGCTTTATTGACTTCAATTGGGATGGTGATCTAGATTGTAGGAAGTTTATTCAAGTGACTATGTCTTTACATTTTTTAGAGGAACAATTACTTGGATGAGAAGATGACAACCTATAGTCATGTTTCCCACTACAAAAGTAGAGTACATGGTCATGACACATTCCTGTAAGGAGGTAGTGTGGTTACAATGATTGTGTTCATGTATTGGATTTTAGTGTACATAGGCCAAAATTAGATGTGATAGTCAGAGTGCCATATGTTTGGCTAAAACCCAATGTATCATGCCTACATGAAGCACATTGATGTTCAATATCACATTGTTCAATAAATGGTTAAGATGGACACCTCAGAGAATTTTGTAGATTCTCTCACTAATCCACTGAGCATGGAGAAGTTTAGTTGGTGTGGGGAGGCTTTGAGCCTCATATTCTCTAGAGATTGATGTGATATTACTATTAAATTTTAGTGTTAAATGTTCCTTTTACTCTTTTAAGGTCTTTGAAAAGTGGAAGAATGTTGGGAAAAGGTGTCTCAACATTGCATTTCTAATGTTCATATTTAATAACTCATTTGTATTTACTATTTGATCTTTAGTGTTGTTTTCCCTAACATGGGAAAGTTGGAATCCCATTTTTAGGTGGCACTAATTCCATCTTTAGTTATTTTGTCCTCACATGATGAAGTAGACATCCCATTTTTAGGTGGTACTTCTTTCATCATTATTTATTATATCCTCACATGAGGAAGTAGGCATCCCATTTTGAGGTGACATGTTTGGAAATTTGAATCATCATGAAGGGAATTACTTATGACAAATTCCTATAATGCACAAGAGCATTTAAGAGGAAGGTTACATTGGAATCTTGACTAGCATTACAACAAGTTTGGACACGTTTCATGGAGCATCTTTGAATGGATTGAATTAATACAAATTAGGGTGCCCAAGTTTGGGTGGTCAAATATTCTTGTTTATGACATATGACAACATGTACCTTGGAATATGCTAAAAATATCCTAGAAGACTAAGACAAGGGGGCATTGGGATTTGTGTAGTGATCATTTTGGGCACCATACCTCTCTTGGCCTTGCTAATGGTTTTCCAAAACCATGTGATGCTTTCCAATTTGTACTTATCTATAAATTGGTGCTTGCAGTTATAAGATGTAATGATTGTTTTGTAGGTTATTTGAGTATCATAATGCTACCAGAACTTAAGGGGACAAGCTAACATATTTGTGTAGCTAGTTTCAAGATTAATACAATCTTGAGTCTCTTCAAGTGTGGAGTTTTTTCTTGGAACTGTTTCTCCACATAAACATTGTGTTATAGTTTGCATTGTTCTTTCATGGTTTATTTCCATTTCTATATGATCCATCATTGTTTATAACTTGGATGCACTAAAGTTCAATATATCTTGAGGTATTGTTTCACTATTTTTTTTAATCCAAGTCATCATTAAAAATATAATTTCTCTATTGTAGTCAAAGAGAATTAATTGCACAATACTAGAGTATATAAAGTGTGGTGCTATAAAATTTTAAATGTTGCTTAAACCAAAAGTATGATTATGAAATTATAAATGAAACCTATCCTATAATATCCTTGATGAACCATTCTCTTACTCATAAAGTAAATTAGGAACTTAGTATTGAACAAATATTTTGCATCCCTTGGAAGCTCTATTACTATTTGGGAAATTATTATAGAGATGAAAATATTTATTGTTGAGATAAAAAAGAAAGCAATATTTTCTATCCTTGTAGCATGTGTGATCCTTCATAGTAATGAAGTTTTGGTTTGAAGTGTATCTTACGAGGCTTGCAAAATTACATTGAAAAATTCAAAACAATTCCTATTCATAGATTAGAATTAAAAGAAATACACCTCATCCTATCCTCATCATGAAATATTTTATGTTTCTTAATTTAATATATCTTATAAAGATAAAAATGAGAAAAACTAGAACACAATCAAATTCCTATAGTTAGCCAATAATCACTATAAGATATAACATAGATTTGCTCTTATTCCATGTAATATTTGGCACATGTATTTGATTTAATATCATGTAATATTTGTAGAGATGCCTACAAAACCACCTAAGATTGAACAAAAAGAAATAACCACATAATTGGATTGCTCATGACAATAGAAGATTGAAAAATCAAGTTAATGGTTATTCCATATTAATGAGGATGTAGAAGTACAATGTAAGAGTCACCAATGGACTCAAGCTCCTAGTATCACCTGCAAAACTAGAAATTAGCCTTCCACAAGAGAGTATCAAGATGATAAATTGTTTGATTATGGTGCAAAGTATAATTGTGATATTATGCTATGATATATGATATACAAAATGTACATGAGAGACCTTTCTTATATAGGCAAGGTTATGAGATAGGACTACATAGGATGATGAAAAGTGTCTTAATCATATGACATGAGACACAAAGAGATAAATAGATTAGGTGTGCCCTAAGTACTTAAGTAAACTAGCATGAATAGGATCTAATGTGGAAGCCGAGCTTAGGTAATACAACCCATTCACACCAACACTCCCCCTTAAGTGTAACTTAGACAGAATGAGAAATGATGAAAAATGATGCAAATATGGATGATGGATGAGTGATGGATCCAATATATAAGGTCATTTTAGGTACCCATCTACAAAATATCTCTCACAAATGGAGTAAAGGAGAAAAACCCATAGGAAAAAAGCCCTCTCCAAAAGAGAGAAAACATGAAAGTGAAATAAGGAAAGACTCAAATGACCCCCCAAAGACTATTTTTTTCACCAATATATAATCAATAACCTCTAATAGGAGAGAAAGAGGGAGATAATAGACCCCCCCACAAAGAAGTAGATCTTGCACCAATGGTGAATTATTGAAGACAAAACATAATCCACTACCTGCAAAAAACATTTCTCCCCTTGGGAAGAAACAAATCCAATGGTGGATGAAGAAGAAATTCCCATAATTTGGATGAAAAGGGAATCCAAATCAACATGTGTGTCGCAGAATACAACTCTAGTGGCCTCATGCTAGAAAAATATGTCTTCTCCAAAATAGGAATTGAATGTTCAATCAAATAAGTAGAACCAGGAGAGGAAATATATTGAACTACATTTGAAAACACTAAAGATGGAAGCATTTCCATCAAAGAGGAGAGATAAACCCTCAAATGTGTCCTCTAAATTTGAAATGTGAGACTCTAAAAACAAGGATGCAATGACTATTAAATAAGAATCACAATGAGGTGGATCGGGAAGACTAAAATGATTCTACTATAAAGAATCATTGGAAGCTCTCAAAGAAGCAACACTAAACTCTAAATTAGAAATAGGTGATGGAGATGTGATCTCAAAAGGAGGAGAAGGAGAAGTAAGAGAAGTCTTGGTGTCATCACAATGAACAAGACCTACTAGATATTCAAGATCCTCTTCTGTATCATCATCAAAGGGTATATTATAAATGTATCATCATTGGTTAGAAGACTATCCAAAATAGGATCATCAGGGAATGGAGAGAGATGTGTGTCTCCATAGATCTCCCAAATCTTGGTCCAAAGAGTGTGTGGGCAATCAAATATATGTGAGATGGAACACAGTGTTAAAATCAACACTAGAAAAAATCAATCCTAAGACATGATCATTTCTAATTCCCCATGCTATCTTCTACTATAATGTGTACCTAGTTCAGGGATAAGTCCATAGAGATGGGGAAAGAGATGAAACCAACTAAAATGCTTCAAGATTCCATCTTACCAAGACTTCTAATTATCGTTTTTCATGTTTACCATAGAAAGATAATAGGAAAACCCATGATACCTCCTCAAATGATAGAGATCAAAATAATCAACAAAAGCACAAGATTACCCCCACTTTTAATCAATCATGAAACCCCCTAGAAATATATGATCTTGGCACTTTATACTTAGTGAAATCATAGTTTCCACAAGCCAGAAACAACAAAGTAGTCCTAATATTAGTACATTGCAAATGCCAAATTAGGCCACAAATTGAAAGTACAATTTTAATGTAGAATGAGATCAATTTGATTACACAATGCAAAGTACATGAAAAATTATGCACATTTAAAAAAATTTCACCAAAAAATGTTACCATATGAGCCCAAACAAAGCCTTATAAGTTCCCAAAACAAGAACTACTTAGCAACAGGTGTGAAATTCTATAATTTCTATAAAAAACACTAAAATCAAAAACTAATTGCAACATTGTGACACCTATGAAATTATTCCCCAAATAAAAGAATGCTCATAAAAAGGAGTCCGTATGACTGAGAATGAGACCTCTGAAGTTGGATTGCTAAATCAAAACTACATTCTGGAGGGGGTAGGGTGGGAAAAAGAAAATATGATTATTTCATGCTAATGTAAGAACATATTCTAATGGAATATGCCTAGTTTGGATGGAATATTCCCCCATGATCTCAAAATTGCTGATAAAATTTTGAAAATTGCCCATAAATTTGCAAAATGATTGAGTTTTCTCTGAAACCACTAGATTGGTGGTGGAAAATCATTTTTAGGTATAAAGTGGTTTCCAAGGTGGTGTTGGGGATGGATATGGGGAGTATTCCCTAAGATTCTACCTACATTTGTTGGACATGTTGTTATTGATGTAAAGAAGGTAGTCATGGTTGTTATCATTAATGAACAGACAAGAGTATAGGAAATGGTTGTCATTGATGTCAACATAGAAATATGATTGAATGCAAGGTAATACCATTGAAAGAGATTGTTGGAATATAGTGTCAATGATGTCAAAGGCATATAAAAGAATGTTGAAGGAAAAGCTTGAACAAGAGGCCTTGGAGAATCTTGTATAGAACAACGATTATTCTTTTGGTGGCCAACTATCCTTGGACAACAATAATGATTACATCTAATTTAAATTAAAGATTTAAATCATTGCCCTGTATGAGGCCAACCATGAGGAGCACCAAAGTCTAGATGTTTATATTTAATACATTTCATGAGGCTGACTATGAGGAAATTCGAAGAATAACAAATCTTATTTAAATCCATTCAAATCCATTTTAATGAAGTATGATTTTATGGTGAAGAAGTTTGATTAAAATAAAGAAAGTAATGAGGAGGTAGTGATTTCCTTAAGAAATGTGATTTTGTAATCAAGAAGAGGTATGAATTATGAAGAGATCTGATTTGCAACAAAGGGGTGCGATTTGTTATTAAGAGGTATACCCCAAAAGTGGTGTTGACTCTTTTGTCAAGGTTATGAACATTCATTTGAGTCTTCTTAATTCACAAGTATAAAATGCATGTTTGGGTGAGAGTTTTGGCGTGAAGTGTAGAAATAAAAGATATATCGAATCTACACTTGGGAATCTAATAGAATATCATCAAGGAAGATATAAAGAGGAATTAAAGGCAAATTTATGAGTATGAGAGTAGATTGAAGGTTGAACAATAAGCAGATTTGTGAATAGGGTTCATGCAAGGTTAAAGAGGAATATATGTAGACATAATAAGAATATGAACATGTATATTTGAAAGATGTAAATGCAGAATTATGAAGGGAATGGATGAAGAATTGAAGAGAAAAATATATGTAAGAAACTATATGCAGATTTGGTGAAGAATATATTAGCATGGAGTAATGAGCATGAGATATATAAAAGTGATTGAAATGTCCATCACTCATTGAATAAGCAACATTCAAAAGGTGGAACTTTGATTTGGAATTTGAATCTTCCTAAAGGAGAGATTGGTGTCTCTTGCTAGGTTGGTGCTTAGTAGTGGGGGTTGGTGCCTCTAGTAGGTTGATGCCTACAAATTGAGGGGATTGGTGTCTCCTATAGGTTGGTGCCTACAAATCTTGTAAAGAAGCATTTTATATAAAGCAATATTTTGCCGTGGTTTTCTCCCATAAGGGTTTCCATATAAATCATGTTTTCATCTTGTGTTGTATAATTTTTAGATCTTAAATGAATGATGTTGTGTAATTGATATGGTTATGGTTGTTGGTTTGAAAAAGTAGAAGTTTATGTTATACTAATTCACCCCCTCTCAGTATAATAGTGTGCTCATCAAAATCTACTAAAAATAATTGATTCAATTTTGAAAATTATCTGCAAGGTGGTTTCATGATTGTAAAGAGGAATATTCCCTATTTGATGCTATACCAGCTGGTTTTTTGAAGCTTCTAACTAGTTTGTTGATACCGTCAGTTGGGATCAGTTGATAACTACTGGTGGCAAGGCTTGCACCATGTCGCACCCTCGTAGGCCTTCATATGCTAAGATGACAATATGTGGGTATTGTGTACCCTACAATACTTGCTAGTGTAGGTATGACTTGTAAAAAACACTTGAATAAAACAAATAACTTTTAACAAAAAAATTAACCAATATTTTTTTTACCTAGTGGATAAAGTAGAGAAACTGGAATCTACTGATGCTAGCACTGCGCAAAAGTCATACGGTATTGATCTATATGATTTGTATGGAATATTCTTTGCAACTTTTTTCAAACCCTAGCAAAAATTGTTGAAATTTTTTTGAAGCTAAAATATAGGTTATTTTATATTAAAATTTATCTTCTAGGCCTTCTAGACTCAATGGTGGGGTCCTTTTTGCCTAGAAATGTACCCAACAAAATCTCATGCCTAATTATCTCCCATATTTGAGAAGTGGATTGTAGATATAAATCTCTGATACCATGTAAGAGTCACCAATGGACTCAATCTCCCAAGATCACTTGCAAAACCAAAGACTAGCCTTCCACAAGAGAGTAGAAAGTGGATAAATTGCTTGATTGTGGTGTAAAATAGAGTTATGATATTATGATACCATGATACAAAAAGTACAAAGGACCTTGCTTATATAGGCAAGATGATGAGATAGGACTACAAAGGATGATGACAAGTATCTTAATCATATGACATGAGACACAAAGAGAACTATCCTAGGTATGTGCTAATTAAACTTAAGTAAACTAGTGTGAATAGGACCTAATGTGGAACCAATTAAGTAATATACCCTGTTCACACCAACATACAATACTGTAACAATGTTCAAGAGATGTACAATCAATAAACCAATGCAATATATTGTTACAAGAAGAAGTGGTTACATTTATAGGAAATGTAACTAAATAATGAGAAAACTTACTACCCTTGTGGATAAGGATGAAAATTGACTAACCTACATAGGGAAATGCATACTCAACCACCCTTTTAAAATGATATAATAAATGATTAAATAGAAACAACCTAAGTAGGAATCTACATAAGTAAGCTTAATCTATGGTGTAGTAGATGCATACTAAGTGCATGCGAAATACATACAAAAAAACCCTTAAGTGTAGCTTAGGTGGGAGAAGATGGGTTCTAAATAAATGTGTACAACCATATTAGTTAACCATGTACAAAATGATCCCCCCAAAGAAAGAGAGATAACCTCCTCATAAGAAAGAGAAAAAGTATCCCAAGAAGAGATAAGAGAAGGGTTACATAACCCATTGAAAAGGAATAGCCTCCTAAAACTCCTTGCAAATATTAAATATAAAATGCCCCCAAATGGGAGAGAATGTCAAAGAAGATAGTTTTGTACAGAGTGCTAAAGTGCCTATTCCCCTACATACAACAATCCATCTCCCTTTTGAAAGAAAAAACTCATATATTATATATCTACTAAATTCCCACTCTAGAGATGGAATGAAGGAAAAAGGATGAAGATATCTATAAAATAACCAAATTTATCTATACTTATGTATAATTATGATTGGATCTAATCAGTGAACTTAGCTACAATGGTAGGATCTGTCACCATGAACACATGTAGAGGTGGAGAGAGAACAAGAGTTTCTACATGTTTCCTCATTACATCCAAAGAAGGTGATGAACTTCATTCAAATTTTAATTAAAGAGGGGAACAAAATCCTTAATAGTGTTGTCAATATTTCAAAGATGAGAATCTACAAACAAATGTGAAATAATTGGTAAGTATTCATCCCAATGTGATGGAGCCTATAGACATGTTTGATACCATTGAAGAGATTCACAAGGAATAGTTAAGACCAATGCAATATCAATGGTATAAGTCTTAGTATAATGCATGCATGCAATCTTAATTAATATCACAATTGAATGGAGGGTGAAATGGATCTTTAAAAAAATACTAGAAAATATTACAATGCTTGTTGATTAGTGTATAAAACAAATTCCTTTAACAACAAGTAATGTCATCATCCCTGTAATTTTTGATCATAAACTAAATATTTTCTTTTGGCATAATCTAATTTCTCACTAAAATAATTAATAGGTCTTCCTTAATAACTCAAAATAGGTCCAATTGTAGTCCCACTTTCATCAAAATTAACTTAAAATAACTAATCAAAATTGTTATGTTGGAAAAAGTAACCTTGGAGGCTTTTTCCTATTAAGGTTTAACTTCTGGGTCCTGTTAGTGCATTAGAGCATCTTGCATGTTATTTTTGACTCCTGATGAGAAAACCCTTGGGTCTTGTGACAAATAGGACCTAGGGGGTTACACTTTAATGAATCCCAAGAAAAATGGGCAGGGTGGACTTGGGTGCTAGCACCCTAGTCCAATCCTATTTTGGGCCTGCCCTAATTTTAAATGTCAGTTTAGTGACTGTTATTTGGGTCCTATGGCGACATCCAAAGTTTGAATTATGAAATTCTTAGTAGAAATCTTTGTAGTTGTATATATAAGCATGATTAGGTTTCATTTGCAAACTAGATGGAAATTGGACAACTTTATGCATTCTTGTGGTTAGAGCATTCAAAATATTCATTGTGTGGTAGAGTAGAACATTGTTATTGTGTTTGTGTTTGTAGATTTGGCATCCATCTCCTCATGGCATGAAGAGCATCTTCCTTCCATGAGATCTTCACTACAAGGTGATATCTATTGTGTTTTCAATCATTTATCATTTAGATTTTTGCCTCTATCCCACTGGGATATGCACTCTCATCTGACAACGGTGTTTAGAAGACTTGAAGGTCTTTCAAGGGCTTGACCGAGGCAAGCCTCTAAACACCACAACCCCATCCTACACTCCTTGTGATTGTAGGTTACAAGTATCGCATCTAGAAGAAGTAAAGTTGCAGGGAAGGTTAGCAGACATCAAGGATTTGGGATCTGGAAAGAAACAGGACATTGGTGCTTTTCCTGGACTAGGGCACTAGTCCCCATGTCCTTCACATTGGAATTTCTAAAAATTGAAGTTGTAGTGCAGATTCGTGTGGGAAGGAGATCAGGACCCCTCAAAGAAATAGGTACCTTGGACTTGGGCGCGAGTCCCCATGTCCACGACTTCTCAGCCTTCCAAACTTCAAAAAATAGTAAGTTAAGTATCTTTGTCTATTGTCTCAGTCTGAAAGGATATAGTATGCATGAATTTTTCATAGTCCATAGAAAACAAATAAAAGTCCTTTTGGATTAAACTGTGTAAATTTCTTTGTATTGACATTATTTGCCGTAATTTGATAATTTGCTTATTGATTTGCATAATTAAGGTTTCTAAGCATAATTGGGCATTAGATAGAGACATTTTTTGACACATCCAAGAGTCCAAAGCTTCCCAAGTGGCTTCCCAACATGATAGCTAGCCACTCTTGCTTAGTGGAGATTCAACTTGGTTCATAAGCCCTTGGAATGTTTGTTGTGAAAGGAGGATTACACATAAACCATTAAAACAACACCACCTCTTTTTACCACAAAAATTTTTGGTGAACCCGTGTTTTTGAAATTTTTGGCACCTTGCTGAGTGTTTTTTGATATATTTTCATTCATTCATCTTATTGCATTCGAAAAATTACAAATTTTTTTTTTTTTTTGAAAAATTTGGCATTTTAGGCTTGCATTTTAGCATAATTTGAAATATTTGGCATTCAAATTCATTAAATTTCTATCATTTTCATTATATATGATTTAATTTTCATAAATTCATCATTTATAATACATTTACATTTCATTTGTGTGCTTAATTTGACAAAACTTGCTTGAAATTGTGCTTTTTTCATAAAAATCTAGTTTTGCATTAACTAGGGTTTGTAGTCAAAATCTTGTTTCAGATTTTAATACCATTTTAAAACAATCATTAGGACTGATTTCTAATAGTAGTGTTGCATCATAGTGGTCTTCTTGCAAAATCTCATGCTTAGGGTTTGAAAACCTTGCATTTTCACTAAATTTGGCCTTATCGATTCTCTAGATTTGCATCACAAGCTTGTTGTAAGGGATTTTGATGCATTAATTGGCTTTTACTAGGGTTATTATTTTCTTCCCCTCATCATATTCCTTACAACACCCTTTCTACTAGGCCTTTGCATCAAAAAATTGTGAAAAATTGCATATTTTAGCTATATTTTCACTAGGGTTTGACCTTGAGTGGCACTACAAGCATGTTGTGATGGATTTTTTGGCATTAGGTGGCTGTTATTACTGTTATAATTTTCTTTCCATCATCATTTTACTCACAATACCCTTTGTCATACTCTGTTGCATTGAGATTTGGTGAAAAATTGCATATTTTGGCTTGTTTTCACTAGGTTTTGACTTCTCATCACTCTAGATTTGCTTCAAAAGTGTGTTGTGAAAGATATTTTTACATAATTGAACTGTTAGTAGGCATATCATTTTCTTTACTCTTTGAAAATTTTCACAACACCTCTTCTCCTAGTGATTTGCGTTGATTTTTTTTTTTTTGAAAAATCAAGCATTTTGGATCTTAAGCATATCTTGCTTCGAGGGTTTGTTTTATTAGTTTGTGCATTAAGAGTTGCATGCTATTTTATGAGTATTATAACTCACTATCCTAATTCAAATATCCCTTTAAGAAGAAGTATAAGACTCATGGGTTCTACTGTTTTTGAAGAATTCGACATCCCTAACTCTAAAAATCCATTGAATACCTTCTTTACAAAAGGTGAGACACAAATTTTGCAAGACATTATACCTCCTAGAACCACTATGGAAGATCAAATATTTCATGATGTCAATGACACTATTGAGGTGGTTGTACATGTACCCGATGAACAAATAAACAAACTTGATAAAGATTTAGTCAAATTTCAAGCATTTGTTGGAAGTGAAAGGATAGCAGAAGAAGCTGTCCCTGTGATCCACCACATAAGAGAATTGATAAAAGAAGGAGAATATTGTATTATTGTGGTTCAAGGTTTAATACATATAGTACACAATAATTTCATGATGGTGATTGAATGTGCGAATGGTATTAAGAGCATGTCGTCACTGTCTCACACGCAAGTATCGACACTTATACTGACTACGGGAATATCTACATTTACATCAAATATTTTAACTACCAATGTAAATGCTTGTAGTAATTCTACCACTAGTATTGGAGTATCTAATGGCACAAATTCACAAAATTACAAAGCAATGGGATTTAACTATCAAAAGTTGGTATCTAAGGGGACCTCTTCTATGAATAAGTACTCTCAACCAACTCTTCATCCCACCTATTCGCAACCATCCTCCACCTATCAATATGTCCAACCACCACTAAACTATTCCCAGCCTCCACCTATCACTACTCAGGCTCAATCACCACCTCACTTTGGTTCTAAATCCTCACAACAAATCACATCTCCTAATGATGCCATCTTAAACCAATTATTGCAAGGCATGACTTCATTACAACAAAAGGTGACAAACTTGACAAATTCTTCACAACCTAATATACCAACTTATCATGCCTATAACCCTTTATCTTATGAAAAATTGAGAACCCCTATGCCTGAGAGGTTTGAGACTCTTCTCTTTGAAAGATATGATGGAAACGGCGATCCCAATACTCATGTGGCGGCATTCACAGATATGTGTAGCAATTTCTACTTTAAAGAAGATTTGTTAGCAAAACATTTTCCATGATCTCTCAAAGATACAACTCTGGAATGGTTTTTCTCTTTACCTCCAAATTTAATACATTCTTTTTCATAGTTAGTTGATCAATTTCTACAACACTTTCAAGCAAATATTGGACCTCAAGTCTCCTTGATTGATTTAGTTCATTGCAAGCAAGGTCCGAAGGAGAAATTAATTGAGTTTATCAGCCGGTATCAATCTATCTACGCACAAATTCAATATCAAATGAAGGATGAGGATGTTCAGAAGGTTTTTATTACAAATCTACAACCTAACATCTGTGATAAGATTCTCTTGATGAAGTATAACTCCTTTCAACATTTATGCACTACCTTTCGTGACTATCAATTTTCATCTAGTCAGTATGAAATTTAGAACTCACCAGCTCAAGTTGGTCAATCCATGGGAGGACCATCACAAAATAACTTCAAACAGAATAATAGGAGTTTCATCAAGGTTAATGGACCGAATTCAAATAATGTTTCACAAGTATCTACTATCACTAATCCAAAGAAGGAACTGTATCAACAAAGAAAGTGTACTTTGATATCTAAATCTTATCATTCTATCATGAATCAAGCTTTGAGTAATAATCTTATGAAGCTTCCCCCAATAAAACCTTTAGATCCTAGTAGAGCACAAGGACCTTATTTCAATGCTAATGCTTTTTGTCATTACCACCAGACACAAGGACATGATACCAAATGATGTATGCATCTTAAACATGAAATACAAGACCTCATTGACTCGAATATGATATAGGTATCAGGTGTGAATGATAATGGGAATAAGTCAGTTGCTTCGCTGAATCAGAACTTACAGATCTTCACTAATCCTTTTCCTAAGCATTCTGATAATAATTTTATGGAAAAAAATACACTAGAGGTAGAGGATGACTATTTGGACTATGGTGAGATTGTTGCTACAATAGAAGTGGATAAGGAAAATACTAAAGTATCACCTCGTCCACGAAGAAATGGTATTTATTCTAAAGTTCCTCCTCCGTTATCCCTTTAGGGATCGGAAGATACACAACATACATTAGAAAGACAAATGGAACAAGAGACTTTGATAAATGAAAAGATTGAGATAGTACAAGATAGTCCTTATCACTATAATAGACGAGCTCAACAACTAAAACTAGCTAAAAATTGAAAAAGAGAAAGATAGTTATCATCAGTTGAAAATAATAGTGGTTCTCCTCCTCATAAGCAACAAAAGACTTCATATGTACAAGGATATGAGAAACAAACATTACAAAGACTTCCTAACAACAAACAAGACTCTTGTAAGAACCACTTAAGATTTGCACAACACTTGATGGAGCATCTCTCCAAGAGGTTCGCAAGTTCCAAAATCTAGTACGATTGTACTAACAGGTAAGTATTTCTAACCCTTTACCTCTGTGATGTGTTTCCCCCATGATGTGTTATGTGTTGTCTAGGCCTCCTAGGATGACCCTTGATACTCTCATAAGGTCAAGGATACTAGGAGACCGCCTCTGTTGTGACCCTTCTTCTATTTTGTATCATCATTCTTCTATATTGCTTCTCCTCTATTTTCATTGTCGTGTGTTGTCTTACGGACATAGCGTTGTAGTTGGTGACTTGGGGGCACCCTCCTACATGACTGTCCCTAATACACTTGTTTCTCCTCTCTTGATTTATTGTTTCCCTTCCTCTAGTGGTTTTATCTAGTGGGCAGATGACAAAAAACATTTTATACTGATGCGGACCTAGTGTCCCTTTAGCGAGTAATAAAAAAATGGACCTAGTCTATACATGATGATGGGGTTGTTATATATTATCTGACGCTTGGCTAGTAGAATCACTCCATGTGATCTTGATGCTATCTTATCGCACTTACAAAACATAACAATACTGCTGCTCCATACACTTTGTCTATCTTGAATTCCTTGGTTCTTTATGTGATTGATCATATGCATTGTTGTTTATCATGATTATATGGACACTAACACTTTTCTTGCAAGAATATGTTTGTGGGAACATTTGGCAATTGTAAAGTACATGTCACCTTTAGGGGGCATGGGCCTTGCGAGAGCTCATGTTCCCTTGTGTGTTTTCTTCCTACCTTAACGTGCTTGATATTGGTACACAACATCAACCACCTTAAGGTGGGGGCATATACAAGGTAAGATGTCTGTTGTAGATGTCAGCAATGTGTGTTTGTGAATCTTGAATCTATTGCAATCACTTAAGTCCTTTGTGTAGGCAGGATATGGTGCATATCCTTTTTATCTTAAGCCCTCCATACGAGGCGGGGATGGTGTATTTCTCAAGGAGAGTACACAATCATGTCATTTTCAAAAGTATTTTGTGGAGGCGATGAGCGGTTCTGTGACTAACTCAACCCTTAAGCGTGTCTTCGGTGATTGTTGTGGTGAAGAGCAATCATCAGTGTGTGCTTGTAATGTGCTCGAGATGGTGATGAACCTGCAAATAGGTACACACCATTGCTTTTCTACCGTGTTTTTTCTGTGTCTTCCATGTGTGTGTGTATTGCGTGTTTGTTCCCAAGCATAGTCTAAAGACTGGTGGTGATGAGTTCCTCCTATGCCTTGGGATTTGTTTGGCATGCTTGTTTTGTATGACATGTTTGTTCTCAAGTGCAGTCTAAAGACTAGTGGTGACGAGTCCCTCCCGCACTCTAAGATTTGTTTGGCATGTTTGTTGCCCCATGTGCAGTCTAAATACTGGTGGTGATGAGTCCCTCCTGCATTTTGGGTTGTGTTTACTTTCCTTGTACTTGCATTCTGTATTTCATATATATGAGAAAAAGAAAAGAAAATCATCACTGTCTTCACTGTATTCACTATGTTTTGCATGTCTTCAATGTTGTCTTCTCCATGTTTTATGTGCCTGTTACTGTCTTCAATGTGTTTGGCGTGTCTTCTTCATGCTTGGTGTGTTTGTTGTGTTTGTTGACCATACTTTAATGCATGTATTGGCCTTGCGTTTATACATACATTAAAGTGGGGGCTCTATGTTATGTTGGAAAAAGTAACCTTGGGGGCTTTTTCCTATTAAGGTTTAGCTCCTAGGTCCTGTTAGTGCATTTAGAGCATCTTGCATGTTATTTTTGACTCCAGATGAGAAAACCCTTGCGTCTTGTGAAAAATAGGACATAGGGGGCTGCACTTTAATGAATCCCAAGCAAAAATGGCAAGGTGGACTTGGGCGCTAGTGCCCTAGTCCAGCCCTATTTTGGGTTTGCCCTAATTTCAAATTTCAGTTTAGTGATTGTTATTTGGGTCCTATGCTAACATCCAAAGTGAATTATGAAATTCTTAGCGGTAATCTTTGTAGTTTCATATATAAGCATGATTAGGTTTCATTTGCAAATTAGATGGAAATTGGACAACTTTATGCATTCTTGTGGTTAGAGCATTCAAAATATTCATTGTGTGACAGAGCAGAGCATTGTTATTGTGTTTGTGTTTGTAGATTTGGCATCCATCTCCTCATGGCATGAAGAGCATCTTCCTTCCATGAGATCTTCACTACAAGGTGATATATATTGTGTTTTCAATCATTTATCATTTGGATTTTTGCCTCTATCCCATCAGGATACGTACTCTCATCTGACAACGGTGTTTGAAAGACTTGAATGTCTCTCCGGGGCTTGACCAAGGCAAGCCTCTAAACACCACAACTCCCTCCCACACTCCTTGTGATTACAGGTTACATGTGTCACATATGGAAGAAGTGGAGTTGTAGGGAAGGTTAGTAGACATCAAGGATTTAGGATTTGGAAAGAAGTAGGACACTGGTGCTTTTCCTGGACTAGGGTGCTAGTCCATGTGTCCTCCACATTGGAATTTCTAAAAACTAAATTTGCAGTGTAGATCAGTGTCAGAAGGAGATTAGGACCCCTCAAAGAAATAGGTACCTTGGACTTGGGTGCGAGTCCCCATGTCCCTGACTCCTCCACCTTCTGAACTTCAAAAAATAGTAAGTTAAGTATCTTTGTTCGTTGTCTTAGTTTGAAAGGATTTGCTGTAATTTGATAATTTGCTTATTGATTTGCATAATTAGGGTTTCTAAGCATTATTGGGAATTAGATAGAGACATTTTTTGACACATCCAAGAGTCCACAGCTTCCCAAGTGGCTGCCCAACATGATAGGTGACTGCTCTTGCTTAGTAGAGATTTAACTCAGTTGATAAGCCCTTGAAATGTTTGTTGTGAAAGGAGGATTACACATAACCATTAAAACAAAACCACCTCTTTTTACCACCAAAAAAAATACAATAAAGATAAAACATGTTATTCAATTACTTTCTTCCTTAATAATTAAATTTTTTTTATTAACTCCAATAGTCCACTAAAATTCCTTCTTATTGTCTCTCATTGCTTGAGTAATTGGTGCACAAATCCCACTATTTTTGATAAACTTCCTATTAAACTAGCTACTCCATGAAAAGATCTAACTTCAAAAATACTCATTGGTGTAGGTCATTCAACAATAACTTTGAATTTTTCTAGATTCATCTTTAATCCATTAGTAGAAATAACAAATCCAAGATATACCAACTCTATCTTCATGAAACTACATTTCTTCACATTCATCAACAATTTCTCCTCTTAGGCCCCTTTGACCCTAGTTGGGGTAAATTAAATTTTGATGGTTCCTCCAAGGGTAACCTAGGTCAGGTAGGTGGGAGTGAACTGATAATGAACAACAAAGGTTAACTCATTGTTTCTTTTGTAGAGAAATTGGGGATCATAAAAACAAATACACATAAGCTAGTGCTACTTTACAAGGGATATTTATCGATAAGGATCATGGTATTACCAATTTTATGGTGGAGGGGGCCTCCAAAATTATCGTAGAAATGCTCAAGTCCAATGTTTTTCCTCACTACCAATCCCATATGACCATCATTGAGGAAGCTAAGGAAACCTTGAAATCCTTCACAAGTTCAAAAATTGTTCAATCTATAGGGAGGGAAATATTTTTTCCAGCATCCTTGCTAACTTATGAGGTAATTTAATGGGTTATACTCATTGGGAATTGGAGAGGGCTCTACCCAAAAACATTAAACAAAGTATTAATAATGAAGAAAGGAATGATATCTAATCCCATGCCATCATTCCTTAAGCCAAGTGAGCTTGTCATGTGCATGATTAAGAGGAAGTACATAAGAAATAGTGAAAATGGACTTCACCATGAAGGTTGGATAAAGAAAAATCATGACATGAGCAAACCTACTAGAAATGAAATAGCTAGACATTGCCTAGTTGCAAAGACTCTTGAAAATTGTGTTGAGCCGAACCTTGATCTCTCAAATAGTTTTGCAAATAGTACTAGTAGTATGGGGGTGATTTGAAGAGAATTGATCCATCTACCTATGAGAGGGTTTGTAATAATTCTATAGCATGGAATATATTGAGGAGAGGGGACCTCACTCCTTTCCTTGAAGCCATAAATGGGTATGACCTAGTGATGTCTCGATAATTCACCACCTCCTAGAAAAGTAGCATAGTTTATGTTAAGGGGATATCATTCATGGTTTCTAAAGAAATTATTATCATGGTGACTTGCCTCAATAAAGAGATAAGACCACAAAGCTATGAACACATTTATCAAGTGGGGAGAGCACGTCTCAAGATACTAGAAATGAGTTCAAGTGCAAGGATTTACCAAGGCATTAGAAAGAAGTGGTAGAAGTGTTAATGAGGTATTTCTATTTGAAGGTAGATATAAGAGGATCTATTTGTATCATTTACCCATGCTTAACCATCTTAGACATAACACTAAGATGAGTTTCCCATTTTTCTTATTTAGTTCTTTAGAGTATTCTATGTTGAAGGTCCTATTGGGGAAGGCTGAATTGCCTTTACACTAAGATCTTATATATTACATCTACCACTTCCAAAAAGATAAAACCTCAAACCCCCCATTCATTCCCATAATTTATAACCCCTCCTAGGTCCCATTGAAGGTCCCCAAAGAATCTTCCCCTATGTAGGTCACTTCCCCTATTCCAAAGAATAGACACAAGGGTAATTAATTTGCCTTGCCACCCATTGCTATTATGTTGGATAAACCTGCCCCTACCTTGATTGTCAAAATATTGGTACCCCATCCCCATACATGTCCTAGCCTAATTACCACTCACACATCCACTATAGCTAGTAATTCCACTACCAAGGGTAAAATCATTTAGATTGAGTGTCCTTCTGACTCTTCCCCCTCACTTGGCTCTAAACTCCTAGGAAAGATCCCTAGTTCCTTACACCCATGTATAGACCCAAAAAGGATTAGGTTGATCCCAAAACCTCCCCTAATGTGGACTCTAGGACTGTTACAACCAAGACATCACCTAATTCGCTAGTTGATTTATAGATGGAGGAATGCGAAAAATGCAATAGTTTGAAGGAAAAAGTGGAAAAGTTACAAGAAAGTCTCCATCTCCATAATAATGTTATGAAATGGTTCCTTTCTTAGCACCATGTCACTAGATAGAGGATACAATAAATTTAAATGGAGGTGTTTAAGTAGACCAAAGATTGGCAAGGTTCACAAGTTGACGAGGAGATTTGGATGGAGGTTGAAAAGTTCACTTCTACCTTCACAAAATGGGAGAACCTTGAGACAAACATAATAGAGATTCAAAAAATCCAAGATACGATAAAGAAAAATATTTCAAGTGCTCTCCTTTATAAAAGAAACCATAAAAAATTAGCAACAAGCCTCTATGTGTTACAATTTAATATCTAAAAATGACATAGGGAAAAATATGAAGGCTTTGCTAGAAGGAGCAGGGCAAGATCTATGGAGCAGAAGTGAGAAGATAATTACAAATTTGAAGACCTAGTGTTGTCATTGTGTTGTTCAAAATGTGACTTAGAAATGACACAGGAGAGCCAAACTCTAATGTGGCACATGAACCATATCCTTTTTATTAGTGACCACCTAGTCACTCATACTCTCATGGTAGGATCCATTCGAGAAGAGGTAAAACTAATGAGTTGTTTTGTTCATGAGGATGCATGAATATTATATATTGTAGGTTGGTTGATCGTGTGATGTATGAATGTATGTGGTTGTTGATAGAAGTTGTTATGAGTGTTGTGATGTTGATGAAAATGTTCAATGGCTGTTGTGGTTGTGATTGTAATATGACCTGAAGGGTCACTTGTTCTAATCCTAGCTCCAAGGCTATTTTGTTCATTTATGGTATGGAGGCAATCTAACCTCCTTTGTTCATTTTGAATGACATGTTTAATGAGCCTTTGTTGGTTAATTATTCTTTGTTGATGTTCTTCGGCTTGCTTTCTTTGTTTTATTTCTTGTTGAATGAGCCTCAAGGTAAGTCCTTGCTCTTGGGTTGATTCCTCTATGGGAATTGGTTGAGGGATGACCTCCCTAATCTCATATAAGAGGGATTTAACCCAATATTCCCTTATTCTTGGGTACAATGAATGCTAAGAAAAAGGGAGAGAGTTTGTTTTCTTTGATTTGTTTTGGTTGAATTGAATTTGTTGACCTCATGATGAAATCGAGGGTTTTCTTGATCTCTTTTTGTTCTTTTTGTGTTTATGAATGTTTTTGGTATTTTCTATGAGTTCTTAAATGAAGTTATGCTAAATGAATGCAAAAAAATTTGAATGTTGGGATAAGTTGTCATTAACCTTGCAATCCTAACCATTTTAATGTGTCTCCAAAGTTCATGGAAAGTGTTCATCAACACATAAGGACTTGAGAGATAAAATATTATTTAATTATATCACTTGAACATGTTTTAGTTATCTCCTATGAGGTAGGACCCAATTTGGGCACCCATTTTGGAAGTGGAGCCCATGGAGACTTTGTGTTGACTTCTTGAAGTATATGTTAACTTGGTGATACTTCCTAGGAGGTGGGACCTATCTTGGGCATTCACATTGGAGGAGATTCTAATGTAGACTTGGAGTTTACTTTTTTGTTGCATGAGTGGATAATGTTGATATATTTTGCATGAATATGATGTGGGAGTTATCAATGGAGTTAGAGATGCATGATACTTGCATGTTGCTTGCATGAGATTGTATGCACTTACATGGACAAGTGCATGTTGTTGCATGTTGTTGTATGCAACTTGTACGAGCTTGCATGGACTTGCATGTTGTTGCATGTCAATTATATGAGCTTGCATGGACTTGTATGTTGTTGCATGTTACTTGCATGTTGTTGCATGTTGTTGCATGTGAGTTGCATGTACTTGCATTAGATTGCATGTTGTTGCATGTAATATTATGGTGTTTCACATGTCTTTCAAGTCACTCTAACTTAGGTTTAGTTTACATGACTCTTGCATGATGCTATAGGTTGTTTTTGATTATAATAAGAAACAAACAAGGGTGCTGATCCATATAACAAAAAGCCACTAGGGCAGAGAAATCTAGGCCATAGACATACCACAAACAATAGAAAAACAACACACTACCAGCTGAAAGTCACTAACTAGTCCATATGGAAAAAACCATAACAAAAAACAAGTAGCAGAACTAACAGAAAAACTAAAAAAACATCTACCCCCAGTCCTTTGTGAGGATCTTATACATATCACCGTAGTTAATAAAAGTTTTAACATCCAACCCATGCTTATTGAGTTCAAAATCTTAGAGGACATACATCATAGTAGTAGACCTATGCATCAACTTCATGCTGAAAGTAGCCAACACCTTTATGTTCTTTTTAGAGTAGCCATCTTAGCCTTTAGCTCCATGACTTCCACAACAACCTATTTGTATTGAGTACAATCCTTTTGAGTAGGGGTAGTATCCTTAGTTAGGTCCACATACTCATTATCTAACTTAGTATCCAGAGTATTCATTTCTTTAAACATGCATGCTCCCTCCTAAAACTCCTTAGTTTTGGAGGTCTCCACCACCTTCTAGAAATCAACATCATCCTTAGATAGAGTGTCACTGGAATCCTCCACTTCAATAAGTTTGGGGGTGAGCCTCTCTACTAGCCTATTGGATCATGTGATACTAGATACCTTCTACTTTTGGAATCCCCACTCTTTTTATTAATAGTCTTCCCTTCCTTTTCAGCCTCCTTCACAACAAACCCATCATCAATACTCTCCTCAGTGATTTCCTCCTCAATGTTGGGTTTCTCTTAGGTTTGACAATAATCCCAACAAGGTTGCTCTCTCCCTCCTCAAACATCATAGGGTCGACCTTGGCCTTTTTGGTTTTAGGTTTCTTACTAGGCCCTACATGGCCTCTTTTAGTAGTCACCATCTCCCTATCAGTGATTTCCCCTAGGCCACTCTTCAAGTTACAAAGTCTTACCGCAACCTCCTTTTGGGTAGAGGAACTATGTGCTGAGGGATTAAGGATAGAGGGAAAGGATGGGTTGGCACCAGAATATTCAAAAAATTCTATGATAGCAACATGTGGGGGATTTTTGGCAATAGATACTTGTTTTTTCTTCTTAGTGAGAGGCAGGGACCCAACAACCAAAGGCTTGGAATTTTACCCATGTGGGTTTCAACATCATCCTGGTCTAGTTTTTGTTTACCTTTAGAAGACGACCCCACCATAGGATTTGGGGGAGAATCCTTAATAAAACAAGCGGTAATTGGCTTATGTGGATAGTGGGTGAGATGGAAGTGGTATAGGCAGAGGATTAAACCTTGGTGGAGGAGGACAATAGAGACATTAGGGTTTTTGACTAGTGAATCCTTAGTGGCTTTCACAGTAGACTCTAAGGATGAAAATAGGTAAAAAATGAGAAGCTTATAATGGATTTATGATGGAAGTGGTTGAGAAGAGAAAAATGGTAGTGAAAGAAGCATTTGTAATGATCCTCTAAAGTCACATACTTCATTAAAACATAGCATACCTTGTCCCAAGGGTTGATTAGCTCCCTTCTGTCAAAACCCCTTGAAGTTTGATCAAGGTTTCACCTTCCTTAAAGAATATCTACATGCTATCCTTATCCTGCAGCTTGCTTTTCCTTTTCAACTTCCTCCCTTTCTAGACAAATCCATGTCTTGAGCAATTGTATCCTCACTGATTTCAAATTGAATACCACCCAGCTACACATGCTAGTTATCCCAAGAGACAACAAATTGCACTGAAAGGTTTTCATCATAACTATTCAGGAATTCCATAAGTGGGGTGATACCACCTTCATAATAGACACTCCAAAGTGTCTCATCCTTTTAGAATTCATCACATAACATCGAATCTATCCTAACTCTTTCATCTCCCATTTTGAGAACTAAATTCCATAGAATACCACATAGAGAGTTACCTAGCTGTTAAAGGACAAGATAGTAGATTAAGTTCTCTATTTCATAAATCCATTGCTTTTGATTATGGTTTCCACAATAATTAAGATTACAATTTAGGTACTGCAATGTGCTAGAATTACTGTCCGTTCCCTCTTCGCAGCTTAGGTAATGATTACCAAGCACACAATTTTCCTTCAGCTTGTGATCATTAATGATCAACACTGTCAAGGATTTAAAAAAATTGTCTTATTCATCCTTACGTACTACCCATACTTGCTTTGTTGGCGCTGGCTATTGATATCAGCCATACACTTAGTGATGCTACCTTTCCCTTCAAAAAATCTCCACCACCTAACTTCCCCATCCAAGTGGATGATCTCCCTCTCCACATAAGCATTATGCTTATTCTTTATGTCAGGCTCCACCTCAGCACCACACATCCTTCTCTCCTTCCCCAAATGGGGCACTCGCCCAGACTTTGGTTGATTCTCTTTGCACACAGGAGACATCATACTTAGGGATTATTAGACATCTCCTTATGTAGAAGGTCTTTGACAGTCTTGGAGAGAAATTCAAGACTTCTCCAACGTATCAACTGAGTGTAGTTGATACCTTGGTTGGCCAGGGCATCTGCCACTCTATTACCCTCCTGATAGGTATGGCCTAAAGTATGTTGTTCCAACGTCTGGATGAGGCCTTTAATATCTTGTATTATATCACCCACTTGCCATCTTGGCTTTTCTTTCCCACTAATGACATCAAGGATAAGTTTAGAGTTGCCTTCAATCTGTAACCTGCTGATTTTCAAAGATAGAGCAATTTTCAATCCCCATAGGAGGGCCATAGCTTCCGCAACATTGTTGGTTCTATATCCTAGCCCTCTAGTGTAAGCAACAATAACTTCCCCTTTATGAGATCTTAGGATTCCACCACCACTGGTCTGCCCTAGGTTGCCTTTTGCAGCCCCATCAAAATTCAACTTGCACCAGCCTTCCAAAGGAGGTTTCTATTTAGTGTTTAAGAGAGATAGCTTTTTGCAGTTATCAAACTTGTTGATATCAACAAAAATACCCCAGTTGTTGACAACCTTTATTTCCACCAGATTAGGTGGGGCCTCTAGGATTTTAAGATTACACAGGTTGTTACATGACTCTTGCCTAATACAAACTTAGTTGTTATATATTTAGATTGGGGACAACAATTATGCATGTTGTTTGCATGACATTGGTGTGTACTGGAGAACTTTAGCTAACTGAAATAGATTGGGACAACTTGGGCACCCATCTTGAGACTTTTAGTTGTGCTTTTTATTGTGACATGATACTTCAGTTGACTAAGTTTGAATGGGACTACTTGGGTGCCCATGTTTGAGACTTGCAGTTAATAGGGTGATTTCTACTATGTAGCTTTGGAGTTCACTATATTGGGTGCTTGGTTTTAAAAACATGATTTGTCTCATGTTATTGCATACAATTGATTGTATTTTGAGATCCATAGATTCTATATAATGATGCCTTGAGTTGGTAGAATTAATGTCAGGGTGATGAAGTTGAAGGAGTAACAAAGTGCTAGTGAAATTCAGAGAGGATTTAGTATTAAATGTAAACTTGATTATAAGATTTAATACAAGCATAACATCTTTTTGGGTGTGAAGTTTTTTCCCGTAAGGGTTTCTCCATGTAGATTCTGTGTCAACTTCTATCATGTTTTTTTTCTTCTCTACTACATTGATTGAAAGTGCAAAATCACTTACACATAATTGAAACTCATTAATCTAATTTTCAGATTTGAACACACATATTTAAAGTTTTATAGCAGTAGTTTCACCTTGATTTTCAACATTCAGTTCCATTTTTTGAATTTCAAATGAATTAATTACTATGACAAGGAAAATGTATGCAAATTATATGACTTTTTGTATGCAATCTAGACTATGTCTTTGTGTATATTTATGGATTGATTTTGACTTTTAATATAACAAAATGAAATTTAATCTAAGAGAAATGGAAATGTGTTATATCCCCAACTCTTGATTAAGATTAATCTTACTTTTATGTAGTAAAAAGGATAAATAATATTAGATTAATGATTTGATGTTTATGGAAAATATCAAGTTAAATCATTGATTATGTGGATTATGATTAATGCTTAGATTAGACATGAGATTACATGTTTTGAGATTATCTTATCATAGTGTTATATTATTTAATGATGATACACTAATCATGGTTATATGGTTGTGAGTGTAACCATAAAAATAATCTTCCTTCAAGAGTGGAAGGAGAGCATCACTAGAGAGAAGAGAATAAACACTATGGAAAAGATTAGTTTGCCATCTGAAGTCTCAATTTGATCATTATGTGAACCATGTGAGAGAAGGTATGCATCCTTAGTTTCTATCTGGAATTTGTCCTGGAAGCAACCATTATTGACTTGACGTGGAAAAAGAATTTTCCAACATCCACTTTTGCTGATTTGGTCGAAAGAGTTTTCTAGTATTTCTTTTCAGCTATGCTCAGTGTCTATAGCTGACGAGAGTAGAAAGTGGTGACATGGGAGAAAGTCTCGACCCTTGTTTGCACCTTAGTCATTGTCTAATGTCAACTCGATTTAATTGGTGAGGTCACCTTTGAGTTGATTTATGTGTATATTTATAATATTGATACATGTTTGATAATTAATTTGATATGGGGATAAAGATATCACCATTATCATTTATAGCCTAATTTTTTTATATCTTTTTGGAGATATTATTCTGTTTGGGGTTGTGTTTACAGTTTTTGAAGGGGAGCATTTTTCTCTCCCTCGACCCTGAATGTAGGGGAGTGGGAGAAATGCCTCCATGGCCACGGGGGTGACTAGGGAGTAGGTGGCCCTCAGCCCACTGTGAGGAGCCCACTACCTGAGAGAAAAATAGGAATTGTGGGAAAGAAAACATCTTTTCTCTCAAAAGAGAGAAAGGGAGTGGAAAAGAAAAATCAATTGTTATGTTTTGAAAATAGTGGGAAGTGTGAGTTTTGGGGAGAGAATGACTGTGGAAAGCTCGTTCAAGGGAGCTTGAAGACATTAACCAACCTAAGTAAGTTAATCTTGAGTGATTTCTTGTCTATAGTTTAGAATGTTATTACTGTGAAATGGCTTAGAGCTGGCTAGGCTGAGACCCCTGAGCCATGCTCATCATTTATTTTATGTTACAAAGCATTGATGTTTTGAAAGGGAGTTAACCCTGTGTTTGAGCTATTTCAATAGCATGTTGTTGACAACCATTTCTTAGAATTGTTGTTGTTATGTTGTATCGGCGACCATGCTAATGGGAATCCGACTGCTTTAGTTCTTGAATTTGTGTTGGCTTACTAGCCATGAATAAAGTATTACCACTGTGAATCTTGATTTATATATATGTTATTGGCTTGACAATGATGCTGTCACCTTCAGAGCCAAACCATGCTATCTTTGTAGTGCTTTGATAGCTTCACTATCATTCATGAAGCTTGCTATTTTACATGCAATGGTGTGCTCGATAGCTATGCTATTGTGATGTGTTTATGGGCTCGCCAAGAAAGAAAGGTGGTAGCTGAGTATGTTAGCTATGAATAATATATTTTTATGACTGTGTTATCATCTTGCATGGACAAATAGTCATTTCTTTATGACTGTGTTATCAACTTGCATGGCCGAATGGTCATTTATTTATGACTGTGTTATCACATTTCATGACTAAATGGTCATTTATTTATGATTATGATATCATTGAAAGTTAAGTTTGAGTTAGGTGGACATAAGCCTGGTTCATATTTTTGTCATTCATTATGTAATGATAATGCATGTCTGGGTTTTCAAACCTGACTTATACTGTTATTTTATAAGGAATTAAAGTCTCTCTCTTAATCAAGAGGTAAGATAATGTAATCAATATTTGCCATAGTTAAGTATGGCTGTGCATGACCTGAATGATATGGTATCACATAGATGTGATAAGGGGTCAGATGAATGAGACCACTAAATAGAAACCCTCATGCTAACAGTATGCTCGTGAGGCTGTGAAAGTAAATGGAATCTTTAAACTACTTGAGTGGTGTAACTCAAGATAGTTCCAATGAACCTTGGTGTATGCATTGTGTATAAAACCACTAGTGAAATGGAACTTTTTGAAGATCCTTGGTCAATAAGGATGAATGTATAATTACTTTATGATTCTATATTGCAAAACTCTAGGAAATCTTGATGAAGGTAGGAGTTTATGAATCATGATTATATACTTACAATAGTTGTTATGATGATTTTGATTAATCATATAAGGCTATTAATGGGAAGGGATTACAGGAGTATCCTTGACCCAATTAAGTTCCTTAGAGAACCCTTGAAGTTGTTTCAACTATATCTTGTTGATTCGAATAATCAACTACTATGAATGTAATGTTCGCATTGTGGAATAGGGTGACACGGAGTCATAGTTTCCTAAATTGCGATCGAAACAAGGGTGTGAGACTCCAAGAAATAGAGTTAATAACCTAGTTAAATGGACTAAGGTTTACTTGGTAGTTCCATTACCCATGTATATGTGATTATTTACCTTAGCCTAAGGAATGGCACTATAGAGAAATGACTATAGGATTTGTTGATAAGACAAATTGTGTCTATAAACTTTGTAGGATGAGATAGCTTCTAAGTCTAGTCAGAGTGTGTGAACAATCAACTACGTTCATTGTGAAATGTTTATTTATATTAAATCTTTGGAAAAAGTAATGCATCCATCTCTGCATGCATTAGTCAATTCACTATGCTCCAGATGGCATAATGCTTCAGTAGTGTCATACATAGTTAGAGTGGATCTATAGTTGTATGACCATGAAGTATTATGAAGGACACAACGCTAGACACTTAGATGGAAAACCTATTTGGTTCCTTGTATCTATTCCCTTTGTGAAAGGGCCACTTCCAGGTAGGAAGTTGTGTAGGGGACCGCCAGTCTATGGTTGGAGGAAAAGAACTCAGGTGATGATCTCCTTCCCAAGTAGAAGACATGTCGAGGCTTAGGAAGACAAATATCAAGATTCTAGATGTAGCATAATTCTCTTTCTATGGCTTGTTAGTCAAATATTATGTTTAAACTTATCATTGTTGCTATAAGCAAAACATTGTAATTGTATAGTGAAAGGATTCACTAGTATGTTATCTTTAGATCATGTTGTAAATTTTAGTTTTGAAATTATCCAGAAAAGATATGCATTGGATTATTGTTTATGATATTGATTATTACTATGCCTAATCATGATTATGTCAATTACGATCTTATACTAAATGGTAATTAAGTTGATTAGTTTTTGGTAATAAGAGATGACTTGTTACATATGGTATTAGAGCTACCAGGTTCAATACATGGACCTATGAGCTCACTACATGACATTTTTTTTTCTTTCTTCGACATTAACAGTTGCTAATGTTTGGATGTTCTTATTCTAGAATGGTAAGAATAAGATCGACACCCATAAAGAAGGTAACGAGAAATGGACGTTACCTTAAGGCTATGAGGGACTGAGCCTCAAGAATTAAAAGCCTTGATCAAACTAGTTTCTTGAGGGGCACATGGTTGACTGATGATGAAAAATTTGTTGATGCTATTAAATGCATCAAGAAGGAGAAGGACAAAGTAGTTAGGGCTACTGCTCCTATCTCTGAAAATGAATCAGTGAAACCCTTTGCACCTAAGGAACTAACCTTGGAAAGTGATCTTAAGGATCCTGTTGTTACTTGGGAGGTTGTGGATGAGTACCTTCAAGTATGTCCACCTTCTAAGTCTGATTTGGTGAACCTCAAGGATGAGGATAAACCTGGGAAGATATTGCAATTTGAAAGTGACTTACAGTAGCAATATGTAAAGAAAATTGTAAAAATGGATGGATTATGTGTAATCCATGGAAACTATAATGCATTTTTAAAATTTTGGCAAATCTTTCCTTTCTTGTTAAGATTGCATGAATGAGAATGGATTTACATTTATGAATGGATTCAATAGTATGAAAAACTAATTGAATGATTAATCTGCAAACTTCAGAAGAAGTAGATTACAACATGGTTTAGACATGAACCAATATGAGAGATAGCCAGGAAGAAGGGCAACCTTCAGGCCGCTTCAATTCTAAACTTGACCAGATCCTTTCTATGCTCCATGAGATGAGAGAAAGAATTGGAACTCTTAAGCAGGAGGTCAAGGGTCAACATGGACCTAGGCAAGAAGCCTATCATGAGAGTGATGACAAGGAATGTCTTGAGGACACCACCTAAAGTGAATGCGGAGAGAATAAATCTGAAGAAAGACATGAAGAGGATAGAAGAAGCCACTTAGCTCTGGAATTATCCAGAGATATGAAAAAAGTTACACCTCCCAAGTTTGATGGAACTGTAAGTGGAGATTCTGCGGAGGCATGGCTTACAGAAATGGAGAAATACTTTGAAATAAGAAACTATTTTGAAATCACCAAAGCAATATGGGGAGCATACCAATTGGTAGGTGAAGCATCAACCTGGTGGGCAAACAAGAAAATGGAGTTAAAATTGAGCTCCATGAGTCTAACTTGGGAAAGGTTTATGGAACTTTTTAGGCAAAGATGGTTGCCTCAATTGTATTATGACCAAAAGCTTATAGATTTCCAAAATTTGAGACAAGGTGATTTAAATGTGAATGAAAATTGAGAAAAGTTCACTCGCCTCCTTAAATATGTTCCACAATATCAACAGGATGAGAGGTTTCACATCTAGAAGTTCATCATGGGATTGAATACCCACATTGGGGGTGAAGTTGATGTGCATGGTCCCACTACAATGGACCAAGTTTATGAGAAAGCTATTAAATAGGAACAAAAATTAAAATCTATGTTTGCATAGAGAGAAAGGAACCACAAAAAGTATAATTGGTCCCAATCCTCCCAATCTTTTAAGAAAAAGGGCAAAAACCAGGACTTTACTAAGAAAAGTGATAAAGGGTCTAAGAAAATTCAAAATGAATCCAAGGGGGAAAAGAAGGGAAATAATAACTCCAAGAAAAATGGAGATAATTCTGGGAAGCCTTATGAAAGGTGAGGACCCGTGGGAGGGTGTTATTCATGTGGTCGTGATCATTATGCAAACTAGTGTCCTAACAAGACGCATGGAACTCATCCACAAGGAAATCCTTTACCCTCACAGTAGACAGCTTTTCAACAACGCATACATGCAACCTTGGATAATAGGCAAGTTGAATATCAAATCACTTCTATTGAAACCACAGGTATTTTATCTGGTTTTCCAATTTCTATTTTGATAGATACTAGTGCAACATAATGTTTTATTTCCCCAAAAGTTTTAAGTAAAGTTTCTAGAAAAGCTAGGTACATGGCAAATACTTGGTCAGTTGAATATGCAAATCAGACCAGAGCTCAAGTAGAGCAATGCTTGTTTGAGGTTAAGGTTGAACTTCTAAGTTTCTCCACTGAAGTGAAACTTTATGTAGCCTCATTAGGCTCATATGATGTCATCCTTGGGATAAATTGGTTATGGAGACATCGGGCTATAGTAGATTGTTATACCAAAACAATAGAATGTCTAGATGACATTGGGAATAAAGTATTTCTTCAAGGTAACCCTAGAGAGGTCAAGCTAAGACAAATATTTGCCTTACAAATGAAAAGAGACTAGAGAAAAGGATGTCAACTCTTTGTTGTTCAAATGGATGAAATAAATAGTCATAAGGAAACTAATTTCCAAGATGATTTGATGTTTTATGAATCTCAGAAGCTCCAAGGAGTTGAGAAGAGGGAATCCATAGATCAAGAGAGATCAGATATGGATAAATACCCTTTTCTTAGAGATTTTGAGGATGTATTTCCAGATGAGCTACTGGGATTACCCAAAAAGGGATTTTGATTTCTCTATAGATATAATTCCAGGTTTGGAACCTATATCTAAAGCTCCATATAGAATGACTACAACTGAGTTAATGGAGCTAAAGGCTTAATTGCATGAATTGCTTGATAAAGGATTGATAAGACCTAGTGTATCACCCTCGGGAGCACTAGTAATTTTTGTGAAAAAGAAAGATGGTATGTTGTGGTTATGTATAGATTACCGTATGCTAAATAAAGCAACAATAAAGAACAAGTATCCATTTCCCCACATTGATGATCTCTTTGATCAAATGTGAGGAGTTCTTGTGTTTTCTAAGATCAATATTCGATTTGGATACCATAAATTACGACTAAAAGATGGGGATATTCACAAAACAACCTTTAGAACAAGGTATGGGCATTATGAATTCACTGTCTCACCCTTTGGATTAACAAACACACCTACAACATTTATGAACTTAATGAATAGTGTGTTCAAAGATTGCTTGGATAAGTTTGTCCTTATTTTTCTTGATGACATCCTAATTTAATCCAAGAATGAGGAGGAACACCTTCAACTCTAAGGATTGTTCTTCAAAGGTTAAGAAAGCATAAATTGTATGGCAATCTCTTTAAGTGTACTTTCTTTCAAAAGGAAGTGCAATATTTGGGTCATATAATTTCAACTAAGAGAATATCTATGGACCTAACCAAGATCAAAGCCATATTGGATTGGCCAGCACCAAGAAATGTACATGAGGTCTGAAGTTTCATGGGCCTAGTAGGTTATTATAGAAAGTTTTTGGCAAAATTTTCGAAAATTGCTCACCCTATTACTTCTTTGCAAAGAAAAGGCAAAATATTTGATTGGTTAGACAAGTGCTAGGAGGCATTTGACCAACTAAAGGAAAGATTGACTACGACACCTATATTGAAGGTACCTAACCCAGTGGTGCAGGAGCACCTACCTGACAGCTGGCCTTCATAAGGCAGTTAGTTAGTTTGAGTCTTGTTTATGTTTTCAAGAAGGTCTGATAAGACCAAATGCATGTAATAAGGTCATGCTGATCATGATAAGATCATGCTGACCATGCTTTTACTATTTTTAGGAAGTTTGTTAGAACAGCTGTCATGCTGTAGGTCCAGTTGGATCTCCCAGCCGCCTGGAGATTTCCCAGCCGCTTGGAGTCGGGTCAGTAGTACTCGTAGGAAAATCTATTTAAGCATGAGGATCAGTTGACTGTAGATTATCGATCGATATTATAGTATTGCATTGAGCAGAGGAGTTAGAGTGTGCTGTGTGAGAAACAGTATATTGTATTGCATCTTTGAAATCAATAAAGATCCTGTTTTCATCCTCTGCTGACTTCCATTATCTAATCGATTTGCTGGTTTGGGTGGTTTTTCATGGATTCACTAATCCATTCCATCAGTTGATTCGTCTGATCGGTGGAATGGTTATGTATAGTAGGTTAGGAGTTAGTTTGTTTGTTTGCATGCAGGTGTGCAGGATCGCGGTTGAAAGATGTTGAAGACCCTAGCATGGGTATGTGCTAGGTCGAGCTGATAAGTTTGAGTTGGAAGATCACCCTGGAAGTGGATCGAGTCATCCCAGGAGGTTCGGCGGACCAGAACAGTGAAAATCTGCTAAGGTTGAAAAGTCGTCAAAACGGCATCATCAGGATATTTCTGCTTATATCCTGCAGTCGCTTCGGGCATCATCATCTGAGTAAGAGGAGATCGGCATGATGCAGTTGAGTGCATGAAGTGAATGTGCGTCGGGGTGATCATCATCAGGAGGGCCGAGGAGGAGCGTATCGGCATCAGGTTGAAGATCGGGTTGATCGCGGGCCGAAAAAGCTAAGTTTGGCCAACAGCAGGATATGACGTCATCATCATCAGGATATACGTCATCAGGATATTTCGGAGCAGCAGGATATTGAGGTGCTGCAGGTGACGTCATCGTCATCAGGATATACGTCATCAGGATATCGGGTGACGTAAGCATCGGAGGGGACGGTGCGAGGAGTTAAGGTTTGTCATCATCAGGATAAATGGGAGGAACCGGATGTTCTTTATCCTGTTGATTATCATGATGTTGAATATCATGATGCTGAAGATAGTGAAGACGGAAGTTGTCGCCGAAGTGAACAGTGGACGTCAGGAGGATGTTCGCGCTGGTCAAACATGATGATGCTGTTGATAATCGAATAAGGTGATGCTGTTGACATGCGAAAGGGCGAAGGCTTGTCTGCAGGAGGATATCGGTCGGTAGGTGAAATATGATGATGATGCTGACAGTATAAAGAGTAAATATGATGATGATGATGATGATGATGATGGGCTGCAGACATCCATGCTGTATGTTAAGGTTATAGTGTGGATGCCTCTGCATCATAGTGGTATCAGAGCTCAACAAAAGGTCTGGGCTGTTGTGTGTTGATTCTGTCACCGAAAGGGCAGAGGTAGTGTTGATTGTGTGTTGTGTGTTGATTGAGAGGTTGACAAAATGCCTCTGAAAGGTAGTGGTACTGCAAGGGAATTGCAGGAGATGAAGGAGAAACATGCCAGAGAGATGAGGAAGATGAATGAGCTTGCTGAAGCACTTCAAGCCAGGCTTACAGCCCTAGAAAAGAACAAAAAGAGGGAAGTGGAAGACAGTGAGTCTGAAGAAGATGAAGATACTGTAGAAGAGTATGAAGAGGTAGCTGAAGATCTGGATGCTGAAGACCAGAGACTTGCAAAATTGTTAAAGGCAGTGCAGAGTGATAAACCTAAGGTAAAGGTTGATGTTTCCAAGTATACTGGAAGTTTGAATGAAGATGAGTTGCTGGATTGGATTGCTGCACTTGATAATCACTTTGACTGTGAAGATGTTGCTGAGGATCAGAAGGTAAAGATTGTAAAGACCAAGTTAGGAGGTCATGCTTTGGTTTGGTGGGATTATGTACAATCTAAGAGAAGGAAACAAGGGAAGTCAAAGATCACTTCATGGGATAAGATGGTAGCAAGGATCAAAGGTAAATTCTTGCCAAGGGATTATGAAATTCAGATGTTTAAGAAGCTGCAATTTTTAAGGCAGAAGGAAAGGGATGTGAAGGCATATACTGAGGAGTTTTACAAATTGAGTATGAGATCTGGTCATCATGAGAATGAGGTAGAGAAGGTGGCTAGGTACTTGGCTGGTTTGAGATTTAACATACAGGATGAGTTAGTGTTAGCTAACCCTAAGAATGTGGAAGATTGTTATCAAATGGCAATCAGGATTGAAGAAAAGATGAATAGAGGACATGATAAGTCCATGAGAGGAAGAGGAAACAATATGAGGGGAAGAGGAGCAGCCCCTACACAAAAGCAAACAAGTGAGGGTCAAGAAGACACTGGTAAAGGACAGGGACAGTCTGATTTCAGAGGTGGATGGAAAGGTAATAGAGGAAGATTTGGAGGTGGTAGAGGTTCCACTACATTTTCAGGCAAATGTTACACCTGTGGTGAGTTTGGTCATCCATCTTTCAAATGTCCAGAAAACAAAGGTTCATCATCCAGAAATGATAGAACTAGTGACCAGAGGGTACAATTGGTACAGGAAGAGACAGTAGAGCAAAGTGTGCAGAGTTCAAACACTTATCAAAAGGATAAGGAGCCTGATAATTATGCATACCCAGAGAGTGGAGAGTCTCTGATGATGAGAAGAACAGTGACTACCATGAAGGTACCTGACAAAGAATCCCCACAAAGAAAGTCTCTTTTCAAGACCATATGCAAGAGCAAAGGTAAAGTATGTAAGGTTGTCATTGATACTGGTTCAACAGACAACATGGTATCTCAGGAGATGGTGGATAAACTGAATTTGGAAAGGATTCCACATCAACACCCTTACAAGGCATCTTGGGTGAGTGATAGTCAATCACTTTTTGTCTCTGAACAGGCATATGTGGATTTTCAGGTTGGAGCATATCAGGATAGAATTTTGTGTGATATTTTGCCCATGGAATGTTGTCACCTACTGTTGGGTAGACCATGGCAATTTGATAGAAGGGTACTGTATGATGGGTACGCTAATACCTACACCATCAAGAAAGATGGGAAGACTATTAAGTTAATGCCATTGCAGGCAGATGCTGCAGCACAGGGGGCAGCCAAAATCATTTTAATGGGAAAGAAGGAGTATGTGCAGATGCCTAGAGGAGCAGGCATAAAGGCAGTTGAGGATACTGCAGGGAAAGGAGTTGTTCAGGACAACAGGTTGAAGAAAGTTTCAGTTGTGACTGACAGAGGTCAGCAGTAGGTGCAGAAACAGGTTTGCACACAGCAACCAGTTGAGAGGGATGACAAGGATGTTGTCATAGTTGGGACTATTGCTTGTCCTATAAAGGTTGAAAGGAAGACAGAATTGAACATTTCAGAAGTTCAAGAGGCAGTTCAGACAGAGGTTCTGGTCAGACAACCTGACAAACACAGGGTATGTGAGCAAAAGGCCTACATTGACAGGCATGAGGATTTACTTGCTAGAAAGCAAGTTACAGTTCAGAAGACTTGGAGCAGCCAAGAGCCAGCAGAGGACAAAGCTGGAGCAGTTCAGAATATTGCAAAGGTAAAGTGTAAAGGTGGAGGACTTCCACATACTAAACTCATGGGACATGAGTTCTTTTCTGTTGGGGAGTATGGTGCAGGAGCACCTACCTGACAGCTGGCCTTCATAAGGCAGTTAGTTAGTTTGAGTCTTGTTTATGTTTTCAAGAAGGCCTGATAAGACCAAATGCATGTAATAAGGTCATGCTAATCATGATAAGATCATGCTGACCATGCTTTTACTATTTTTAGGAAGTTTGTTAGAACAGCTGTCATGCTGTAGGTCCGGTTGGATCTCCCAGCCGCCTGGAGATTTCCCAGCCGCTTGGAGTCGGGTCAGTAGTACTCGTAGGAAAATCTATTTAAGCATGAGGATCGGTTGACTGTAGATTATCGATCGATAGTATAGTATTGCATTGAGCAGAGGAGTTAGAGTGTGCTGTGTGAGAAACAGTATATTGTATTGCATCTTTGAAATCAATAAAGATCCTGTTTTCATCCTCTGCTGACTTCCATTATCTAATCGATTTGCTGGTTTGGGTGGTTTTTCATGGATTCACTAATCCATTCCACCGGTTGATTCGTTTGATCGGTGGAATGGTTATGTATAGTAGGTTAGGAGTTAGTTTGTTTGTTTGCATGCAGGTGTGCAGGATCGCGGTTGAAAGATGTTGAAGACCCTAGCATGGGTATGTGCTAGGTCGAGCTGATAAGTTTGAGTTAGAAGATCACCCTGGAAGTGGATCGAGTCATCCCAGGAGGTTCGGCAGACCAGAACAGTGAAAATCCGCTAAGGTTGAAAAGTCGTCAAAACGGCATCATCAGGATATTTCTGCTTATATCCTGCAATCGCTTCGGGCATCATCATCCGAGTAAGAGGAGATCGGCATGATGCAGTTGAGTGCATGAAGTGAATGTGCGTCGGGGTGATCATCATCAGGAGGGCCGAGGAGGAGCGTATCGGCATCAGGTTGAAGATCGGGTTGATCGCGGGCCGAAAAAGCTAAGTTTGGCCAACAGCAGGATATGACGTCATCATCATCAGGATATACGTCATCAGGATATTTTGGAGCAGCAGGATATTGAGGTGCTGCAGGTGACGTCATCGTCATCAGGATATACGTCATCAGGATATCGGGTGACGTAAGCATCGGAGGGGACGGTGCGAGGAGTTAAGGTTTGTCATCATCAGGATAAATGGGAGGAACCGGATGTTCTTTATCCTGTTGATTATCATGATGTTGAATATCATGATGCTGAAGATAGTGAAGACGGAAGTTGTCGCCGAAGTGAACAGTGGACGTCAGGAGGATGTTCGCGCTGGTCGAACATGATGATGCTGTCGATAATCGAATAAGGTGATGCTGTTGACATGCGAAAGGGCGAAGGCTTGTCTGCAGGAGGATATCGGTTGGTAGGTGAAATATGATGATGATGCTGACAGTATAAAGAGTAAATATGATGATGATGATGATGATGATGGGCTGTAGACATCCATGCTGTATGTTAAGGTTATAGTGTGGATGCCTCTGCATCACCCAGAAGGTCATTTTGTAGTCATTATCGATGCCTTAGGGGAAGGCTTAGGTGGTGTACTAGTATTAGATGGACATGTTATTGCACATGAGTCCAGGAAACTAAAAACTTTTGAACAAAATTATGGCCCTCATGATTTGGAATTGGCAGCAATAATTCATGCATTGCAAATGTGGAGACGCTACTTTGTTTGGAAAATCCTTTGAACTAAAAATAGACCATCAAAGACTTAAATATTTGTTCACTCAACCACACCTAAATGCTTGCCAAAGAAGGTGGTTAGAGTTAATATCATATTATGATTTTGAGATTAAGTACATTCAAGGCAAGGAAAACTAGGTGGTAGATGCCTTAAGTAGGAGAAGACATATCACCTCAATGATCTCCATACATTCTAATTTCAAGAATCAGGTATTACAAAAGTCTAAAGGAGATGAGTTTTATGAGTAGGTAAAACAAGCTCTTATGAAGAATCCCCAAGATCTAAAATATGATGGATTTTATCTTGAACCAAATGGGTTATTGAGGTATAAAGGAAGGATGTATGTTCCGAACTCTGAGGAGTTAAGGAATATCATATGGAAAGAGGTTCATTCTGCACCTTATTTAGGACATCTTGGAGTAACAAAGTTATTGGCTAATGTGAAGCCTTTATATTTCTAGAAGGGAATGAAGAGGGATGTTGCAAGGTTTATGGCTGGATGTCTAGAATGCCAGAGGGTGAAGGTAGAACACCATCACTCGGAAAGACTTTTATACCCTCATGAAATTCTGGAATGGAAATGGCAAATCATTAGCATGGATTTTGTGCAAGGACTTCCTATGTCTAGGAATAAGCATAATGCTATTCTGGTTGTGGTGGATAGACTCACCAAGGTGTCACATTTTATACTTGGGAATTTGACAGATGGGGCACCAGTCATAGCCCGCAAATTTGTGCAAGAAGTTTTTAGATTGCATAGTATTATTGAGAAGATTATCTCATATAGGGATGCCCATATGACATTGAGGTTTTGGAAAACCTTATTCTCCTCACTTGGAACTCAGTTAAACATAAGCTCTACTTATCATCTAGAAACAAATGGCCAAACTGAAAGGCTAAACCAAGGGTTGGAAGATCTACTAAGAATGTATTACATGGATCAACAATAAAAATGGGAAGATTATCTTCCTCTTGTGGAATTTACATATAACAATTCCTATCATTCCACTATTAAGATGTCTCCATTTGAAGCATTATATGGAAGAAAGTGTCAAACTCCTATAAGCTAGGATAAGCTTGAAGATAGGATTAGCCTTGGTCCAGAAATGCTATCAGAAATGGAAGAGCAAGTCCATCTGATTAACAAAAGACTAGCGGAAGCGAATGATAGACAAAAAAGTTATGCGGATGCTAAACACATTGCAAGGCATTTCTCAGTGGGAGAAAAGGTCCTTCTAAGAGTCAAACCAAAAGAGAGCTCCATTAAGTTTAGAAAGACATCCAAACTAGCTACTAGATATGTGGGTCCATTCAAAGTTCTCGAAGAGGTCAACCCAGTTGCATACAAGATTACTCTGCCGCTAGCTCTTGCCATGAAGCATAATATTTTCCATGAACATCCTATTTGAAAAAGTTTATTTTAGGAGATAATAATGTTCTTATTCTTGATTGGAATACCATACAGGTGAAGGACCTAGGGGTGGTAGTGATCGAGCCCATCAGGGTGCTCAAAACATGTAAGCTACGCTTACGTAATAAAGAGATAACTCAATGCAAGGTCTAGTGGGACCAATATGCAGAAGAGAATGCCACCTAGGAGAATTATGAGGAAATTTATCAAGGATTTCCCCATCTCTTTTAAAGCTTTTCATTATGATGAGTAAACACTTTTTCTTTATATTGATTTGATCTTTGAAGACATTAAATCATCGGGGACGATGATTCTTATGGGGGGAGATATGTTACATCTCAAACTCTTGATTAAGCTTAATCTTACTTTTATGCGGTAAAAAAGATAAATAATCTTAGATTAATAATTTGATGTTTTTAGAAAATATCAAGTTGAATCATTGATTATGTGGATTACGATTAATGCTTAGATTAGACATGAGATTACATGTTTTGAGATTATCTTATCATAATTTTATATTATTTAATGATGATAAACTGATCATGGTTATATGGTTGTGAGTGTAACCAGGAAAAGAATCTTCCTTCAAGAGTGGAAGGAGAACATCACTAGAGAGAAGAGAATAAACACTATAGAAAAGACCAGTTTGCCATCTGAAGTCTCAATTTGATCATTATGTGAACCATGTGAGAGAAGGTATGTTTCCTTAGTTGTTATCTCAAATTTGTCCTGGAAACAACCATTATCGACTTGACGTGGAAAAATAATTTTCAAACTTCCACTTTTGCCAATTTGGTCGAAAGAGTTTTTTGATATTTCTTTTCAGCTTTTCTCAACATCTATAGCTGACGAGACCAAAAGGTGGTGACAGGGGAGAAATTCTTGACCCTCATTTGCACCTTAGCCGTTGTTGAATGTCGACTCGATTTAATTGGTGAGGTCACCTTTGAGTCAATTTATGTGTATATTTATAATATTGATATATGTTTGTTAATTAATTTGATATGGGGATAAAGATATCACCCTTATCATTTATAGCCTAATTATTTTACATCTTTTTGGAGATAATATTCTATTTGGGGTTGTGTTTATAGTTTTTGAAGGGGAGCATTTTTCTCTCCCTCGACCTCAAATTGAGGGGAGTGGGAGAAATGCCTCCATGGCCACAAGGGTGACTAGGGGCAGGTGGCCCTTAGCCCACCGCGAGGAGCCCACTGCTTGGGAGAAAAACATGAATCATGGGAAAGAAAGAATCTTTTCTCTCAAAAGAGAGAAAGGGAGTGCCGGAAAAGAAAAATTAGTTGTTATGTTTTGAAAATAGTGGAAAGTGTGATTTTTGAGGAGAGTAGCGCATGCACGCTAGTAAAAGGGTAGAGAACAAATGTGGAAAGCTCATTCAAGAGAGCTCAAATACATTAACTAGCCTGAGTATGTTAATCTTGAATGATTTCTTGTCTACAATTTAGAATGTTATTATTGTGGAATGACTTAGAGCTTATCAGGGTGAGACCCTTGATCCATGCTCATCATTTATTTTATGTTACAAAGCATTGGTGTTTTGAAAGGGAGTTTTTGAGCTATTTCAATAGCTTTCTATTGACAACCATTGCTTAGTATTGTTGTTATGCTGTATCGACGAGCATGCTAATGGGAAACCCACTGCTTTAGTTCTTGAATTTGTGCTGGCTTACTATCCACGAATAAAGTATTACCACTATGAATCTTGATTTATATATATATGTTATTGGCTCAATAGTGATGCTATCACCTTCAGAGCCAAACCTGCTATCTTTGTAGTGCTTTGATAGCTTCGCTATCATTCATGAAGCCTGCTATCTTACATGCAATGGTGTGCTCGATAGTTATGCTATCATGATATGTGTTTATGGGCTCATCAAGAAAGAAAGGTGGCGACTGAGTATGTTAGTTGTGAATGATATCTTTTTATGACTGTGTTATCAACTTGCATGGCCGAATGGTCATTTCTTTATGACTGTGTTAACACCTTGCATGACCTAATGGTCATTTCTTTATGGTGATATCATTGAAAGTTAAGGCCAAGTTAGGTGGATGTAAGCCTGGTTCATATTTTGTTCATTCATTATGTAACGATAATGCATGTCTGGGTTTTCAATCCTGACTTATACTATTATGTTATAAGGAATTAAAGTCTATCTCTTAATCGAGAGGTAAGATAATGTAATCAATCTTTGCCATAGTTGAGTATGGCTATACATGACTTGAATGATATGGTATCACATCGATGTAATAAGGGGTCAGCTGAATGAGACCACTAAATACAAACCCTCATGCTAACAGTATGCCCACAAGGCTATGAAAGTAAATGGAATCTTTGAACTACTTGCGTGGTGTAACTCAAGACAGTTCCAATGATCCTTGGTGTATGCATTGTGTATAAAACCACTAGTCAAATGGAACTTTCTGAAGACCCTCAGTCAATAAGGCTGAATGTATAATTCTTTTATGATTCTATATTGCAAAACTTTAGGAAACCTTGATGAAGGTAGGAGTTTATGAATCATGATTATATATTTACAATAGTTGTTATGCTGATTTTGATTAATCAAATAAGGCTATTAACTGGAAGGGATTACAAGAGTATCCTTGACCCAAGTAAGTTCCATGTTGTTTCAACTATATCTTGTTGATTTGAATAATCAACTACTATGAATTTAATGTTCACATTGTGGAATAGGGTGACAAGGAGTCACAGTTTCTTGAATTGCGATCGAAACAAGGGTGTGAGACTCTAGGAAACAGAGTCAATAACCTAGTCAGATAGACTAAGGTTTACTTGGTAGTTCCATTACCCATGTATATGTGATTATTTACCTTAGCCTAAGGAATGACACTATAGTGAAATGACTATATGATTTGTTGATAAGAAAAATTGTGTCTATAAACTCTACAGGATGAGATAGCTTCTAAGTCAAGTTAGAGTGTGTGAACAATTGACTACGTTCATTGTGAAATGTTTATTTATATTAAATCTTTGGCCAAAGTAATGCATATTGTCTCTACATGCATTAGTTGGTTCACTGTGCTCTAGATGGCATAATTCTTCTAGTAGTGTCATACATAGTTAGAGTGGATCTATAGTTGTATGACAACACCAAGAAGTATTATGAAGTACACAACACTATAGACTGAGATGGCCACTTCTAGGTAGGAAGTTGTGTGGGGGACCACCAGTCTATGGTTGGAGGAAAAGAAATCAGGTGATGCTCTCCTTCCCAAGAAGAAGACATGCCAAGGCTTAGGAAGATGGATATCAAGATTCTAGATGCAACATAATTCACTTTATATGACTTGTTAGTTAAACATTATGTATAAACTCATCATTGTTGCTAGAAGAAAAACATTGTAATCTTATAGTGAAAGGATTCACTAGTATGTTATCTTTGGATCATGTTGTAAATTATAGTGTTGAAATTATCCAGAAAGGATTTGCATTAGATTATTGTTTATGATATTGATTAGTATTTTGCCTAATCATGATTATGTCAATCACAATCTTATACTTAATGGTAATTAAGCTGATTAATTTTGGGTAATAAGAGACGACTTGTTACAAAATGAAATGAATCTATGAAATCAAATAAGGATAATCTAAGCAATTTAAAAAAAACTGTATTTTATGAAAGTGTTATGTCGTAAAATGTCCCCCTAGGACTTTTACCTCCTAAGTTTAGCTCTCAGGTCCCTTGTTTTGCATCTTGCATGTTAAATCTGACTCTCGTGACAAAATGGCCTAAAACCCATGTTAAATGGGGTTTGAGGGACATTGTTGAGTTTGACCCTGCATTAAAATAGGAACCAGGGGCTTGGGCGCTCGTGCCCTAGTCCTACTCTATTTTGGGTAGGTCCCAAATTTGAATGTTAGTTTTGTGACCGTTAAAAGGTTTCGTTGCCGACATCTTAAGTTTGAATTATGAAATTTGTAGCGGGAATGCATATATAAGCATGTTTAGGGTTTCATTTGTAAACTAGAAGATGATGATGATATTTTGGTGAACTTATGATTTAAATCATTCAAAGCATTCATTGTGGCAGAGAAGACTTGTCTTGTTATTGTGTTTGTTATGCAGATTTGACTTCATCTTCTCATGTGTTGAAGGATCTTCATCTATATGCGAGCTACACCTTCAAGGTGATATCTATTTGTGTTGAATCAATCATTTATCAATTTGTTTTTGGCTCTATCCTACAAGGATACACACTCTTTATCAAACAATGGTGTTGGAAGGCTTGAATTCCATTCCAAGACTTGACTGAGGCAAGATCCTAAACACCACAACCCCCAACCCCATTCCTTGTGATTGTAGGTGACAGGTGTCCTATCTTGTGGAGTGGAGTTACAGAAGGCTGTGATAGATTGTGTAGATTCTAGATCTAAGAAGGAAAGTAATGAAGGGATTGGGCACCCACCTCGAAGCCCTCTGGATTTGCAGGCCTAAAAACCTCTAGGATAATGGTAAACAGTAGTAGACAACTTCGAGGAATCCCTAAAGAAATTCCTACCTTGGGCTTGGGCACCTACTCTTTAGCCCCTAACTTTTCCGCATCTTGAATCTCAAAATCTAGTATGTATCTACTCTGAATATAACATCTTTGTGTGTGAGCATTTGTTGGGATTCGTCTATTTACTTATGATTTTGCATAATTAGGGTTTTAAGCATAATTGGGCATTAAATTAATACATTAATTCATAAATTCCAAATTTCCCTATCATTACAAGTGACAACCAACTTGTAGGTGAATCCTCTTACAAAAAGTTGAGATTCAACTCAGTTAAATGTCCTTGAATGTGTGTAGTGAAAGGAGGATCTAGGCATATCATCAAATCAACGCTATTCCCACTTTTCCTACATAACAGAAAGCAATATAAAACTATCTATCAAGAGAATGAAAAATAAAGTTTTATTTCCCCAAGAGAAAGATTTGTTATCCAACTAACCAAGAAAGCATGAAAAACCTATATGAATTATGTGGTAGTGCTTGACATAAGTCCTCAAAGGTCATTTTTGGCAACCATCTATTCCTCTGCAATAGCAGGGTCCTCCTCTTGGCAACAAGGACAAAAATTAGGATATGAAAAGTAATTACAAGGAGTTTAGAAGCTATTAAATTGAAAAGAAACTTGATTAAACATAAGCATACTATGAAAAAATAATAAAAGGCTTGATATTTGAAGCTATGGATGAAATAAAAGGCACACAAGGTCCTTCATAGAGAATAAGAATGATAGTGGGGACAATTTTAGAAAAGCTTGAGAAAAGAAAGAATACAATAATAATTTTTCCTCAAATGATTAAAGGAGGGGGATATTTTTATTTTTAGAATCAAAACCAAATGTAGTGGTGATTGGTTAGTTAACAATGATTGATTGAAGAGTGATCCAACTTTGAATTGAAGATAACATATTTTGGAGAGAAGATCATAGAAGACTGATTGGAAGATAACAATAGAATGATTAAGAGATAACAATAGAGTGATTCATAGTCTAGGAATAGTTAGGGAGAGTCAATAGTTAGTTATGCATGGATAAAATCACAATGAAAATCTAAAAATGGAGCTAAATTGGGCTAAAACTAGAAGAAATTACATAGGGAAAAGATGTCAGAATCACCCCTCTTAAGAAGAAAATCAACCCTATTAGCATTAGAAATCACCCAGGGAGATTTTATAGATGACATGGATGATTGATCTTAAGTAGTTGAACCCATGGGAGATTTGGCAGGTGATAGGGGTGATTTGGCATAAATGGATTAGTCAATCAATTTGAAGTTATGAAAGGCCTTATAAAGTTAATTTGATGGTCATGGAGGAATGAATGATAATATAACCCTTGAGGGAAGTGAATATCTCCTCTTGGGAGGTGAATTGGCCATGTTGTCAAGGAAAATATCCCCTAGGAGATTTGGTAGGTGATAGGGGCAATTTGGTTTAAGTGGACTAGATGGACAACAAGGAGTTGTGTAGGACCTTGGAATGTTAGATTGAAGGTTAGGGAGGCACAAAGGAGAAAAATATTTGAAAATGTGTCACCAAGAAAGAAACTACTAAGAGGTATATATAATTCATGCCTTTATGGGCATGATTAGGAGTCTAGATCATCATTGAATTGATGTGTCAGTTAGTGTGTCCTTTTCACGTACTTACATATTTTCTCCCTTAGGGATCATAATCTACATGAAATCTAGGTACCATTACCAAACCTAGATTTTACCTTTATCATTGTCCTAAATCTGGACCTAAAATAATAAATATTAGTTGAATTTTATGATGTGTTTTGAAATACGTATTGAAAAGAAAATGAGGAAACATACCATCAATGTGTGAGTTTGGAGTATACCTAAGTCACCTCGCCTTTTTGTGAATACCTATAGTGATGAAGAAACACAAAATGAGGACATGGTAAGAACTACAAAAACTAAACTAGACAAACAAACTTCATTAATGTGAGCTAAGCTAAAAAGGATAGTGGAGAATAAGAGGAAGATTGAGAGAAAGTGAGCAAATGGTGATAGAATTGCACAAGTGTATAGTCTACAGAGAGATAATGATGAGGAGATTGATGATATGATTTCCAATAATCCTCTCATGGATCACTAGGTATGAGAAATGAGAAAACCCTCTATTGAAACCCTAGATTTTTCTTTTGTTGATTTTTCTTGAAAATGTTCATTATTCTTGTGCTTTCTTGTTGCATTTGTCTCTATTCTAGGTGTTTATTGTCTTGTTTATTTTTATAGGCTTGGTTTTGACTATTTCCCTTGTTTTCTATGCCTACTGGGTCATGCAAAGATGTAGGGCTAAATTGTATTTGACCTAGTAAAATGGGTTATTTGGTTAAAAGGTCTGTAGGAAAGAGTTGAGGTAAAAATGATTTTTTTGATGCTAAATTTTCTCTCATTTTGACACTAACTTCTTTGTTTATTACAAGATTTAAAGAAAATATTTGATTTTTAGGATTTTGAAGGTTATATGACTCTTTTTGCAATTTTCAATTTTCTACCTTTTATAATTTTTGAGTTTTTGATGATCTGATTTGTCATTTTTGGCATTTGGTAGGACACTCGTATTCGATTGAAGTAAGTTTGGTATATGGATTCCTTTGAGGCATTATTGGCTTTTGATCATTCTAATTTGTGGAGGATGAAGCTAGATAGAGTGGCTTAGATTCCTATTGTCCACCCATTATCTTGTATATACCATGATATCCTAACTTACTAGGATGCTAATCAAAACACATTATGATTTCCTTCTATTTATACAGAGCAGACCATTACTCTCTATGATGTTAATTATATTCTAGGAGTTTTTTTAGAGAGGATTGACTTGCACTTCTTGAGGGTGAGTTAGAGAGGGAGAGACTGACTTGGGCTTCCATCATGGGAGATACCTATATTGAAGATGGACAAGGGGTTCAACTTACCTTATTCCCTAGACTTGTTATTCTACCCTTATAGAAGGTTCTCATTGGATTGATTTCATCTCATTTGTTGGGAGACAAGAATGCTCCTATACTCTGGTGGTGTTGGCCACCAATCATTTAGCAGGTTGAGTGAGGGATAGTTTTTGATTGGGGATTGATACCTTTATTTAGTTTACCAAGATTTATATTAGATCTCATGATGGGAAGTACTTACCTTTAATCACCTTCACTTGTTTGACCTAGATTCTAGATCATATTATACCATTTCAGAGAGAGATGCCTCATTCAAATCCCAAGTTATTGATAGATATGCAATGGGGATGACTCAATCTCTTTGATGTTTCCACCTAAGCTATGGTTATGCTTACTAATTTTTACTTCATTTTATACCCCTATGTAGATATGGATGGGTTATGGTTAGGTGATAGTACTATTAAGGCTTATTGTTGAGAGGTGAGACGTTTGACATATAGACATGGTTTAGTTGAAACTCACCCTATTACATGAGTACTTCAGTAGTTAGGCAATGATTTTCCATAGGAGTTGCTCTTGGTGCCTACTTGTTATTGATTTGTGCACGAGATGGTTGATTCACAACACATGGATCTTCTTTAGGTTCCATTAGCTCCTAGATTTTTGATCATGAGATGATTTCATGGGCCAGTTGGTAGATGGATGATATTCTATCAATCTCAAAGACTTGTTGCAGTTGAGGAGGATATCGATGACTCTATAGATGAGGACTATGATCTTGAAGAGAAACATGGTAAGGTAGCATCGGGAGGGGAGGAGATTCCTAAGGATGATGAGGTGGCTCTCATGACGAGTCCACCTAGACATAGATAGGCTCCTTTCTTAGAGATAGTAGCATAAGACATGAGACTTTGTGATCCCTCATGGAAGCTAGGAGATCCTTGTGAATCCTACATCAACCCACTCCTTTCCTTCTTGTGCTTTCTTTTCTCAAAAATGTTTGCAACATGGTCAAGAGACACTACTGATATGATGTTGTCATTGATGGAAATAGTTATATATGATTGGGAACAAGTCTTAAGACAAATTGTAGATAGTATTTTTGGTCTGAGAAGAATGACTTAGTCAAAATGACTAAGTGTTGGTAGCTTACTGAGTTCATGACAAAGATTTGATTGGTACTCCTCTGCAGATGCAGACTCTGGTATGCAGTTCTAGTATGTTGCATACAATTGTTTGATGTTGTTATACTCCAAGTTTCATGTCCTAGTAATCTCTAGAAGCTACACCATAATTTCTTAAGTCTGGATGAATAGAGTTCAGTCATGAACAATGCAAACTACCTGAGTATTTCAGTCCAAATTCCTCCGCTATTGGTTGTTTCGATTTGCAGTTTGGAGGTATTGTAAACACATGTTAGGAGTATCCAATTCCATATTTGTAGAGTCTGAGGTTTACCTGATGATCATCTACAAGCTCTTAAGTATTGGCAATCAGATTGACAGTGTTTCACAGTGACAGAGTCAGTAGTTCAGAGATCCACATTTTGCCCCATAAGAGTATTATGACTTGTAGTTATAAATGTATGTTGGGTGATGTGTAATGAATGTTTTGTACAAATTTTGGAGTCCTGTGTGGTCTGCATTAGAAGTTGTGGTATGACAATAGATTTGGTTAAGTATATACTTAAGGATGAATTTGACATACAAGTTGGATCGATATGCGATAATGATATATTGTTTGGATCATCATTCTAAGTGGTTCTATAATAGGTCCATACCTATATGAAGGTTCTTGAAGGATTTCACTGGTCCCCATAACTTTCTGTGTAGAAAATTCAAGCCGATTAAGTATAACCTTTTGTGTACACGTTTCATGTCTGGCAAGTCGACCCAGTTTTGAGTTAGATCTTGTTGCGGATATAAATACTTGATGGATTTTGATGTTGGATGTATGGAAGGCAATGCAAAGTTAATATATATGTGATCTAAGATGATTTTTATGATCCAAAAAGTGTAGTAGGGGTGCAGAGGACTGAAGAATAGAGTATATGTGAATAGGGCAGAGAAACAAAGCATTCAGGATGAAGAGCTTTGAAATTGTATTTTGAGCTATCATTGGAACTATATTCCAACATTCAATAGATACATTTGTAATAGTTCTTTCTTGGTAGTGAGCCACCCTTTCTCTATCTTCTTTTCTTTATGGAAGTGAGCCTTTTGCAGTGAGCACTTCTTTGGACAGTGAGCCCTTCTGTAATCTAGTTTTGATATTATTATATATTGTGAGCTAACACTCACTGTGGTTTTTCCCTTTTTGGGGTTTCCACGTAAAAATTATGGTGTCTATGTGTTATGACTTTATGGTTTCTCTTCCTATGTTTATTTTGCTTTCATGTTATTGAATTTGGTAAATGGGTTAAAGAGTATGTGGAAGAATGGTTTTATAGAATACTGATTCACCCCCCTTATCAGTATTCCTTGTGTTCAACAATTGGTATCAGAGCAAGGTTCCTTGGAAGAAGTCTAACAACTTGAGGAAGATTTGGGAAAGTGAACACATGGCAACCAGAAGTTATCCTACTCCTCTAGAAGCAATTCATCTAGGTAGTGTTACAATTGATGATTACATATATGCCAGCAATGAATAACTGAAAATTGCTCTTGAAGATCTTGATAGGTCTGAAGACGATATCTAGAATCTGAAGGAGAATGTCAAGGAAGTTGATGAATTCATCCTAAAGCTAAGGGAGCAAGTCAAGAAATCCAAGGAAAGGAACAAAGAGCTAAGTGAACAATTGAAAGAAACAAATGAAACCCTAAATAGTTTATCAATATTGATTGAAGAGAAATAAAATGTTGAGAAGAATTTAAATCAAGTTGTGAAAGGCAAGTCTAATGAATGTGAAAGGTTGGCAAAAGATGTTGTGATTCTGAAACATGATCTGGAAATAGCTAATATTTGCAAAGAAAAGTTCAAAGTAAGCTTTGAAAATCTTGACAAGTTGATTGACAGTCAGAAAAGTCCAGATGATAAGAAAGGTCTGGGATTTGAAAGAGGAGAAAGTTCTAAATTAGGACAAGTTAACACTGAGATGAACATAGACAAATGCAACCAAGTCTAGAATTAGAGAAATAGACCTAGAAGACCTCCGGTCAGACAACCAAATGCTCAAAGGTACCCATCTCTCAATGGCTATTATTTTAATTGCAATAAATTTGGTCATAAGGCTACTCAGTGTAGGAGTAGAATGAATCAAAATGTTCCATCATTCTTTGGTCAGTGTTTCAATTGCAAGAGAATTGGTCATAGATAAAATGAATGCCGAAGTCAGATAAGGAATGGTTTCAACAATGGAAGGAATACTCAATCTTTCAATGGAAAATGATTTACATGCAATAGATTTGGACATATGGCTAACCAATGCAAACCAATAATTAATCCAATCAATTGAAGGAACCAAGGATAGACGAATGTTTTTTCTACAATTGCAATAAACTTGGACACATTGTAAAATTTTGCAGAAGCAAGAATGTGAAAAGAAATAATCCTACAGAAAAAGAAAATCATAGTAGAGGGAAGATAAAGGAAAGAACAAGATTGATCCAATAGAAACAAAGAAAGAAATGAGCAAAGTCTAGGTTAAGAAGGATGTAAATGAGGTCAAGGTTGGATCCGCACCAGTCTCTAGTGCAGATACTTCCTCCAGGATGTAAATTGGGAGCTCTGGCTTAGGGGGAGCCTTTATTGAAAATATTGATCCCCTAGCTAGATAGTTGGTGCTAAGATCTAGCACAAGGATATGAGTTAATGAGCTATTTGATAAATCTTTTGAAGAAGTTACTGGTAGAAAAAGATCTAATGCAATGCATTGCAGAGCAATCTTGATTGACTGTGCTTGACAGTGAAGTGTTTAACAACTTTTTGGAAATTAGAATTTATAGCGATTAGGTTTTGACAAATAAAGGATAAAAGGCTCACATTCGAAGGAATAATCACATTGCATTTAAGTTTTCAAGTATCCAAGGAGATCAAAAGTGAAAGCCTAAGCAAGTGAAAAGAGGTATTTACAGTTGAAACTTCTCTGTGTAATTCTTTGAATTACTATGGAATCATGTCAACCCACAAGTAATAGACATCAAAGAAAGGCCCTGACCAAAATTTAAGAAACACCCTTTCAAATCCATGAAAGTTGACCCTAGTGGTGCATTTCAGGAGTACCGTATGGTGTAATGCATGAGGAAGACATTAGGGAATACATTCATGTTGACCTAGAAGAACATTGTGGTAGCCAATTTATAGATTTGTACCTGAAACATCTAAGCGGTGATGATTTTGAATTAAAAGAAGAATACAAGGCATTGGAGGAGAAGAAATTCATACAATATATAGACTTCCCAATGTTTGCAGAGGATGATTGGGTCTGCTATGTGCTTAGCAGGATTCACGATGAATTTATGTGGCTTGAAACACCCTTCATGATCACAAAGGAAGCAATAAGGGCTGTGACATGATTGAACTCAATTGAAAATGTGCTCGTATTGAAGGTTGTGAAGAATAGCACTATAATACAGGAAATCGATGCTCAATTTGACAAAAGGGCATTGACAGTAAACTCTAATGAAGACAATGCTATGACATTTGCATCAATGGTGGTAGGATATAAGATATATTTCACCAACCGGGAGAACTCTTTCTCTAGTACCACCATCCACACTGTATATGAGATGGTCAAGAAGAACATTGACTATGACCTCTGTGAGTTGCTCCAGCAAAAGTTGATGGAAAACCTAAAGAAGGACAAAGAGTCTAAATATCCCTTCAAATATGGTATGTTGATCATTTGCCTATTCTTCACTTTATAAAAGAATTACCCATAATGAAGAATATGATGTGGTTTGTTAACAAACCTGTTGCCATACAAATTAGAAATCATTTGAACAATTTAGCAGTCATGATGCACAAAATGAAGCCCTATGAGGCTACTTCAAAAACTTCCAGAAGGTCATGCAATCTAGGGAAAGGATACCTAAAGATATAGTGGAAAAGTACAAAAATGATATATGTTTTATTATGAATAAAGATCATTGTATGATGGTAGATGTATAACCAAAGACAGTATGGGTCCCTTCTATGGGATATGAAGTAACTAAGGATGTGTTGATTGGCTCTACTGAGCTCATGTTGAGCAAGCCCAAGGATACTATTGAAGAAAGATTTGGCACTTATGAGGAAATCTTAGTCAAGGTGCATGTTGAATTGAGAAAGCCTAAATCTGTAAAGAAGGCTAAGAAAATGGCAGATGAATATGCCCAGAGCAAGGGGTTTACTAAAGAAGAAATTATAGAAGCAAGAGCAAAATTTGAAGTAGAAAGGGAAGCTAGAGAAAACAAGCAAGATGAATAGGAAAAGGCTCCAAAAGAGCCTGAGAAGAAAGCAGAGGAGCCTACAACACCAAAGAGAAGAACAAGAGGTTCAACCTCTACTGATACAACATCCAAGTCCTTCGCTCCCACTTCTTCAGTGAATGTGGAAGCACCTTCAAAGAAATCCACTTGTGAAGGGCATAAAAGAAAGAAAGCCAAGGGTAAGAGGATGTATGTGAGTGTTGGAGTTGATGAAGAGGAGACTGAAACAGATGAAGAGGTAGAGAAAATGAAGGCTAAGGCTAGTGAAGTCTCTGGGAGGAAGTAGAACAAGCCCTCTAGTAAGGGCATGAGCAAGAAAAAGCCAAGGAAAAAAGAGCCCAAAGAGACAGAGGCCACAATAACCCTAGAAGATACCCTGAATGCTATGGTAGCTCATGCCAATCTTAATCTAATAGTAGAACTATATGACGAGCACAATGATGCAGACAAAAACATCATTGAAATTGTAGTGGTTAGATTTTTGGAGATGTTCAACAAGGCTCTCATTGAGGTGATTACAGATTTACCATACAGCTTAGGTAGTATTATGTCTGCTAGAAAGGAAGCAACAATGGTTAAAGATTTAGAGTTAAGAGAACATGTAGTAATAAAGTTGTGTCCAGATATAACTATTGAAGAGAAAAACAAGGTCGTCAAGATACTTGGGAAAAAGTTTGAGATAAAGACAAGGACCAACATTTTGATGTCTGGAGACATAGAGAAATTGGTAGAGGACATAGAAAAATTAACTCTTTATTTCCCAAGAGAGCTTAATATCCCAACAATTTATGACAAGGAAGAACCAAATGTTGGTGATGATACTTCTCTTCCGGAAGTCATCTCAGAACAAGGCTTGAATCAAATAGAGACAACTCCTCCGTTAAGCCTAGGAAGAGATGAAAGAGTAAGAAGAGGACAAAACTCTTGAGAATACAGAAGCCCCTCTAGAGCAAAATGAAACTAATGATCAAGGAAATCTGGTTAATGAACAAGCCAAGGCTAGCCCTGCACTGGAACATAAAACCAATGAGCAAGAATCTATGGACCAAGAACCTCTGGAAGAAGAGGTAAGTGAACAAGAACCTGGTCAAGGCTGAGCTCTGGAAAGAGAAGAAGCTGAAGTATCTCATGGAGAAGAAAGGAGAGACACTGCTAACTCCCTGAGAGAGTCCCTAGAGAGAAAAAAGAAGCCCAAATTTTGTTTGCTTTGGAACTCCTACAAGGTCATATCAACCTTGCCTCCATGTCCCCCATTCAGAAGTTAAGGCTTGGCACAATCTTTCAAGCCATTGCTCAAGAGGAAATGTTGAAAACCCATATAGAGGATAATGAGCTTATTGAGGATGCCTCTTCAATCTTTGAAAAGCTAATGCCTAGAGTAAAGAGAGATACCTCCTTAAGTCCAGCTGCTTAAGTAAAGAAGCTAATGAGATCTCTCAATGACCATTTTGAATCTCTTGAGAAAGCCATAGAGAAAAAGGTAAGAGAAGAGATAGATGGCAAAAGGTTAATAGAGTTGAACAAGAAAATCTTTGAAGACAAAGTTATGCTAGACAAGAGTATTGAGTTTGCTTAGACTGCCACCAAAGAAGCAAGTGAGATCTATTAGTTTTGCCTCAATTGGCTAGAAAAGACAAAGGATATTAAAGAGAAGATAAATGGACTAGAAAACAAAATCATGGAGATATCCAAGAGATATGACCTAGTAAAAGATGCAATTGGGACTCAAAGAGCTAAAGTGGAAGACACTCATTTTGCCATTCACAAGTTGCAGATCTAGAAGGAGGTCATCAAGCATAGAATGGGCCAGCTCTGAGAGATCATAAGCTTCAGAATTGCTTCTATGGCCAAATTAGTAGTAGTAGTAGTAGAACAGACCAAACAAATAACTGAGGTCCCTGCTACCACAAAGAAGGCAGGAGAGCTAGTGTCATAGATAAATGGACACATATTGGTTTTGAATGATGCAAAAGTTAGGTGGGATGAGGATGTGGCACAATTGAAGAAACTATACTTAGACATCCTCCTAGAAAAACCATAAGGTAATTCAGACTTTCTTGTAGATATGCGGCCAAGTATAACAGTTTTGAAATTTTGATACAATTTTATCACTTGTATATACACCTTTGCCATTGATGTCAAAGGGGGAGAAAACTAGTGAAAAATGGCTAAATACCTAAGAGGGGGAAGAAAAACTGGATGTACCTAGTAAAGGTGAGCAGTATGAACATTTTTCACTAAGTGTTGCCATCAATGCCAAAGGGGGAGATTGTTGGCAACATGGTGAAGAGACATTGCTGATATGATGGTGATATGATGTTGTCATTGATGGCAATAGTCAGATATGATTGGTCACAAGTCTTAAGACAAATTGTAGACAATATTTTTGGTCTAGGAAGAATGGATTAGTCAAAATGACTAAGTGTTGGTAGCTTACTGAGTTAGTGACAAAGATTTGATTGGTACTCCTTCACAGATGCAGACTCTGGTATGTGGTTCTGGTATGTTGCATATAGTTGTTTGATGTTGTTATACTCCAAGTTTCCTATCCTAGTAATCTCCAGAAGCTACACCATGAATTGCTTAAGTCTAGATGAACAAAGTTCAGTCATGAACAGTGTAGACTGCCTAAGTATTTTAGTCCGCATTCCTCCATTATTGGTTGTTTCAATTTGCGGTTTGTAGGTGTTGTAAACACATGTTAGGGGTATCCAATTACATATTTGTAGAGTCTAAGGTTCACCTAATGATCATCTACAAGCTCTTAAGTATCGACACTCAGATTGATAGTGTTTCACATTGACAAAGTTAGTAGTTTATGACTTGTGGTTCTGAAGGTATGTTGGGTGATGTGTAATAAATTTTTGGTACGAATTTTGGAGTCTCGTGTGGTCCGCATTATAAGTTATGGTATGACAATAATTTGGTTAAGTATTTACTTAAGGATGAAGCTGACATACAAGTTGGATCGATATGCGATAAAGATATATTGTTTGGATCATCATTCTAAGTGGTTCTATAATAGGTCCATACCTATATGAAGGTTCTTGAAGGATTGCATTGGTCCACTTAACTTTCTATGTAGAGAATTCAAGCCGACTAAGTATAACCTTTTGTGTGCACATTTCATGCTTGGTAAGCTGACCCAGTTTTGAGTTAGATCTTGTTGCAAATATAAATACTTGATGGATTTTGGTGTTGGATGTATGAAAGGCAGCACAAAGTTAATATATATGCAATCTAAGATGATTTTTGTGATCTAAAAAGTGCAGTAGGGGTGCAGAGGATTGAAGAATAGAGTATATGTGAATAGGGTAGAGAAACAGAGCATTTAGGATGAAGAGCTTTGAAGCTATATTTAGAGTTATCATTGGAACTATATTGCAGCATTCAACAGATTCATTTGTAACAGTTCTTTCTTGGTAGTGAGCCACCCTTTCTCTATCTTCTTTTATTTATGGTAGTGATCCTTTTGCAATGAGTACTTCTTTGGACATTGAGTCCTTGGGTAGTGATCCCCAAGGTAGTGAGCCCTTCTGTAATCCAGTTTTGATATTATTATATATTGTGAGCTAACAATCATCATGGTTTTTCCTTTTTTGGGTTTTCCACGTAAAAATATTGGTATTTATGTGTTATGACTTTATGGTTGCTCTTCCAATGTTTATTTTGCTTTCATGTTATTGAATTTGGTAAATGGGTTAAAGAGTATGTGAAAGAATGGTTTCATAGAATATTGATTCACCCCCCTTCTTAGTATTCCTTGTGTTCAACAAAAAAATGGTTTGGTTCTAACTCTTGGACTAAAAATCTTTTTCTTCATGGTTTGTCATAGGGACTACTAATGGATGGAGGGATATCTTTTGAAATGATTCATTAGATGTGTTGATCTATTTCACTAGACGAACTAGAGAAGCTCTTTTAGTTGATGTTCATGTTCTCTCTCTAGCTGGTCAACACATGGATATTGTAGCTCCCATTTATCATGTTGGTTAGGAGGTTGCTTCTCAGAGAGAAAAATTTTATACCCTAGAGGTAGAAGTCACCTTGATTCAAGAGATATGGCTAGCCTAATAGCTATTGCATTCATGAGTTTACAGTTTAGTCCCTTCTCACACTCAAGACTCACATATCTCTATTTGTTGTAGATAGCTAGAGGAGACCTTTGAGCAAGAGCCTAAAGGGTTTTGTAGGTTAGACTCATCCTTGAGGTCTTAGAGACACCTATCTTTTTATTGAGTTTTGATTTACCCCCTTGCATGGGGAGATTCACACATATGAGTGTATTGTCTTTAGCTTTTCAAACTCTATTGGTGGAGTGACATGTACTTAGACATTGATGCGCACTTTATTTTATGACCTTGATTGGTTAAGTTATGTGTATGGTTGTAGTTGATATCTTATACTTTGTTTATCTCTAGTGCACATGGATGGTTTATTTATTATTTTTCTTTATGATTCACACATGGATATGATAGTACTATTATTATGCTATATTTTTATTTTTTTTGATATGAATGAGATACAATGTAAATATGTATGGATGCAAAACACATGCGAATGGATATGCAATACATCTCTCTACTTTCTACTTCTATGTATGCCATGAGTTATGACATGATTTATTGCTTGATTCAAATAATATGTATGCAAGTGGAATAAACATTGTGATTGCTCTTTAGTAGAATTTTTGACCTAGGGGATTGTATGTTGACCTAGTATAGGATGACTTACTAAACCTTTGGATGAAATTTTATTAAGGACTCAAGTGGGATTGGGAAGGAGATGGAACAATTTCTAGACATATCTTTCCAAGAGGCTAAATATTGATCCTTATCTAGAAAAAAAACACTTTGACCAACTTTCAACTTAGACAAGCAACAAATCTTATTAGTACCTTCTAGATTTAGATCAGAGATGGCCAAAGAGTTAGACCTGGGGTAAAGGAAAGGCTCCAAAGTAAAAAGCAACCCTAAAGATAGCTAGACTCTTGGATTTTCCCAATTGGTGAGTGTGTGTGCTTTGTACCTATCTTTTTTATTTTCTCTAATAGATGCCACCCTTGTATCTTTGAGCTTATACTTATCTCCACCTGAGAGTACAAACATCAACAATCCTCTCTCTAATTTTTTCTCTTTTTCATTTCTTTTTCTCTTTTTTTTTGTATTTTGCAGTAATTTTTCTAATTCTCTCATTTTTTTTGCACTCTTCTTTTTTTTATTTTGACTCTTTTCTAATTATTTTTCACTCTTATTTTTTGTTCTTCTCTTTTTTCTTTCAATATATTTCTGGAGTTATGATTCCCCTAACATTTTTGGCTAGGAGAGGTAAGAGGCTGGGCACCATCAAGAGCTTTCACTATCCCATTGGACTTCCCTTTCACTAAGGAGGATTAGGGAAGGTCTACTTGCAAGATTCTATTGAGTACTATATGTTTGAATACTTAATTTTATTGGACTTGATAGCATGATTCATTAAGATTGGGATTAATATAGAGCTTGAATTCTTTTGAATTTGTTAGGAATGTAAAGAAGATAATGATAGATAGTGAAATTAATTTTGGGGATCTCAAAAGATCAGAGGGTCTAACCTATACTAGGTAATCTTACACTCCTTTCTAAGAAAAAAATCAAACAAGAACATATTGCAAACAAATGCATGGAAAACAAAATGAGAATGCATGTTTTTTTTGGATTTTCACAAATTTTATAGTTTTTTTGAGATTTTTTAAAAGCTATTTATTTATTTATTTTTGTTTTTATGCATTTATGTTTTTTTTGGATATTTTAGATATAATAATTCTTCACCTTCCATTGTGCACAAGAGATACACATCATTTCTGACATCTTCCTTAACCATATATGGACCTTTCTAGTCCTCTTGAAATTTTTGTTTCCTTCTATCTTTCTTATTCTTAGTGCTTCCTTTTGGAGGACTATCTCTGCTACTTTGTAAGTACTGGTTGGGATCTCTTATTCTAGTGGTATGTTTGTGGTGAATTCAAGTAATATGATATGAGATAAATATTGACATGCTTACTAGTGAGAGGGGGTCTAGTACAAGGTTCCATCATTGTTCAATAACTTGGTAAGTAAGTCAAAATTGTCTTGCATGTAGAACTTACCTTCAACTCAGTCTTTGATACTTTGTAAGAACTAGAATAATTTGAAGGGAGTTTGAGGCTCCCTTTGCCATTGTGGATGGAAAAAGATTATTCTTGTACTTTTGTTTGGTTCTGGTCGAAGGTCCATGGAACATCCTATATACATTTCTGGCAAGTCAGGAATAGCAGGGTCTTCTATCCCAATTGTTATTTGCAACCTCTTCTCTTTTCAAAATTCTCCCACACTCACCTCATCTTCGTTGATAAATTTGTTGATTATCTCAATTTGGACTTGTGGGACTTTCCATGTATCATTTGATTGTATCAAAGTTGAAGTTAAAAGAGGTTCATGTGAATTGTGAGCTCTGAAGGATTTGGATGAGGCTTTAGGGTCATTCGTAGACTCATTGTCAATTGAATAAGTATGTCCATGATTTATAGATTCCATTTGCATTGGGAGTGTCCAAGGAGTATAATCCACTTCAAGGGATGAAAGGGGTGTGTAAGGATCACTCATTGTTAAGGTGAAATGAATATATGACCCAGATGATGAGGTTTTCCTTTGTAGTGTCAAAGGAGTGTAACTCTTCGATGACTCTTCTTTGGGATTATGAAAGGCACCTGGATCTATCTCAGTTAGATCAATTGCCCTAATTTAGAATTGATTTTTAGGTATATTCCATTTTGAGATTGGAGGAATTTCATTTATATTTTTCCTTGACATGGTAGGATGAACAATTTCTTCCTCTTCCACATCAGAAAACACATTGATGGTGTAAACATCAAGAGGAAATTGTATAGGGTTGTCCCTTTCTAATAGCTCCATATTTTATCCATTGTCTCTTTTAAGACAACTAACCCTCATTTTGATGAATTACCTTTTTCTATTGTTTCTATCTCTACATCATTGATGGTTTTAATTTGATCTTCTCTTTTTTTGGGTGCAAAGATTGAGTTCTTAGTTTTGGTATGGTAATCTTATTTGTGGACAATTCATAGTCAATCGACATGCCTATCTTCTTCTTGGTTGTATTAATTTTGAGCATCCTAAACAAATCATGGTCTCCTTTTGCAATGTAAATTTTCCCAAGGTGTAGAAAGTGAACTTCCTAAAACAAATTTGAAGGTGCTACCTATTACACATATGGTTCACAGGGTTGTCATTGATGTCAACACTATCATGGTGGTGTGATGGTGTTCATGGTTGGATGTCATGTCCCATCTAGAAAGAGAAGAAGAGCAAGAGAAGAAGATACAATGAGAAGAAGAATAAGAGAAGATGATACAACTCATGGTTGGATGTCATGTCCCATCCAACAAGAGAAGGAAGAAGATATAGTTCATATTGAGATGGGAATTAGCAGCACAAAGATGATCAAATGTGTTGCTGATGCTACTAATGGCTTGTAGTATGCATATTCCAAGTTCCATGATGATTGAATTACTAGAAGAGTGCTTTATTGTTGATTGTTTGAAGACAATGTCACCTTGTTGGAATTAGGGCTGACAACTGAGAGGGGGGGTGAATCAGTTGTCATAAAACTTTAAAGTTTGCTGCATTTAATTTCTTCTTTACAACTTCTTAACAGATTAATGATATAATCATGAAAAGAAAGAATCAATAACTCATGAGTAGAAACACAATAACACACTTGACACCAAGATTTTTAACGTGGAAATCCAGTTAAGGGAAAAACCACGGTGGGGGTTAACCCACAAGGATTATACGCTGTTAAAAGTATTACAAAAGGGGAAGGCACATGCCTTTAGGCTCACTACTCAAGAGAGGCTCACTGCCTACAAGAATGATTACAAAAGGATTACAGATTGTTTGAACTGATGAATAGCATCTACCAATGCAAGAATTTAGTTCTGGTTAAGCATAGAATACTGATCTTACACACTTCATCTTTATTTTGCCTTGTTTACTACTCTACCATAATCTGGACCTCAAATCTCTTTTCTTTCGCACTTTAATCTATCTTTTTGCACTTACTCCATCATCATACACCAAAAAAAACATACCAATACACTCGAATCCATCGGCTATATATATCCGCTTCAAGAAATTCAATCACCTTTCTGTCAGCCTTATGAATAACTTGACAAACAATACAAGTACTCTGTTCTGTCGGCTGAATCCATACATCAATATTAATGCGTACCAAAAATAACACCTGTAGATCACCATACATGTCAGTCACTAACATTATATCCCATATGCAACTCACCAAAACATTTCTACTAGATCCGCACAAGGATCTAACACAAGTCAGCCTGTTCTTTACTGAACTGTTCTTGTCATAGTAGGACTCGGTGGTCAGATGCGCATAAATTTTAATCCCTTTGTCTCCGAGGCTGAAATCTTGGATTTAGATTTTTCTGACACTCCTCTACACTCTCTCAGATTTGCAACACACAATGATTAACTGGAGAGATCCGCTGACCAAAATACTAAAATCTACCATATACCTTGTTCCTGTCTATCCAGACTGGATAAATCTTGGAACTAATTTTCGGTATGATCTGATACTATACTGCAAATGTGTGGAATTGACTTAGTTTCTATTAATGACAACACATGAGATGTCTTGCAGTGTCTCTTTCCAACAATCTCCCCCTTTGGCATTGATGGCAACACTTAGTGAAAAATGACTAAGTGTCATGACTGACTCCCCCTATTATGTACACTTATATATTCTTCCACTACTCCCCCTTTGATGGATTCTTCATTTTTTTTCATTTTTTACTGTCTCTCACTCCCCCTTTGACATCAATGGGAAAGGGTGGGATCTACAAACCAAAATTTTCACAAGAAATTTGTATATCAGGTCACATATGTACAAATAATCCATGCATTATATTTACATCAACTTGATGATATCTGCAAAACTATTTTTCAACTGCACAAGTTCAGAGGCCCAACTACTTTTCATGCCATCCAAAATTGAGATGTGTTAATTTAGTAGGAATGCCTATGTTTCTACTTTCTTTAGATCTGCTAGATCACTTGTCTGGACTACAACTTGAGCTTCTGATAAACATAAACATTGTTTCTAACTTGGGGGCAATCAATCCCCGGAGCTCACACATTCTATCCACAATATTGCTCTTTTCTTTTACAAGTTTCTTTATTTCATTAGTCAAGTTGATTGCTTGACACTCCTGACTTATGGGAGAAGCTGTTAGAGGATCAAAAGTTTGAGATAGATTCAACAATATTTTGTTCCTGCTCCTTTATCTTTTTCTCAATATCCTTAACAACTTTGGGCCAAGATAGACAAAATTTGTATACATCACTTCTGTCATTAAGAGCATTTTGAATACCTTTTATACTGATATCAAGTACCTTTCTATCATTCCCTATTAGGCCCTTTAGCTCACAAAATCTCTTATCCAAATATTCATTCCAGACTTTGATTTCTACAGACTTCTCAAAAGACTCAAAGTGTGTACTTACAGAGTTTACAAGGCTCTTCAAATTTTTAGAGGGAGAATTAGATGGATTCTTCTAGAAGGTTGGCATTATCTTCTCTAATATACCAGATGCAAGACCTAATAGCTTACTGTCCTCTATGTGAGATTTCAATATCTTTTCTCTTGCCTTGGCATTTGTGAAAGAAGCTATCTTCATCATTTGGACCGGAGAGAGAGTATCCAGGTTGATTGGTCCTTGAATCAATTCTGGTTCATCAAAATCTAGTATCTCTTTGCTCAGGAAACTCTTCACTACATCTGCAGTGTCTCTTCCCACAATTTTTGGACCACCTTCCTTTCCTTGAGTTTTCTCAGTATCAGGACTATTTTGTTTGGGTGCATCAATATTTGCACCATCTTATTTTGCTTTATCTTCCTTACCTCTGACTTCTTCTTCTTTCTCTGCTTCACCTTTCTCTGTGTTATCTACAAAGGGATTCTTTCCTTTGTCCTCACCATCTGCAATTTGTTCCAGAGGATCTTGTGTAGCAACAGTATTCTCAACATTATCTTCATTACCGGATTGATTAGGAAGAGTTGGAGTATCTCCTACATCATTAGTTTTATCCACCATCTCTATATCTTCCTTGTTTATTTTCTCCACTTCTAGAACTGAGGAGTCATCGACCTTGGTTTGCTGTTCATTAGTTTTCATTTCTCCAATATCTAGGATTGATGAATCAATCCCATCATCAGTCTCCTCTTCAACAAATGGAAGATTGTGTCTCTTCAATGCACTTAGAAGTATTTCTTGTGTTTCTTCAACTATTTTGTCTAATTCTCCAAGCATCAGTTTGTTCATTCTCTTCTTCCTTCTGAATTCAGCCTTCACTTCTTTGAATATCATATTCATTTGAACTTGAGTGATCTGAGGGCATAGTTTTATCAATATATGTTCTCTAAGCTCTATATCCTTGCTTTTTGCATTTTCTTTCCTCAACTCCAAAATGTCTGCAAGACTTTGAGGAATCTCAAAAGTTATTTCAATCAGGGCCTTATTACAGATATTCAGATATCTAACAGTTGCTTCCTCTAACACCCTCTTATCTGTATCATTGTATTCATCATAGAATTCAATCATGGGTTTCAAATTTCCATCCATAGTGATTGATTTTATTACATCTTCCATAGAAAGTGTGGGCTTCTCAATATATGTATCTGTCTTTAGCCTTTTGCTTTCCCTTTTGCTTCTGGAGGGCTTCTCCTTAGTCACCTTGGCAGCTTTTTTTCCAGAGGCTTTCAACTCCTTTACCTCAGCATCTGAATCTATTTCTTCTTCATCAACTTTTGTACTCTTATAGGTTCTTGTGGCCTTTGTTTTTACCCTTTTCCCTTCTTTTCCTGATGATTTTCTATCCAATTTCTCAGGATTGGTAGGTTTTGGGGGAATAGGGGCAGCTGCAGAGCTTCTAGTAGTCCTTGATGTGGAGGAGGATCCTACCAGAGCATGTCCTTGTTTCTTATCCCGCTTCTCCTTCTCTACCTTTTCAGTTCTTTCCCTAAATTGCCTCATAGCTTTGTTTGTGATACCTAGATTTTTGACCAACTGCTCAACTTCTTTTCTTACTTTTCTTTTGGTTTCAGGTTCTCTGAGTTCAACGTGTAGTTTTAAACTTAGCTCCTCATATGTCTAAAATCATTCAAATTTTGTGTCTTTTGGCTTGCTTAGAAGGTGTTGAGCATATATATTCAAGATTTTTACATCTACCTTATACCCCATGGGCATGATCCAAATAGTTCTGGGTTCCACTGCTTCCATTAAGCACTGATTAGTGTCAACCATAAAACATATTTCATTCTTGTATTTCTCAACAATCGATTTAGGGATTCTTTCCCTTGAATGCATCATACTCTAGAAATTCTTGAAGTATCCCCAGATTGCAGTTTTCTGAGCTTTATAGTCACCAATGTTGTGTAGATGATCTCTGATCTGAATAGCAATTGGCTCATCATTAGTCCAGTGTACACCCTTTACTCAAGGTACCTCATTCATAAAGTAGAAAAACAAACATAGAACCAATGTTCCATGTTTAAAGGTATTTTTCTTATCTTTCCTGATTTTGTTCAAGTTCTCAATTAATTGGTTTTGTAATAATTCGAACAAGTCATAATCTGCATTTTCTTTTAACATTTTGTATGCAGCATATATGGCCATTTTGAAGACAGAGTTCTCCCTGTTGGAGTGGTAAAACTTGTAGCCAATCACCATAGAGGCAAACTTAACATTTGGTTCTATAATATCATTAATCGCCATTGCCCTTTTGTCAAACTTGGCATTGGTTGCATCAGTTACAGTCTAGTTCTTCACAGATTTTAGCATGGGAAAGCCACCGGTTGAATTCAACCCAATCACAATCCTGATAGCATCCTTTGTAATTTTAAATGGTTTCATCAGCCGCAAAAACTCATCATGCATTCAGCTTAAAACATACCAGACCCATTCATCTTCATCGAATGTTGGAAACTCCATAATCTAAATGAAATGTTTATCATGTAGTGCCTTATACTCAAGTTTAAGATAGTGATTTTCATCCCTTAGATGATTCTCAAACAAATCTACATACCTTGAGTCCCCAAACTCATCTATGTTTGCATGAATATAGACCCTAATATCTTCAACATGGAACACACCATACGAAACACTTGAAAATGTACCTAATGGGTCAACTTCTACTGATTTGTGTGGATGCTTTTTAAATTTGGGTCAAGGTCTTTTAGTAATATCAACAATTAAAGGTGTAGCCATAGCAAAGATTAAAAGTTCAAAGCTTCATAGATAAATACCTTTTCCATGAAATTAGGGTTGGCAGACAAATTCACTGGTCACATTTCAAATCCTTGGAATCTTAGCTCAGACACTATTCTTCTTGCTCTCTTTGAATGTAAAGTGATTCAAATGAAGAGTGAATGACCCTTTAAGCTCTGCAAAACCTAATTTTCCTTTTTAATAAATGCTCTACCCTAACACATCTGGTTACACTATTTCTGCATATAGTCAACCTTCAATTGCTCCGCAAATCACCATATCCACTTTTTTCTTTCGGAAATCCTTTCAAATGACCTGTAATAACCCAAATTATCTTGTCTCATCGTGCCAAATTTAGATAACTACTTACTGGATGGGGGAATTTGATTTTTAATGCTTCTGCCCTTGAGCCAGAGCTCTTAATTCAATTTTTGGAGGAACTGTCAACACTAGATTCAGGTGCGGACCCATTACTAATGTTCATAACACTTTTCTTGACCCATGTCTTGCTCATTTCATTCTAGATTTCATTCACATCAATTTTTCTCTTGCCTTTGTCATGTCTCTACTCATCTGGTTTTCTGTTTACCGGACCTCTTCTTTCATTCTTCCTACTTTTGCAGAATCTTACAATATGACTAGATCTATTGCAATTAAAGCACACATCATTTCTTTGCTTATATACTTGATTTCCTCTTGATCTGCACTGATTAGCCATGTGTCCAAATCTCTTACACTTGAAGCATTGACTGGAGAAGGATGGGCCATTTTGATTTACTCTACTTCTGCACTGAGTAGCTTTATGACCAAATTTATTGCAATTGAAACAATAGCCATTGAAGGATGGATATCTTTGAGCATTAGGCTATCTTACCAGAGGTCTTCTAGGTCTGTTTCTCTCATTCTTTGGTTGAAAATTTCTTTGTCTAGATCTGGAGATTTCACCTTTTTCATATCCAAGACCAAGCTTGTCATCAGCCTTTTTCTGAATTTCAAGCAATGCTTCAAGTTTAGCTAAGCTTATCTTGAACTTCTCCTTGTATTCATTTGCAAATTCTAGGTCATGTCTAAGAATGACAATTTGCCTCTCAAGTTCTCTCTCATTGTCTCTTCTTTCTTGTAGATTAGACTCTAAGAGGCCAGCTATTCCATCCAATCTACAACATTCTTCAGTTCTTTCTTTTAGATTTTGATTTAGGTCTTCTTTAGCTTTCTTCCTATCTTTAATTTCCTTGGTTAGCCTCATCACCTCAGATTCCATCTCATGTTTTAGGATAACAAATTCTTTAGCTAACTTCTCACATTCCTTTGTCTTCTCCTTCAGGGCCTTATCCTTGTTGTTGTCTTCATAATGATTTCCCAGTTGAAGAGGTTGCTCCTTCCTCTTTTCATTGGATTTGCTCAATTTTTCTTTTAAAGTCTCAATGAAGTCTTCAACATTTTAAAGATTCTTTTGTAGCTCTTTGACTTCTGCTTTGGACTGATCAAGATCTTCTAAAGTGAGGTTAAGTTGTCGTTGGAGGTTGTATTCATCCATGTTACTGCCTTCCTAGATCTTCCATAAGCTGTTAAACTTTTTCAAAGGAACCTTGCTCTGATACCAATTATTGGATTTAGGGCTGACAACTAAGAGGGGGGGTGAATCAATTGTCATAAAACTTTAAAGTTTGCTGCATTTAATTTCTTCTTTACAACTTAATGGATTAATGATATAATCATGAAACACAAGAATCAATAACTCATGAGAAGAAACATAAATAACACACTTGACACCAAGATTTTTAACATGGAAACCCGGTTAAGGGAAAAACCACGGTGGGGGTTAACTCACAAGGATTATACTATGTTAAAAGTATTACAAAAGGGGAAGGCACATGCCTTCAGGCTCACTGCCTAGAGCTCACTTCGCAAGAGAGGCTCACTGCCTACAAGAATGATTACAAAAGGATTATAGATTGTTTGAACTAAAGAATAGCATCTGCTAATGCAAGAATTCAATTCCGGTTAAGCATAGAATACTGATCTTACACACTTCATCTTTACTCTGTCCTGTTTACTGCTCTGCCATAATCTGGACCTCAAATCTCTTTTCTTTCACACCTTAATCTGCCTTTTCACACTTACTCCATCATCACACACCAAAAAAACATACCAATACACTCAAATCCATCGAATATATATATCCACCTCAAGAAATTCAATCACCTTTCTATCGGCCTTATGAAGAACTTGACAAATAGTACAAGTACTCTATTCTGTCGGCTGAATCCATACATCAATATTGATGCTTACTAAAAATAACACCTGGAGATCACCATACATGTCAGTCACTAACATTATATCCTATACACAACTCACCAAAACATTTCTACTAGATCCACACAAGGATCTAACACAAGTCAGCCTGTTCTTTACTGAACTGTTCTTGTCATAGTAGGACCCAGTGGTCAGATGCTCATAAATTTTAACCGCTTTGTCTCCAGAGGCTGAATTATTGGATTTATATTTTCTTGACACTCCTCTACACTCTCTCAGATTCGCAACACACAATGATTAATTTGAGAGATCAACTGACCAAAATACTGAACTCTGCCATATACCCTGTTCCTATCTATTTGGACTGGATAAATCTTGGAACTGATTTCCGATATGATCTAATACTATACTGTAGATGTGTGGAATGGACTTAGTTGCCATCAATGACAACACATGACATGGCTTGTAGTGTCTCTTGCCAACACACCTTTGTGAAGATGTTTGTACAGGACAATAGAATGCTCCTCATTCCTCTGCTTTCCTCCGCATTTCTTCGCATTTAAAGATATGGCCATGCAGTTTTGGAATTGGGTTTAGGGTACAGTGAAGGTGTTAATTCCAAGTTTTTAGATCATTTGTCCTTCTACTATGAAAGTTATGCATGATAGAGTAACGGCATGTGCTCTAGCAGAGTAAGCTAGTGATGAAGGCTTGTTGGAATGCTTTACATTCCTCCACAAATGAATGATTGCCTTTGCAGTTTTGAGAAAATGTTTATGGATGTGTATTACACGCTTCCTTATAATTTGAAGGTTCTTGGTGGTCTGCAATTTAGTTTTTCAAATGACATCATGTTGTAGTGTGTTCCAGGTGACAGATTGTTCTCAAAGTTAATGATTGAAGCTGTGTGGCACAATTATTTATTGTGGTGGAAAAGGAGTGTTTGGGGATGTTTTATGAGTCATGTGGACTCATCTGGAAAAGTTTTATGAAGATATTTCTTGTTTCCAGTACCACACAAGGTTTTCAGATTGATGTGGTCGTTATACTTTAAGTCTTCATGTGTTTTCCTTAAATCTGTCCTATTTCCAAATGAGTAGTGTGTGTGGATGTAATCCCTTGGTGTTTGAAGCTCTAAAGGATGTTTTGGACATGGTTAATCAAGAGTTGGTGTCTGCAAGGCTTGGATCTTCTGCTAGTGTAACACGTGGTTTCACTTAGGACCTATCTTCTACATGTTTCATATTGTGTGTTGTCTAGCCGACTTGTAAATGTATTTTTCATGTTGTATCTGTTTGATAAGCAATGCAATCAATGTAATATCATGTATAAATAGTGAATCAAATTGAGTGAGGTGAGGCATGATTGCAAGTTCATTGAAAAAGTTTGCAAGAAGAATAAATGCATTATTGATGATGTAGATGCAATGGAATAGTTGGAGGATACCAAACTAGACAAGGTTTACACTACACCAAAAAACCCAAATTTGAAGACTAGTTTGCAAAAGTAGGAACAACAGAAAGAAACTTAGGGATCATCATGGAAAGGTTGATTTCAGATGTTGGGGGACAGATTCCAATCATTAGCAAAGGCAGAACAAACTCGGAGTGAGTGCTTTCTTCACAAACCCATGAAATTGCTTGTAGCCCTATAAAAGGAGAACAATCCTAATAACTTTTGATATAGATATTCAAACATAGAACTTGGACAATCAGTAGATACCCATTTGGACTCCCTATCACATATCCAAAACTAGGTATAGGTTGTTTTGGATGGAATACCCCAACCTATAACTCCTCTCAACGAACTAGAGCCCTAATTAGGCCTAAAATACAAAGAGACCCCCCTAAAATTCATGCACAGAACTCAACCAAAGGTCTGAACATTTAGAACACATGCCAAAACTATGGATTTTGTGGGTTTTGTCCTTCTACAACCTGCTGTTCCCAAAAATGCCTCTATGGTTCCTCCAATAGGCTTAATACATGGTCATATTAAGCCTCTTCTAACAAATCTTGCAAACACCAACTCTCCCTCTCCTGCAATCATCCAAAACACTTGAAATACAAATGGATACACCCATCCCACTAGTCTTATGGCCTTGAAAGATAGTGAGATGGTCAATTCCCCATCACTTGAGGTAAACCCTTGTTTAGGTTTTAGTAAGACTATTTTTAAAGAAAACCTTATAAATCCCTACAACAAGAGTGTCAAGACACCTAAACCACTTCAAATGATAGATAACTCTCTATAATAATCAATCAAAACATGAGGAAGTGAAGACAGTCCTGAACCTTCACATAGTATGGTTTGTGGCAGCGTAATTCCTCAGGGAAAACATAGTTCTCCTCTTCAATGTAATAGCCTCAAACCATACTTGAATGATAGTTACTTCACCACACTTCACTTCCCAACAACCTAGGATTCATGATAGTTCCGTACAGCAGAATGGTACGGTCTGTTTCTTCAGAAAATACAGAAAAATAACAAAAACAACAGAGAATTGGTATTTGATTTCTTTGAAACTTCTTGCCCTCCATACAATGATCATGTTCAAGGTGTTTTAAAATTTTACACACCTTGACTAACTCCTTGGAGGTAGTTTGTTTGATGGGAAGGTTTACAACCACTTCTTCCTCATCGAACTTCCTTGACAGTTTTTGGAACTACAACTACTTACAACTGTTACAAGTTTTGTCCTTACCTTGTTTAGGACAGTTTAGGCTTAACAAATGCCTTCAAACATTTGGTAATGGAATGCAACCTTTGACAAGACTTTGACATGCCTTAGCAAGGCTTACAACATGAATTTGTATGACTGTCCTTTAGGACTTTTTAAGACTACCTCCTATACAATGTATGAGTGCTTATTACAACATGGCATCATGGCCTTTATTACAACATAAGAAAATGGTCTTCAGGACCTTATTGAATCAAGAAACAAAATGAACATCAAAAACAAGAGAACTCAAGACCTTAGTCTTCTATGGTGCCCTGTTGTGATGTTCACAACACGCCCCATTTTACTTCTTAGCAAAATGAGGACCCTTGCTATTGCTTTGCTTTTGTTTGTGTGTGTGTTGGTCTGCTTGGTGGTAAAGGTAAAAAGGAAGTGAAAAGTACAAACCTTGTTGAAAATAAAGAAAAAATAGGATTAGGTACCAGGGCAGAGTATGGGTGAATTCCTTGTCAAAAATGAGTGAGGGTTGCTTTTTGAACCATTTTGAATTTCCCAATATTTTGCAAGTTATGTGTGTTTTTTAGTAAATGCACTGTAGGAAGGTTTGTATGTTGCATATACAAAGTCATTTGTATGTTGTGTCATTGTATGATACATATACAAAGTTGTTTGTATATCGAGTCATTGTATAAGTTGGAAAAGGAGTTGTCAGTTTTGTTGCATCCATGTACTTGTATGCATTTTGTTAACGTTCTATCCATACATACAAGTTAGACCCGACAGAGTTCAAAGTTTAAGTGCATAATCCATTGAGTCCGTCGGATGTATTTTTTAGGTTTGTATGTTTGAAAGAGGGTGACATACAAGATAGTAGACAACGGGATATGCATGCCATGGAACCGAAATGATCATGAAATAAGGTTTTATCGTTGTATGTTTCGCACATTGTATGTATGTTTTAGGACATACATTGCGATGTACATACAAGGCAAAATTCAGGAAAGATTAAAATCTGATATAAACAATGTATCACACCTTAACGTGTATCGAAAGATGCATTGCAATTTATATACATCGCAGAACCGAAAGTGAGTAAAATGTGGTTTATGGAAAGGTTAAGTCCGAAAAAGCAACTTAAAATGTTGTATGTATCTGGACTTGTATCTAAGGGTTTGATACAAGTGTTGTTGTATCGCATAGATACAAATGAAAAGAAAGGTGGGTCCTACTGCTTGCCTATCGAATTTGCATAATAACAATGTATATCTTTGATATACAAGCCAATATGCAAAGCGAAAGATACAAGTTAAAGATACAAGCCGGATGTCAAAAGGAGGTTCATTATAGAAAAGTCTTTGTATGTTCGGGGTGCTTGTATATTTATAATATACATGCCTGATATACAAAGAGAACATGCAAAAGGTAATACAAAGGGAAAAGATACAAAGCTGAAATCGAAGGTAAATTCCAATATGTTTTATGCACCTTTTGAAGTCCACATTTGTATAACATATACAAGAGTGATATGCAAAGCGGGAGAATTTTGGAGCCGTTTTAGGGTCCAATAACGTGTTTTTGGTCAACGATGGTTGACTCGACCATTCTTGATGTCATATATGCATTTGGATATGTGGATGCTCACAGATGCTTAATATTCATAGTCCGATATCCAAGCTTGCATATTCAGAGCCCGTTTCTCATATGGTGTAATGTTTATTTTTTGTGCCAGTATATTAAATGATGATGATGCTTAATTCTTGTCTATTTGTTGCAAGACCTTGGAACTGTTTGGAGTTAGGCTGGATGTCGCAGAAAAATAAAATTACAGATTTGCACACAGGGGTGACATGAACCTGAGCTGAGGGGATATTATCAAATGTGTTGTTTTCTAGTTGGAGAGCAAATCAAGTCCAAAATGCTGGAATATTCTATGCCAACTGTGTAATTACCAACTGGCAAGCACATGCTATTCATCTGGACCGTTGATTGTTCTGAGAGGGTCCTAATCCTTGGATCATTGTAACCATTTTTTGGCCTCTATCCTATAAAAGGGGCCATGACTTGTCATAAAAAGGAGGAGGAGAGACACATAGAGGTTGATCATTATATATCTGACCAAAGGGCTGTAGACTTGATAAGAGATCAGATTACTAAGACTAATGAGGACTGAATTGTTGAAATGTCAAGGTTCTTTCTTCAGATCATTGTAAATGTACTTGTTCTAAAGCATACTGGATGGAGATGAAGCTTCAGATTACATCCTGATTGTGAACTTTACGTAATCTTCAAGTTGATTTCTGGATATGTAATGGTGAATGCTGTGTTCAATAGAAGCACTTTCATTTTATTGCATGTTGTTGTCAACTTTTCCTTTGAAGATTTGCATTGGATCATGCGGATTTGTGGAATGTCTTGGTGAAGTATGCTTCTAGTTTTCTTCTCTTCATTACTGTATCGGAACATGTATGTGGATCAGTGATCTCAGTTAAGTAATTTTGGGAATCTTATTCTTTAAACCCTATCTTTGTCATTTCCTTTTCTTAATTTCATTGAAATCACCATGTCACCTTAACTGCAATACATAGATAAATGAAAAGAAGAACATTAAATATGCTGACATCTCGTAGATAACTGAAAATCATTAGCATATTTGAGCTAAATGCATGTAGTGTTGAAAATATCATGCAAAGAATTACAAATAATGGTAGAAATCATGCAAATATTAACCTGTAGGCACATTATTTGAGTAAATTCATAGTGTAGAGGTTGAATTGTTGGAAATTTATGTAGAGTAGACATAAAGGATAGGATATTTGGAGGAATACTGATGAACTTTGTAGAAATTACTGGAGTATGTAAGGCCCCTGAATGATTAACAACAACACACATCAACCACTGAGTAACACCAGTAGATTATGAAGTAATCAACGAAGACTTGGGATCATGAATTCTTTGAATTCATCATATCTTTCAAGATAAATAAAGGTTGTTGTGTAACTTTTATTTCATGTTTGTTTGTGAGTAACATCATGATCAACATGCCCCTGCACCAATTGATGTGTGACTGAAGGAGAAAGAGTAGAAGTTGTTGATGCTATCTGGGTTCATCTTGAAGACATATTTGTGATAGTTATCAAGTATAGAGTGTGCCTAACTAATCAGATATTCAGAAGAAAGTGTGAAGAGGTAGAAGTGCAATCATCAAAAGTGTGAGTTTCAATGTCAGTTTTCAGATAGTAGAAAGACTGTCATAATGTAATCTTTTGTAAGTGTTTTCTCATTTCAGGGAGTAGTAGCTTCCTTGGGAGTGACCCTAAAACAAAGTCATCATGGAGTAGAAGCTTCCTTGGGAGTGACCCTAAATGAGTGTTACTTAGGGAGTAGCAGCTTCCTTGGGTTCTAGCCCCTGAAACAAAGTTATTATTTGAGCTTCATTTATTGTGAGTTAATCCTCACCATGGTTTTTCCCTTCTAGGGTTTTCCACGTATATTTGGTGTTATGTGTTGATGTGCATTGTGTTAATCTTTCATGTTCATGTTAATGTTGCGATGCTTAAGTTTTAAATCTACTCCCTTAAGTTTTAAATCTACTCCGGATAAGTTGATGTTGTTAAAATGGAAGATTGTTTAGATACTGATTCACCCCCCCTCTCAGTATCTTGGTGTGTTCAACAATTGGTATCAGAGTCAAGTTCCTCTGAGGGAAGCTTAACCACTTGAGGAAGGTTTGGGATGGCACAAAATGGATCCAACAAGATACCTTGGTTTGATGGAATAAATTATGCTTTCTGGAAGCTAAGGATGGAAGCTTATATCAATTCTCTAGGGTGTGGTGTTTGGGAATCTGTCAAGTCAGGTTACACTGTTCCTTCTACTATTCTTATAGATGCAGATGAAGTTAAGAAGTATGATAACAATGCCAAGACAATGTTTTCTATCATGAGTGGGTTAGCTGATTTAGAACTTTCAAAGGTAATGAGTTGTAGTTCTGCTCAAGAAGTTTGGGATAAACTTAAAACCATTTATGAGGGAGATAAGAAAGTAAAGCAAGCCAAGATGTAGATATTCAAGAGCAAATTTGAGAACCTAAAAATGTTAGAGGATGAAGACATTTTTGGATACATGCTCTAGATGAATGAAGTGGTCAATAGCATTAAAGGTCTTGGTGGAGAAGTGAAAGAAGATGAGGTTGTGAAAAAGGTTTTGAGATCTCTTCCCAAATCCTACAATCATAAGGTATCTGCCATTGAGGAGAATGCAAACCTGGACACTTACACTATAGACAAATTGTTTGGTACCCTTACTGCCTTTGAAATGAGAGACTTTGGCAGTGATGCTCCAAATAAAGAAGCTACTTTCAAAACCAGTGTGAAGACCAAAGAAGAACTTGCTGATGAAGATGAGAGCTCTGATGAAGTTGAACCAAATTTTGTAAGAAGACTGAAGAAAGGTACTAGCAAATACAAAGGTAAGTTACCATTCAAATGTTTCGATTGTGGAAAGGTTGGTCATTTTGCTTCTAAACGTCCTCTCAAAGAATCAAGGGGTAATAATAGAAGAGACAAGTTTAAGACAAGTCTATATTCTATAGAAAGTAATTATTCTCCAGAAGATGAGGATCATGATGATTCAAATGATGAAACACTTTTCATGGCCTTGAATGTTGGTAACAAAAAGGATGATGCTAGAACTTGTGAAAAGTTTGATACCTTGCAAACAAATCAAAACAATGAGAGATCAATGGTTGTATGGACTGCCTTTCATGCAAAAGAAGAATCCAAGGCTTGGGTGATTCACAGTGGATGCTCAAATCATATGAATGGTGACACGAAGATGTTTATCAGCCTTGATAAGTGGGATGGTGGTGCTATCTAGTTTGGTAGTGATGTGTCAACATAGATTTGTGGAAAAGGTGCTATAATTATTGATGGGAAGAATAGGACTGACAATGTCCTGTATGTCAAAGGGATAAAACACAATCTTCTCAATGTTAGTCAGATGTGTAGCAAAGGGTATAATCTCACTTTTCATGCCAAAGGTTGTGAGATTAGGAAGGTAGGATCTGAAATATTAGTGGCAGAAGGTATCAAGACATATGGTGACATCTATCACCTAAAGGAGGTAAATGGAAAAACATGTTTGTTGGCTTAATCCAATGACAGTTGGCTATGGTATAAGAGAATGGGACACAACAATTTTGATAATGTGGTAATGATCATCTCTACTCATGCAGTGAGATATATGCCTAAGATAATCAAGCCTACAAATGTAGTATGCAAAGAATGTCAAATGGGAAAGCAGACAAAGAAAAACTTCAAAAGCAAGGAGTATTATTCTTCAAAGCCATTGGAGCTGATTCACACCGATCTATGTGGCCCTACAAGAGTCAAGAGTCAACAAGGTGAGAGGTATTTCATGTTTCTTATTAATGATTATTCTAGAATGACTTGGGTTACTTTCTTAAAGAAAAATAAGATGCCCTTGATAAATTTAAAGTGTTCAAAGATTTGGTTGAGAATGAAGTAGATACTAAGATCAAATGCTTGAGGCCTAATAGAGGAGGTGAATTTACTTCAAATGAATTTGAAATATTTTGTGAAGATCATGGTATTAGGAGGTATTTGTTATCTCCTAGGACCCCTCATCAAAATGGGGTAGTGGAATGAAAGAACAGGACTGTGCAAGAGATGTCTAAGGAAACGTTGAAAGATGCAAATCTGCCTAATATGTATTGGAGGGATGCAGTTCATACTGCTATCTATCTGATTAATAGAGTGCAACTGAGGGTCAACAACACTAAGACTCCTTATGAGCTATGGTATGGAAGACCTCCCATAGTCATATACTTCAGGATCTTTTGCAGCAAATGCTATATTAGAAGAGATGAAGAAGACCTAGGAAAGTTTGATTCAAGAAGTGATGAAGGAATCTTTCTTGGCTACTCAACCAGAAGCAAGGCTTATAGATGCTACAACAAGAGGTTGGGAAAGATGATTGAAAGCACAAATGCCAAGGTAGATGAATACCTATATCAAATCACACATGAATCAGAGGACTCTGAATCTGATATCTTTCCATGCATTATAGATGAAGAAGATGAAGTAAAAGAAGAAAAGGAACCAGAGCAGATGCCTAAGACTCTAGCAAAGTATGTTTAGAAGAACCACTCAATAGATTAGATCATTGGAAATAATGATGAAGGTGTGTAGACAAGGAGAAGGTTTGCAAAGACACATGAGCAAGTAAACTTGTGTTTGTTATCAAAAGTGGAACCCAAAAACTTTGACAAAGCCAACAGGGATGATGGATGGATAAAAGCCATGGAAGAAGAATTGGATCAAATTGAAAAGAATCAGACATGGGAATTGGTTCCTAGACTGACAAACAAGAATGTTATAGGAACAAAATGGGTGTTCTAGAACAAACTGAATGAAGAAGGTGAAGTTGTAAGGAACAAGGCAATCTGACTAGTATGCAAAGGATACACACAAGTAGAAGGTATTGATTTTGAGGAGACTTTTTCTTTGGTAGCAAGGATGGAGGCAATTAGAATGTTCCTTGCTCTTTCTACTGATAAGAACTTCAAGGTATATCAGATGGATGTTAAGTCAACATTTCTGAATGGTAACCTAGAGGAATAGGTTTACATTGAACAATTAGATGGTTTCCAGCTATTAGAAGATCTGGAAATGGTATGCAGACTCAAGAAGGCTCTGTATCATCTTAAACAAGCACCTAGAGCCTGGTATGCTAGATTCGACAAGTACTTACTTCAACAAGGCTTCAAGAAAGGTACTATAAAATTGTGATCTGTGGATCTGAAGGCATGTTTGGGAAGTCAATTTGTATCATCAACACTAGTGGTTCATGGTTTGGAGGTCTGCAAGCTATCCTTCTAGTTTGACAGTCATGGCAGAGAGTGTTCTTGAGGTTTGGGAGGAAGATTCAAATGCTTGTAAGAATTTGGTTTAGAATGGATGTTATTGGTGAATTCAATGTGCTTGTGGAGGTCTCTGGATCATATGGCCACTATGTTAGAGGTCTGCATTGAAGTTTGAACTTGTTGATTGATGATTTTCTCCTTGAGATTGATGTTCTTCCCAGTCCTGGCCGACTGGATGTTCTTAGCCTGTTGCGGATGCCTTAGAGTATTTTTTATGAAGTGTGGAGTGATTGTAGAAGAAGATTCAAGTCTCAATTGTGTTTGGCTGATAGTGTCATGATCCACATCAAGGTTAGCCGACCTTGTTGATCATTCCAAGGTTAATGAAGTATATAAATACTTGTTGAAAAGGTATTGAAATCATTCTTGTGTAAAACAGATCAATCCAAAGAAAGGATCAGGAGTAGAGCAGAGAAGGAAAGGAGTGACAGAAGTATAGAGTGTGAAGAATAATTTGGGGCAAAGTGAAAGTTCTTGAGCATTCATTGAAACTGAATTAGGCATGAAGTAGATGTTATTTCTCAATTAATTCTTTCTAAATAAATTCTGTAGGCAGTGAACCTCTCTTTTGAGTAGTGACCTCTCTTTTGAGCAGTGACCTCTGGGCAATGCGACTAAAGGCATGTGCCTTCTATTTTACTAAGTACTTTGAATAGGGTACGCATTTTGTGGGTTAACCCCCACCATGGTTTTTTCCTTAACCAGGTTTCCACATCAAAATCTTGGTGGCAAATGTGTTGATTATATTTCTTCTCTTATGTTCTTGATCTATGATTTAATGTTTACATCACTAATCTGATAGTAAGATAATAAAGAAGGTTAAAAGTAGAAAAGTTTTTATTGTGGGACAGCTAATTCACCCCCCCTCTCAGTTGTCTAGTTCCAACACAAACAAGTGTCAAGCACATGGCAAAAATAGATTTGCACAAAGCAAAAATACCTCTATAACTAAGCCAAAAGTTTGGGGTGTGAAACCAAGAGAATAAACATGAAAATCAAATAGAGGTCAAGACTTAAGGACTTAGATGTAGGAGAAAATTATGGAGAATGTATCCAAAGACACCAAGGAGACATAAAACAAAACAACATGAGTATGAACCAAGAAGATAAAATAAGATATTGGGACACACATAAGAAATTCATGAGCCTAGAATACATATCTCAAATTAGTTATCATTGGGACTCATGAATAGATACTATAATATAGCAGAGGGGCATGGGTAGGGTTTGATCAAGGCATTATATGCACTAGAGATGAAAATGGGGGTCCCCTAGGTGGTTTTCTTATAAAACCAATGGCATAGAATGTGTGTTCATAGGGTACAAATAGACACCCCAAATTTTATTTCTACCCCTCAAATTTATGTTTTTGACACCTCCCTATTTTCATCAAGTATCCTGTGTACCTATTTTTTGGTTATTCTTATACCCCCTTATTATTTCTACCCTACAAATCAACAGAACTACCCACTTATAAATGACTCAAAACTAGTTTTGATTACCATCCCATACAATAAAGCCTTCACACAAAAACCTAGATGAGTTATGACAAATATGTCATCCTATAGAAAGCTTTGATTTAAAAGAACTTATACATCTTAATCTCCAATCCCTTGAAAAACCAATTATAACAACAAATACCCCTAATAAAAAATGTCTAAATTATACTATACATATTAATCTAAATTGTTATGGAAGTGTTTTAGCGATACTTGATGGTTCTTTTGAGTAGGGTCGTGGAATTACCAAAAATGTGTTCAATAACTAGTTTTTGGAAACTTGGGTAGGATTGTACTAAACTTGCATTACCTTGGCATGACCATTGTTTCCTTTATTAACTATATTAGAGTTGGATTAGGGATTATAAGGATCTAACACAATACAAAATTATGTTGGGTACAAAATCAACAACTTCATGACCCTTACAAGACTAGCATAGTGAATGACATTTTCTCTAATTTACATATGCAAATTTATCTATAGTGAACTTGGAAGACCTATTATAAACACCTCAACCCCCTTTTTCCCATGCTTCCTCACCTGAATACCTACTTGTATCACATTAAGTAAATTATCGCCTATCCCCCTAATACTGAAGTGATATAGTGGATCGCATTTTGGTATTTAAAAAACCCCAAATATGCATGCACATGATAAGGTATTTCTTTAGAGGTGTATCCCTCTAGGGGGTTCCCAATTCATAAGGAACTAGGGTGCGATTTACAAGTGGAAGTAGAACCCAAAATAAAATAGGGACAAGGAAGGAGGTTTCAAATAGTAAAGTAATGAGCAAAAGATAATTGCAAGTAGAGGACAATCAATTGCTTAAACACAAGATAAATGTTGAGACTCTAGTTGCTAGAATATTAACAATGGAGGATTTTTAATTCATAACATAGAAGATGAACTCAAAGGACTAGCTATGAAGAGAGATTAATAATGGAAACAATAACAAATAATAGGTTACAATTAGGGGGAAATAGAGTACTAGTCACTTCCTCACATTGAAAGATGAACCTATAAATAGAGAATGGAATGGATCCCCATGGATGAATCCTTTAAAATTAATTAAAAAAGATTATGAGGGTTGAGAGTTGACCCACGAGATGTTACAAAAGCTAAAATGTGAATAAAGAGAAATGTAACACTTCAAATTTCTATATTTTGGCAAATCAAATAAAACCATCACTTTCAATAGACAAATAATTTTGAACCCACCAATGTGATGCAGGGAGTTCCGGAGGTCATAACTTTTGACTCAGATGTGGGTTTTCTACGAAATTTTATAGGTGGATGCATTATGAGATGGCCAGTGGTTTCCCAACCCACCCTAGTCATTTGGACCTTGTCTTGGCACTTTTTCGGGGATTGAAACTTTTATCTTGGCCCTCAAAATGGCAATTTAGTGTTTTTTTCTAGTTTTTTAAAAGTTGCTTTTTTTAATAACTTGAAACTCATGTTTCAAATTTAGGATGTTAGTTGGCTTTTCATCCTACCTTAGCTTTAGGAAGTTTTTGGGAAAAAACTGGATTCTCAAGATATAATTGTAAAATTACCTAAAATGGCAAAATCTGACAATTGTCGAAATATGCCAAAAAAGATAATTTTTTTGATTTTTTTGTTGTCTTGGATATAAGAGAGTTTTCTTTCATTGTAGCAGTAGAGTTTGTGAATAGAAGTTTTTTTTTCAGTGCTCCAAATCTTTGGCTCTCACACATGATTAATGGCACAATTTTATTGAGTGTATGTTGTTGGCTTCATCACAATGTGGCATAGGAGAAACCATTGTGGCATAGGTAAAACCACCACAACAATTACAAAATAATTATAGAATTTTAATAAATCACCTATTAAAAGCAACAATTTCAACCAAACTAGAAAATTAAAACAAAAGTCACATGAGAAAAACCAAACAACAACCAAAATTTTTGGTAGGTGACTACCCTAAACTCCATCCCAAGTCAATTGGAAAAAAAATGGTGGCTTCCAACCAACATTGAGACATGTGAAGGATAAGTTATGACTAGATAGAAGGAATACAAAGAAAGACTTAGGAGACTCGATTGATGAGAGATGTTTTAGGAATCAAAATCAATTGGCACTTTTTATGCCATAGTGGCTTAGGGTGGGTTTTTAATCATGTCATCAAACATAAAACTATTGACCTGTGTAACTTTGGGTACTAACAAGTTTTAGGTTTAGTTTAATGTTTTTAGATTTTTTGTGTAGTATGATGTTTAGTGTTGGTTGTATTGTGTTCCATTTTGGTTTTCTATCGTTGAGTTTTAATGAAGAGAAATTATCTCATGGAGTTATGTCATTTTGTCTCCCACCTCTAGCTGGATAGGGGATGATAGGTCTTCATGATCAATCAATGAGTGACAGCACCTCAAATAGGTGATGCACATGCAAGAACAAAAGCAAAGTGTGGTTAGTTGATGTGTGTGTGGTTATAAATTAGCCATCAATTGTGGATGCACCTAAGTTTTGTAGGTATAACATGATCATTAGGACAATGGTCTTTATAGTTGGACAATGACATCTTGGTCATACTACATGTGGTACAAATGGTTAGAGGCATGTTGTAATGAATTTCAACATGATCGTGTTAGGTAGTTAGAAAGAGACAATGATCATCAACTACAAGAGGCAATGGCACAAGGCATATGGTATAGATGCTTAGAGCTATGTTGTGATGAACTTTAGCATGTTGTGTCATGTAGTTTGAGGAAGAGGCAATGGATTTTTAGGCTATAGGAGGTAGTGGCACAAGGCACTAGATGTACATGATTGGCGAGTGTTGTCGATCTCTAGGAATGTGGACAAAAGGGTTAGGTATTAGGAGGATACGTAGAGATGTCAACACAGATTGATCAAGACCAAGGGATAGTAGACCAAGTTTAAAAAGTGATTGGGTGAATTAGATTTATAGATGCTCTAGATCTTTTGATTTTCTCCTTTTGGGTCAACAGTGTTTGTTGGCTTTTGTAATCCTTATAATCCAATAGTGTTTTGTTTTATTTATATTAATGTTATAACTATTAGTCTAATGTTAATATTGTTAGTTGGGTAGTTGGTAAACTAAGGTAGTTCATGGGAAAAATTGGTCTGATATAAACCATTCTATGTTTTGTAATTCTCATCCTACATAATACAATTTTTTGTTCAATTATCTCATTCATAATGTAGAAATCCATGTTATTTAGTGTGTATTTAAGCCTGGACTTAACCTCATAAAGTCTGATCTGAAACAATGATGCTAACAAAATATACATAGATTTCAAGAAGCTCTTCCTTACAAGAATTAACCTTGTTGACAAGTAAATCTTATTTCAATATGGTACCTCCATTTACATCAATATTATGGAGAATTTACAGCAATACTTTTCAATTTACTCGTCTTATTACAAATCGCTGATGAAGTAATAAAAGATAAATTCTGAACAGAATGTTGGAGACAATCACCTTTTATAACTAGGGATTTATTGCACATTCAGGTGGTGGTGTAGAAAACCTTCCAGACTTATCCTTGCAGTAGTCATAAAACATATACTTTCTCTTAACCCAATGAAGTTTTTTGAGTTGATCTCTATTCAGGCCATTAGATAGTGATTGATCCCACCACTGTCTTATACAAGACTGAGATGAAGCAGATTCTACACAACCATCCACTTCAAAGGCTTGATAAGATGCAACGAAGGGAGCTTTACTCCAATCTATTTTCGCTTTTCCTCCGTCTGTGGCCCAGTCTTCCCCATTCCAAAGTGTGGAGATGATTTTCATGGGTTGATTCTTCAGATATGGCACCCCCACTCCTTCATTGTTTTTGAAAACCCGAATGGGGATCGAATCCACAGATAACCTGCTTAGAAATCAGGTAATAATATAAGACACAATTCCACAAACATTTGCAGTAATTGACTTCCTATGAAAAATCCTTTGTTCAAATAAATTCGAACAAAATTTAGAAAATTTATTTTGAACTTCAACACCCTTAGAAGCTATCTGACATATATCTCAACACTCTATATGCTGTATATACAATTTTGGCCTGAATAACCCTTAAAATTATCTTATCTTGTGAAAGTTTGAAACATCAAGTTAGACTGAGAGAAATCAATGACCAACAATTGAGTTATTTAGATTTGTAGAAGGGAAGATCTCATACACTATGTGGTTTTGGTTCCAAAGAATTGTGTAGTTATGGAAATCTGCAGTTGGATCAAACCAGAGTCGAATCCTTTGCTCTCTGTTTCCAACACCACTTGCAAAAACGTTGGTTTGTAGATGGTAACCCTTTCGTGGCAGGTTTCCCAGAAATTCAAAGTCTATTTCATCATGGGAGGATGTGCCTGATGACATCTGATGCAAAATACATAGACAAGCGTTACTTTATATCTCAATAGTTAAAACTATATTGATAAAACACTGGAAAGGGCCCGGACCCATTAAAAAAGCGGTCATAAAGGCAAGAGAAGAGAGTCTCAGGAAAGATGAGATATTGATAAAACACGGGAAAGGGCCCGGACCCATTACAAAAACGGTCATAAAGGCAAGAGAAGAGAGTCTCAGGAAAGATGAACAACCAAACATTAGAACCAAAAAACAACAAAACAGTGAACACCAGCAAATCTCAATAGTTAATTTGTTCCTAACCAAATCAATTGAATTATTGATAGCCTTCATGCTATACTAAGGCTACCTGCATACCCATCAGCCGATTGTATTTCTACATATTGATCATGTATCTATGCATTACAATTTAGCTTAATTTTTTAATTAAAAGAAAAAAATTTAATGGGTTATTCCTCAATTGATTACTTACTTAGATTTAGATTTATCTACCATCTAAAAATGTATGATTTATTAGTATGATGTCTCGTCATTCATCCTATGACATGAGAAACTTTAGCTTCACGAAAAAATTTCATGTGATTGGAATGGAGTAACAAATGGAACGGAGAAATAGGTGATTGTTGTGCCTTAAGGCCAGGTGTGATTTAACATGGTGGAAAAGGCTTTGCAAGGAAGTTCAACACAACAAGACAATGATATTGTTACAGGAGACTCAGCAAATTCTCTGTAGGACATATCAGTTCAAGGTAAGTTTGGATCACCTAAGTTAGCACTTATCCCACACACTTCCCCTTTTTTTGTATTTTTTAGGATGAATATTTAGCATTTTTGTGTGCATGAGGTAATAGCAAGGTTTGTAAGCTATAGACTTCAGAAGGGTAATCTATTTGGATCCATTTGGAAAGCATCCTCTGGTTATGGGCAGCTACCACCTAGAGGATAATGTAAAAAAGAGGATCCAAATAAACTGATAGGAAAACACAGGAAATGCCACAGAAATGGAGACATGTAACATATTTCTGGCCAGCTTCAAGGGCTTTTGTGATGGGTAGACAGGCATTTGGGATAATTGTTAAACTTCATGGTTTTGCATTTGGGATCTGTAAATTGATGTTTAAACCTTCTTGAATGTTTGATGTATCAGGATATAGCTTACATACATAATATGCAGTCACTGTTCCAGCAGAATTTCCAGCTGCCAGCTTTATTTTCATGTTGAAGCTCCCAAACAAGTATTCATTTTTGGATGTAAAACCAGAACCTGAAACATGAAACCACCATTGAAAGCCATCATTGCTAATATTTTCATTATCATGGATATGATCTAAACAATTTCCAATACAATAATCAGTCTCTGAATTGACTTTTTCACAGTAAAATACCTGAAGCTCGATCCAAGCTAAGATGGGCTGTCTGTCCATCATTTGACAATTTAATTTGATCTTTCCCCCATAAGATATCAAAGTTTTCGCTGAAGGTGGACGATTCTCCTTGTAACAAAAAGTTGAGAATCACAATCAGGACTGAACAGATATGTAATGGGCTTCTTTTAAAACCAAGAATCCTTAGACAATTCTTCATTGCTTTTGAAAGTAAAAGTAAAGTGGGTGCCCCCTTTCACTCAGACAGAGAATGAACAATCCTGACAGCCACAAATCCTCTGACTCCAATTGATATCATATATGAAATGTGTATGCAGACCTATTCAAAAACTAGCATATTACAGATAGAGTTTGGACAAATAGAAGGAAGATATAATCAAAGCAGATGACATCATATGGTCTGCTCTATCTTCGTGTAGTTCTCCACGGCTCTATTAAGAATAAGTTTTTATAATCAGGCAAGACAAGGCATATGTCAAATTCCATTGGCGAGGAGAACTTCAACCAACTCCATAATTAATTAATAATAATAGCTATAATACAAAAATTTATAGCTGCCAGCTGTGAGAAGTTTAACAGATACCAATGGCCAAACAAGGACTAAATTGACGTATTTAATAGGTTTCAATTATTAGATAAATGTATTAATCTTTCAAATGCTAATAATGAATAATAATGAACGATAGTTTTCAAGAGTTGTGTTTTTTTTTAGGTTTGTAATTTTGTCAAAGACTCTAATGAATGCAAAAATGTTCCTGTTGAGTGAAGTTTCGCCCACCCTTACTTTGATGCTGTAAATGCAAGACTTTAGTACTCAATTTAATTTATTTTGAGTATTAACAAATTTAATTTTAAATTTATTTATATTTATTTATTTATGTTTTAGTGATAATCTTTTTCATATTATAGGATTTCCACTTTTAAGATTAGGTTACACTTATAGTTCTATTTTTTGGATTGAGTTATGTCATGATTTAGTTTGTTTGTGTCAAATTCTATTTTTCCTACTTTCAAAGATGATTTTTAAAAATTGTTTAGCTAATATGTTAAAAGTTTTAAATGTGTGTTTAGGAATACATATTTAAGGACATATCCTAAGTTACTAGGATCATCAATTATTACATCAATCACTCTATCTAGAGCACCCAATTGTAGTTGGATCAGTCACAATCTCAATATCAGTTATATCAATTACATTACCACTTGCATCTTTACTTGACATGTTTTTGATCTTTGTACAATGAATAATGGGCTTGACTAGTATCAAGGAAATAGACACTCTTCCCTTTATCTATAGCAACCTCCACTATGCTTTTCAACACTACCCCTTGCTTAGCAAATAGGTATCAAGGAGGCAAGCATATTTTTTGAGGTCACATTAGTCTAAAACATGGTTGCACCAATCAAACTAGGCAATGTGGCACAACTTAGCTCAAGATTGAGTTGCATGCATGGTTCTATCCTAGGCAATGGCAAATATTAGAACATCTATGTCATACTCTCTTATTCTCTATTTTGCATACAAATTTCATATTCTAGTCTTCTACCACAACATATTGTTAGTCAAAGAGGTCAAAATCGACCATGCCAAAAATCAAATAAGATGATTCTTCCTTATCAATTATTTCATTTCTCAGTCTTAGTTATTAAATAATCAAATACCATCCTTTAAATTACTTCACTCTCAACTCCTTTAAGTTCTATATTTAATTTGATTTATTAGTAAACTTATATCACTTAGTGTAGGAGGCATTATTTTTCCTCACATAAATTGGTTAAACTATAACATCCATGCCTATCTGTTTAGGGTAAAAATAGTATATTTTTTTTATTTTTCAGTTTGGCATAGTGTGCATGTACCTTGTATTTATCAACTATTATGTTTATCTTTGCATTCCTAAGAACCTCCCATGATCGTCAAGTTCCATTCGATAAATGCTAAGTACGATCCTCACCTTACAACCATGATTATCTCTCTTCCTTCTACTTCTTATGAGGTTAACATGTTGGATTCTAATGAGGAAAAATGATATTATGACCATGATGACTTCATTGAAAGTGTTAAGAATCAAAAGAAACATGAGAACTAGTGGACAAATTGACATTTTTTGTAGTCAACTTGCTACAATAGATGATGATATGTCTATCTCATTTGTTGTTGATGCTCTTACTTAGTGTCATGAAATAAAACAAACCTATATAAATACCTAGGGTAAATGTGCAAACAAGCAATAATAAACAAGTAACCCTAAGGGTACAAGCATGGTGATGTGAAATAGTTGAGCACCATTGAAGGATTAGAAACCTTGTTTTGAATTAAAGTGTTTTTCTATTACTAAACCTCTCCTAACCCTTTAATGCACAAAACATTTCAAAATCTCAAACTTGAACCCCAAATCCCACCATCAATCTTAGGGATTTTTTTAGTGGTGAATCTTCACCAATTAGTGAATAGTTTGAATCTAGAAATGCAAATTTGGTGAATATATTACAACCAGTGAGGGGCTAAATCACCCAATTTTTACGAAAATTTAATTTTTCTTGGTTAAATCCTCAGAGAATTATTTTGTAAACCAATAAATTAAATTGTTTCGCCAAGTAAATTATCTGTCATTAGAGGTGATTCACCAATAGTTTATAATAAATTTATAAATCTTAATTTGGGATTCACCATTACTATTATATTCTTGTCATTACTTTCAAGGTAATATTGACATTATAATAATACATTATCCTATACTTTAGGGCTAATTTCGCTTTGAATATGCCCTTCATTCATTACCATTGATTATCAGTTTAATCAAACGGTTGTGGTTGAATTCTGTGACCCTTTTAACATATGCCTTTTAAAAGGCTTGCTGGGGCCCGAAATTTGTTTTGGGCCACACGATTAGATTATGATCTTGTGGTTCAAAACAAATTTTAGGCCCTAGTAAGCCTTTTAAAAGGCACATGTTAAAGGGTTCGTGGAATTCAACCACATCCGTCTGATCAAAATGATAATCAATGGAAAAAATTTAGTCTTATTTTAGTCTTGCTTTAAAGTGAAATATTTAAAAAATACTTAATCCCCAAACCCCACGAGGGGGCATTGCCCCCTCAACCCCTGCAAGGGGGCGTTGCCCCCTTGACCCCCACAAGGGGTGCTACCCCTTGACCCCATTGGTGGCTGCCACCCTCGGGCCCCTGCTTCAAAATTAAACAAAAACAAAAGAATGTATGGGGGATTGCGTTGACCAAATATGAAATTTTTTAAAGGAAGGATTCACCATTATAATTAATTTCTTTAGTAAACATTTTCTAATATTCACCACTGGTTTTATTTTTTTTAGTGAGTTTTCACTAGGATTCGCCACAATTTTTAAAATTTTTTAATAGTGTGCATAAATTCGCCAAGAAAATCAATAGTTTTTTCAAAAAAAAGGAAAGATTCGCTAGGAAAATTATAGCACTTAGCTAGGATTCGCCAAGATTTTATAGGTTTTTTTAGGGGGGTTTTCCTTAAAGTTATCACTAATCAATCTCTCACTCATGTGGTGGGTAATGGGATGTGATGAGTATATTTTACAAGAATAAAGTGATATAAAAGAGGTCAAAAATATTCCACACTACCATCCTTTGACCCCTAGATAGAAGAGTTGGGTCATCAAAATTTTAACATGAATAAAATTACAAAACTAAAGCATACATTATAATTGGAGAGGAGGAAACTAAAAAGACTATGATAGATAATTATTACCTAATTTTTGAAACTCAATCAAATATGAACATAATACAAAAATCATGCTCTTTGAACTATGAAATTATGTATGAACTTGGGTCAATCGATTGCATTTGCAACCTTGATCCTCACCTCATGATTTTAACCCAAATGATGTGCTCCTAAAATTTTGGTGTGGCCTTAAACCTATAGTCTTTAGATCTTGAACACCTATAGTAAAGTTTCCCTTAATGTCTACACATACAATGTAAAATTTAGTGGTATTGAAGAATATTATTGGAACTTACTATGTTGTGGATAGGAAATTGGCATGTTCCCTCCTTGTGCCTTAGTCAATCTTCAATGGTAAATTCAACAGTTTTGATAAAGTTGGATGACAAAAAGTAACAAATACAATTCATTATGTGGCTATAATGGTGCTAAGCAATTGAGAATTGATGCAACAAATGTTAGAGTGGCCTAGTATAATAACTAGGATTTTGACTTTTGTTGAGGAAAGGATTGATGTAACTGATGTTGAATATGGAAGATACTAAATAGTGACTTCTGATTTATCCTTTCTGATAGATAGATATGGAGATGTTTTTTTTCTGATGAATTATATCCTTGATGAGTGATTGATTCAAATGACCT